>CM060988.1:173703064-174360841 GCA_030765065.1 Deroplatys truncata
GCTGTTTAAGAGGATCGACGGACAACTTATGAGTTTATTCGGGGACATTGACCATTGGTATGAGCCAAATAAAAAAAACATTTTACATCAACAGTTAAACGTAAGAAAACTTTGTTGTCGACTCCCGATCAAAAACAGCAACGCATTCAATTGGTGCAGAAAAACTCTTATGTCTATCTCTTATGGTTTACCAGTTATGCATAAGTCGTTCACAATGAAGAAAACTTTTGAAGACATTCCCAGAAAATTCAAGATATACATTTTATTTGTCATATAAATATCTTAAACGTATGGTATTTTAATCGAAATCGTTAGAGCCATTTTTGAGAAAATTAAAATTTTCGAAAAATGTTCCATGTAAAGGTAATCTGGGGTGGGGGGATTTTCTTGAAAACCTTCGTGTCGCATCTCTGGAAGATACTGAACCTAAATACCCAGTTTGGTGTTTATCCGACTGTTCGTTTCTGAGTTATGCTGTTCATAGACAGACACACAGACACACACACGGCCATGTTTCCAAAACTGCTTTTTTTGGATTCAGGGGGTCTCAAAACGTGTATTTCCGGTGAAATCTCGGTATCGAATTTTTGGGTGGAATACAATACTTCCCCTACTTATGTACTATACGTAGTAGAGAAAGTAAAAAGTGGCCCTTAAGAAACACATAAGCACCCAGTATTAAAGTATTTGCAACGGCAGGTTGCCATTGAGATTTTCATCTCTAGTGAGATGTCTTGGTGGTCTGTCTGGGAAAGAACTTGAGTCAATTGGGGAATTATGTCCCACCGGCATGCTGTCACAGTAGCTCAAGGGTTAGAGCAACCGCACGGAGAGCGGGAGAGCCACGTTCATATCCCGGCTGTAGCATTGAACTTCTCAGTGGATTCTATATGAACTTGCCAAGACCAGGCTAAGGTCTCTAAAAAAAAAGTATAATTAATTTCAATTAAAATTTTAAAAATTGTATTTGTTCTCCTTTTTTATATTCCTCAGACTTTTTTTATTCAATTATTAAAAGGTAAAGCTATGGCATGGAAATATAAACTTCTTAACATTAGGTTACTGTTTATGCATACGAAATGAAGTATATGCTATTCCTTTGAGCTGTTCCTATAGGTAAAATAAAAGGTAATGCTACATTGTATGTATGAGGCTCATTTTCTCTCTTTATATCTAGGTAATATCAACATAGATTACTTCGTAAGAAAGTGTGAAAAGAAAAGAGATCGTTCTTCCATTTCAGAATGGCGATACACAGCAAGAAGAGTAAATCTGTCGCTCCAGTGGAGGAAGCCACCACAGAGGTCTTTATTCTTAACGAAAGGGCAATGTTCCATCGGGTAAGTTGTGGCACTTGGTTTCTATGGCAACTATCTCTTACTATAGTATAACAAGTTAGTAAAATCCCTCGGTTTACGGACTGCACCAGTATTCAGGAGAGATAAATCGCTCCCACTATGCTTGTCTTTTGCCTTTAGCTACTGCGTTATCCAATGATGGGGCTTAAAGAGGAAGTGGTCTGATACGCGGGGAAGAAGAGTCACGTCATTGTTGTGAACACAGCAATTTTATACAAACATTTAATAGAATCTTGTTTACATCGGGATAACTCAAAAATATAAAGCCATTATTTTTCTTTGTAAAACTTCAATGGAAATGATTTGTATTATGAAAATCAATCAGCGTGGAACTTTATTCCTTGAAGAGATAGATGGAGGAGTGAAGGCATATGAAATACCCTAAAAAGTATGAATTAACTTTTGAAAGGGATCCCACGATAATATTGCATGTATGTGAAATGCTATCGCTAGTTATGTGCAAACACTTGTTTTCACACCCGCTGTACCCTTGCTCTCTGCGTGGTCTGTCATAGCAATCTGCAAACACAGCATTTTTGTTGCAATGCTCTTGTGTCTTTAGTCCTGCTTCTACAGTTGGATAGTTACAACAGTGGTGTGGTAAACGATTTTGTGAGAATAGAATAAAATAAAACACGGGCTAGGCGAAATGTAGAGTGCGCTGCTTAAGCAGTGACTCAATAGCATGCCCGCATAAGGCAGTTAGAGAGGGGAAATACATGACCAGATGCGTTACCCCTCCCAAGGGTTTTTTCTAAGTTGCTAAACTATAGTTTGACTATCTTAAGCGACTTCTTCGCTTTAATCTAGCATGATTACATATTCCAAAGTTGGCACTTCTATCGTAAGCGCAGGTATTCAGCATCAGATATCAGGGCGCAGCTAGAATTGCATTCCTGTTTGGGACAATTAGCTGGTTGACAAGCAGTAAGCTGATGCATGTACCACATAACCATTAAATCACAACCTCGCGCAATTCCGCAATAGGTAAATCACCTTAATATGTCAATACATTATGTAATATACGCATATTTAACCATAATGCACTTTCTTATGCTAGTATGATTGACAAACGTTAGGCTGTAGATATTCCATATTACGAAAATTAATTTCAGAAAATTATTGGGGTTAAAAGGGAATTGCAAATGCAGGATAAGTATTAATGTGTAGTATTTTACGTACAATCAAAATCGTACGTACCTCTGCATTTTAATTGGCTGCTTAATCACATGACTTCACCTACCCTACGATCCGTTTTATTTCCACTTCCGGCTCTTTCCGCAAACACAAGTTCTCATTATACAACACTTCCCTTTTTCTATGGATCACGGGCTTACATTCCTTCTTGCTAACCCACATATCTTCCTCGGAAATTATATTCTCTGTCGTTGGTATGGTTAGCGCCGTGACGTAACTAAGAGAGAGGCTGGCAGCAAGTTTACCATAAAGGTAATGCTAACTCAGCCTCGTAATACTCATTGAAATCCATTATTGCTTTCTCAATATAGGTATACCTAAATAATAAAGGCATCGTTTGCGTCAATTTCGGGTTTCACATTCTGAATGCAGAATCCCAGTACTCTCTGCCTATTGGTAGGTTCTTTTATATGAAATCCTATACAGGCGGAATACTTATAAAAAAGAGATGTTTAGATACAATATTTGCTGTTTAAAATTTTCGATTATATCCAGGTTACTGATATATGAAAAATTCTCTCAAAGGAACATTTTGGAATTTAGTTCTTTGATTTACAGAAGGATCATCAACATGCTATGTTAATACTGAGTGAAAGACCCAAGGAGGGGAAAGTTCTAACCACTGTAGCTATGACTCTGACACAGAAAAACATGGATTTTTTTAAATTTCCTGACAAATGAGCTAGAAAAACCTCCATTTTTCTAAGGACCTTTAAATGCTCCTGCTCTGTGCGTTTATATTGTAAGAATCACTGCCACTTAAGTTTTCCTTCTTTCCAAAAACAAAATAAAAAATCTGATGTGTTACACTCTCATGACTTTCTCTACTCTTGTACAAACTATTTTTAAAAACGCTTATTCTTCACACACGCTTCATGTCAATCGAGATATCGAGATGTGAATCTTATTGTTAATTTTCTTGTAGATGCAAGGGGAATTGGTAGGTTTTAAGCTATAGTTGAGGCAGTATTTTATATCACAACACTGTGAATGCCAGAGTGATTGTAGTGTAACTTAACATTATTGTATGACAATGATTTGAGATGTTTGTTAATTATAAGCATTGTTAGGAAATAAGTTTACACGGCCTTACTGAAACTGACAATAGCAGCGGGTAACAATTGTAGCAATAATTTGTATCACAATAATGTAAATGCCAGAGTGATTGTAGTGTAAATAAGCATTATTGTATGACATTGATTTGAGATGTTTGTTAATTATAAGCATTGTTAGGAAATAAGCTTACACGGCCTCACTGAAACTGACAATAAGAACGAGTAACAATGAGCGAGGGGGTGAGTTGTTTATCAATTAGAAGATACTAACAAATGACGTCAGATTGGCGCGCTTTTCTTAGAAATGGAGGGAATTTCTTCCTTAGAGCATATGCGTTCCTAATTTTGATTGGATATAAAAATAGACGCTAATGTTGGCGCGTTTTATTAACCAATAGCAGCTCGGTTATGATCTTTAGGCATATCGGGGTGTGGGAATATAAAAAGCTAAAGCCAGAGGCAAGTATTGCCCAGTCCAACAAAAGCATTCGCGGGTAATACGTCGCTCAGTCCAGAAGAAGCATTCGCGTGTAATACGTCGATCAGTTCAACATAAGTATTCGTGAGTTATACGTCGCGTAGTTCAACGGAAGCATACATAAAGTACACGTTACGCAATTCTACAGAATTTCTCGCGTCCTAAAGTTTGTTATAAATGTGAAACACGCGAATTAATAATGTGCAGCAAATAAGTGATTATAGTGATATTAGAAAATATAACAGGTTCAGTCTGGCGTGTATCAAGAGTCAATATGTGAACTTAATTAATTGTGACGGTAATAAAAGTGTAAAAACAAATTCTTTTATCAGTGTTATTTTGAGTAACAAATCCTTTCCGTTTACACACCTTGATCAAGAGATGTGCTCGACCGAGAAATAATAGCTAGCCGGAGGACAATGAACCCAACATTCAAAGTAGTAAAACAATAACAGGCGCTCAGAAATAAGATAACACGAAGTGACCGCGACAAATTGGCTCCCATACGTGGTGTATATAAACATGAAGCATCTACCAACTACCAACAAATATTCTACTTCACAATGAAACGATGGGGTGAGTTGTTTATCAATTAGATGAGACAAACAAATGATATCAGAGTAGCGTGCCTTTCTTTAGAAATGGAGGGAATATCTTCCCTAGAGCATATGTGTTCGTAATTTTGATTGGATATAAAAATAGACGCTAATGTTGGAGCGCTTTATTAACCAATAGCAGGTCGATTATAATGTTTAGGCATATCGGGGTGAGGGAGTATAAATTCCGAGCCAAAGATAGGTAACGCGCAGTTCAACAGAATCATTCACGGGTTACACGTCGCGCAGTTCAACAGAATCATTCACGGGTTACACGTCGCGCAGTTCAACAGAATCATCAACGGGTTACACGTCGCGCAATTCTACAGAATCTCTCGCGTCGTAAAGCTAGTTATAAAATGTGAAATACGCGAATTAATGTGCGGCAAATAAGTGATTATAGTTACATTCGAAAATATAACAGTTTCAGTCAGGCGTGTATCAAAAGTAAATCTGTGAAATTAATAAAGTGTGAGGGCAATAAAGGTGTAAAAACAAATTTTTTATCAGTGTTATCTTTTAGTAACAACTCCTTTCCGTTTACACACCCTGTCAAGAGATTTGCTCGACTGAGTAATAATAGCTAGCCGGAGGACAAAGAACTCAAAGTTAAAAATAGTAAAACAATAACAGGCGCTCAGCAAATAAGATAACACAAAAGATACCGCGACATAGTCAAATATTTTAAGCGTTGGTTGCTATGTGGAGTATTCCATTCTCTTTGCACTACCAGGACAAAAAAAATGAATAACGAATTTCCATTTGAGAAGAAGTATAAGTATTGGAAATTTAAGGGAATAACAAGCAATATCTCTAAAATAGTTCACTCAACAACAAAAATGTATATGACATAAATTGTGTAGTACATTTCTTGTGTAGTAAAACTTTGTCTATCTCTTATGGTTTACCAGTTATGCAAAAGTCGTTCACAATGAAGAATACTTTTGGAGACATTCCCAGAAAATTCAAGATATACATTTTATTTGTCATGAGAATATCTTAAATATATGATATTTTAATCAAATCGTTAGACCCATTTTTGAGAAAATTAAAATTTTCGAAAAATGTTACATGTAAAGGGTAATCTGGGGTGGGGAGATTTTCTTGAAAACCTTCCTGTCGCATCTCTGGAAGATACTGAAACTAAATACAAAGTTTGGTGTTTATCCGACTGTTCGTTTCTGAGTTATGCTGCTCACAGACACACAGACACACACATGGACATGTTTCCAAAAATGCTTTTTACTTTCTCTACTACATATAGTAAGTAGGGGAAGTATTGTATTCCAACCAAAAATTCGATACCGAGATTTCATAGGAAATATATGTTTTGAGACCCCTGAATCCAAATAAAGCATTTTTGGAAACACGTCCGTGTGTGTGTGTGTGTGTGTGTGTGTGTGTGTGTGTGTGTGTGTGTCTGTCTGTCTGTCTGTGTACAACATATCTCAGAAACGAACAGTTGGATAAACACCAAACTTGGTATTTAGGTTCAGTATCTTCCAGAGATGCGACACGAAGTTTTTCAAGAAAACCCCCCACCCCAGATTAACCTTTACATGGAACATTTTTAGAACATTTTAATTTTCTCAAAAACGGCTCCAACGATTTTGATTAACATATCACATGTTTAAGATATTTTCATAACAAATGAAATTAATCTCGAATTTTCTGGGAATGTCTCCAAAAGTATTCTTCATTGTGAACGACTTTTGCATAGCTGGTAAACCATAAGAGATAGACAAAATTTTACTGCACAAACAATAGATCGCGTTAAAATACACAATTTATGTCATATAAATTTTTTTTGTTGAGTGAACCATTTTCGAGATATTGCTTGTTTTGTCTTGGATAGCAAAGAGTATTAGTTTGCGGCAAAGAGAATGGTGCTTCACATAGCAACCAGCTATTAAGAGTAATGTCTATGCTTAAAGGCTACTGTATTTCTATATTGCCCTTGTAAATATATATTACCCTTACATCTACAAGAAAATAAGCAATAAGATAGTCTGCAAATGCTTATCTCGATTAACATGAAGCATATGGAAAATAAGCGTTTGTAAAAATAGTTTGTAGAAGAGTAAAGAAAGTCATGTGAGTGTAACACATCAGATTTTTTTGAATTCAGGGGTCTCAAAACATATATTTCCGGTGAAATCTCGGTATCGAATTTTTGGATGGAATACAATACTTCCCCTACATACTATACGTAGTAGAGAAAGTAAAAACGCGAACAATACAACAGCATTCTTACTTCAACACATTCAAATATTCCCTTTAAACATGTGTTGATGGTAGTGAAGGGGAGGAGCGAAATGCAGGCGTTTCGGCCAATGCCTTCTCTATTGTTATTATCAGTTGATTCTAGACTGTGCTGATTTTATTGCTATGGAGGGCTGTGTGTTTGGAAATCGGGTTAGGCAACATTGCAACTTGGTCATGAAATCGGAACTTTTCGGAGACAAAGTTACAAGTATCGAAACTGTCGTCTATGAACAAGACTTTCATGAAAGTTAAACTTTCGTAACATAGCAGTCTACGAAAGGTTGTCACTGAACTTATAATTTATAAATCAATACAATACTTAGTTAAAAGTAAAATACAGCGCTATCAAATAACTATATATGAAATAGCCTGCAGCTCAATGGGGAAGGGATAAATATTTATAAATCAGAGATTTATAGATCTACCTTTCACACAGTGCAGCCGTAAAATCCACACACCGGTAGCTACGCTTGCAAAATATAAAATACACGTAGGTGTGCTCCGTCAAACTAAAAGTGGCCGGTCTCTTGAGCAGATAAATTCCCTTCGAGGGAGCGGACGGTTTACAACCGTCAACTTCTGTGCACAGCTTTGGTTAACTCTATAATACAAGCCACAAGGCACCTATTTTGGCGACCTCCATAACGTGCTTGTAGTGGAGTGGAGTGCATCTGGTAGGCTCGTGGTGAAACTAAGTGAGTTTGCTATGTACCTACCCTTGGAAGGGCTTTACCATAGGTAGGATGGATTGTTGTACGGTGATGGTTTGATGTTGAAGTTGGAGGTGTGATGGGAGGTAGCTCTATGTTTTTATAGGCTCCTCAGTGGCTGGCTTTACATGAGCAGCGTCAGTGCCCTTCTCCGCTGCTGTTTATTTTGTTTAAAGTTTTTGGTTGGTTGAATTCTGTTGACCACTCCCATAGGAGAGGGGGAGTACTTAGTGACAGCATGCTTTTGCTGTTGGCAGGTTTAAAGCCTTCGTTACCGGAGATGCCCGCAAGCCATGCGAGGAACCCGGTAGCGCCTGAAATGATGTTCTTGAGGTAACTAGTCCCCCAGGGATCTGACAAGGGCGTTCTCATGGTAAATCAATTTTCCCTAAAGTTTTGTTGCCCGCTGTCTAATCACGTCCTCCACATATGGTAGGGCGAGATCTCGTGCACTAGCCTGTCTGGAAAGCGACGACAGACAGAATAAATGGACCGAAGTCCACTATTCTGAATCCGCTGAAGCCAGAGAAGCCAGGAATGTGCTGCCATGCCCCACACCTCACAGGCGTAGAGCATCAGAGGTAATATAAGAGCTTTGAAAAGGCGTAACTTTAAGTGAACCGGCATGCTGGAAGCTAGAACCGCGCATAAGGCGGCTACCGCCCTCTCAACCCAGTTCGTTGTTCCCCGCACGTGTTCACGAAAGGTTAGGCCCTTATCTAAAGTGACACCTAAATAGCGTATGAAATTCCCCCACTCTATCCTCTGGCCCCGATAGGCGAAGGTTGGTCTGTCTACGGCGAGGATTTTTCTCTTGGCCAGCAGGACCTTGTAGTGGAGTAGTGATTAATCTACTTAACATCTACGAAAGCATCTCGAATTTGATTCCCCGTAGTTGTTATTTTTTATTTTTACAACTTGTTTTACAGTAATATAGTTAAATAATATTGCTTATGTTACTTCATTTTACTAACAAATTTAATTATAATAATGGTGAAATTTGTACTTATAAAATTAAATTGAATGAACATGAAACCACATCCCGACTGTTAAATTAATATCATGGTTGCCATCTACCGGTGTGACGGATTACTAAATAAACACCATTTACATAAGAAATCTGATGACCAACATATGACTTTAATTTAAACAAACTATTCTTACAAACGCTTATTCTCCATCTACTTCATGTTAATCGAGATGTTAATCTTATTGCTAATTTTCTTGTAGATGCAAGGGGAATATGGTAGCTTTTAAGCGATAGTAAGATGTTTTAAGAGCTGATTGCTATGTGGAGTATTCCATTCTGTTTGCATTACCAGAACAAAAAAAATCTGATGTGTTACACTCACATGACTTTCTCTACTCTTGTACAATCTATTTTTACAAACGCCTATTCTCCATATGCTTCATGTTAATCGAGATATCGAGATGTCAATCTTATTGGTAATTTTCTTGTAGATGCAAGGGGAACATGGTAGGTTATAAGCGATAGTCAAATCTTTTAACGCTGGTTGCTATGTGGCGCATTCCATTCTCTTTGCATGTCCAGGACATAAAAAAATGAATAACGAATTTGAGAAAAAGTATAAGTATTGGAAAATTTAAGGAAATAACAAGCAATATCTCGAAAACTGTTCACTCAACAAAAGAAATGTATATGACATAAGTTGTGTATTTTAACGCGATCTACATTTTTTGTGTAGTAAAATTTTGTCTATCTCTTATGGTTTACCAGTTATGCAAAAGTCGTTCACAATGAAGAATACTTTTGGAGACATTCCCAGAAAATTCGAGATATACATTTCATTTCTCATGACATTATCTTAAACATATGTTATTTGAATCAAAATCGTTAGAGCCATTTTTGAGAAAATTAAAATTTTCGAAAAATGTTCCATGTAAAGGGTAGTCTGGGTTGGGGGAATTTTCTTGAAAACCTTCGTGTCGCATCTCTGGAAGATACTGAACCTAAATACCAAGTTTGGTGTTTATCCGACTGTTCGTTTTTGAGTTATGCTGTTCACAGACACACACACACACACACACAGACACACACACACACAGACACACACACACAGACACACACACACACAGACACACACACGGACATGTTTCCAAGAATGCTTTTTTTGGATTCAGGAGGTCTCAAAACATGTATTTCCGGTGAAATCTCGGTATCGAATTTTTGGGTGGAATGCAATACTTCCCCTACTTACTATACGTAGTAGAGAAAGTAAAAATGAATAACGAATTTGAGAAAAAGTATAAGTATTGGAAAATTTAAGAGAATAACAAGCAATATCTCGAAAATTGTTCACACAACAAAACAATGTACATGACATAAATTGTGCATTTTAACGCGATCTACGTTTTTTGTGTAGTAAAATTTTGTCTATCTCTTATGGTTTACCAGTTATGCAATGAAGAATACTTTTGGAGACATTCCCAGAAAATTCAAGGTATACATTTCATTTGTAATGAAAACATCTTAAACTTATGATACTTTAATCAAAATCGTTAAAGCCATTTTTGATAAAATTAAAATTTTCGAAAACTGTACCATGTAAAGGGTATTCTGGGGTGGGGGGACTTTCTTGAAAACCTTCGTGTCGCATCTCTAGCAGATACTGAACCTAAAAACCAAGTTTGGTGTTTATCCGACTTCGTTTCTGAGTTATGCTGTTCACAGACACACACACAGACACACACACGGACATGTTTCCAAAAATGCTTTTTACTTTCTCTACTACGTATAGTAAGTAGGGGAAGTATTGCATTCCACCCAAAAATTCGATACCGAGATTTCACCGGAAATACATGTTTTGAGACCTCCTGAATCCAAAGAAAGCATTTTTGGAAACATGTCCGTGTGTGTGTCTGTCTGTGTGTCTGTCTGTCTGTGTGTCTGTGAACAGCATAACTCAAAAACGAACAGTCGGATAAGCACCAAACTTGGTATTTGGGTTCAGTATCTTCCAGAGATGCGACAAGAAGGTTTTCAAGAAAATCCCCCCACTCCAGACTACCCTTTACATGGAACATTTTTCGAAAATTTTAATTTTCTCAAAAATGGCTCTAACGATTTTGATGAAAATATCATATGTTTAAGATAATGTCATGAGAAATGAAATGTATATCTCGAATTTTCTGGGAATATCTCCAAACGTATTCTTCATTGTGAACGACTTTTGCATAACTGGTAAACCATAAGAGATAGACAAAATTTTACTACACAAAAAATTTAGATCGCGTTAAAATACACAACTTATGTCATATACATTTCTTTTGTTGAGTGAACCGTTTTCGAGATATTGCTTGCTATTTCCTTAAATTTTCCAATACTTATACTTTTTCTCAAATTCGTTATTCATTTTTTTTATGTCCTGGACATGCAAAGAGAATGGAATGCGCCACATAGCAACCAGCGTTAAAATATCTGACTATCGCTTAAAAGCTACCATATTTCCCTTGCATGTACAAGAAAATTACCAATAAGATTGACATCTCGATATCTCGATTAACATGAAGCATATGGAGAATAGGCGTTTGTAAAAATAGTGTGTACAAGAGTAGAGAAAGTCATGTGAGTGTAACACATCAGATTTTTTTGGATGCAGTGGGCCCCAAAACATGCATTTCCGGTGAAATCTCGGTATCGAATTTTTGGGTGGAATACAATACCTCCCCTACTTACTATACGTAGTAGGGAAAGTAAAAACTAATAAGAAATTCACATTTGAGAAAAGTATAAGTATTGGAAAATTCAAGCAAAAAACAAGGAATATCCCGAAATGATTCACTCGACAAAAAAAATCTATGATATAAATTGTGTATGTTAACGAGAGCTACATTTTTTGTGTAGAAACTTTTTACTTTCTCTAAAGTAGGGGAAGTATTGTATTCCGCCCAAAAATTCGATACCGAGATTTCACCGGAAATATATGTTTTGAGACCCCCTAAATCCAAAAAAAGCATTTTTGGAAACATGTCCGTGTCTGTGTGTGTGTGTGTGTGTGTGTGTGTGTGTGTGTGTGTGGGTGGGTCTGTCTGTCTGTGTGTGTCTGTGAACAGCATAACTCAGAAACGAAAAGTCGGATAAACACCAAACTTGGTAGTATTTAGGTTCAGTATCTTCCAGAGATGCGATACGAAGTTTTTCTACGAAATCCCCCCAACCCAGACTACCTTTACATGGAACATTTTTCGAAAATTTTAATTTTCTCTTAAATGGCTCTAACGATTTTGATTAAAATATCAAATGTTTAAGATATTTTTATGAAAAATGGCATGTATAACTCGAATTTTCTGGGAATGTCTCCAAAAGTGTTCTTCATTGTGAACGACTTTTACATAACTGGTAAACCATAAGAGATGGACAAAATTTTACTACACAAAAAATGTAGATCGCATTAAAATACACAATTTATTTCATATACATTTTTTGTTGAGTGAACCATTTTCGAGATATTACTTGTTATTCCCTTAAATTTTCCAATACTTATACTTTTCTCAAATTCGTTATTCATTTTTTTTGGTCCTGGTAATGCAAAGAGTATGGAATACTCCACATAGCAACAACTCTTAAAATATTTGACTATCGCTTATAACCTACCAATTCCCCTTGCATATACAAGAAAATTAGCAATAAGATTAACATCTCGATATCTCGATTAATATGAAGCATATGGAGAACAAGCGTTTGTAAAAATAGGTTGTACAAGAGTAGATAAAGTCATGTGAGTGTAACAATCAGATTTTTTGTATATCTATCATAGTTTCGCAATTATGCAAAAGCCATTCAGAAAGAAGAGGAATTTTGGTGACATTCCCGGATAATTCAAGATATAAATTTTATTTATAATGAAAATATCTTAAATATATGCTATTTTAATCAAAAACGCTAACCATTTTTGAGAAAATGAAAATTTTCGAAAAATGTTCCATGTAAAGGGATGGGGGATTTTCTTGAAAATCTTCGTGTCGGATTTTAAAAAGATGCTGAACCTAAATACCAACTTCGATATTTATCCGACTTTTCGTTTTTCAATTATGCTGTTCACAGACACACACATGGACCTTTTTCTAAAAGTGCTTTTTTGCATTCAGGGGGCCTCAAAACATGTATTTCTGGTGAAATCTCGGTATCGAATCTTTGGGTGGAATGCAATACTTCCCATACTTACTATACGTAGTAGAGAAAGTAAAAATGAATAACGAATTTGAGAAAAATTATAAGTATTGGAAAATTTAAGGGAATTACAAGCAATATCTCGAAAATGGTTCACTCAACAAAAAAATGTATATAACATAAATTGTGTATTTTGACGTGATCTACATGTTTTGTGTGGTAACATTTTGTCTATCTCTTATGGTTTACCAGTTATGCAAATGTCGTTCACAATGAAGAATACTTTTGGAGACATTCCCAGAAAACTCGAGATATACATTTCATTTGTCATGAAAATATCTTAAACATACGATATTTTAATCAAAATCGTTAGAGCCGTTTTTGAGAAAATTAAAATTTTCGAAAACTTTTCCATGTAAAGGGTAGTCTGGGGTGGGGGTATTTTCTTTAAAACCTTCGTGTCGCATCTCTGGAAGATACTGAACCTAAATACCAAGTTTGGTGTTTATCCGACTGTTCGTTTCTGAGTTATGCTGTTCACAGACACACACATGGACATGTTTCCAAAAATGCTTTTTTTGGATTCAGGGGGTCTCAAAACATGTATTTCCGGTGAGTTCTCGGTATCGAATTTTTGGGTGGAATACAATACTCACCCTACTTACTATACGTAGTAGAAAAAGTAAAAAATGTTGAGTAGGTTATTGAGAGTTGAACTTGCCACCCAACTCTCTACCACTGAGCTAAGAATGCTGCTGTAAGCGTGGCATTGTGACGAGCTTTAGTCATACTCCACTTGAGAACAATACATCAATAAAGTTTGTTTTGGGCACAAATAACCAGTGTTGAAACATCTGTCTGTTTGAAATATCTTAGGTGGACTATTCTCTCGGACTATTTTATTATAGTTGTGTTCCCCATTATAACTACTACAAGAATGTACACAGTCTTGTGAACAGTCTGGCTGTCCCGAGCGCTCACGGAAACACCCGATTCGAGCTCTCAGACTCCGACTAGTTTTAAATTGACCGAGTGTACTCGTACATAGGTTACAGAAACTTTCATACTTGTATTGGACTGGGGATGAATGACAACTTATGGTCTATTAAATATTTATCAAGGTTGTGAGAATTATTCGCACGATTTATGCAGTAATTATTTTAATTTCTGAATCAGGCTTGCACTAAATATAAGGAAGCTGTTTACTGTAAATATTTGTTTAAATATTTCCAGGTTACGGAAGGTTTGGGAGAGCACATCTCCATCGCCCTCGGCGAAGCTTTGCGTGGCAAGGCTTGGAAGATTCCTGTAGGTTCCCACAGGAACCCGTTCTGGAGAGTAGCACGGTGCCTGTCGACTCCTGGAGAGACAAACACGGTACTGTCACGTTCCTTGGTGGTGGCCTCTTCTTTGGGATCTGCTCAACTGGTCCGCAACCTGCTGGAGTCTGGAGCAGATCCGTCTTCTCTTCCTGGAGAGTGGGGAGCCATACACTCCGTGGCTTACCACGGTGACATCGGGGTACTGAGGTGAGATAAAACGCGTAGCTAACTCGTGGCTCAGTGACGTCACACAGACATTGCTTTAGATGGGCAGCGCGCCATTGAGACGCCTGAACATAGAACATGATGACATTAAACAAAATGAACAAAACTAAATAAAACTGAATACCAGCATGTTGTAATGTATACGATACAGTTATAGGAAACATCAAAATGTACAAATACTTCCCTGTGATTACACAACTTACAAATGTACATTCAAATGCAATTTTTCTACATTAAATAAAAATTTACATTTACACAATCTTTTATAGCCTAACAATTTTTACTTTCTCTACTACGTATAGTAAGTAAGGGAAGTATTGTATTCCACCCAAAAATTCGATACCGAGATTTCACCGGAAATACATGTTTCGATGCACCTTCAATCCAAAAAAAGCATTTTTGGAAACATGTCCGTGTGTGTGTCTGTCTGTGAACAGCATAACTCAGAAACGAACAGTCGCATAAACACCAAACGTGCTATTTAGGTTCAGTATCTTCCAGAGATGCGACACGAGGTTTTCAAGAAAATCCCTCCACCCGAGATTACCCTTTATATGGAACATTTTTCGAAAATTTTAATTTTCTCAAAAATGGTTCTCACGATTTTGATTAAAATATCATAGGTTTAAGATATTTGTATGGCAAATTAAATGTATATCTCGAATTTTATAGGAATGTCTCCAAAAGTATTCTTCATGAACGACTTTTGCATAACTGGTAAACCATAAGAGATAGACAAAATTTTACTACACAAAAAATGTAGATCGCGTTAAAATGCACAATTTATGTCATATACATTTTTATTGTTGGGTGAACCATTTTCGAGATGTTGCTTGTTATTCCCTTAAATTTTCCAATACATAATTTTTCCCAAATTCGTTATTCATTTTTTTTCCTGGTAATGCAAAGAGAATGGAATACTTCACATAGCAACCAGCTGTTAAAATATTTGATTATCGCTTAAAGCCTACCATATTCCCCTTGCACCTACAAGAAAATTAGTAATAAGATTAACATCTCGATATCTCGATTAACATGAATCATATGGAGAATAAGCGTTTGTAAACATAGTTTGCGCAAGAGTAGAGAAAGTCACGTGAGTGTAACACATCCGATTTTTCCAAAGGTGTGACATAAAGATTTTCAAGAAAATTGCCCAATTCCAAACTACCCTACACTGAAGATTTTTTGAAATTTTAGATTTTCTTAAAAATGTCTCTGACATTCTTTATTAAAATACCATATATTTAAAATACTTATATGACAATAAAATGCATATCTTGAATTGTTGTGGGAATAGCAACTGCAGTCCTTTTCATTCCGAAGGAAGTTTTTATAATTTTTATAACTGGTAAACAATAAGAGACAGACAAAGACATACTCTACAAAAAATCTGATGTGATAGATTCACATGACTTTCTCTACCCTCTATCGTTTATTAGTGTGTATACGAATTGTTCTTACTAAAGTTTCTTTTGCTATCTGCTACATTGCATTCCAGAAATTGCTACATTGCACATTTCGTTATAGATACAAAGAGAACAGCGATAGTCAAATGTTTAACAACTGGACGCTATATGCTGGCCTTAAAATTTCATACTGTTTGCATGCAACCGCGACAAACAACTAAATGTTGAAATGACTTTAAGAGAATGACCATAAAATGAACAATTCTACATTTAATAACGGATATCTCGGAAACAGCTTATGCCAAAAAAAGTTATTTTAAATAAATTGTGTTTTAAAAGAGATCTACATTTTTGTGTAGTACCTTTTCGTCTATCGCTTAACGTTTACACTCATACAAGATTATATAAAATTCCTTCCGAATGAAGAGTACTTTACAGGCTATTCCCAGAAAATTCAAGATATACATTTTATTTGTTATTTAAATATGTTTAGTATATGGTACATTAATCAAAATCGTTAGAACCATTTTTTAAAAAAATCAACATTTTAGAAAAATGTTCCATGTAAAGGGAAGTTGGGGTAGAAGGGCACTCTTGAAAAACTTCGCCTCGCTTCCCTGGAAGATAGTGAATTTAAATACCAAGTTTGGTAGTTATCCGACTTTTTGTTTTTGAGTTATGCTCTTCACAGGCACACACAGACACACACACACACACGAACATGTTTCCAAAAAGGCTATATTTGGATTCAGGAGGCCTCAAAACATGTTTCCCGTGAAATCTCTGTATCGAAATTTTGGGTGGAATGCAATACCATCTCTATCTACTATGTAGGTGGCGAGGAAGTAAAAATGTAGTAAAACACACGATTTACCTCAAATAATTTTTGTGGCATAAGCCATTTCAGAGATATTCGTTACTAATGGTTGAATACTTTTGTCATTCTTTCACAGTTCTGTTGATATCCATTTCTTATTGCGATTGCATGGAAAGAGTATATAATTAGAAGGCCAGTTTATGGCGTCCAGCTCTTAAACATTTTACTATCGCTGTTCTCTTTGTATCTACAAGGAGATGTGTAATATAGTTATTTCAGCAAACGTTTATCTCGATTAACATGAAGTAAATAGAAATATTAAACTTCCATAACAGTAGTTTGTATACCCGCAATAAACGATAGAGGATAGAAAATGTCGTGTGAATGTAACACGTCAGGTTTTTATATTTTAATTTTGCATAGATTTGCTTATCCATTTACCTATATATAATATCTGTAGCACATACTTTGTTCCGTGCAGAGAGCTGCTGGCAGATCCTCGAACCCAGGTCAACATACCCGAGAGGAAAGGCAGGACTCCTCTACACCTGGCGGCCTGGAAGGGGAACCATGAAGCTATGCAGGTGCTACTCCAGCAGGGGGGATCCTCTGTTAACGAGACAGATGAGTGTGGAAAAACGCCGTTACATCTCGCAGGTAAGAAGAATCAGCCCGCCGTGAATGTCGGCAACTTCTCCAACAACTCTGTAGTGCGTGTTGCATCAGGGTAATGAAAAGGCGCCGAGGCGGAATTAATAGAATCCGTTGGTTTCGGCGTTTTATAGTCTAGAAATTATTCTGCGTCAAATAAGATGTTATTAACGGGTATATTGTCTTACGTTTCAATGCTTTTAATGTAAAGGGGAGATTAAAACCCTTGTAAATGTTAAATTGGCTTAAGTTATGAGCATGATCTCAGTTATTATTCAAGATACCAACTGAAAAAGTTCAGTGATTTCTTTTTATTTAATAAATTCGTTGATTAAGAAAGACAGGATCCTTTACTTAATTATAGCTTATTTTTATTAAAGTTTATCAATAATTATTTTTACTGTCTGTACTACGTATAGTAAGTAGGGGAAGTATTGTATTCCACCCAAAAATTCGATACCGAGATTTCACCGGAAATATACGTTTTGAGGCCCCTGAACCCAAAAAAAGCATTTTTGGAAACATGTCCGTGTGTGTGTTTGGTGAAAACAGCATAACTCAGAAACGAACAGTCGGATAAACACCAAACTTCCAGAGATGCGACACGAAGGTTTTCAAGAAAATCCCCCACTCCAGATTACTCACTCCCCACTTTTTATTTTCTCAACTATGGCTCTAACGATTTTGAATAAAATACCATAAGTATAAGTCATTTTTATGGCAAATGAATTGCATATCTTGAATTTTCTGGGAATGTCTCCAAAAGTATTCTTCATTGTGAACGACTTTTGCATAACTGGTAAACCATAAGCAATAGACAAAATTTTACTACACAAAAAATTGTGGATTGCCTTAAAATACACAATTTATGTCATATATATTTTTTGTTGAGTGAAGCATTTTCAAGATATTGCTTGTTATTCCCTAAAATTTTCCAATACTTATACTTCTTCTCAAATTCGTTATTCTTTTTTTTTGACCTAGTAATGCAAAGAGAATGGAATACTCCACATAGCAACCAGCTCTTAAAATATTTGACTATCGCTTAAAGCCTAACAATTTCCCTTGCATCTACAAGAAAATTAGAAGTAAGATTAACATCTCGATATCTCGATTAACATGAAGCATATGGAGAATAAGCGTTTGTAAAAATAGTTTGTACAAGAGTAGAGAAAGTCATGTAGGTGTAACACATCAGTTTTTTTAAAAAAATAACCTACCAGGTTATTAACACCAAAGTATATCCACAACAGCAGTTAGAGGTTGTTTTTATCTTCCTAAAATTTAATTTAGCTATCTTTAATAGTTTCTGAGAAAACGGATCAATTATACCAGAAAGCGTCATTCAATGAAAAAGCTGTTCAAAGCAAAAATGGAAATAAGAAACTCGCATATACTTGTTTGTAAGAGAATAAACCACATGGCTTTAGCACAGAAGCTTCCATACTTAACATTAGTATCAATTTGTAGAGATATTTACATGACAAATACCGAGCGAGGTGGCTCAGGCGGTAAAGTCCGTGGCCTGAATTCAGGAGGTCGTGGGTTCGATTTCCGTGGTCGACCTTCCTGACTCATTGATTTTTTCGGGGTTTCCCCGGATCGCCAAGCGAATGTGGGTAGGGTCATTACATTCCCCAAATTTCCTGTCCCTTCATTTCATCTCTATTCTCATTTCACTTCACTCTTCATCTGCTTGGTTTCTTTTAGGGCTACAAGTGTCGGCGGGATGTCTCGACGAATGCACGGCAGGGGAAAAAGGACGCTAAGGAAACCTTCGTCCTCCGGACTGCGAGCGGTCTCCGGATCCCGGACCCCCTCCCCAGGGGGTGGGGCCGGCTGTACCAGCGAGCATCCGTAGAGTTCAAGTCTGTAAAACGTAGGGACCCTGTCCTCTCCCTGTCTCGTGCCTCCTAGCCCGGCCGTCTTCTGCCTCTTGTCGCCTCATCCCTCCCTCCCGGGGGGCCCCTTCATGGGCATAGGCACAAAAGATCTGTATAGGTCATAGTGCTAAGTCCCCCTGCGTACCCAGTCCTATCCTAAACGACAAATAAAATATGTATCTCTAATTTTCTGGTAACAGCCCGTGAAGTCCTCTGCATTGGGAAGGAATTTTATAACATCTTGTATCTTTTTTTTTTATTTATGCACGATCTTTAACTGCTGTGGTCCTTAGCGTCCCATTCTATATTGCGCGTGAAAGACTGGTAGTTTTGCTCAGAGACATCTTTATCAAGCTTGAGGTTCTTTTACGTGCCGTAAATCTACGACATGTGACCACCAGCTTTACTTCCCTTCCGAAGAAAACCATGCTAAAGTCTTTACGCCCGAAAAGATCCATCGCCCTCCGCCGGGTTTGAACCCGGGCCTCGGGAACTAGAGGCTAGCATGTTACCCCTAGACCACGGAGGACGACTATGTTATCTTGCATAACTGGTAAGATTAAGAGATAGATGAAAACGTTCTACATAAAAAATCTGATGTGTTACACTCGCATGACTTTCTCTACTCTTGTACAAACTATTTTTACAAAGCTTATTCTCCATATGCTTCATGTTAATCGAGATGTTAATCTTATTGCTAATTTTCTTGTAGATGCAAGGGGAATTGGTAGGCTTTAAGCGATAGTCAAATATTTTAAGAGCTGGTTGCTATGTCGAGTATTCCCTTCTCTTTGCATAACGAATTTGAGAAAAAGTATAAGTATTAGAAAATTTAAGGGAATAACAAGCAATATCTCGAAAATGGTTCACTCGACAAAACAAATGTATATGTCATAAATTGTGTATTTTAACGTGATCTACATTTTTATGTAGTAAAATTTTGTCTATCTCTTACGGTTTACCAGTTATGCCAAAGTCGTTCACAATGAAGAATACTTTTGGAGACATTCCCAGAGAATTCGAGATATACATTTCATTTGTCATAAATATATCTTAAAAATATAATATTTTAATCAAAATCGTTAGAGCCATTTTTGAGAAAATTAAAATTTTCGAAAAATGTTCCATGCAAAGGGTAATCTGGCTTGGGCGGATTTTGTTAAAAACCCCTTGTGTTGCATCTCTGGAAGATACTGAACCAAAATACCAAGTTTGGTGTTTATCTGACTGTTTGTTTCTGAGTTATGCTTTTCACAGACCACACACAGACAGACATACACACGGACATGTTTCCAAAAATGCTTTTTTTGTATTCAAGGGGCCTCAAAACATGTATTTCCGGTTAAATCTCGGTATCGAATTTTTGGGTGGAATACAATACTTCCCCTATTTACTATACGTAGTAGAGAAAGTAAAAATATATATCTCCTTAAAACACAATTTATTTCAAATAAGTTTTTGTAGCGTAAACTATTTCAAATATATCCATTAATAGTTGGAATTGTGGTCTTGATTTTAAGTTGTTTCTCGCGATTGCATGGAAAACAGTATGGAATTTTAAGGTCAGCACATAGCGCAGTTCTTAAACATCTGACTATCGCTGTTCTCTGTGTGTTTATAACCAAACGTGTAATGTAGCTATTTCCGGAAAGGTTTATCCCGATTTGAAATAAATAGAAATAAAATTTCGTAAGATCAGCTTGCATGCCCACTAATAAACGATAGAGGGTAGAGAAAAGCATGTGATTATAACACATCAGGTGTTTATATGTATCTTTTATTACTGTTTGAAACTGTGGATAGAGGAGAAAAAACAAACAAAACAAAACAAATTGTTGCTTATATTCCAGTATCGTCATCCCTGCAAAGCCAGGCTTCTGGCGAGCGGTTCTTGCACTGCATCTCACTACTACTGGACCAATCAGACCTCGCCCTCAACTTGCCCGATAAGGACGGTCTCACCGCCCTAGGGAGAGCCGCAATGCTGGGACGTGAGACACTGGCTCGCACGATAATGACCCATCAGCGTCATCTCTGTAACGTGGACACTTTCTTGGCTGGCTACTTCGGCCCGACCATCAGAGAGAAAGTACTAGCTTCGTATCCCAGCCTGGTGGAACTACTACCTCCACATCTCATGGAGCAGGTTAAGAACTGTAAGCTGCTGGTGGCGCTCCTAGTGGGAGAACTGAGCACTTTCCAGTCTCTACTGCGTCTTACTCCTGAGTTAGCTGAGCGTTTCTATGCTGAACCGCTGCACTGCACCTTGCCTGAGGTGGCCTGTGTGTTGGAGGGTCGCTCTCAGTACCTGGCTTTGCTACTAGAGGCCGGGGCAAATCCCAATGCTCTGAATCCCGTCACTATGTTGGTATGTTGCACTTATACTAAAACATGTTGACGATAAACATTATCTCAATCATATATATAGGGTAGTTAAATTATATTCACTCGCGGCCCCTCTCTACTGCGCGAGACAGCCGGAGTCGCCGGTGAAATTACGCCGGCAGAGGCGGACTAAAATGCTTACCTTATAATAGATGCTGGAAATGTTGACCTTCTGCTCTCAAACAGGCAGCATATCTCGTGTAAATGATCTCGCTCACTCTCCGAAGCTCGCAGCAGGAATTCTTGTGATGAAACGCCTCATTGTGATCAGAAAATTAGAGTGTGGAGTGCGATAAGTGCTAGAAGAATAATAGGACCCATATTCTTTGATGAAACAATAAATGCAGAGCGATAGCAGAGTTTAATTCTGAGGCCATTTTGCAATCGCTTGGCAGAAGAGGAGAAATTGTATGGTTGGTTCCAGCAAGATTCTGCAACAGCACATACGGCTGCCGAATTATTACATGCAATAAGAGAGGTTTTTGATGACAGAATAATTAGTGTTGATTTGTGGCCCCCTCGTTCTCCTGACCTAACAACTTGTGATTTTTATTTATGGGGTTCTTTAAAAGACAAAGTATATCGTTTCAATCCTCTCACACTACAGGAACTTAGAGAAAACATTGTACAAGAAATCACGGGAATTCCTGCTGCTGAGTTTCGGAGACTGAGCGAGAATATTAACACAAGATATGCCGCCTGTTTGAGAGCAGTAGGTCAACATTTCCAGCATCTATTATAAGGTAAGGATTTTAGTCCGTCTCTGCCGTTGTAATTTCCCGGCGACTGCCGGCTGTCTCGCACAGTAGAGACAGGCCGCGAGTGGGTTCGAATATAATTTAACTACCCTATATTTGTGATATTTTATCGAGTTTCTATTGCAGAATTATGTTGAACAAACCTTTGATAAATATTTCAACTAAACTGGTTAAACTTGATAGATATTAGTCTTTTCAGTATCGAGTCTTAGTAGGTTTAAGTTTACCTTACTCGCCATTTATGTAACATTTGTAAACGAGTGATGCAGCTTTTATTTGCGTGCTCATCACCAATTTGTGACGTAAAAAGTTGGGTGTGGTTTCAGCAGCTTACTTATTACCCCATTATTTCAGAAACTAATCAACATATCAGACCGACATTTTTACAGGATGTAGATGAATGCCTTCTAGGTTCACTTATTTACCTTTATAAATTAAGTATGTTTATTAATAGTATTGATGTCTTAATTATATCACATTTTGCTTTCTCCACTACGTGTAGTAAACAGGGAAAGTATTGTATTCCACCCAAAAATTCGATACCGAGATTTCACCGGAAATATCTGTTTTGATATCCCCTGAATCCAAAAAAGCATTTTTGGAAACATGTCGGTTAAACACCAAACTTGGTATTTAGGTTCAGTATCTTCCAGAGATGCGACACGAAGGTTTTCAAGAAAATCCCCCCACCCCAGATTACCCTTTACATGGAACATTTTTCGAAACTTTTAATTTTCTCAAAAATGGCTCTAACGATTTTGATTAAAATATCACATGTTTAAGATATTTTCATGACAAATGAAATGTATATGTCGAATTTTCTGGGAATGTCTCCAAAAGTATTCTTCATTGTGAACGACGTTTGTATAACTGGTAAACTATAAGAGATAAGACAAAATTTTACTACACAAAAAATGTAGATCGCGTTTAAATACAAATTTATGTCATTCTTTTTTTTGTTCAGTGAATCATTTTCGAGATATTGCTTGTTATTCCCTTAAATTTTCCAATATTTATACTTTTTCTCAAATGGGAATTCGTTATTCATTTTTTTATGTCCTGAACATAGCAACCAGCTCTTAAAAGAATTGACTATCGCTTAAAACCTACCAATTCACCTTGCATCTACAAGAAAATTAGCAATAAGGTTAACATCTCGATTAACATGAAGCATATGGAGAATAAGCGTTTGTAAATATAGTTTGTACAAGAGTAGAGAAAGTCATGTAAGTGTAAAACATCAGATTTTTATTACAACTTATCAGCAATTATCTTTTTTAAAAAAATAACCAGAACACCAAAGTAGATCCAGAACAGCACTTACACGTGTTTATCGTCCTATAGTATACTTTAACCATCTTCAATAGTTTTGCAGAACCGAGCGAGGTGGCTCTATGCGACTCACATTCGGAAGATCCCAGGTTCGATCCCCGGCGACCGACCACTCTGACCCATGGGTTTTCGTGGTTTCCCCGGATCGGCAGGTGAATGCTGCGGTGGTTTCTTCTCTACCACGATTTCCTTTCCATTATTTCCCTTTCATTCCATTTCCTTCTTATCTCTCAGGTGTGCTTCAGCAGCCGTGGTGTGGGTGCTGCAGACCCTGAGCACTCGTAGTACCTCTGACGTTACTAGAAGTACGATTTGTTCGTATTGGGTTGGACTCGGCGGGGTAGTGGTTCCCGATACCCATGGGAGGCGGGGTTGTGAGACGCCCCGATGTTCTCCGGCACCATGAGTGAGAGTTGGTAAACGGCATGCTAGATTGCTGTCGCCCCCACCGAGGTTTTTGGTAGTCGCCCTTTTCGGGATGATGCGCGTAAGTGGCGTATCCACTTGCATCCTCGCGTAAGCGGGGGGCCTCATGGGAAAACCCACGGTTGAAGTGACCAGCCTTGGGCACAGGAGGGGGGCTTGGGCTTCGGCTCTTGTCCTGGTAGAACCTTCGCCAACAGATGTTGTGCTTCTAGGCTTCGTAGCGCATGGCGATGCCGGACAGATGTTGTGGATGCATCCTCAAAGAAAAGAGTACTCCCCTTAGACACCAGAGGGCTGCTTGGTTGGTGGGTCGTTCTTCGTCCTCTCTTGGTAATACCAGCAGTGAAAGAGGTCTTCGGGTTTGGAAATGTTAGAGATTTCCGCGCGTCTACCTGCGGCCTGCAGCCTCTTGTCGTTCCTTCACCTCATTCCTTCCTCCTGAAGGATGGTAGCCGCAAAAGAACTATGTAGATCGCAGTGTTCCCTCCTTTGAATCACCTATACCTGTCTAAGAAAACGGGTGATTTATACCAGAAAAATGTAATCCATAGAAAAATTATTCGAAGCAAGCTGGAAAAAAGTTAAAACAGTGTATCTTGAGGGCCATAAACTTTTACCAATTGCTCTCTGTTCAAAAATTTCTGGAATTAAATTTAATGACTCATCAGCGGTATGCCCTGTAGCAGAGTCTTGTTGGAAAAAACCAAACGTCGGTCAGCTGTTGAAAAAAACGGTGTAAGTCATTCCTGTACCTCTCTGCATTTATTATTTGTTCGGAAAATATAGCTCATATTACTCTGTATAACATTTACTGCACACCAGTTTTCGTGTGTAAAATCGGGGTTCTCTGTGCTTCAATATCTCATACTTTACAAACAGCTTTTTCTATTTCACCCCGGTAATTCGATATCGAGAATTTACCGGCAGTATAAAGAGAATCTCACAGACTATTCTCAGAAAATTCAAAATGCGCGTCTTATTTATTACGTAAATATTTTAAATTCTTATGAGCTATTTTGGAGAAAATAAAAAACTAATTCAATATAAAAGGTATTTAGGCCGTTTTTTACTTTCTCTACCACATACATAGTAGATGGAGAAGCTATTGCATTCCACCCAAAAATTCGATATTGAGATTTCACCATAAATACATGTTTTGAGATCCGTTGAATATAAAAGAGTAGAAAAAGGTTCGTGTGTGTCTGTGAACAGCATAACTCAAAAGGAAATCTCGGATAAATACCAAACTTGGTAATGAAATTCAGTACCTACCAGAGATGCGACACGAAGGTTTTCAAGAAAATTCCCCTCCCCAAACTACCTTTTACATGGAACATTTTTAAAAACTTTTGATTTTCTAAAAATGACTAACGATTTTGGCATGATACCATATATTAAAGACATTTTACTGTCAAATAAAATGTATATCTTGAATTTTCGGAGTAAGCCTGTGAAGCCCTCTTCATTTGGAAGGAATGTTATATAATCTTCTATAACTGGTAAACATTAAGCGATACTACACAAAAATGTGGATCTCTTTAAAGCACACAATTTATTTCAAATGTATGGCATCAGCTATTTTCGAGATATCCGTTATTAATAGTTTAAATGGTTCAATACTTGGTAATTCTGTTTTCAGTCCTATCGATATTCAGTTCTTTCACGCGATGTCATGGAAAGATTATGGAATTTTAAGACCAACATATATCGTCCAGCTCTTAAACATCTGACTATCGCTGTTCTGCTTGTATTTATAACGAAATGTGTAATGTAGCTATTTCTGTAAAGGTTTATTTGGATTAAAATTTAGTAGACAGAAAAATAAGCTTTAGTAAGAATAGTTTGTATACCCACCAATAAAGATAGAGGGTAGAGAAAGTCATGTGAATATATCACACTAGATTTTTTCTGTTAACATTACAGCCTCTGTTACATACCGCTGCTAGACGGGGTAATGCTACAGCATTAAATGTCCTGCTGAAGGCGCCCGATGTGCAGCCCAACGTCAGAGACTGTTACCGGCGGACTCCCTTACACTACCTGACCCAGGTACAGTGTTCTGGCTACAAGAACACCAGCAGACTCCAGAACATCCTCAGCATGCTCCTGGACTGCGATGCAGGTACAGATGTGAACGCCACGGCCGCATCGGGAGAGACCCCTCTCCACGTGGCAGCTAGACTTGGTGACGAGGAAACAGTGCTGGTGCTCCTCAAGAACGGCGCCGATATCATGTTCAGGTGGGTTTCGTTTATAATATTTTAAACTAGCAGAAGCCGCAGTTTCAATTCTTTCCCGCGCTTTCAAAAATAATTAAAAATTTTAAGTTGATTTAATAATTACATCATTGACAGCCAAACATGACAGTAATTTATTTATTTGGTTACACCACATGACTTTCCCTACCTACAGAGTCTTTGGTATAAAACCTGACCGTCCACACGGGGTTTTGCGTCTGGGTACCGTCCCAGTATTCTGTCTTCTTGAATCTGTGTTCCTGTAAACCTCTACATAAAATATAACAAAATTACCTCTTAGCTCATAGCAAATACTAGAACCTTGGCCACAAAAATTACTATCGAAATTAGCACAAAACAATCTTATGTGTTACACTCACATGACTTTCTCTACTCTTGTACAAACTATTTTTACAAACGCTTATTCTCCATATGCTTCATGTTAATCTTATTGCTAATTTTCTTGTAGATGCAAGGGGAATTGCTAGGCTTTAAGAGATAGTCAAATTATTTTTGCTATGTCGAGTATTCCATTTTCTTTGCATTACCAGGACAAAAAAAATGAATAACGAATTTCCATTTGAGAAAAAGTATAAGTATTGGAACATTTAAGGGAATAACAAGCAATATCTCGAAAATGGTTTACTCAACAACAAAAATGTATATGACATAAATTGTGTATTTTAACGCGATCTACATTTTTTGTGTACTAAAATTTTGTCTATCTCTTATGGTTTACCAGTTATGCAAAAGTCGTTCACAATGAAGAATACTTTTGGAGACATTCCCAGAAAATTCGAGATATACATTTCATTTGTCATGAAAATATCTTAAACATGTGATATTTTAATCAAAATCGTTAGAGCCATTTTCGGAAAGTGTTCCATGTAAAGGGTAATCCGGGGTGGGGGGATTTTCTTGAAAACCTTCGCGTCGCATCTCTGGAAGATACTGAACCTAAATACCAAGCTTGGTGTTTATCCGACTGTTCGTTTCTGAGTTATGCCGTTCACAGACAGACACACACATGGACATGTTTGCAAAAGTACTTTTTTTGGATTCAGGGGGTCTCAAAAAACATATATTTCCGGTGAAATCTCGGTATCGATTTTTTTGATTGAATACAATACTTCCCCTACTTACTATAAGTGGTAGAGAAAGTAAAAAGTTGGAGTTTCAGTGACTTGTGCACATACAGCAGTAAAATTGTTAAAACCTTTTAAGCACACGGGTGTTGGTAACTTGAAAGCAGGTGATCCCGTGTGATTACTGCGAGAGTTTTGTCATCCGTGGCTGAAGGATAAATTGACGCTCAGCTTGTGTTCTTTGCAGACGAAGCGTGGATCCATCTAACGGGGCATGTGAACACTCAAAAAACACACTATTGGTGCTCTGAAAATCCACACTGTGTAGGGGAATTCCCTCTTTATGATAGCAAAAGTGGGGTTTGGAGTGCGATTAGTGTGCTCAATCCGATTTTCCATGAGAATACAGGGGCGCAGAAGCTATGCCTTCCGAACCTTTAAGGGCTCGTAATTACATAGGATTCATTCCTCCCGTCAAAGAAGGTAGCAGTTCTAAATTTCTAAGAATCCTTCTGTCGAGTGAAGTAGGTAGTAATTCAAACATTAATATTGCGTTTTTCACAGAACCGTTTTTTTACTTTCTCTACTACGTATAGTAAGTAGGGGAAGTATTGTATTCCACTCAAGAATTCGATACCGAGATTTCACTGGAAATATATGTTTTGTGACACCCTGAATCCAAAAAAAGCATTTTTTGAAACATGTCAGTGTGTGTGTGTGTCTGTGAACAGCATAACTCAAAAACTAACAGTCGGATAAACACCAAACTTGGTATTTACGTTCAGTATCTTCCAGAGATGCGACACGAAGGTTTTCAAGAAAATCCCCCCACCCCAGACTACCCTTTACATGGAAGATTTTTCGAAAATTTTAATTTTCTCAAAAATGGCTCTAACGATTTTGATGAAAATATGATATGTTTAAGATAATGTCATGAGAAATGAAATTTATATCTCGAATTTTCTGGGAATGTCTCCAAAAGTATTCTTCATTGTGAACGACTTTTGCATAACTGGTAAACCATAAGAGATAGACAAAATTTTACTACACAAAAAATGTAGATCGCGTTAAAATACACAATTTATGTCATATACATTTCTTTTGTTGAGTGAACCGTTTTCGAGATATTGCTTGTTATTTCCTTAAATTTTACAATACTTATACTTTTTCTCACATTCGTTATTCATTTTTTTTATGTCCTGGACATGCAAAGAGAATGGAATGCGCCACATAGCAACCAGCGTTAAAATATTTGACTATCGCTTAAAAGCTACCATATTCCCCTTGCATCTACAAGAAAATTACCAATAAGATTGACATCTCGATATCTCGATTAACATGAAGCATATGGAGAATAGGCGTTTGTAAAAATAGATTGTACAAGAGTAGAGAAAGTCATGTGAGTGTAACACATCAGATTTTTTTACTTTCTCTACTACGTATAGTAAGTAGGGGAAGTATTGCATTCCACCCAAAAATTCGATACCGAGATTTCACCGGAAATACATGTTTTGAGACCCACTGAATCCAAAAAATCTGATGTGTTACACTCACATGACTTTCTCTACTCTTGTACAATCTAATTTTACAAACGCCTGTTCTCCATATGCTTCATGTTAATCGAGATATCGAAATGTCAATCTTATTGGTAATTTTCTTGTAGATGCAAGGGGAATATGGTAGCTTTTAAGCGATAGTCAAATATTTTAACGCTGGTTGCTATGTGGCGCATTCCATTCTCTTTGCATGTCAGGACATAAAAAAATGAATAACGTATTTGAGAAAAAGTATAAGTATTGGAAAATTTAAGGGAATAACAAGCAATATCTCGAAAACGGTTCACTCAACAAAAGAAATGTATATGACATAAGTTGTGTATTTTAACGCGATCTACATTTTTTGTGTAGTAAAATTTTGTCTATCTCTTATGGTTTACCAGTTATGCAAAAGTCGTTCACAATGAAGAATACTTTTGGAGACATTCCCAGAAAATTCGAGATATACATTTCATTTCTCATGACATTATCTTAAACATATGATATTTTAATCAAAATCGTTAGAGCCATTTTTGAGAAAATTAAAATTTTCGAAAAATCTTCCATGTAAAGGGTAGTCTGGGGTGGGGGGATTTTCTTGAAAACCTTCGTGTCGCATCTCTGGAAGATACTGAACCTAAATACCAAGTTTGGTGCTTATCCGACTGTTCGTTTTTGAGTTATGCTGTTCACAGACACACAGACACACACACAGACACACACACACACACAGACACACAGACACACACACGGACATGTTTCCAAAAATGCTTTTTTTGGATTCAGGAGGTCTCAAAACATGTATTTCCGGTGAAATCTCGGTATCGAATTTTTGGGTGGAATGCAATACTTCCCCTACTTACTATACGTAGTAGAGAAAGTAAAAAAGCATTTTTGGAAACATGTCCGTGTGTGTGTCTGTGTGTGTGTGTGTCTGTGAACAGCATAACTCAAAAACGAACAGTCGGATGAACACCAAACTTGGTATTTACGTTCAGTATCTTCCAGAGATGCGACACGAAGGTTTTCAAGAAAATCCCCCCACCCCAGACTACCCTTTACATGGAACATTTATCGAAAATTTTAATTTTCTCAAAAATGGCTCTAACGATTTTGATGAAAATATCATATGTTTAAGATAATGTCATGAGAAATGAAATGTATATCTCGAATTTTCTGGGAATGTCTCCAAAAGTATTCTTCATTGTGAACGACTTTTTCATAACTGGTAAACCGTAAGAGATAGACAGAATTTTACTACACAAAAAATGTAGATCGCGTTAAAATACACAACTTATGTCATGTACATTTCTTTTGTTGAGTGAACCGTTTTCGAGATATTGCTTGTCATTTCCTTAAATATTTCAATACTTATACTTTTTCTCAAATTCGTTATTCATTTTTTTTATGTCCCGGACATGCAAAGAGAATGAAATGCACCACATAGCAACCAGCGTTAAAATATTTGACTATCGCTTATAACCTACCATATTCCCCTTGCATCTACAAGAAAATTACCAATAAGATTGACATCTCGATATCTCGATTAACATGAACCATATGGAGAATAGGCGTTTGTAAAAATAGATTGTACAAGAGTAGAGAAAGTCATGTGAGTGTAACACATCAGATTTTTACTTTCTCTACTACGTATAGTAAGTAGGGGAAGTATTGTATTCCACCCAAGAATTCGATACCGAGATTTCACTGGAAATATATGTTTTGTGACACCCTGAATCCAAAAAAAGCATTTTTTGAAACATGTCAGTGTGTGTGTGTGTGTGTGTGTGTGTGTGTGTGTGTGTGTCTGTGAACAGCATAACTCAGAAACGAACAGTCGGATAAACACCAAACTTGGTATTTAGGTTCAGTATCTTCCAGAGATGCGACACGAAGGTTTTCAAGAAAATGCCCCCACCCCAGAGTACCCTTTACATGGAACATTTTTCGAAAATTGAAATTTTCTCAAAAATGGCTCTAATGATTTTGATTAAAATATCATATGTTTAAGATATTTTTATGGCAAATAAAATGTATATCTTGAATTTTCTGGGAATGTCTCCAAAAGTATTCTTCATTGTGAACGACTTTGGCATAACTGGTAAACCATAAGAGATAGACAAAATTTTACTACACAAGAAATGTAGATCGCGTTAAAATACACAATTTATGTAATATACATTTTTTTATTGAGTGAACCATTTTCGAGATAATGCTTATTTCCTTAAATTTTTTAATATTTATTTTCTCAAATGGGAATTCGTTATTCATTTTTTTGTCTTGGATATGCAAAGAGTATTAATCTGTAGCAAAGAGAATGGTGCTGCACATAGCAACCAGCTATTAAGAGATATGTCTATGCTTAAAGCTACTGTATTTCTAAATTGCCCTTGCAAATACAAAACAAGAGGAACATAGTACGCCTTAAGCGGTAGTCAAATATTTTTAGAACTGGTTGCTATGTGTAAAATGTAATTCTCTTTGCATGTCAAAAGATCGTTTCTGCAAATGTTTATCTGGATTAATATGAAATAGATGGAGAATAAGCGTTTGTAAAAATAGTTTGTATAAGAGTAGAGAAAGTCATGTGAGTGTAACACATCTGTTTCTTCAATCAGCTAACGGAAGAAGTAAAATCATATTCGTGGTTTCAGTAGGCGTTCTTAATTGTCATCCTATAGTTTCATTACACATTTGGCTGTCGGTACAAGAGGGATACAGGAAACCGAATTGACAGTCAGATGCTTAAAAACTGAGTCGCTATATACTATCCTAGAAATTTCATAGCCTTTCTATGATATCGCGAGAAACAACTGAATTTAGAAAATTTAAAAGTATCGAAACATTCAAAACAACAATAACGGATACCTTAAATTTCCGATGAGACAAATAAATCATTTGAAATAAATTGTGTTTTTGAAATTATCTACTCTTTTGTGCGATAAGTTTTTCCCTTGTGGTTTACTGGTTATATAAAATTATAAAAAAGTAATTTCTAATAAAGAAGACCTCGCAGGCTATTCCCAGAATATTTAATATATGTATTTTATTTTCATGTAAATATGTTGAATATATGGTATTTTAATTGAAATCTTTAGACATATTTTTTGAGAAAATTAAAAATTTCGAAAAAGGTTCCGTATTGTAACAAATGAGAGCAGCAGTTGCTGCTAAGCACAGTTTGTTTGTCACGTAGTTGCTCAGCGTAGCACCATCTTTACACTTAAGACACTTTTGATACGCTTGAAACAGAACACAAATTATACGTCCGATCGAATTCAATTGAAATGATGAATCACAACTGACAGCTGAACTTTCCGCTTTTAACTGTCCAAACTCTTCCACTTCTTGACTGCACTCAACTGAACTCGCGGGTAAGAGCATCCCCTCATATAGGCCCCGCATACAAATCGGAACACTCTAGAGAGAGAACCTACTCGAAACGGCCCAAAAGAAATCGTCTAGCGCGGGGAAGAGCACATACTGGGCTATTGTTCTGAAGGGTGCAGGTTATTAGCCCTACCCGCGGCCAGGTAAACCAGCCGTGAAGCGTTCGCACCGCCGGACCGTAGATAACTTCGCGCTCGCGGTCACAATATAAAGGGTAGTTTGAGTTGGGAGATTTTCTTGAAAATATTAGCATCTTTTGAAGATACTGAACTTAAATACCAAGTTTTGTAATTGTCCAATATTTCGTTTCTGAGCTATGCTCTTCACAAACACACGCACACACGGACCTTTTTCAGAGGTCTCAAAACATGTATTAGAGGTACAATCTCGGTATCGAAATTTTGGATAGAGTACAGTACTTCCTCTACCTACTAGATATGTGACATAGATTCTATATAATTTGAATATGTAGACCATCTCTCAGAACTAATCACATATACCTTGTTGTGTAATTTCCCCTTGTGACTATTTAAATAATAAAGTAAATCACCTGTCTTCCATAACTGACAACATTACAGCCTTTACTTGTTTTTCTGGACAAAGCTATGATTTTGTTACAGTTTATATTATAGAAAACACTAATCAGAATTTTTTTACGTACAGCACATCAGGGATGGAGCCACCCCTGGCACATATTGCCCCAGAGGTTATAGAGAAGTTTCTGGATGAGAGCATAGAGGGCAGTGATGAGGCTCCAACTCACGAGGACTTCTCCCTCACATTTCATTATAACGCCCTCTTGCATGGGAAGAGATCTGAGATGACAGTCTTGAGATACCTGAGCAAACGATCTCATCTGCGGCACCTGCTGGCTCATCCCACTGCTTCCAGTCTCCTGTATCTCAAGGTAAATTGTCATAAATATTTTGCAAACGCTAGAGATGAGACGATTTTACTATTTCTCGATATGTTGCTTTCTCTTGAATGAAGCACTTACAATTCGTTATTAATGATTTTTTATTAAATAGAGCGCTATTGGTAAACCGCAAGTAAAAACGTAGACATCGTTAAACCACACCATTTATTTCATATAATAGTAATTTACGATATGAATACCGTAACGTATCATATTGCAATATGAGATTGGAAGATTGACAAATCGAGTATTGTAATACAGAGCGGTCCCTCAGCGCTCTGGCCGGGAATTGCACGGCAGACTTGTGCGACACGTCTGAATGAACTCAAGGCTACGGGCTCTTCCACTTATCGGACATGTGGCAGCGGGCTTCAGTCAGCTGTTATTGCTTCTTGTGTATAGACGCGAGACGCGTGTGTATTTGTGTGCGATTGAATTATCGGATTATTACAACCCAGAAATGGTACTCAAATTTTCGCTTGAACAAAGACTTTTTATGTATGACACGTATGTGAAAACCGACTCATGTAGACAGGAGTGTAGGCAATTTCACGATAAATTTCCTGGTGTTCGTTCCGAGTAGAGAAACAGTTACATGTCTAGTGAATAAAGTGAAGAGAACGGGAGCATTTAATGTTGTAAGTTGTAAAAAGAAACGAAGGGTTCTAACGGAAGAAAAACTTGATGAAATTGGCGAAGCATTTGAACGGTCTCAGAATACATATTTACGTTGTGTAGCACAACAAAATCTCAGTACATAGGTCTACGAAACTGTTGAAATTACTGTGTGTGAATTTTGTCTGTGGGGAACTCTCAAAAAATGGAGTCTATAGGAATAATCCTCGCACCATAGACGATTTTAAAAACAATATAAGAACAGAAATTAGGGAAATTACGCAACAAGAACTTAGGCGTGTGAATGGTAATTTTATCAGAAAGTGCCAACAATGTTTATCTGCCGGACACCACTTTCAACACCGACTGTGAAAAAGGTTAGTACTGATAAAATAAAAAGTAATTATGTTTGTGCAATAGGTAAACAATATATCGTAATAATCATCATAAAATCAGTAATAATCTGGTATCAGTATCAATAATGAGAGTAATAAACAGATACACTGAATGTAGCGCGTGGAACACGCATCGCGACTACCGGTCAGATAGCTGAGGGGTCGCTCTGTATGTAGTTACGGTATTCGTATCGTACAACGTTTTTCCTACTTTAGTTACGTAATATCGATGTTTTAGTTTACTTTGATAAATTACATTTTTATTTCAGATGTAGTATTAGGAATCACTGAAACAGTACACTACATTGATACATAAGTTGATACGTGTGTGTAGTGGGCCATGCATGGTTTGAAAGACAATTTGTTGTTTAAAACAGAAGAACATGAGTACTGGGTGAATTGAATAAACTTTGAAAAATGAGTTCTGGCGAAGTTATTGCAAAATTTAACTCTATTATAGATAGTTTAATTCCTAATAAATTCCAACTCTATAATTATTAATAAATAATACTCTATTACTTATGTATGGTTTACAATATGCAAGCAGTTTCGTGATAAGAGTTAATTACGAGAATCGTTGCGTATAGAAGCTTCATTACGAAACTTGTTGCGTAATGAGGTACCATTACGAAACTAGTTAGATAGTCAATGGGTTTGCGTTTTTTTTAATATTGTAAAATACATATTAAATAACTAAAGTAGATAAAAATGTTTGTGATGGTGTTAACCATTTCCCGGTATCCTTCGTTATTGGTATGAATTTTCAAACACTTATACTTTTTTCAATTGGTAAGTCGCTATTCTTTTTTCTCGTGATTATACAAACAACATGGAATATCAAAGACAGCGCACAGCAATCTGCTTTATAAAAATCATGAATATCACCATTGCTTATTGTATTCTATAGAAACAACGAAATATGTAAATGTGAATTGAACGTTTATCTCAATTAAAAAGAATTACACAGAATAATAAATTAATATTTTGTAGAAGAGTAAAGAAAGTCATGTGATGTAACACATCATATTTATTAATATTAACTCCAACCGAGAAAAAAGGCTCTTCTGTGATTTACATCCTCAAAATAATACAGTTTTGATACCGAGTTTCTCTTGAATGATGTGAGTAGCAGCCCGTCTCTACCATGGCACTACTATACGAATCCTTTAGTACAGTAGCGGCGGACCGACCCGGTGATTCTCCCCTAGATAATGCTAACGATGCGAATCAATAGGAATATATTACCCATACCTTCCGTTATAAAAGGTGTTCGAAATGATGTCCCTCTGCGTCTATACAAGTCTAGTACGTTATTGAACATGTTACTGAACATTCGCGCAATCGAAATATTGTCACGTGCTAAGTTGTGACACTGGGAAGAATAGCTAAATGAGGGATTGCAGAGGTAGAGACAATCATTAAAACGCTTGGCTAGAGCGATCTGACTATATTCTAAAGAGTTACATTTCTACGTGCGATAGTTGGGTTTACAAGATCAAGGATGATGATGGTATTAGCTAACATTATTATTAACAATTTATTTTATAATGCTTACCTTGAGAAACGTCTCGTCGTGGATGAGGAGAGCCAATACTCAACACGACTTTGTCAAGCTGCTAGTGGTGCCAAATGAAACCATCCGGAGCGGCCATGCAGCGGCCGTCGAAGGGTACCATAGCGGTCCCGGTCAAGCTACAACACAAAGTCCCGCGAGCAGAGTTCAAGCGCTTGCTTATATAGAGTTGAATACCCTAGAGGGGTTCATTCTAATACCGTGGCAGCTATTACCAAATATGGGTGCAGCTAAGAGCCGTGCAGAAAGATAAGTATCCCTGAGGAAATGATGGCATAGTGAAATCCCTTTGAAATGTCAAAGGAAGTGGCAAACCACTGTTTCCTGTCATATATACTATTTACTAAAACTTGAGCAGAATTAAGAATATAAAATATGATTCTATATGAATTCAGAAACTTGTGACAGGTTAATAAAATAATGCCAATTAATATAAAATAATAATTACAATACGGATCTCCTCAGTCACGTTCGTGACAATACAGTGTTATTCCCTCAGACTGGGGCAATCGCACGGTGGCTCGCGGGCCGGCAGCCGCAGCTCGGACTCCCACCGAAACAGTTATAATATCCCCGCAACCGCCTCATGTACTCATAGTTAAATGATAATAAGCACATACCTTCTCTATCCACACATTTCTGGCATCTTCTCAGGAAATTGTTATTCACACTCGAGAGTTCAGGATCCGAAGTTGTGTGAATTTCTCGCCTGATATTCAATGTATAAGGTTTTGTTGCATGTACTTTAATTTTCAAGTTCCCCACACAGTTAAATCAGAAGATCGTGAGGACCATAATCCTTTACACTACTCTATCGCTAAAAAATTCCTGAATTAAATTTAATGATTTGTCAGCAATGTGCGCGATAGCACAGTCTTGTTGGGAAAATTCAGACTGACCGTCAGCCAGCTGTTCAAAAAATTGTGTGAGTAAGATATTCCTGTATCTACATTTATGGTTTGTTCAAAAAAACTCAGCTCATACTATCCTTTAAGTATGCATTTACTGCACACCAATTTTCGCGTCATCTCTTGTGTAAAATCGGGTTTCTCTGTAATACAGTATCTGTTATTTTGCGTCGAAACATACCATATGAATGGAACCAAGCTTCGTCAGAGAAGAATATTAAGCGTTATCAATTACTCTATCGTGTCGCCAAAATCCAATTACAGAAATTTACCCGACTCTGATAGACACATAAAAAAATATGATGTGATAAATTTACATGACTTTCTCTATCATCTATCTGTATTAAAGCTGGTTCACAACCAACGAGAACGGTAACCAGAACGAGAACGAGAAAGTTGATATACATGTATTCAAACGAGAGTGTTCACAACCGACGGGAAGCCTTCCCGAGCCCCGGGAACGGGAAAGAAGAGTTGCCAAACTTTTAACTTTCTCGTTCTCGTTCCCGGGCACGGCATATTAGATCCCTATTGTGCATATTAGACTCTTCACTCTAGATGTTGTTTTAGGCGGCCGTGACATGAAACAGCCACTAGTGCTCTCTATACTCGCTAGCTGGAGACATGAAAGTGGAAGGAATTAGTAGTAAATGTGCTTCCTAACCTCATCCCGACACCCGCAAATCTAATCAGTGTTGGTTCCTCTGGTGAAGGGGTCATTTGTAGTTTATTTATATGTAACTCAAAACTGGCTATTACGTAAAAAAATAGCAAATGCTATAAAGAACATCTAAAACCGGTGGAAATGAAAAAATCTGATGTGTTACACCCACATGACTTTCTCTACTCTTGTACAAACTATTTTTACAAACGCTTATTCTCCATCTACTTCATGTTAATCGAGATAAACATTTGCAGACTCTAACTTATTGCTAATTTTCTTGTAGATGTAAGGGGAATATATATTTACAAGGGCAATATAGAAATACAGTAGCCTTTAAGCACATACATATCTCTTAATAGCTGGTTGCTAGGTGCAGCACCATTACCTTTGCCACAGATTAATAGTCTTTGCATATCCAAGACAAAAAAATGAATAACGAATTCCCATTTGAGAAAATAAGTATTGAAAAATTTAAGGGAATGACAAGCAATATCTCGAAAATGGTTCACTCAACAACAAAAAATGTATATGACATAAATTGTGTAGTTTAACGCGATCTACATTTTTTGTGTAGTAAAATTTTGTCTATCTCTTATGGTTTACCAGTTAAGAAAAAGTCGTTCACAATGAAGAATACTTTTGGAGACATTCCCAGAAAATTCAAGATATACATTTTATTTGTCATGAAAATATCTTAAACATATGATATCTATTTTAATCAAAATCGTTAGAGCCATTTTTGAGAAAATTAAGATTTTCGAAAAATGTTCCATGTAAAGGGTAATCTGGGGTGGGGGGATTTTCTTGAAAGCCTTCGTGTCGCATCTCTGGAAGATACTGAACATAAATACCAAGTTTGGTGTTTATATCCGACTGTTCGTTTCTGAGTTATGCTGTTCACAGACAAACACACAGACACAGACAGACACACACACGGGCATGTTTCCAAAGATTCCTTTTTTGGATTCAGGGGGTCTCAAAACATGTATTTCCGGTGAAATCTCGGTATCGAATTTTTGGGTGGAATACAATACTTCCCCTACTTACTATACGTAGTAGAGAAAGTAAAAATAGGATGTGATAAATTTACATGACTTTATCTATCATCTATCTGTATTAAGGCTGGTTCACAACCAACGAGAACGGTAACAAGAACGAGAAAGTTGAAATACATGTATTCAAATGGGAATGTTCACAACCGATGGGAAGCCTTCCCGGGCCCCGGGAACGGGAAAGAAGAGTTGTCCAACTTTTAACTTTCTCGTTCTCGTTCCCGGGCACGGCATATTAGATCCCTATTGTGCTTATTAGACTCTTTACTATAGATGTTGTTTTAGACGGCCGTGACATGAAACAGCCACTAGCGCTCTCTATAGTCGCAAGCTGGAAACATGAAAGTGGAAGTAATTAGTAGTAAATGTGCTTCCTAACCTCATCCCGACACCCGCAAATCAATCAGCGTTGGTTCCTCTGGTGAAAGGGTCATTTGTAGTTTGTTTATATGCAACTCAAAACTGGCTATTACCTAAAAAAAACAATGGCAAAAGCTACAAAGAACAGCTAAAACCGGTAGAAATGAAAAAAGAGCAATAAACAATTTTAATGTATGCCATTAAATAAAGGAATGAAAGCCTGGCATAAATAGAGGGATCGGGAATGTAATGGATGTACATTTAGATAATGTTTACTCTATCGAATTTTGACGTTGGTTTGGCTAAATTGGAAGTAGGTGAAAAAATGTCATTGGTCAGTTAAAAACAAATGAAATCCCAATGCGCAAAGTCGACCTTCACTTTATGATCGATATGCATTCCCGTTCTCGTTACCGTTCTCGGGCGGTTGTGAACCAGCCTTTAGTGGGTATACACACTATTCTTACCAAAACTTATTACTTTCTCTTCTACGTATAGCAAAAAGGGGAAGCATTGCATTCCACCCAAAAATTCGATACCGAGATTTCATCGTAAATACATTTTTGAGGTGCCCTTAATCCAAATAAAGCATTTTTAGAAACATGTCCGTGTGTCTGTGAACAACATAACTCAAAAACGAATAATCCGATAAATACCAAACTTGGTATTTGAGTTTTGTATCTTCCAAGGATGCTTCACGAAGATTTTCAAGAAAATTTCACACCCCAAAATGTCCTTTACATAAAACATTTTTCAAAAATTTTTGTTTTCTCAAAAATGGCTCCAACGATTTTGATTAAAATATCATATGTTTAAGATATTTTTATGAAAAATGAAATGTATAACTTGAATTTTCTAGGAATATCTCCAAAAGTCCTCCTCATTCTGGATGGCTTTCGCATAACTGGTAAGCCGTAAGAGATAGACAATTTTACTACACAACAAATGTAGATAAGGCGGCGCCGTGACCGAGGCGGCCCGGGTTCAATCCCAGGGACCTGCATGTGGGATTTGTGGTGGAGGAAACGGCGTCTGGGCGGGTTTTCTCCGGGTTCTCCGGTTTCCCCCGCCATTCATTCCACCAACTGCTCCATCATCACCTTTCCTTTCATCCATTTCACCCACATTTCGTTTCATCTACTTCCTTCATCCATACCAGGCATCGGACTGATCACCCACCCTGGATGTTCCGTCTGATCCATGAGTGTCTGCTCCTCGACGGGTCCCAGGCACCCGCCTGTAAGTTCTGGGGGGTGTAAGTCCTACATAAGAGGAGGGTAAAGAGATAATGAATGAAATGAATGAACAAATGTAGATCTCGTTCAAACACATAATTTATGCCATATGCAACTGTTTTTATCGAGTGAACCTTTTCCGAGATATTCCTTGTTATTTATTTGAGTTTTCCAATACTTAAACTTTTCCTCAAATGAGAATTAGTTATTATGTTATTATTATTATTATTATTATTATTATTATTATTATTATTATTATTATTATTTGCTAGACATGCAAAGAGAATGGAATCCTCCACATAGCAACCAACTCTTAAAATATTTGACTATCGCTTAAAGTCTACCATATTCTCCTTGTACTAAAAGAAAATTAGCAATAAGATAGTTTCTGCAAATGTTTATTTCAATTAACATGAAGTAGATGGAGAATAAGCGTTTGTAAAAATAGTTTGTACAAGAGTAGAGAAAGTAATGTGAGTGTAACACATCAGATTTTTTTCTTTATCTTTTCTTTTAGCCATGTGACATAGCTCAGGCTGTAAGGTCTTTGACTCTCACTCGGGAAGTCTCACCCGACTGCCTGCCAATGTGACTGGGTTGTTTCTCGTGATTTCCCCTGAGTCGTGAGGTAAATCCAGAGCTCCACCCTCAATATAAGAAATTTTAAAAAATCAGATGGAACAAGAAGACAACTACGCAACTAAGACTATCTTTTCCCGTTACACTGACCACATACTCGTAGAAAAGCTCACAAAATGCCACCTTGGGGGGTATAGCAACGTATATAACACAGGAAGGTGACTACACAACTAAAGTCATCTATTCATATTACACTTAATCTGACCTAAATGTCAAAACAACCTTAAATAAGCCTATATTTGCGCGTTAACCTCATATTGCAGGGTCATATTTTGATAGCTTCAACGTTAGTTCAAATGTGCTTCAGGCAATATGCCACTTAAAATGTTATATAAAGTTTTTAGACAAATGGGCTGGAAATGAAATATCAAAATTGTCTTATTAAATAAATTTAACAGTTTTAAGTTTCGTTTTCACACTACAAACTAGTTTAAATGGAGATTCTTTCGTTATTTTTTATTTTCTCAAAAACAGCCGTAAATATTTTGAACTAAATGCTATGGCAAATAAATAGGAAATAGACCAAAACTTGTTACATCAAAAAATAGATACCGTTAAAACACAATTTATGTCAAATAATTTTGTTGCATTAACAATTTTGTATATATTGGTTTTATTTCTTTGATTTTTCTAATGTTCTATACTCATTTTGAGGTTCTAAAATCACTTCGTTTCTCTTATGTCATCCAAAGAGTACGAAGTTTCAAAGCCATCACATAGCGACCTGCTTTTAAGCATTTAACTATCGCTTCAGTCTCCTGAACTCTGTTGGGCTTACAACGAAATGTACAGTGCCTTCGTTTTATGCCAAGGCCACAACCACCTTATATGCGTATCGGACGAGACGGCAGTGACCTCGGTATTCTGACACAGTGCAGAGGCGGCGCAGGACCTGTCAAGGGTACGTTTATCAGCGATGAGCTGTCTCAGTCGTTGCTTTGTCTTCGTGTTGTGCAGTGTTTCGACAATACGTGTTTTGCGTGATCTACTAAGGAATGTTATTGTCTTATTAGTCCACGAAAATGCCTGCCAACAAATTCACGCTTGAACAGCGTATTTTTATGTACGATATATACGTGAAAACTGGATCATTTGGACAGGTATGTAGACAATTTCAGCAGCAATTTTCTGATTATTCAGTTCCAGAAACAGATAGTGTAAGATGTTTGGTCAATAAATATACTACAATGGGATCGCTAAACGCTAAAAAAATAAGGTTTGTGATAACAATCCCCACACCATAGACGAACTTAAAGGACAATATAAAAGCAGAAATTATAAACATTACACAAGAAAACCTTTGCGTGTGAATGGTAACTTTATACGACGATGTCAAGAATGTCTTCGCGCAAATGAACACCAATTTCAACAACACGTATAACAAGGTTAGTGCTCATTACATATATGTTATAAACACTCGTGAGTAAGTAACGCGGGAGTTACGGAACGGAAAACCTCGCAGGGTAGTAGACTGTGTGCGGAGCACGCATCCGCGCTATCAGCGGCCTTGGCATAAAACGAAGGCAATGTATACTGAAGCCATTTCTACAAATGTTTATTTCGATTAACATGAAGTATACATAAAAAAATCTGATGTGTTACACTCACATGTCTTTCTCTACTCTTGTACAAACTATTTATACAAATGCTTATTCGCCATCTACTTCATGTTAATCGAGATAAACATTTGCAGAGTCTATCTTATTGCTAATTTTCTTGTAGATGTAAGGGGAATATATATTTACAAGGGCAATTTGGAAATATAGTAGCCATTAAGCACATACATATCTCTTAATAGCTGGTTGCTAGGTGCAGCACCATTCCCTTTCCCACAGATTAATACTCTTTGCATATCCAAAAAAAAATGAATAACGAATTCCCATTTGAGAAAATAAGTATTGAAAAATTTAAGGGAATAACAAGTAATATCTCGAAAATAGTTCACTCAACAAAAAAATGTATATGACATAAATTGTGTATTTTAACGCGATCTACATTTTTTGTGTAGTACAATTTTGTCTATCTCTTATGGTTTACCAGTTATGCAAAAGTAGTTCACAATGAAGAATACTTTTGGAGACATTCCCAGAAAATTCAAGATATACATTTTATTTGACATTAAAATATCTTAAACATATGATATTTTAATCAAAATCGTTAGAGCCATTTTTGAGAAAATTAAAATTTTCGAAAAATCTTCCATGTAAAGGGTAATCTGGGGTGGGAGGATTTTCTTGAAAACCTTTGTGTCGCATCCTTGGAAGATACTGAACCAAAATACCAAGTTTGATGTTTATCCGACTGTTCGTTTCTGAGTTATGCTGTTCACAGACAGACACACAGACAGACATACGACATGTTTCCAAAAATGCTTTTTTTGGATTCAGGGGTCTCAAAACATGTATTTCCGGTGAAATCTCGGGATCGAATTTTTGGGTGGAATACAATACTTCCCCTACTTACTGTACGTAGTAGAGAAAGTAATAAGCTCTTCTAAGAATAGTTTCTAGAAAAGCGATAAAAATGAATTATATTGGATACAGAAAGTTATGTGAATGTAATACGTAAGATTTTTGAGACTGAATTCATAAATAAAGAAATATACAGTGCCTTTCTTCACACTGTGGCCGCCGCAGCTCGGACCCCCACCGAAGCAGTTATAATTTTCCTGCAACCGTCTCACATTCTCACAGTTACAATTACGAACAATGATAATAATCACACACCTTATTATGGAAGACGCTGGAAATGTCCTCCTCTACCCACATATTCCTGGCATCTTCTCAGGGAATTTTTATTCTCATTCAGGAGTTCAATATCTGAAATTGAGTGAATTTCTCGCCTGGTGCTTTCTAACAATGTATGGGGTTTGTTAGACGGGCTTTATTTTTCAAGGAGATGAAAATCGCATACAGTTAAATCAGAGAATCGTGAGGGCCATAGTCCTTTACTGAATATCCTATCTTCAAATAGTTCCGGAATTAAATGTATTGACTCATCAGTTGTTTGGGCGGTAGCAAAGACTTGTTGAAAAACGGCGAAAGTCATTCCTGTACCTTTTTGCGTTCATTGTTGTTCAGAAAATACAGATCCTGTTATTTTGTAAGCGTTTACTGCACAGCACACACAAATTTTCGTGTCATGCAAGGGAATCTCGTGTGTAAAATCGGGTTTCTCTGTGCTTCAGTATCTGTTATTTTACGACGGAACATAACCACGTAAATGGAGTCATGCTTCGTCAGAGAAGAAAATTATTATTAATGGAATTAATTATTTTTCCACACAAGCCGTGTGTTGGACAAGGTTGGGAAAGTAGAATCAGCAACTGAAAAATCCAATGCCATCGCCGGGATTTGAATGGATCTCGGTCCAGTGCATTAATTGACCTAATTGTGGTAGAAACTATGAAGCCCGGGACTTAAAGTACAGTACAGCATTGTAAGTCGCCATTGGGATGTGTCACTTCGACACAATTTGAGATCTCCTTGTGGTTTACTATGGCAAGTTGCCATAGTAGCTTAGTTGTTAGAGAATCCGGGAGATCTGTGGTTCAAATCCCGGCGATGGCATTGAATTTTTTGGTCGTTTGATTTTACCTTCCCAACCTTGTCCAATACACGACTTGTGTGGAAGAACAATTCATTCCATTAATTGACCTAACAGTGATCGAAACTATGAAATTCGGGACTTAAAGTACTTACAACATTGTAAGTCGCCATTGGGGTATGTCATCTCAGTACAATTTGAAATCTCCTTGTGGTTTACCGGAAAAATGCGAATCGGTTGGGGAATTTAATGATGTGCAGGCATATTGCCATGGTAGCACAGTGGTTAGAGCAACCGGATGAAAATCGGAAGATCCGTGGCTCAAATCCCGGCAATGGTGTTGAATTTTTCAGTCGTCTGATTGTACCTTTCCAACATTATCATTGATATTTCACAAAATCCATTACAGAAATGTACTCGGCTCTAGTGATTATACGATAAATAAGGTGTATGCAAGAGACCTCATAAATAGGAGGAGCAAAAGAAAACATAGGCAAGAATTTCACTAAATTTCTGATATTGAACTCTCGAGTGTGAATGAAAATTTTCTGAGAAGATGCCAGAAATGTGTGAGTAGAGAAGGATAACTTCTTCAACATATCTTATGATAAGGTATCTCTTATTATAATTGTTATTGCAAATGTAAATATGAGAACGTGAGACGCTTACACGGGTATTATAATCGTTTCGGTGGAAGTTCGAGATGCATTGTGTGGCAGTAATTTGTATCACAATAATGTAAATGCCAGAGTGATTGTAGTGTAAATAAGCATTATTGTATGACATTGATTTGAGATGTTTGTTAATTATAAGCATTGTTAGGAAATAATTTTACACGGCCTCACTGAAACTGACAATAAGAGCGGGCAACAATGAGCGAGGGGGTGAGTTATTTATCAAATATTAGAGACAAACAAATGACGTCAGATTGGCGCGCTTTTCTTAGAAATGGCGGGAATATTTTCCCTAGAGCATATGTGTTCATAATTTTGATTGGATATAAATATAGACGCTAATGTTGGCGCGTTTTATTAACCAATAGCAGCTCGGTTATAATCTTTAGGCATATTAGGGTGTGGGAGTATAAAAGCCTAAAGCCAGAGGCAAGTATTGTCCAGTCCAACAGAAACATTTGTGCATTACACGTCGCACAGTCCAACAGAAGCATTCGCGTGTAATACGTCATTCAGTTCAACATAAGTATTCGTGGGTTATACGTCACAAAGTTTAAGAGAATCGTCGGGCAATTCTACAAAATCTCTCGCGTCGTAAAGTTAGTTATAAATGTGAAATACGCGAATTAACAAAGTGCGGCAAATAAGTGATTATAATAACATTAGAAAACATAACAGTTTCAGTCTGGCGTGTATCAAGAATCAATATGTGAAATTGAATAATGTGTGACGACAATAAAAGTGTAGAAACAAATTCTTTTATCAGTGTTATCTTTCAGTAACAAATCCTTTCCGTTTGCACACCCTGTTCAAGAGATGTGCTCGACCGAGAAATAATAGCTAACCGGAGGACAATGAACCCAACATTCAAAGTAGTAAAACAATAACAGGCGCTCAGAAATAAGATAACACGAAGTGACCGCGACAAATTGGCTCCCATACGTTGTGCAGATAAACATGAAGCATCTTCCAACTACCTACAAATATACCACTTCAAATTGGATCCCAAACGTGGGGCTAACAAACCATGTTACTCCAAATCAAAATATCTTATGATAAGGTATCTCTTATTATAATTGTTATTGCAAATGTAAATATGAGAACGTGAGACGTTTACACGGGTATTATAATCGTTTCGGTGGAAGTTCGAGGTGCATTGAGTGGCCGGCGGGCGAGCCTCCGTGCGGTGACCACACTGTAAAGGAAAAACACTCTATATGTAACAGGAGTCCATTAAGGGTTAGAAGCTGTAAACAAATGTCACCGTACGGATGTAAAAAAAAAGATATATATTAGGCTGTCTGTTGTTATTTTTACAGTGGCAACGAGTGAAGAAGATCTACATTGTCCACTTCGTCCTGTACTGCGTTTTTCTAACGCTGCTCACGTGGTACAGTCTTCTGATTGGTCGAGAAGATGCTGTGTGGCAGAGGAATACCTTGGGCTACTTACTGTGTTGCACAGTGACCGTGTTGGTTCTCAGGGAAGCCACTCAGTTGATCACTGCGCCTCGCCTCTACGTCCGCACGGCAACCAACGCCGTTCAGGTGAGTATGGCCTTGGATGCAGTGTTTCTTGACCGCGGTCTCATGGGGAGGGAGTGGCAGGTTCTTGTGAGTAAGGTAAGGTACGTATCACGGAGGGGCACTCGGAACCGGGCAGAGCACCACACGTAGGCCAGTCGGCACATTGTGGTTCCAACGTGACCCCTGGAAGGGAAGAATGACGGTAGAGACCCGAAGGGCGAGCAGATCCGAATTCCGACGGGCGCAAGCATGGACGTTTCCAGATAGAACGCAACCACGACGTCCGGTCCCTGCCCACAAACCACCAACCTCCAAGGTCCCCGGAGCAGAGCCCACGCTGATGAGAGACCTAACTGATATACTGCAGCGATGTCAGGGAACAAATCTTTACAGAACACAAGCCACCGCCACCGTTGCCTGGCCCTACAACCCTGAAACACATGACAAGGAAGATAATAGGTACAGGAAATGAGAGGAAGGGGAGTCGTGGTTGAAGATGGACCACCCCAGCATTCGCCTGCCGATCCGGGGAAACCAAGAAAAATCCGTGGACCGAAGTGGGCAGTCGCCGGTGATTGATCCACGGACCTCCCGAATGCGGGCCAACTGGTGGTTGCGGATGGTGTATCGGTGTGGTAACCACATGTCAAATTCTAGTACTTGCCTTGTACGAAGACAGGGCGCAGCCATTGGATTCTACATACCGAATACTACTTCTCAGCATAATTTCTACATGCGCTTTTCATAATGGGGCACAATTTTTGTATGTATTTGTCATAAGGCAACGCAGCCTATGATGAAAGATATAGCTGTACCTCTACCGAGCGGGATCCCTTAGTCTGCAACGTCTGAGACTCGCATTTGCGAGGTCCAAGGTTCAATTCCAGGTGCACCTTTCACCCTGACCTAGGGTTATACGTGGTTTTCCCCGGTCGGTAGGTAAATTCTTCGGGTGTATTATTCCTTTCATTGAATTTCGTTTCATCTTTTAGTGTTGTAGGTCCAGGTGCAATTGGTGTGCAGCATACACCGTGTATGTACCGTTTCCTCCCTGGCTGAAAATTTCTTGCCCATAGGAGGCATCGAAGAGGTGGCCGGGGTTGCTCAACAATCTGGAAACTTTAGGAACCCCACTGCGCTTCGCCTGCTGCTATCAGAACTGCTCGCCCTCCGAGCTCTCTCGCCTCATCCCATCCTCCCGAAGCTTTAGTGAGTGCAACAGGCCGCAGTGCTGAAACCCTCCTCCACTTCTGATCCCTACCACTAGTCGTACTTCATCTTAGATACTCTTTGTTTCATCAAAGCATTTATCACCAAGAAACTTCTAAATCTAAATAAAAAGGTGAAATCACTTGACGCCAAATCAGGATGCTTATATAGTTTCCAAACAAAGAATACTCAGTAGCTCATAGAACATCTGCCCTACTGCCCTAACTTGGCATTGGGTGACCTCATTACAGTCTTCGTGTAGTGATCAAGGAATAATGCAAAAATATTACGTGTTTTGTTCTGATAAGTGATTTTTACTTTTACTACGTATAGTAAGTAGAGGAAGTATTGTATTCCACCCAAAAATTCGATACCGAGATTTCACCGGAAATATATGTTTTGAGACTCCCTGAATCCAAAAAAAAGCATTTTTGGAAACATGTCCGTGTGTGTGTCTGTGAACAGCATAACTCAGAAACAGTGGGATAATCACCAAACTTGGTATTTAGGTTCAGTATCTTCCAGAGATGCGACACGAAGGTTTTCAAGAAAATCCCCCACCCCAGATTACCCTTTACATGGAAGATTTTTCGAAAATTTTAATTTTCTCAAAAATGGCTCGAACGATTTTGATTAAAATATCATATGTTTAAGATATTTTTATGACAAACAAAATGTATATCTCAAATTTACTGGGAATGTCTCCAAAAGTATTCTTCATTGTGAACGACTTTTGCATAACTGGTAAACCATAAGAGATAGACAACATTTTACTACACAAAAAATGTAGATCGCGTTACAATACACAATTTATGTCATATACATTTTTTTGTTGAGTGAACGATTTTCGAGATATTGCTTGTTATTCTCTTAAATTTTTCAATACTTATTTTCTCAAATGAGAATTCGTTGTTCATTTTTTTGTCTTGGATATGCAAAGAGTATTAATCTGTGGCAAAGAGAATGGTGCTGCACCTAGCAACCAACTATTAAGAGATATGTCGATGCTTAAAGGCTGCTGTATTTCTATATTGCCCTTGCAATTACAAAACAAGGGGAACATAGTACGTCTTAAGCGTACTTAAGTATTTTTAGAACTGGTCTCTATGTGTAAAATGTAATTCTCTTTGCATGTCAAAAGATCGTTTCTGCAAATGTTTATCTCGATTAATATGAAATAGATGGAGAATAAAAGTTTGTAAAAATAGTTTGTACAAGAGTAGAAAAAGTCATGTGAGTGTAACACATGAGATTTTTGTGTCCTGGACATACAAAGAGAATGGAGTACTCCACATAGCAACCACCTCTTTAAATATTTGACTATCGCTTAAAGCCTACCATTTCCCCTTGCATCTACAAGAAAATTAGCAATAAGATTACATCTCGATTAACATGAAGCATATGGAGAATAAGCGTTTGTAAAAATAGGTTGTACAAGAGTAGAGAAAGTCATGTGAGTGTAACACATCAGATTTTTTTATGGTGGAAGTTACATGGATAAGTTATTTAAGATTAGGTAGAATCCACAGAACACATAGTATTTTGAAAATTATGCCGTGCTTCAAAAATACTTATTTACTTCAAAGCACGCTTGTTATTAAACCTAATGATTGAAAATTAGCGCAGTGCTTTTCTTTCACACTATGGCCTCCGCTCAGCGGCTCGCGCGACACCGTCACAGCTCGTACTCCTCTAAAATATAGGTAAGTTATATCCCCACAACCCGTCACGTTATCATAGTTACAATTACAATGATAATAAGCACATACCTTTTAGTAACAGGTGTTGGAAATTTTGTCCTTTTTATTCGCATACTTCTGGCATCTTCTCAAAAAATCTTCGTTTACACTGGAAAGTTCAATATCCGAAATTGAGCGAATTTGTCGCCTGATGTTTCCTTTTAGTTCTTGCAATGAATGTGAGTTTGTTGCGTACACTTTATTGTTCGTCAGAGGCGGGTAAATTTCTGTAATTGGATTTTGCGAAATAATAAACTGATTCACCCACGCTTAATATTCTTCTGTGACGAAGCACGGTTCAATTTATATGGCTATGTTTCTTCACAAAATAACATGTATTGGAGAACAGAGAAACCCGGTTTTATACACGGATTTTCCTTGCCTGCAGCAAAATTGGTATGCAAAAAATACATTGAACAGCTAACCGACGTTGAATGTCAGTCTGGAGATTTCTAACAAGACTTTGCTACCACCGAGCGGGATAGCTCAGGGAGTAATAACTGTCCCCCACAGTCGGGAGGTTCCGGTTTTTTTCGCGCTTTTGCTCGGTCGCTAGGAATGTTGGATTGGATAATTTGATCCGCGAATTTTCATATCGTCACTACGTTTCATTTCCTTCTTCTTCACCACCATACCAGGCAGGACTGATCACCCATCCTGTATATGCTATGATCTAGAGTTTGCTTGCTCCTCGACAGGCTACTGATCTAAGACTTGTAAGTCCTGCAAAGGGGAGGATAATTAAAGAGGAAGACTTTGCTACCGCGCATACAACTGATGAGTCATTAAATTTAATTCAAGAAGTATTTAGTAGGGTAATTAGTAAACAATTGTTGCCCCCACGATCCCCTGATTTAGCTATATGCAATTTTTATCTATGGGAAACTTGAAAACTAAAGTGTGCAGCAAACCCCATTGATTGGCAGAACTAAAAGAAAACATCAGGCGAGACATTCGCTAAATTTCGGATATTGAACTTTCCAGTGTAAACGAAAATTTCCTGAGAAGATGCCAGAACTATGTGGATAGAAAAGGACAACATTTCCAACATCTCTTATGATAAGGTATGTGCTTATCATCATTGTAATTGTAACTATGGGAACGTAACTAGGTTGCGTGGATATTATACCGCTTTCGGTGGCGGCCACAGTGTGAGCAAAAAGCACTGTATAAAGCTATGTATCAAATTTTACCATAAATAAGTTTAACAGCCGGCTTTTAAACGTCGAATAACGACTAACTTAATTTATCTCGTCTAGTCTTCTTTATGAATTAAGTATAGTTACAGTTATCTATAGAATTTATCCCTTATAATTGTATTTCTTATTTTCTTAACGTTCCCCCGACAATCCTTCAAGGATCATATAGCCTTTAAGTACATTTTTGCGGTGAAACAATTATAGAATGTTAGAGTAGTCCTTTAGAAATAACAGTACATGAAATATACAAGGATGGTATACATTATGGTCTAATAGTTATTCAAAATATGCAGTTTTCACGTGATACAGAAACCCCTGACATCGATATTCAACTAAATAGGGACGAAAGTGCTGAATATGAATATTTCCCAGTCCCAGGCCCCCAAGTTAAATCATTTTGGAAATCGCACACAATCTGTAACCATCGAGAATGGTAATATTATTAGTTGTTAATTATAAAATATCGGTTGAGGGATTTCTAATGTTACATAGGCATAATTTTAGTACATGCTGATAATGAATTCGATTGAAACATACTGAGGAAATACAGCAAGACTTTTTATATAAGGGTTATTGAAGGAGTTTTGGAGAAGTATCGCATACATATTTGGTTGTATTATATTTTGCTGTGTGTCCCCTATTTTCTCAGTTGCCTAAACATGACCTTAAATGCATACTGTTTGCAATGAAGTATTCGTCGTATTTTACTTGCATCTTCTGTGTAACAACTATTTTATACGCATTCTCAACGAAAAGTCAAAGCCTCTTTCGTAAACGTATTCTTTTATCATCACTCCAACCGTTTGTAGGTATTCTATTAAACAGGCTTCGTAAATTCTTTATAATAATTTAGTAATTTAGGAATTTAAACTAAAAGATGTGTTATAGCTTATGTCCGTCGGAACGAACGGTACTTTTCAGAGGTGAAGGAATTATCAAAATCATTTCAGTGGAATCACACACTGATGCAGTAATTTGTATCATAAATTATTTAAACGTAAAGAATGATTATAGTATGAATATGCATTTTTATGTGAAATTGATTTGAGATGTTTGTTTATTGTAATTATTGTTCAGAGGTAGGTTTATACGGCCTTACTGAAACTGACAATAATAGCGTGCAATAATACAGCGAGGGGGTGAGCTGTTTATCATTATTAGAGACGAGAAAGTTACGTAATGTTGGCGCGTTTTTCTGTAGAATTTGCTGGAACATTATACTTAGAGCATATGTATTCATAATTTTCATTGGATATTAAAATAGACGCTAATGTTGGCGCGTTTTAATAGCCAATAGCAGCTCAGTTATAATCTTTAGGCATATCGGGGTGTAGGAGTATAAAAAGGGCTAGGTTAGAGATAGACCCCGTCAGTTCACCGAAAATATTTGTATGCTACACGTCGCCTTCAGTCCGTCAGTTCACCGAAAATATTTGTAAAGTACACGTCGGCTATCGATTCGCAAGTTACGCGTAGCAGAGTTAGGAAAATTCTCAAGTGTTGTAAAGTTAATTATACAAAAGGTTGAAGTACGTGAATTAAAAGTGATCAGTAAGAAGTTGTTATAATAGTTTCAGTTTGGCGAGTGTCTAGATCAATGTGTAAATGTGATAGTGAAAGGGTTCGACAATAAAAGTGTAAAAGAAATTCTTTCATCAGTGTTATCTTTGGATAAAAGATTCCTTTCCGTTTACACAACCTGTATAAAGAGATGTGCTCGACCAAAAAGATCATAGCTAGCCGGAGGACAGCAAATAAAAATTAAATAAAATAACAGTCGCATTCTTTCAAACAAACACTAATACTACCGCAAATTGCTAACACCAGATGGAGCTACAAACCTAACAAAGAATCACATCACAAAATGGCTTCATCACGTGAAGTAAACACACATACACAAACATTATAAGTAATACCACCGCAAATTGGCTTCCAAACGTGGGGCTCAACAAATTAAATAATATAACAGAAGTATACCACTTCAAATTGACGCCCATACGTGGGGCAGTTAAAATTATGTAACCAAACAAAACAAAAGCAGCACAATATAAGATCTTCAAGTTCTAATAATTTACGTAAAAACATATTTTTATTATAGATAATGATGTGAAATGGAAAAGAAATGACCCCGAAGGCGGTCACAATGTCTATGGATCCGTGAGCCTTGTCGGAACGTCATGAGGCGATACCGCAATGCTCTGTAATCTTTATCCGGACGGTCTGAAGTTTAATATCAGGAACTCTGTTGCAGGTGACAATACTGTAGCCGTACTGAACATGTCCTCCTGGTCATAACCTCCTGAAACGATACCCAAGTGTTCTGCAGTGGCTGTAATATTTATCTGGACGATCTTAAGTTTAATATCAGGAACTCTGTTGCAGGTCGCAGTACTGGTAGCTGCAGTGAACCTGTGCGCCTGGTCAGAACATTCTGAAGCGATACCTCAGTGTTCTGCAGTGGCCGTACTCTTGAGTTGGACGCAGTTTGTGATCCTCATCGGAGGTTTTCCGATGCTGTCCGTGCCTCTAGAGATGCTACGATCTGTGGCTTGGACATCACTTCGCTTCATGGCCTGTTATTGTCCTCTCCTTCTCGCATTTGCCTTCAGCTTCTTCGTCATGTTCCGCACCCAGCAAGAGGCCGAAGAGGACCTGAACGACTTCCCCACTGTAGGCTTGTCCATGCTGAAGACCTTCGTCATGTTTGCAGGAGAGTTTGAAGCAGCTGACATAGAGTTCCAGAAGGCACCCTACACGAGCCACATCGTGTTCGTCGGTTTCGTTTTCCTGGTGTCCATCGTGCTGCTGAATCTCCTGAATGGGCTCGCTGTCAGTGACACGCAAAGTATCCGAGCCAATGCAGAGATCCTAAGCCTCACAGCGAGGGTGAAGCTAGTAACCTACCTGGAAGCCATGAACTCCTGTGTAGGGATGACAAGACGGTGGTTTTCTGTTACTGACAAAGTTCTGAGCAGCGATAAGACGTACACAGTGTTCCCGAACAGGCCTAAAGGTTACAGGCATAAGTGGAGACGTGTGGAGGTTGACGGTGCCTTCGTCAGGAATGGAGATATGGACCCTGAGATAGTAGCCAGAGCCGTTGCGTTGGTAACGGAAAGAAAGAAGTCTGGCAAAGGTGAACTTGGAACAAACGCTGTAAAGAAAATAGCTGAACAAGTAAACGACCTCAGTGAACGGTTTCAGGAAATGGAAAGGAAATTAGAGGTTGTTGTATCACGACTTTATCAGAAATGATCTGATTCTGACTATCTTTAGGGTACAAGCGACATATTAGTTGAAGTATACTAAGCTCTTGGCATGTTGTAAACCCCCAAATACGTCACTGTATTCATAAGTGTATTTTGAACATGTTTTTAGGACGCACCTTAAACTTTTACACTTACGTAAGTTACAAGTGTAAATATATTTGACCTTCAACCGTTTTGCTATTAATTAAAAAACTATTTATGTGTTACATTCACACGTCTTTCTCTAGCCACTATTCTTTATTTGTATATCTCTTCCACAAACTATTCCTACAAAAACGTATTTTTACTTTCTCTACTACGTATAGTAAGCAGGGGAAGTATTGTATTCCACCCAAAAATTCGATACCGAGATTTCACCGGAAATACATGTTTTGAGACCCCCTCAATAAAAAAAGCATTTTTGGAAACATGTCCGTGTGTGTGTCTGTCTGTGAACAGCATAACTCAAAAACGAACAGTCGGATAAACACCAAACTTGGTATTTAGGTTCAGTATCTTCCAAGGATGCGATACGAAGGTTTTCAAGAAAATCCCCCCATCACAGAGTACTCTTTACATGGAACATTTTTAGAAAATTTTAATTTTCTCAAAAATAGCTCTAACGATTTTTATTAAAATATCATATGTTTAAGATGTTTTCATGACAAATAAAATGTATATCTTGAATTTTCTGGGAATGTCTCCAAAAGTATTCTTCATTGTGAACGACTTTTGCATAACTGGTAAACCATAAGAGATACACAAAATGTTACTACACAAAAAATGTAGATCGCGTTAAAATACACAATTTATGTCATATACATTTTTTTGTTGAGTGAACCATTTTCGAGATATTACTTGTTATTCCCTTAAATTTTTACTTTCTCTACTACGTATAGTAAGTAGGGGAAGTATTGCATTCCACCCAAAAATTCGATACCGAGATTTCACCGGAAATACATGTTTTGAGACCTCCTGAATCCAAAAAAAGCATTTTTGGAAACATGTCCGTGTGTGTGTGTGTGTGTGTCTGTGTGTCTGTGTGTCTGTGAACAGCATAACTCAAAAACGAACAGTCGGATAAGCACCAAACTTGGTATTTAGGTTAAGTATCTTCCAGAGATGCGACACGAAGGTTTTCAAGAAAATCCCCCCACCCCAGACTACCCTTTACATGGAAGATTTTTCGAAAATTTTAATTTTCTCAAAAATGGCTCTAACGATTTTGATGAAAATATCATATGTTTAAGATATTCTCATGAGAAATGAAATGTATATCTCGAATTTTCTGGGAATGTCTCCAAAAGTATTCTTCATTGTGAACGATTTTTGCATAACTGGTAAACCATAAGAGATAGACAAAATTTTACTACACAAAAAATGTAGATCGCGTTAAAATACACAACTTATGTCATATACATTTCTTTTGTTGAGTGAACCGTTTTGCGAGATATTGCTTGTGATTTCCTTAAATTTTCCAATACTTATACTTTTTCTCAAATGCGTTATTCATTTTTTTTATGTCCTGGACATGCAAAGAGAATGGAATGCGCCACATAGCAACCAGCGTTAAAATATTTGACTATCGCTTAAAAGCTACCATATTCCCCTTGCATCTACAAGAAAATTAGCAATAAGATTAACATCTCGATATCTCGATTAACATGAAGCATATGGAGAATAGGCGTTTGTAAAATTAGATTGTACAAGAGTAGAGAAAGTCATGTGAGTGTAACACATCAGATTTTTTAATACTCATCTTCTCAAATGGGAATTCGTTATTCATTTTTTTGTCTTGGATATGCAAAAAGCATTAATCCGTGGGAAAGGGAATGGTGCTGCACCTAGCAACCAGCTATTAAGAGATATGTATGTGCTTAAAGGCTACTGTATTTCCAAATTGCCCTTGTAAATATATATTCCCCTTACATCTACAAGAAAATTAGCAATAAGATAGAGTCTGCAAATATTTATCTCGATTAATATGAAGTAGATGGAGAATAAGCGTTTGTAAAAATAGTTTGTACAAGAGTAGAGAAAGTAATGTGAGTGTAACACATCAGATTTTTCTATCTAGTTCATGTTAATGGATATAAAAGTTCACTAAATTGTTTCATTTCGTTGTAAGTATGGGAGAATATAAAGAGTGTTCCATAGAGCATGTAATTTTTAAATTGCGCGCCGTTTTCAGTTGGTTAGTTTGCCGGACTTGAAAGTTAAGCGATTGTCATCTGTTTATATTGCAATTAACAACTGTCATTGTCACTTGCCATTTGTGCGTGTGGTTATCACTTAAAATGGAACGATACACGAATGATCAAGGCATCCAGATTTTGAAAGTGCATTACAAGTACGATGAGTGCGCTGCAGGGACCGTTCGAAGACTTTGTGTAATTTTTGGTAGGCAAAATGCACCTAATGTGTCAACAGTGCATATACTGGTAAGGAAATTTGAAGACACAGGATCGACAGCGAACATCAAATCACCTGGACGTCCTCGTTCTCGTCGATTGGCAAAGAATGTCGCCCTAGTCAGTCAGAGCATTGCTATGAGCCCAATGAAGTTCATTCGCCATCGTTCCCAACAATTTGGCATTTCGAAAAGCAGTTTGCAGCGAATTTTAACAAGTCTGCATTTGCATCCTTTTAAGATCCAACTAACACAAGAGCTGAAGCAGATGGACCATTTTAAGCGTCGAACATTTGCCGATTGGTTATTCACCAAACAAGAATTCCATAGTGATTTGCATAACAAAATAATCTGTAGTGACAAGGCACACTTCCAGCTTAAGGACACCGGGAAGTGAATTTCAGCGAAAATATCGATTTTTTGTTTTCTATTCTATAAAAAATGCATGTTCTGCACTCAATTGAAACCCGTCAGCATCCAACCGTGCCGTCACACCGCTTGCTTTAGTTGGGCCCTCCCCATCCTTTTCCACAGTTTCAATTGAGCGCAGAATATGCATTTTACCGAGATTCGATCCTACGAATCCTTGGTCTTGATAGGTTAGCTACTCCTATCATGCGTTAGACCGCATGGTCATAAATCCCGATGTCGAGGTCAAGTTGCAGATGGAAGCACATCCCCTCAGACTTGTAGGCAAGGCTAGGCCCAAGAAGAAGAAGAAGAAGAAGAGAGGAGCTGAAAGTAACCACAGTGATGAGGAATATGGGGTTGGCATGTTCTGACAAAGTGAGTATATAAGCAAAAACTGCACTTTCACCTTTCGACTCAATTTCCCGTAACTTCATTTTTTAACACTTCAGGTACACTTTTCTCAAAAACTATCAAAGCTATTGTCATGAAATTTTTACTGTACAAGTATAGCTACCTAATGTAGCTAGTGAACTAACCTTTTCTTGGAATATTAAGTTTAAGATGGATAGAAAAAATAGTATCTGGTAAAAAATATGGGTCATTTGTGTCATTAGATATGCAACATTTTTTTTTACCTTCTCATATTTATGTTATCCAAATTTAATTTAGTTCAGGATCTCAAGTTATATGTTAAGTATCACAGGGAAAAAATTCTGTCTGTACAATCAACCCAAAGGAAGAAAAGTGTACCTGAAGTATGAGGTACAAACTTTTTTGTTAGAAAACATGGTGTGACTTATGCCACTTTTTCATAAACGTTTTTGAATTTATCCCAAATATTATATACTAATTAAATGCAGAAACGCTTGTTCTCTAAGACTCCCAAATTTCATTTTAATCCAGCAAATTTTAGTAACAAAAACTGAAATTGAATTGTACGCATAACTGCGGTAATGCAGAAATGCAATCACTTCCTGGTGTCCTTAATAGTTATGTTAATAAACAAAACTGCCGAGAATCCTCACATGCTCTGTGAGAAGTGCCTGTAACCAGAACGAGCCACTGTTTGGTACGGATTATGGACTGGCGGACTAATTGGACCATTTTTAAGACGAAACTGGAAAAGCAGTGACAGTGGATGGTGATCGTTATCGCCATATGATAACACAACTTTTATGGCCGCAATTGCAAGAATTGAATGTGGAAGACTTGTGGTTCCAACAGGATGGGGCAACGTGCCACACTGCCGTTGAAACAACAAGTTTGCTGAGAGAAAGATTCCCTGCTCGTGTTATCTCTCGGAACGGCGATCAGAACTGGCCACCGAGATCGTGTGATTTGGCACCATGTGATTATTTTTGTGGGGGTATCTTGTGTTTATGTTAACAATCCACGAACCATCCTCCAACTCAAGGCAGAAATTAGACGTGTCGTGGGTAAAATTTAAGCGGAACTTTGCTCTACAGTCGTCGAAACTTTTGTCCAAAGTGTGGGTGTGTGCAGACGAAGCCGTGGAGGACATTAACTCGATATTTTATTTCATGTTTAATCGCAGTCTTTGTGCTTCATATTGACATAATAATATTAGCAGTTTTCAAATAAAGTATGTGTTTTATTATTAAATTAAAAATTGCGTTCTTTGTGGGACATCCTATAGGAGACAGAAGCGATACTCGAATCTTTAAAAAGCGAGTCGCTATATGCATGCTTTGTAATTCCATACTCCTTCCTTGACATCTCGAGAAAGGTGACCCTTTCAAATAAAAACAGAGACATTCAACAATTTAAGCTAATAACAACGAATATCTCGGAAATGGCTGATGCCACAAACAAGTATTTGAAATAAATTATAGGAATCTACATTTTTGTGTGGTATGCTTTTGTCTATCTCTTATAGTTTATCAGTTATACAAAATTCACTCAGCCCACTTCCATGGTATGGAGGTAGCCTGTCTGCCTCACATTAGACAGGTCCCAAGTTTGAATCTCGGTTAAAGTGAATTACTCGGATAAGGTTTTCTTAGGGGTTTCCCTTATTCCTACAACATGAAGGTCGGGTACTCTAAGCTACATCGACCCCGGGCCCATTTTATTATAATTTCATCTATTTAATTCATCGTCTGATATATCCTACCCGGTTAAAGAACGTTAAATTTAAAAATATACTGTGATATATTCGCATCACTTTCTCTATCCTCTGTCTTTATTAGTGGGTAAACAAACTATTCTTACTAAAGCGTATTTTGTTATCTACTACATTTTAATCCAAATAATATTTTGCAGAAACAGCTACTTTACACATTTCGTTATAGATACAAAGGGAACAGCGATAGTCAAATGTTTAAGAACTGGACGCTATATGCTGGCCTTAAAATTCCATACTGTTTCCATGCAATCGCTAGGAACAACTGGTTTTGAAATTCGATACTCTTTGCAAGACATTACTGGAAAGGAAATAACTGTGCCATTGCAGTTCAAAATAATACACTGAAAAATCAAAAAACCAGTAACATTATATCTCGGATATGGCTAATGCAAAAAACAAAGTTGTTTTTTTTTCTGGAAAGTGTATGTTTTACCAGTTAAACAATCATTCAGAATGAAGAGAACTTCAGACCTGTTCACCGAAAATTCAAGAATACCTTTTGTTAGTAATGGAAATGTCTCTAACATGTGGTATTTTAGACACAATCCTCAAAGCCCATATTAGGAAAATAAAAAAATAGTGAAATATTTTCATGAAAGGATAGTTTGAGAAGAAGGGTCGAGCTAGGTGGCTCCGTGGTATCTGTGCGACTCGCATTCGAGAGCTTCCGGGTTGGATCCCCGGCGACCACCCACTCTTTTTTCTTGGTTTCATCGGGTCGGCAGGCAAAGTGCTTCATCTTCTACCACGACTCTCCTGCCCCCATTTCCTGTACCCATCATCTTCCTTGTCATCTGTTTCAGGGTTGTAGGACCAGGGGATGGTTTTCGGCGGGTTGCGGCTGGGCGGTGGTTGCGTTCTCTGTGGAAGTTTCACCCTGACGTCGTCTAGTGACTGCTCGGCTGGAACCCGCCTCTGGGTGCTTTCGGGGGAGGCTCGAGGCCCAATAGAGTGGGCTAGAGCAGCGTTCAATCTGGAAACATTAGGGACCCCATCTGCGTTTGCGCTCGGACCTAGTCCCCCTTCAGGTCTCTCCCTACGGGGGATCACGGTAGAAGCACAAGGAGTCGACTGGCCTGCGTACGGTGCTCTGCTCATATTTCGGGAGCCCCCTCCGTTCATCCGTAATTTTATCATTTGGGGAGAAGATTTTTCTTGAAAAGCTCCGTGGCGTCTCTTTGTATGATGCTGAACTTAAATACCAAGTTTGGTATTTATCAGACTTTTTGTTTTAAAGTTATTCTGTTCACACACATGTGCGCGCTCCCTTTTTTTTCCTCCCTAAAAATGCTTTTCGGAGAGTATTCAGGCGACGCCAAAACATTTATTTCTAATGACACACGGAACGTAGAAGTGTCAGAATAAAATGCATAAGTACGACAGCGCCTTTCCCTCACACTGCGGCCACCGCTCAGCGGCTCGCGCGCCGGCCGCTTCGGCTCCGTCTACCGCCGAAAGAGATATAATAATTCCCGCAATCGCTTCACCTTCTCATATTTACAATTACAATGATAATAACCTCATACCTTACTATAAGAGATGTTGGAAATGTTATCCTTCTCTATCCACATATTTCTGGTATCTTCTCAGGAAAATGTCATTCACATTGTAGATTTTAATAATCGAAAATGAGTGAATTCTCTCCTGATGTTTTCTTTTAGTTCTTCTAATGCATGGGGTTTGTTGCACACACCTTATTTTTTCAAGTTTTCCATGGTTAAAATGCATACATAGTTGAATCAGTGGATATTGCGTCCACAATTCGTTACTAACTATCCTATCTTAAACATTTTCCTGCATTAAATGTAATAACTCGTCAGCGTATGCGCTGTAGCAGAGTCGTGTTGGAAAAATCAAACTGACATTCGACGTCGGTCAGCCGTTCAAAAACATAGTTGAATCAGTGGATATTGCGACCACAATTCTTTACTAACTATCCTATCTTAAACATTTTCCTGCATTAAATGTAATAACTCGTCAGCGGTATGCGCTGTAACAGAGTCGTGTTGGAAAAATCACACTGACATTCGACGTCGGTCAGCTGTTCAAAAAATGGTGCAAGCCATTCCTGTACCTCTCTACCTTTTTTATTTTTTCAAAAAATATAACTCATACTATTCTGTATGCATTTACTGCACAACAATTTTCGCGTAATGCAGGGGAAGCTCGTGTGTAAAGTTGCGTTTATATGTGCTCCAATATCTGTTATTTGGCGACGAAGTATAGCCGTAAAATGGGAACATGCTTCGACAGAGAAGAATATTATCCATGGGTCAATTACTCTATCATTCCGCAAGAACAAATTACATAAATTTACCCGATTCTGATACACTCAATTTCGGATATTGAACTCTCAAGTCTGAATGAAACTTTCCTGAGAATATGGATACAGAAGGATAACATTTCCAACATCTCTTATGATAAGATATGTACGTATTATCATTATAGTTGAAACTATGAGAACGTGAGGCGGTTGTGGGGATATTGTGTGTTTCGGTGCGAGTCCAAACTGCGGCGGCCGGCGCGCGCAGCGGTGCCCACACTGTAAGGAAAAGACTGTATCATATATATTTTATATCCTGTAATTTTTGCATTGAGTAGTCAACTAAAACATTAAAATATACGTTTGTATGTTTTCCATGTATCACTTTGTTTGTACTCTGAGATGAATAATAAATCAGATAACTAATGCAGTGCCAAGTTTCAAAGTATTTTTACTTTCTCTACTAGGTACAGTAAGTAGGGGAAGTATTGTATTCCACCCAAAAATTCGATAGCGAGATTTCACCGGAAATACATGTTTTGAGACTACCTGAATCCAAAAAAAAGCATTTTTGGAAACATGTCCGTGTGTGTGTCTGTGTGTGTCTGTCTGTCTGTGTGTGTGTGTGTGTGTGTGTATGTATGTATGTGTCTGTGTGTCTGTGAACAGCATAACTCAGAAACGAACAATCGGATAAACACCAAACTTGGTATTTAGATTCAGTGTCTTCCAGAGATGCGACACGAAGGTTTTCAAGAAAATCCCCCCACCCCAGAGTACCCTTTACATGGAACATTTTTCGAAAATTTTAATTTTCTCAAAAATGGCTCTAACGATTTTGATTAAAATATCATATGTTTAAGGTATTTTCATGACAAATGAAATGTATATCTCGAATTTTCTGGGAATATCTCCAAAAGTGTTCTTCATTCTGAACGACTCTTGCATAACTGGTGAACAATAAGAGATAGTCAAAATTTTACTGCCCAAAAAATGTAGATCGCGTTAAAATACACAATTTATGTCATATACATATTTTTTGTTGAGTGAACCGTTTTCGAGATATTGCTTGTTATTCCCTTAAATTTTCCAATACTTATACTTTTTCTCAAATCCGTTATTCAATTTTTACTTTCTCTACTACGTATAGTAAGTAGGGGAAGTATTGCATTCCACCCAAAAATTCCATACCGAGATTTCACCGGAAATACATGTTTTGAGACCTCCTGAATCCAAAAAAAGCATTTTTGGAAACATGTCCGTGTGTGTGTCTGTCTGTGTGTCTGTCTGTCTGTGTGTCTGTCTGTGTGTCTGTGAACAGCATAACTCAAAAACGAAGAGTCGGATAAACACCAAACTTGGTATTTAGGTTCAGTATCTTCCAGAGATGCGACACGAAGGTTTTCAAAAAAATCCCCCCACCCCAGACTACCCTTTACATGGAACATTTTTCGAAAATTTTAATTTTCTCAAAAACGGCTCTAACGATTTTGATTAAAATATCATATGTTTAAGATATTGTCATGACAAATAAAATGTATATCTCGAATTTTCTGGGAATGTCTCCAAAAGTATTCTTCGTTATGAACGACTTTTTCATAACTGGTAAACCATAAGAGATAGACAAAATTTTACTACACAAAAAATGTAGATCGCGTTAAAATACACAATTTATGTCATATACATTTCTTTTATTGAGTGAACCGTTTGCGAGATATTGCTTGTTATTCCCTTAAATTTTCCAATACTTATACTTTTTCTCAAATTCGTTATTCATTTTTTTATGTCCTGGACTTGCAAAGAGAATGGAATGCGCCACATTGCAAACAGCGCTTAAAATATTTGACTATCGCTTAAAACCTACCATATTCCCCTTGCATCTACATGAATATTACCAATAAGATTGACATCTCGGTAGCTCGATTAACATGTGAGTGTAACACATCAGATTTTTTTAGATTATCCTTTTTCCCATTACAGGTACTACAGTGTGAAGCGATCGGGGAGGCACAAAATAAAAACACAATAATATTCCCATATTAGTGCTGTGTATTTTTGTAACCTGTAAATACAGGAGACCATAACGTTCCAATACATTTTCATGTTCCTGGTCTCCTACAACACAATAAACATTATATTAGGATAAAGTAGGATCTTATAAAGCCTAATGTAGTTTAACACTTCCACCTTCATTTGATCAACACGCTGTTCCCATCGCATTGTGGATGTGCGAAACACGCGCCGTAAGATTTGAGGCGTTATTAGCAAGCTCTTATTCGTTGTTTCAGCCCATCCACATCTGGCACCCTGATAGCGTAAACTCGGCTCTTGATGAAACCCCATGCAAAAAGGTCAAGAGGAGTGAGGTCGGGGGACCTGGGAGCCCACATGCGATCCGCCCTCTTCCGATCCACCAGTTAGGAAAGGTCTCATTCAGATAGCCCCGTCCAATGTGTGCATAGTGGGGTGGTGTCCCATCTTGTTGTTAAATGACAAAAGCAACTACCGTAACTGAGGCTCCAGTAACAACCGCAGCATGTAGATAGATTGTCCCGGTAATTATCTTGTGTTGATAAAGTATGGCATCTTGTGTGTCCCAAAACACGGTGAGCAAAACCTTCCGAGCTGATAGAATCGTCTTGAACTTTGTTTTTTGTTGGGAATGTGGAATGTTTCCATTCCATGAAGGATCGTTTGGATTCCTATTGAAAGTGTTGAATCCAAGACTCGTCCCCTGTAACAATTCTTGCCATTAAGTCCAGCCCTTCCTCAGTGAGGTGCTACAAAGACAGACCCATTCTGTTTATTTTGTTCCTCAGACAACTGGCGGGGCATCCGCCGAACACAAACTTCGAGAAACTTTAGCTACTCATGGATGATGTTCTAAGCAGTTCCATGTGAACAACCTACAGCAAGTGCTACGTCATCGATCGACATACGCCTGTGAATGATTTGTTCTACACGCTGCACACAACCAGAACGCTTCTGATCTCATGCTTCCCTTGTTAAACTTCTGAATCCAATTGAACACAGCTTTCCGTGATAAACGGTTTTCACCATACACGGGACGCACTCCTTTTGTAGACAATCTTTTGTCCACAAAAAAAAACGCACAACCATACGCTGTTCGTCTCGTGTCCACTCTGCAACACACCCGCCATCTTCTTTAGGCTGCCAAAGCCTAATCAGGTGCCTACGTGTTGTTATGCACCCGCTACGACAAACATACATATATTGCTATAGGCTGACAAAATATGCACGCGGAATTTAAGTGTACAGTAAACTGACGTTTGCAAATTATTTATTGACTCATCCTCGTAGTTACAGGAAAAATCTGATGTGTTACACTCACATGACTTTCTCTACTCTTGTACAAATTATTTTTACAAACTCTTATTCTCCATCTATTTCATATTAATCGAGATAAACATTTGCAGAAACGAACTTTTGACATGCAAAGAGAATTACATTTTACACATAGCGACCAGGTCTAAAAATATTTGACTATCGCTTAAGGCGTACTATGTTCCCCTTGTTTTGTATTTGCAAGGGCAATATAGAAATATGCCTTTAAGCATATACATATCTCTTAATAGCTGGTTGCTAGGTGCAGCACCATTCTCTTTGCCTCAGATTAATACTCTTTGCATACTCGTACAAGACAAAAAAATGAATAACGAATTCCCACTTGAGAAAATAAGTATTGAAAAATTTAAGGGAATAACAAGCAATATCTCGAAAATGGTTCACTCAAAAAAAATGTATATGACATAAATTGTGTATTTTAACGCGATCTACATTTTTTGTGTACTAAAATTTTGTCTATCTCTTATGGTTTACTAGTTATGCAAAAGTCGTTCAGAATGAAGAATATTTTTGGAGACATTCCCAGGAAATTCAAGATATACATTTTATTTGTCATGAAAATATCTTAAATATATGATATTTTAATCAAAAGCGTTAGAGCCATTTTTGAGAAAATTTAAATTTTCGAAAAATGTTCCATGTAAAGGGTAATCTGGGGTAGGGCATTTTCTTGAAAAGCTTCATGTCGCATCTCTGGAAGATACTGAACCTAAATACCAAGTTTGGTGTTTATCCGACTGTTGGTTTTTTAGTTATGCTGTTCACAGACACACACACACACACACACACACACACACACACACACAGACATACAGACACACACACGGACATGTTTTCAAAAATGTTTTTTTTGGATTCAGGGATCTCAAAACATATATTTCCTGTGAAATCTCGGTATCGAATTTTTGGGTGGAATACAATACTTCCCCTACTTACTATACATAGTAGAGAAAGTAAAAATGAACAAACAATACTCAGCACAGTAAATAAATATAATATTGCTTCAATTGACATTGACTTAATAATTGAAGCCAGGGCTACTATCCCATGCTTTTTTTTTATTATTTTGCAGAAAATATAAATTAAACAATTTTATTAAAGCAGTGGCCCTTAGTATTATTAAAGGTTGTCGCGGTAACTGTTCGTGTTATCTTATTTGCTGAGTGCCTGTTATTGTTTTACTATTTTGAATTTTGGGTTCTTTGTCCTCCGGCTAGCTATTATTACTCAGTCGAGCAAATCTCTTGAACGGGGTGTGTAAACGGAAAGGAGTTGCTACTAAAAGATAACACTGATAAAAGAATTTGTTTTTACACTTTTATTGCCGTCACACTTTATTAATTTCACATAATTACTCTTGATACACGCCTGACTGAAACTTTATATTTTCGAATGTAACTATAATCACTTATTTGCCGCGCATTATTAATTCGCGTATTTCACATTTTGTAACTAGCTTTACGACGCGAGAGATTCTGTAGAATTGCGTAACGTGTACTTCGTGAATGCTTCTGTTGAACTGCGCGACGTGTAACTCGTGAATGATTCTGTAGAACTGCGCGACGTGTAACCCGTGAATGATTCTGTTGAACTGCGCGATACCGACTCCGACTGGCTGCTGACAGGCTGTTATAGCCCGAGTGAGTTTTTGCTGTGTACACACCCTCAATAGAGTTTTACTACAGGATGAGTATTTTCAGGAATGATATTTTTAGGATGGCGGTTTTGTTTTAGATTGAGTAGAAAGAAGGGAGGTAGCATATAGCTCCTCGAACTGCCTGTTAGGATGCAGCGGCCCTTCTGCACCCTGGTGTGTATTTGTTTATAAATTTAAGTTAGAATTTAGAATTTAAATTTTGAGGCCAATCAACTCTTGAATGGGATTACTATGGAGTTCAGCTTCAGCTGCTGTTGGTTTAACTCCTTGTTTATCTGGTGTGCCCGCATGCCATGCGGGGAACCCGATGACTCCGAAGACGGCGATTTCTAGGGTCGTAATCCCCAAGTGATCTGACCAGGATACACTGATGGTTTGGTAAACTGGCGTAAAATTTGGTAGCCCGGCGCCTAATTTCATCTTCCACATAGGGAAGAGATGAGGCTTCGTGTAGTAGTCTCACGGGGAAGGAGCGGCCGACAGAATAGATGGACCGGAGTCCCCTATTCTGCGCCCGTTGTAGCCAGCTGTCTGCGGCCATGCACCAGACCTCGCAGGCGTACAGCATGAGGGGAACTATCAGGGCTCGGAAAAGGTGCAACTTTAGCCGAACAGGCATCCCGGATCTCAGCATCGAGTACAAGGAGGCGATTGCGCCCGGGCCGAGACGTCTCGGATGTGCTCGCGAAAAGTTAGACCCTTGTCCAACTTCACTCCCAGGTAGGTGATAGAATTCCTCCATTCAATCCTTCGGCCTGCGCGATACCTGCCCCCGGCTTTAGAATTTATACTCCCTCGCCCCGATATGTCTAAACATTATAACAGAGCTGCTATTGGTTAACAAAGCGCGCCAACATTAGCATCTATTTTTTTATCCAATCAAAATTACGAACACATATACTGTAGGGAAGATATACCCTCCATTTCTAAAGAAAGGCACGCTACTCTGACGTCAATTGCTTGTCTCTTCTAATTGATAAACAACTCCCTCGCTTCATTGTTACCGCTCCTATTATCAGTTTAAGTGAGGCCGTGTAAACTTATTTCCTAACAAAGCCTATAATTAACAAACATCTCAAATCATTGTCATACAATAATGTTAATTTACACTACAATCACTCTGGCATTTACAGTGTTGTGATATAAAATACTGCTTCAAGGTTCACTCACTAGCTATATTGAAAAATCATTTGTATGTTACATAAACTAATGTATTTTGGGCTGTTTCCATATATATATATATATATATATATATATATATATATATATATATATATATTTGTAGATTATAATTGTTTTCAGGTAATGTTTTCTATAGCTGCAACTTTAACCGTTATTTATATTGTTTACAATTCAATTATGTATTTGTTTCCTTTTGTTGTTTAGCATGCTTTGTTTATGACAGCCTCCAATTAGCGGGAGCTGAAGTTGGCAATAAACTGCGTATAATGTTTTTTTTTTTTTACATTCATATTTTGTAGCATACAAAGATACTGCAAAGAGACCATTCTTCCTCAAATATTCGACCAACTCTTGTGGATTGCATTTCGTAATTTCATACAGTAGTGTTCCACCAATGAGTTAGAAGGTTGCTGTGTGTTACAAACAGCAATCATAATGGGAAAGAGGTGGCGGTCGCTTGACACGTGGTGACAAGAGTGCCCATACCTGACTTAACCTATCAATCCAGCGTATATAAACAAAACAGAAGCAGTATAACTGGTAATTGCCAATGTAAGTAATTTATAATTTAAGTGTGTATAATATACTTGTAATAAATTCCGTGGAATATAATCTACTTGTTTTACAAACGAATGCAGCCACAAAGGATCGCTTTGTCCCTACATCTTTTCGTATGTACGAAAATAGTCATGAACATCTGCACATACAGCCTTGAAATTGTAAAAAAAAAAAAAAAAAAAAAGTGTCCATACGTTTTAAATTTCCTTGAAATCTGCACAAAATAAAGTGGGGTTTATAGAGAAAATCTTATATAACAACGATTTTTAATATTATTTCCCAAAATAGGCATAGTATTAAACTTAAACAATACCTGCTATCTATTATTTCCGTCACAGAGCGAACGCACACACCTGAAATTTAACTTTGTTAAATTAAATTTGTAAACATCTACGATCTTGTTTCTCTACATTCTTAATCCTTGTATATTGAGTTCTGTGTTACATTTCTTCGAAACATTCTATTTTAGTTGACTTCCCCAAATTTTGTTGAAGATTAATAAAATGTCCGTGGAAAGCCTTAGGTGTATAAATTTTAAAGTCATGTTTATTATTTATTGTTTGTTATTTTTCAAATTCTATCGAAAATGATATAAAACTGTCCTCTTTGTTTATTATACCGCATTCCATTTGAAACGCCACAATACATCAAAGCGTCTTTCCAATTTCCCGCGGTTTCATGCGACCATTAAGTGCTAAAAATCAATTAAGATTTTAGAAATGTGGTGCAATTTTAAAATGTAAACTAAATTAATGTATTTTCGCATTACCGCATAGGTACATATTAAGATCAACACAACGATACATGTTTAAGAAAATGAATTTTAAAAGAAAAAGGACAATAACAGGAAATTTAATGTATAATGTGGTAATCTTGTTTCTGTGTTACCGAAGATAGCATTATAAATTAAAAGAATAAAAATGGCGTTTAACTGTTCTTTTCTATAATTTATTAGTTTTTCTTTAGGACTTGTTTCCAAAATGACGCTTTCTACATTTCATGTGCATATTTGCAGTGCTTCGGTTTTCATATAATAATATCTGACAACCATTCATCACAATGCACCGCATACTTTATTGCTTACGTTAAAACCTTAAAATCATAACCCTTTTACATAACCTGCAGTGGTATTATCAAACAAGCGGTGATCCGGTCCAACTATAACCTGAATTATTATTATTATTGAGTCCGTTGAATTGTGTGTGTTATTTTAATTTGTATTATTATTGTTGTAGCCGTGCGCAACAGTGTGTTAAAAGCCAAACAAGCCCGTATATGTTATGTGTTGGCTACTACCGGTATTTACCGAGTGTAAAAAATGCGTCCTGACTGACAACAAAGATATAAAATGCTGTCAAATTAGTAATTGGAAATGCCTTATGCCCATTCAAAAAATGGTAGTGCAACTGACAATTTACAGTTACTTCTCCCGCGTACTTTCCTCCTGCCAATAACGAACTATAGCCGCAATAATATAATTATAGTAACATAGAAAAACTACAACGGTGCAAACAAAGAAATATACATTAAGTCTAAAAGATGCATCATTCGAGGCCATTATATCCTGCTTTCTATGCAAATACTAAATAATTATACTAATAGTCTGGGTTTTAAAAAGCAAATAAATTGTACCAGATGAATTTTTCTGTAAAAATACCCAAAATTGCAGCGCTTTTAGAAGATTTCTGATTATCAACAGTAATGAATTTGCAGAGAGAGAATTTTTGCATTTGTTTCCCCATTGTTATTGAAAGTAACATGGAAAAAGTATATAAAACCATCAGCAGATATAACAGCAATAAATATCATGCATGTGTTTCACTAAAATATGTAGCGAAATCATAACCTATGAACACTTTCCAAGAAATGTAAACATGCTTGAAGTATGTATGCTGCACTGTGATAAATGTCAGCCTTAGGACAGTGGAATTAACAACTTGAAGGCTTGTTTTTACCTTAGGTATGTACTATTAAATCAATTACCGTTAAGCAAACACAGTAAACTGCAGACTTCATTGTCATGCCCCAGAGTTATAACCTATAACAAACAACCTAACCTTACCCCTTTGACCCCGGTTTGCAGTCAACAGTGATAAATGTTATTAGGATTTATGAGGAGAACTAAGTTTGTTATATGGCTTACCAATATAATGATAATATACATTTATTTTGAGATATTAATAAAAACAGCTGGGATTTTATTTTGAGGTTAGTCCTTGAGGGCAGCCATAGTTTTAGTTAAAAACTAGGTATGTTTTTCACTGCAAAATGTAATTTTTGTGGAAAATAAAGTATTACATGGAAACTTTCACAGAATAATATGTAATTTAATGTTAAACTTATAACATTTTTGCATTTCAGAATAATATTCATAACTTGGGTACCCAAATGCAAGCTCAGTTTTATGTACCTACTTGGATCAATTCTTGATTCATAGACACTTTGTTTACGTTTTCTCATTCACATGTGCATCTTTGATGAGCTGTTAATAAAAACAATTTTTTTTCCAGGTAAAAATAATGAAAATAACAATTTGAAAATGCTAGTAATTTAGACATATTAAAGGCTTTTATCTGATCTAAGTCAAGCAAATACAATTATAGTGTTAAGGTTAAATATCTTTGCAATAAAAGCAGTTGTTTTTCATTTTCCCTACCATTTACCTATTAGGTAGAGGAGGTATTGCATTCCACCCAAAAATTTGATATTGAGATTTCACTGAGAATGTATATTTTGAGGTTCACTGAATACAAAACAAACAAAAAAATATATTTTAGAAAAAGGTATTTGTATATGTCTGTGAACAGCATAACTCTAAAATGCCAAAAAAACGTTTAAAATAAAAGTTGTTCAATATTTTTGTATTTTTACAAAAAGAGCTGTAATGATTAGGATTAAAATACCATAGGTACATTTAAAATATTTACATGACAAATAAAATGTATATCTTAAGCGTGTGAAGTCCTCTTCATTCAGGAGTTTCGTATAGGTATCTAATAAGCTATAAGAGAGGCAAAAATGTAATATACAAAAAATCTATTTATTGTGACATCAGCCATTTCCAAGAAATCTGTTGTTATTAGTTTGAATTTATCATTTAAGTTTTCTTTTTTTAAAGTGCTGTCACAATTCAGTTGTTTCTCTTGATGTCATAGAAAGAGCATGGAATTTCAAGGCCAGTGCATAGCGAAAAGTTCTTAAACACGATTATCACTATTTCCTTTGTACCTATAATGAAATGTGTATAGAAGCTTTACGCCAACAGTCAGTTAACTTTGTCTTTGTTTTGTTAAAAGCAAAAGACCACTAAATTTACTGTTAATTAAGGACATGATGATGAATTAATTTAGGCAAGCAACAGAATTAATGAAAACTATAAGCAAAAGTGCTTTTATTGTAATTTAATGTCCCTTAACTTGCAAGTCGTATTGGAGAGTGAATTAATGAAATGGGTGAAATGATATTCAAATGAGTCTGGAATCCATAGACATTTGTCGTTTATGAATGAAAAGAAACCTCAGTAAAAGCTTATCCAGGTAACTGACATTAACAGATTCAAACTGGAAATCTCTGGAGTTTAAGACAATAAGACAGACACAGTATCCCTACACGTGAGGTGGGCCAAAATGATTTGTATACCTGTATAAAATCTTAGGAATTAGGAAGTGTAACATGTTGATAATAGGAGTACCTCAACCAGGGTTTGGTTCTCGAAAGGATTGAACGCTTTTAGAGGCATTTGCTACAGTAGAGCATCTATTTACATTGCTTTGTCTCCCCATTGTCTATCCATAAGCATGAAACAGCTCCCAGAAGTGCCGTAGCCAAAATTTTTATATAGTTTTCAGAAAACAAATACTCAGAAAATTATAGAGTAAAAAGGTAGTACCAAACTAAACATTTTGAGGTTAGGAGCATGGGATTGCAAATACAGCATAGTAAAAAGTGCTGTATGAACATAATTAAATGAAATGTACCTCACACCTCTACCAAACTCTCAACTAATGAGTACCTACAGGTACACATGAGAAACTGTGTACTCTACTGAACAAGATTGTATTAGTGTGTACCATCACATCCGACCAGTGACTTAGCCAGGAAAATATTAAAGTGCAGGTTACACATAGGAATCCACTTTTAAACAGTTTGTATAAATTCAAACGATAAATATGAATTAATCCTGAGCTGAAATATTAGGTTGTCTCATAAGTTTTTAAGTTTGGTGTTTTATAAGATAGAATTGTTTGTTTTGTTTTTTGGTTCGCCAATGCTATTTACAGGATGCCATGGCTAGTATTGCATATATTTTGAGAATGTGTCAGCCGTCAGTTGTTAATACACAATCATAAAATGGAAGTTACAAAGTTTGAAATTAGAGTCCTTCTAAAGCACTACTTGAAACAGCATTATAAAGGTGATGTTGCGGCTCAAAAAATATGTGAAGTAGAAGATGTCGGTGTGTAGTTTCAGCATTTCAACACTGGAGAAGAAAGCACTAAAGATTTACCACGTTCTGGAAGACCTAAATTATGGGATATTGAGAATACATGCAGCATCTTGGAAGAAAATCCGCAAAACAGTACTTGTAGGCTGTCGGAAGAACTAGGTCCATCAAAAGATACATACATCACCAGATTAAGAAACTCAGAAAATCAAGCAGAAGCTGTAAATCTGTACCTCATGAACTGACACCTGAACAGGCTCAGCGTAGACTGGATATCTGTTGTCAGCTTATCGGTAATCCCATGGATGATAGATTTATCATGAAAATTGTCACATGTGTCAAAATGGGTTTATAACTGCAACCCTGATGCTTTGAAACAGTGGCTCAGTCCCCGCCAACCTGCCAAAGTCATCGTTAAAAATATATCAGTTCGGCACCAAAGTAATGTTGTATGTCTGGTGAAATTTTTGAAGGAGTGATTCACTGGGAGTTTGTTCCAAACGGGTGTGCAGTGAATGGAGACCTTTATTTGCAACAACTGGAATGAGTTCATGAAATTTTGAGACCGAGATACCCAGCATTATTTAACCAAAATAGAGTTCTCTTGCAGCAGGACACATACTACATCCCATACTGCAGGAATTGGAAGGAGTCAAAGTGCTCCACACCCACCTTACAGTCCTGATCTTGCCCTTAAGATTACCATCTGTTTCAATTCATGGCCCATTTCTTGCATGGAAGAAATTTCGGGTAAATTGCCTTTCTTGGGCCCTCATTAGCGACTAAACTGATGTATTATATGTCCAACAGATGGCACTATATGTCATTGTCAGGCTGTAACGCAATGCTGGCAACATATGAATTAGTAATGCCGCCAAAGGCAGAGATATACCCGCAACTCTCTCAGTTTGGGTTTTTTGTTTACATAAGTTTAGGTTTCTGAATTCACGCAAGGTTAGCCTTAGGCTAGGTTTTTTTTATATAAGCTTACGTTTCTGAATTCACGCACAGCTTGCTCTGAATGCATGGCGCTCTTTTTAGCGGCTATACCATATGCAGAAGAAGAAGTAACAACACATCGCATACTTAGCAGATTCCCAGCTTCTTACTTAAGTTGGCACTTCCGATTGAGTGTCTGTATTACCGTGAAGATGGGCACGTTTTTTCTAGTTCATTTCCCAATTTCCCTATATCAGTAAGGCACAAAAAAGTGGCGGGCGTCTGCTGTTCAACATTTCACATCTACTTCAGCATTCGCTCATAAGGTAATTTATTCCATTATTTTTCACTTCTAGTGGCCCAAGAAAGGCAATTTAGCTGAAATTTCAAAAACATTGAAGTTTTGAAAGCGGGTCTCACCGAATTCTTCGCATCAAAAACCAGAGACTGGTACCGTCGTGGGATAATAAACCTCGCTGAAAGATGGCTAAAGACCATAGGATCTGATGGTCTCTACTTTGAAGAGTAGTTTAATTTCTTGTCAGAAAATGTTCCAAATAAAGTTTTGATTAAAAACAGACATTACTTATGAGACACCATCTATTTTTTAAATAAATTTATTTTATATTCACAGATTAAAGTGCAGCAATTGGGATAGGATGTTTTGCATATTCTAAGCAGCAAATGTGTTATGAGGTGAGAATTAATGACCATTTGAAGTATGTTATATTACTGCTGCAGGTCATTTTATTTCACTACAAAATAGGGTTTCTGTTATGTTCTAAACAGAGAGATATTGCACTCATTTGGAAACCACTCAAATCTAGCACCGTAACAAAAAGATGCCCCTGATATCTCAATATGGTATTACCCATGCTATCTAAAGTACAGTTCTCTTACTGTCACCTTTGACGATCTAAGACATGCAGTGTGAATATAGCGCTACCAGTAATGCAATTAAGAAATATCTCGTATCCACCAACCTAGAAATATGGTATTATTTTAACATAAACTACTTTTACTATTAGTTTTTAAATTTTTGTTAATAAGGAGAAGGTGCCAACCCCTAAAAAAGCTTCCTAGCTATGCCTCTGCATCAGACACACCTAGAGACAGTGACAAGTACTGTACAAGAGTGCATTTTGTTTACATTTGACACACCACACAAGGTTTCAAATAAGGAAACTCTGATTTAATGTTGATGCATGTACTGTAGTAAGAGAGCTTCTGGTTCCTATCTTCAAAATGCTTGTTTTGGTACTGCCTTTCGCTCGATAGTTTTCCGGTATAACAGTGACTCCAGAAAGTATTCATCTCCGCTATAAGCATCTGAAGTGTCTGAAGAATACCAAACTTGCTATTTAAGGCCTTTCAAAAATGCAACATTGTTTTAAAAATATCTGATGTGTTACACTCACATGACTTTCTCTACTCTTGTACAAACTATTTTTACAAACTCTTATTTTCCATATGCTTCATGTTAATCGAAATGTTAATCGTATTGCTAATTTTCTTGTAGATGCAAGGGGAATATGGTAGGCTTTAAGCGATAGTCAATATTTTAAGAGTTGGTTGCTATGTGGTGCATTCCATTCTCTTTGTGTGTCCAGGACATAAAAAAATGAATAACGAATTCCCATTTGAGAAAAAGTATTGAAAAATTTAAGGGAATAACAAGCAATATCTCTAAAATGGTTCACTCAACAACAAAAATGTATATGACATAAATTGTGTATTTTAATGCAATCTACATTTCTTGTGTAGTAAAATTTTATCTATCTCTTATGGTTTACCAGTTATGCAAAAGCCGTTCACAATGAAGAATACTTTTGGAGACATTCCCAGAAAATTTGAGATATACAATTCATTTGTCATTAAAATGACTTAAACTTATGATATTTTATTCAAAATCGTTAGAGCCATTTTTGAGAAAATAAAAAGTTTCGAAAAATGTTGCATGTAAAGGGTAATCTGAGGTGGGGGATTTTCTTGAAAACCTTTGTGTCGCATCTCTGGAAGATACTGAACCTAAATATCAAGTTTGGTGTTTATCCGACTGATCCTTTCTGAGTTATGCTGTTCACAGACACACAGACGGACATGTTTCCAAAAATGCTTTTTTTGGATTCAGGGGATCTCAAAACATATATTTCCGGTGAAATCTTGGTATTCAATTTTTGGGTGGAATGCAATACTTCCCCTACTTACTATACGTAGTAGAGAAAGTAAAAATCTCTCCCCTTCCCACCAAACTACCCTGTACATGGAAATTTTTTTGAAATTTTGCATTTTTTCAAAAATGGCTCCTAATAATGTTTTTTTAAAATACCTTGTATTTAAGATATTTACATAATTAAAATGTATTTCTTGAATTTTGTGGGAATAGCCTGTTCCTCTTCATTTGGAAAAAATCTTTTATGACCAGTAAAACATAAGAGACAAAAAGTTACAATGCAGAAAATTGAGATAAATTTAAAACACACAATTTATTTGGAAGAGCTCTTTTGCGCCAGTAGCCATTTCTGAGAGATTCTTTATTATTGGTTTAAATTGTCAAGTACAGTGTTGGCGTTTTAAGATGATGCCACGGATCATGTGTATGCATGCTCTGCATTCTGTGTATTATACTAGGGGTTTTTCGTTCTATAACTCCTGCATTGCTTACTCATGAGTGATAGTAACATACACTATATGTATACTAACCTCGTTATAAATGGTGTTGGAAGTGCTGTCTATCTGCATGAAGATATCCCTGGTATCTTAGAATTAAACTTCCACTCACTTGCATAAGTTCTTTTTGCATAATGTTCATAATTTCTGTTTTTATACATAGTGTTTCAGAAATACTTTTACAAACTTGGGGTATGGGTTACTTACACCACAAGAAGGAAAAAAGTTCATATGAACATATGTCCCATAATCCTTTGTTTTCTCGTTAGGAGGTGTTCAACACAGTGGTACACTTATAACACACAAAACTCATAATAAATGCTCGAAATGTCCTCCTCTTGCTTCTATGCATGCCTGTACTCATCGAATCATGGAATGTCGCACCCTGTCAAAACCTCCGGGATGGTGTCAAATGCTTTTGCAGGCTTCCATGACACGTCGATGAAGCGTTTCTGCATCCGGGATGGCTGCTTCATAAACCAATGATTTAAGATGCCCCCAGAGGTAAAAATCCACAAGATTGAGGTCGCGAGAACGTGTAGGCCATGGAACTGGTCCTTCTCTGCCTATCCAACGGTCTTGGTTGATACCAGTGAGTGCATCATACGTTCCGGCGTACGAACAACTCTTGGTCTTCCTCGATCAATAGTCCGTGGTGCAACGGTTCCTGTCTCAGCAAGGCAACGATAAACACGACAAAGGTTGGATGACTCGGTTGTCTTCGGTCCGGAAACTCCATCTGATACAGCTGTGCAGCCTCGCGTCCATTACCATTCCCGTGACCATACATAAAAATCATGTCTTCCTGTTCACGAAATGAATATCCAGCAATGGTGGAACAAAACACGTGCAGTTAACTCATTACATGTACACAGTTGAAACGTTGAAGACAGACTAATGACAAATGACAAACGTAAACAAGTCTTCATGGCAACACTTCGCCATCTACCATATGTAGTACAATGGGTCAACGTCTTCTATGAATGCATAGAGGAAATGAAGTTTTGAAGTTGGACCCCGAAGGCCGTTGAACTCATAGTTTCATTGTGACAGGAATAACGCGAAAACCAAGGATTATGGGACATATGTTCATATGGACTTTTTTCCTTCTTTTGGTGTGAGGAACCCATACCCGAAGTTTGTAAAAGTATTTCTGAAACACCCGGTACATGTAGTCCTCATGTTCATCTATAGTGTGGAGATTGTTCGTATAAACATTGTTGTAGGGTTTCCCACAAATAGATTCACTAATGTTGTCAATTTTTTCCTCCATTAGAACATTTTGTTTTCGCTTAAGTTTAGTATTTAGCGATACCATTTTCTAATCTTATTAACCGGACTTCTAACAGTTTCTCTATTTGGAGCTGGAATACCAGGAAGTTTCTCCTGAAATTGTTTACATGATTCGGTTTTTACACATACATAAAAATTTGTTGTCCAAGGGTGAATTTGTTGGCAGACATTGCAGTGGACTAATAACAAGACATTAACACTCTTAAGCAAATCATACACAACATAGATGTCAGTGTGTGTGTGTTGTCCTCTGTGGTGTAGTTGTTACCATGCTAGCATCTAGTTCCCAAAGTTGTGGGTTCAAACCTGGCAGAGGGCAATGGATTTTTTTGGGTGTAAATATCCTTAGGATGGCTTCCTTCGGAAGCAAAGTAAAGCCGGTGGTCTCCTGTCGTAGATTTAAGGCACATAAAAGAACTTCAAGCCTGATAAAGAGGCCTCTGAGCAAAATTACTGGTCTTTCACACGCAGTATAGAAAGGGACGCTAAGGACCACAGCAGTTAAAGAGCGTCCATAAATAAAACTCAATTTGAATTAACCTAGATGTGTTGAATCAACTTGCACCTTTAAAATGCACAACACTCTTTACAGCAGTGACTGGAGCACAGCTGATAAAGATAATTTTGAACGTGTCATGCACTACCAGTTCCATGTCAGAAAAGTACCGAGCTTACATCAGTACAGCATGCTACGCATATAGCCAATTTATGGCCTCATCTTAAAATGCCTGTACTGTGCTTACACTTTTTTACTTTCTCTACTATGTATAGTAAGTAGGGGAAGTATTGTATTCCACCCAAAAATTTGATACCAAGATTTCTCCGGAAATGTATATTTTGTGGCCCCCTGAATCCAAAAAAGGCATTTTTGGAAACATGTCTGTGTGTGTGTGTCTGTGAACAGCATAACTCAGAAACGAACAGTCGGATAAACACCAAACTTGGTATTTAGGTTCAGTATCTTCCAGAGATGCAACACAAAGGTTTTCAAGAAAATCCCCCCACCCCAGATTACCCTTTTTGGAACATTTTTCGAAAATTTTAATTCTCTCAAAAATGCCTCTTAACGATTTTGATTAATATATCATATGTTTAAGATATCTTCATGACAAATGAAATGTATATCTCAAATTTTTGGGAATGTCTCCAAAAGTATTCTTAATTGTGAACGACTTTTGCATAACTAGTAAACCATAAGAGATAGACAAAATTTTACTACACAAAAAGTGTAGATCGCATTAAAATACACAATTTATGTCATATTCATTTTTTTTGTTGAGTGAACCATTTTCGAGATATTGCTTGTTATTTCCTTAAATTTTCCAAATGGAAATTCATTATTCATTTTATTTATGTCCTGGACATGCAAAGAGAATGGAATGCGCCACATAGCAACCGGCTCTTAAAATATTTGACTATTGCTTAAAGCCTACCAATTCCCCCTGCACCCACAAGAAAATTAGCAATAAGATTAACATCTCGATTAACATGAAGCATATGGAGAATAAGCGTTTGTAAAAATAGTTTGTACAAGAGTAGAGAAAGTCATGTGAGTGTAACACATCAGATTTTTTTAATCTACTAAGTCACTATTGGTTTTTTTTTCTTTTTGGTCATGCAAAGAGAACAGAATCTCAAAGCCATCATGTAGTGATATATTACCCTTGTACCTGCAATGAAATGTGTAATAAAATCATTTCTGTAAACATTTGGCACCCAGCTGCTATCGGTCTACCAATTTAATGTCATCTTGTGAATTATACATCCCAAATAAGATATATCGACACTGCTGTTTAAGGCTTTTGTAAGACATTTAATTCTCAACTTTACTATCTCTCTTTTTTGTATTTTTAGTACTTTGAAATACATTTTTACAGCCATAAAAAGATGTATTATCAAAGGAATATGGAGATATAAAATGATGAAAGCTTTAAGTCGGTATGCCATCATCACTGTTTACCCTTAACAAAATTGCATTCAACGTGGGTGGAATGTTTTCAAACACCAAAGAATGAACGATGCGCTGCACTGATGTTTGTGCTTTACCATCATAATGCATTAATCTATTTTGTTTTTGTTTTCCCCCACAGCTTTTGCTTTCATTTTTGATGGCATCCTTAGACGTCCTTTCATTCTTTCTTTTTGTATCCTATACACTACTGTCTCTGAACACCCAGTAGCATTAGGTATTTCTTTTATGGCTTACTAACACTCATCTTATTTGAATAATTTAACATCTTCATTATTATTTTGTGTTTGTTCTTAGTTTATCAACATTTTCTCTCTTTCTAGGCTCTCCCTCCATAACTATAAATATTTATACAAAATTTTAAATAAATAACTTACATCACTCTTCGCAGTATATAAACGTACCCACTTCCTTACAACTGATGTTAACCTAACTGCCTTCTGCCTCACGCTTGGCGCATGTTAGCTGAATAGATGTTACAGTTTTGTTTGTCATACACCAAGGATGGCAAAAATACCTTTCTCTCTCAAGTCATCAAATATGCAACACGCACTACACCACTCAGCAGCACATGGAAAACAAATAAATAAACGGCTAGAAAAAGAGTTTGCGCCTGCGAGTCACACTGCCTCACGAGTCGCGTTTTTGCCACCACTGTCATACACAATGAATACAAGAAGTTACAGGACTCTGGCTTCTTTTAAAAACTATCCTCAACCCTCCTCAACATTTTCTCTCGCTTGGTTCCTGTTGTAAACCCAATAACAAGAAAGCTTCTCGCTGGCTGACTTTTCTACTGCATAGGTATAGAATTTTCCAAAAATGTTTAATTTGAAAAATTATGATGCTAATATTATAAAGTCATCCTCTGTGGTCTAGGAGTATTATGCTAGCCTCTGCTTCCCAAGGTCACAGATTCAAACCTGGCAGAGGGCAATGGATTTTTTTGGGTGTAAAAATCCGTAGCATGGCTTCTTTCAGAAGAGAAGTAAAGCCAGTGGTCCCATGTCATAGATTTACAGTACGTAAAAGAACCTCCAACCTGATAAAGAGGCCTCTGAGCAAACTCTCTGGTCTTTCACACCCAATATAAAATGGGATGCTAAGAACCATAGTAGTTAAAGAGTGTCCGTAAATAAAACTCAGTTTATTTATGTATTTCATGTTATTAAAGATAGAGAATTGAAACTGGGCAGGTATCAGCACTCAAGTTTACTTTAGCTAAGAATAAAATTTGATGTGTTACACTCACATGACTTTCTCTACTCTTGTACAAACCATTTTTATAAACGCTTATTCTCCATATGCTTCATTTAATCAAGATGTTAATCTTATTGCTAATTTTCTTGTAGATGCAAGGGGAATGGGTAGGCTTTAAGTGATAGTCAAATATTTTAAGAGCTGGTTGCTAGGTCAAGTATTCCATTCTCTTTGCATTACCAGGACAAAGAAAAAGAATAACAAATTCCCATTCGAGAAAAAGTATGAGTATTGAAAAATTTAAGGGAATAACAAGCAATATCTTGAAAATAGTTCACTCAACAAAAAAAATGTATATGATATAAATTGTGTATTTTAATGTGATCTACATTTTTTGTGTAATAAAATTTTGTCAATCTCTAATGGTTTACCAGTTATGCAAAAGTCGTTCACAATGAAGAATACTTTTGGAGACATTCCCGGAAAAAATTTGAGATATACATTTCATTTGTCATGAAAATATCTTAAACATATGATATTTTAATCAAAATCGTTAGAGCCATTTTTGAGAAATTTAGAATTTCCAAAAAATGTTCCATGTAAAGGGTAATCCGGGGTGGGGGATTTTCTTGAAAACCTTCGTGTCGCATCTCTGGAAGATACTAAACCTAAATACCAAGTTTGGTGTTTATCCGACTGTTCGTTTCTGAATTATGCTGTTCACAGACACACACACAAACAGACATGTTTCCAAAAATGCTTTTTTTGGATTCAGGGGGCCTCAAAACATATATTTCCGGTGAAATCTTGGTATCGAAGTTTTGGGTGGAATACAATACTTCCCCTACTTACTATACGTAGTAGAGAAAGTAAAAATATTGTTACATTCTATCCTTTAGTTAATTTTTACTGCGTGATAGAAAGAGGAAATATCAGACTTCTACTGAAAAGCTCCTTTTCATTAAAAATTTGTACCCGCAGAAATTTATAAAGGCTCTAAAAACTCTATGATCTCATAGAGAAAAATATTCTGTATAGGATAATGTGTTCATAGCTGAAATACATAAGAACTGAATATTTACACCATGTTATTAGCAACTTGGTAACAGCGTGCGAGAGTAGAAAAGGACAAAGCTAATGGCAACATGTATGCGTTAGATAGAGACAGAGTATCCCATTTACCTTCATACTGTCTCTTAAGGCTGAGACAAGCTATAGTAATAAATAAATATAACTTCATATTATGGTTGTAGAAACAATATAAAACTAGTCAAGATGAGTACTGCTGCATTTGTGAGTCCATGCAGTGCTGAAATTTTGTCAAAACCCATACTGGAAATACACTGGAATTTTAAACCTTCAATGCAGTGAACACCCTGTTATTTATTTCAAATGTGGTTGAAACTGGAAAGAAGTCTAAGGATAATATAAAGAGCCTTGTAACAATTTATAGCTTTTCAGTAAGCCATGGAGATAGGGAGCTTTTTTATTAAATTTTAACTTCCTTTAATCAGGTAGGTCATATCATATAATGAATGAAATGGATGAAATTTTGCTTGGGAAGGTATGACATGAGCAAAACATTCAGTTGCACAGTAGACTAAGGAGTTAAAGGTAGGAATGATTGATGATTGGAGGAAAAAACCCGCACGATAGGTAAGCAGGTACGCTCTGTATAAAATAATTATTCCTCAACCATAACAAATGTTCTGTGTGTTGCATTCGCATGAGTTTCTCTACTCACTCTTCTAAAAACTATCCTTATTCTTCTATATACTACTTGTTAATTGTGATAAACTTTTGTTACATATTTCATCATAGATAAGAAGGATACAGTAGCCTAAATCAATAGTCAGCTTTTTTAAAAAATGGATCGCTATGTAATGGCTTTGAAATTGCATGCTCTTTGCAAGACAAGAAAAAACAAATAGGTGCTTATTAGTTAAAAGAACTGTAGGTGTTTGAAAATTCAAACCAACAAAGATTAGTTCAGAAATGGTTAATGCCTCAAAAATTATTATGTGAAATAAATTGTCTCCTTCAACAAGATTATATCTTTTGTATAGTAACATTTTGTCTACCTCTTATGTTTACCGTTACACAAATCATTCAGAATGAAGGTAACTTCTCATCTATTCCTAGAAAATTCAAGATAAACATTATATTTGTCATACAAATATCTTAAATGGTATTTTAATCAAAACTGTTACACATTTTTCAGAAAATCAAACATAAAGAAAATAATTCACGTAAAGGGTAGTTTGGGATGGGGGAATTTTCTTGAAAATCCTTATGTCGCACATCCTTGAAGATGCTGAACTAAAATACCAAGTTTCTACTCTTTCAACTTTTTGTTTTACAGTTATACTGTTAATACACACCCATCCACCCATGCAGACCTTTTCCTAAAAACTACTTTTAATTTCTCTACCATGTACAAAGTAGGTAGAGAAGGTATTGCACTCCATCCAAAAATTCAATACCAAAAAAAAAAAAAAAAAAAAAAAAAAATTGAGTTTATTTATGGACGCTCTTTAACTACTATGGTCCTTAGCGTCCCATTCTATAATTGGGCTTGAAAGATTGTAATTTTGCTCAGAGGCCTCTTTATCAGGCTTGAGGTTCTTTTACGTGCCGTAAATCTACGACACGGGACCACCGTCTTTACTTCCCTTCCGAAGGAAGCCATGCTAAGGATTTTTACGCCCGAAAAAATCCATCGCCCTCCGCCGGGTTTGAACCCATGACCTTGGGAACTAGAGGTTAGCACGGTACCACTAGTCCACGGAGGACGACAAATTCAATACCAAGATTTCACTGGAAATACATATTTTGGGGACACCTGAATCCAAAAAAAGAATTCTTAGCAAAAGTGTTTATGTGGATGTGTGTGTGTGTGTGTGTGGGTGGGTGTGGGGGTGGGGGTGTGGGTGGGTGCGGGTGCGTGCGTGCAAGTACAGCATAACTCAAAAACGAAAAGTTGGATAAATACCAAACTTGGTATTTAGGTTCAGTGCCTTCCAAAGATGCGACACTAAGATTTTCAAGAAACCCCTCACCCCAAACTACCCTTTACATGGAACATTTTTTTAAATTTTTTATTTCCTAAAAAATGGCACTAGCGATTTTGATTAAAATATAGCATATTAAAGATATTTACATCACAAATAAAATGTGTATCTTGAATTTTCTGTAAATAACCTGTAAAGTCTTCTTCATTTGGAAGGAATTTTGTATAATTTTGTTTAACTGATAAACGTTAAGCGATAGACAAAAACATACTACACAAAAATGTAAATCTCTTTAAAAATGTATTTCAAATAGGTTTTTGTGTCATAAGCTATTCCTGAGATATCCGTTATTAAAAGTTTGAATTGTTCATTTCTTGGTCATTCTTTTTAAAGTCCTGGCAACATTGAGTTGTTTCTTGTATGTATGAATGTTGTAAATAGAAAAATAAGCTTTAGTAAGATTAGTTTGTATACCCACTATTAAATGATAGAGGGTAGAGAAAGTCATGTGAATGTAACACTTCAAACTTTGTGTATTTGTGGTGAAATATCTCTATTAAAATTTTTGGGTGGAATACTGTGTAAGTATGAGGTGATATCCAAAATATTCGAGACTGGTGCTCCATCTGGTCGAAAGCTTACTTTGAGACTAATGGCTGCCGTCACCCTCGAAGTAATTCCCTTCAACACGTATACACCAGTCCCAGCGATTCTGCCATTTTCCAAATGCATCCTGGAAGTCATGTTATTTGAGGATGTTTAGTACAGACAGCTTTTCTACTTGAATCCTCTCAATTGCATCAAATCGACGTCCTTTCAACTTTATTTTCAGTTTGAGGAAGTCGCAGGGCGCCAAATCAGGCAAGTACGGTGGATGAGGGACAACTGTCATGTTGTTTTTCATCAGAAAGCTCCTAATGAACAAGGAATTGTGACAGGGTGCATTATCATGATGCAACAGCCAGTTTCCTTGTCGCCATAATTCGGACCATCATCTCCGCACATTTTCACGGAGCCATTGCAAAATGTCGCAGTAGTACATAGAATTCACTGTTTGATTTGGTGCGATGAATTCTTTGTCCACAATGCCCTTGGTATCAAAGAAAACAAGGACATGTAGCTTGTGCTGCTGACGAGCCTACCGGTGAGAGCATCATCTTCAATAGATGCACAGCTGGCCCTGAACAGAGCATGCTTCTCAAACACACGTGTACGGCTCATGCTTTGTCCCCCAAATACTTGTTGTATCATTGCAAGGTCTCCGTAGCATTTTTCCCAAGATTTGCACAAAATTTGATGCACACTCTCCATTCTAATCTTGGATACCCATAGTATCATGAAAGTACTATAGAATCTCAACACATCTACCCAGCTGCATGAAACACTCACTTATCAGATGTGTTAGTGTTGCCACCTAGCGGTACAAAACTCTACTTCAACTACTGTTGAGATGCAGCACCACTCCCAAATATTTTGATTACCACTTCGTAGTATAGAAAGTAAAAAGTGAAATTCATATAACATTATTACAAAGAATCCAAAAACTGATTTTTATGCTGTTTTACCCATTACACATGATATAATTTTCCCGCAGTTTCTTCTTATTTTCTCTACTATGTATAGTAAGTAGGGGAAGTATTGTATTCCACCCAAAAATTTGATACCGAGATTTCACCAGAAATATGTGTTTTGAGACCCCCTGAATCCAAAAAAAGCATTTTTGGAAACATGTCCGTGTGTGTATCTGTGTGTGTGTCTGTCTGTGTGACTGTGAACAGCATAACTCAGAAACGAACAGTCGGATAAACACCAAACTTGGTATTTAGATTCAGTATCTTCCAGAGATGCAACACGAAGGTTTCCAAGAAAATCCCCCCCACCCCAGATTACACTTTACATGGAACATTTTTTGAAAATTTTAATTTTCTCAAAAACGGCTCTAACGATTTGATTAAAATATCCTATGTTTAAGATATTTTCATGACAAATAAAATGTATATCTTGAATTTTCTGGGAATGTCTCCAAAAGTATTCTTCATTGTGAACGACTTTTGCATAACTGGTAAACCACAAGAGATAGACAAAATTTTACTACACAAAAAATGTAGATCGCGTTAAAATACACAATTTATGTCATATACATTTTTTTTTGTTGAGTAAACCGTTTTCGAGATATTGCTTGTTATTCCCTTAAATTTTTCAATATTTATTTTCTCAAACGGCAATTCGGTATTCATTTTTTTTGTCTTGGATATGCAAAGAGTATTAATCTGTGGCAAAGGGAATGGTGCTGCATCTAGCAACCAGCTATTAAGATATATGTCGATGCTTAAAGGCTCTTGCAAATACAAAACAAGTGGAACATAGTACGCCTTAAGCGATAGTCAAATATTTTTAGAACTGGTCGCTACGTGTAAAATGTAATTCTCTTTGCATGTCAAAAGATCGTTTCTGCAAATGTTTATGTCGATTAATATGAAATAGATGGAGAATAAGAGTTTATAAAAATAGTTTGTACAAGAGTAGAGAAAGTCATGTGAGTGTAACACATCAGACTTTTTCCCCCCTCGCTTCCATTGTTACAGCAAAAGGTAATGCTTGGCCTTCCTTGTGCACATGTTTTCGTCATGTCTAATCTTCCAAAGTATAGCAGAATGCAGTTGCTAGATGGCATATACCTACGCAGCCTGGCACATTCTATTATCCCACTCATTTTGAGCAATCAGTGACAGTATTCCTTCCTGATTTGTTTTGGTTTGTCATGTATTTCAACTTATACTTGTTTTCTAACTTACTGAGAGTTAATACAATGTAGAATGATCTACTGAAATTAATTATATCTTTCTTTCTTTTTTGTTCAACAGCCAGAGCAACGGAGAACAGAAACAATTTCCATTGGACATTAATGGCAATGAGTGGCCCTTGGAATTACAATGGGCAACCTGAACCAGAAACACAGCCGTTGAATATGGCCCTCCTTCTGTTACAGCAGGAACTTGCAGTAAGTTGATGGCATCCTTAAAGAAGTAATAAATACAGCTGAACCTAACTTTTCCATTAATATGTCACATTTTTCTGCTGCGCATACTAGGGCAATACTGAAAATTATACTTGACAGCTACTTTCTAATGCTTTGCGAGTTGATTGCCATGTAGTTTGTTCAATTTTCTTTAATAGTTGGTTAATTATCATTATTTAAAGATTTTGTATTCACCCAAAAATGAATTTCACTAGAGAACATTTATGACCTATAACTTTTTACGATATTATACATCATTAACACCTAAGCAATGTAAAGATTGTCTTAGAAATGCATTTGGTGAAGAAGCCCCATCAAAGGCAACAATTTATAATTGGTACAGCAAATTCAAAACAGATCGGTTTTTTACTTTCTCTACTACGTACAGTAAGTAGGGGAAGGATTGCATTCCACCCAAAACTTTGATACAGAGATTTCACCAGAAATATATGTTTTGAGACTCCCTGAATCCAAAAAAAGCATTTTTGGAAACATGGCCATGTGTGTGTCTGTGAGCAGCATAACTCAGAAACGAACAGTCGGATAAACACCAAACTTGGTATTTAGGTTCAGTATCTTCCAGAGATGCGACACGAAGGTTTTCAAGAAAATCCTCCCATCCCAGATTTCCCTTTACATGGAACATTTTTCAAAAATTTTAATTTTCTCAAAAATGGCTCCAACGATTTTGATTAAAATATCATATGTTTAAGATATTTTCATGACAAATGCAATGTATATCTTGAATTTTCTGGGAATGTCTCCAAAAGTATTCTTCATTGTGAACGACTTTTACATAACTGGTAAACCATAAGAGATAGACAAAATTTTACTACACAAAAAACGTAGATTGCATTAAAATACACAATTTATATCCTGTACATTATTTTGTTGAGTGAACCATTATGGAGATATTTTTCAATACTTATTTTCTCAAATGGGAATTCGTTATTCATTTTTTTGTCTTGGATATGCAAAGAGTATTAATCTGTGGCAAAGAGAATGGTGCTGCACCTAGCAACCAGCTATTAAGAGATGTCTATGCTTAAAGGCTACTGTATTTCTATATTGTCCTTGCAATTACAAAACAAGGAGAACACAGTACGCCTTAAGCGATAGTCAAATATTTTTAGAAGTGGTCGCTATGTGTAAAATGCAATTCTCTTTGCATGTCAAAAGATCGTTTCTGCAAATATTTATCTTGATTAATATGAAATAGATGGAGAATAAGAGTTTGTAAAAATAGTTTGTACAAGAGTAGAGAATGTTATATGAGTGTAACACATCAGATTTTTTTCTTAGTGATGAATTTCATGAAGGACACCCAAAAGTGGCTGTTACTGATGAAAATATTGCCACTGTTGAGGCAGTGCTCGGACATCTTATGAATTTATTTGGACAACATTGGCCATTGGTATTAATCAAATCCAAAACATTTTGCAAATACAGTTATATCAGAAAACTTTGTTATCGATGAATTCCAAATAAATTGACTCCTGATAAAAACAGTAACACATTGATTGGTGGAGAAGAACTCTGGAAAAATTCCAAGGCAGCATTTCAAATTTGGTTTGGAATATCATTACTGGTGATGAATTTATTGTTATGATCCTGGACAAAAAAAATGTCAGTCGGCTCAATGGGTATTTCAAACACAACCTAAGCCTACAAAAGTCTGGCAAATTCGCAGTGCTGGTAAGAAGATGGTTGTTAGTTTTTTTTTCTAAAGTGGGCCATATTGCTACTATAGTATTAAAAAATAAATGTACCATTACTGGTGATTGGCACATAAATGTTTTGAAAAAATTTGCGAAAAATGCCCAAAAAGAAAAATAATCTTACATCACGTCAACGCATCATCGCATGCAGCAAAACTAAGAAGTGAGTATTTGGATGCCCTAAAGGCCAGTACCACCATACAGCCCTGACGTAGTAACTTGTGATTTCTTTTTGTTTCCAAACATTAAAGATAAAATGTGTGGAATCACTTTTTCGTCAACAGATGAAGCAGTGGAACATTATAAAATCCTTGTTTCTGAAGTGCCTCAAGAAGAGTGGCATCATTGATTTAAGGATTGGTTTCATCGAATGTATTGATGTTAAAGGGAATATTTTGAAAAAGCTATAAAATCATTTACATTTTTACTTTCTCTACTACGTATAGTAAGTAGGGGAAGTATTGTATTCCACCCAAAAATTTGATACCAAGATTTCACCATAAATACATGTTTAGAGATCCCCTGAATCCAAAAAAAGCATTTTTGGAAACATGTCCGTGTGTGTGTCTGTCTGTGAACAGCATAACTCAAAAAGGAACAGTTGGATAAACACCAAACTTGGTATTAGGTTCAGTATCTTCCAGGGATGCGACACAAAGGTTTTCAAGAAAATCCCCCCCACCCCAGAGTACCCTTTACATGGAACATTTTTCGAAAATTTTAATTTTCTCTAAAATGGCTCTAACAATTTTGATTAAAATATCATATGTTTAACATATTTTCATAACAAATAAAATATATATCTTGAATTTTCTGGGAATGTCTCCAAAAGTATTCTTCATTGTGAACGAGCTTTGGTAAACTGGTAAACCATAAGAGATAGTCAAAATTTTATTACACAAAAAATGTAGATCTCGTTAAAATACACAATTTATGTCATATACGTTTTTTTTGTTGAGTGAACCATTTTCGAGATATTGCTTGTTATTCCCTTAAATTTTTCAATATTTATTTTTTCTAAAATGGGAATTCGTTATTTGTTTTTTTGTCTTGGATATGCAAAGAGTATTAATCTGTGGCAAAGGGAATGGTGCTGCACCTAGCAACCAGCTATTAAGAGATATGTATGTGCTTAAAGGCTACTGTATTTCTATATTGCCCTTGTAAATATATATTCCCCTTACATCTACAAGAAAATTAGCAATAAGATAGAGTCTGCAAATGTTTATCTTGATTAACATGAAGTAGATGGAGTATAAGCGTTTGTAAAAATAGTTTGTACGAGAGTAGAGAAAGTCATGTGAGTGTAACACATCAGATTTTTTAAAACTAATCCTTTGATTTTCTAAAAATTTTCATTGTCAGCCTTCTATATAAAATATATTAATATACTTACTCATTCATGTTATGTTTAAGCTATGTTAAGATATATTATGTATGGTTTATGTATCCTTACTGCCGCAGCACAAAATAGTAGATGTTGGGCAAGGCATTAACCAAGGTCATTCTTCCCCAGGATGTATCTAATACTACTATGATGATGGTGGTGAAGAAGTAGGCCTAAATAATGAAAGTGTTCCCACTGTGCATAAGGCAATTCAAGCTTTAGAAATTACAGTGCATATAATCGACTAATGTATGACTGGGGAAAAATAAAAAAACCAAAGAAAAATTTTTTTTTTTTAAATCATTGTAAAGCACCAGTACTATGAATTGTTACTTTCTCTACCATGTACATAGTAGGTAGAGAAGGTATTGCATTCCACCCAAAAATTCGTTAGCGAGATTTTATCAGAAATACCTGTTTTCAGGCCCCACTGTCTTTACTACCCTTCCGAAGGAAGCCATGCTAAGGATTTTTATGCCCGAAAAAATTTATCGCCCTCTACTGGGTTTGAACCTGTGACCTTGGGAACTAGAGACTAGCATGGTAACCACTACACCATAGAGGATGACTGTGTTTTAAAGAGATCTACATTTTTACTTTCTCTACTACGTATAGTAAGTAGGGGAAGTATTGTATTCCACCCAAAATTCGATACCGAGATTTCACCGGAAATACATGTTTTGAGACCTCCTGAATCCAAAAAAAGCATTTTTGGAAACATGTCCGTGTGTGTGTCTGTGTGTCTGTGTGTGTGTGTGTGTCTGTGAACAGCATAACTCAAAAACGAACAGTCGGATAAACACCAAACTTGGTATTTACGTTCAGTATCTTCCAGAGATGCGACACGAAGGTTTTCAAGAAAATCCCCCCACCCCAGACTACCCTTTACATGGAACATTTTTCGAAAATTTTAATTTTCTCAAAAATGGCTCTAACAATTTTGATTAAAATATCATATGTTTAAGATATTGTCATGAGAAATGAAATGTATATCTCGAATTTTCTGGGAATGTCTCCAAAAGTATTCTTCATTGTGAACGACTTTTGCATAACTGGTAAACCATAAGAGATAGACAAAATTTTACTACACAAAAAATGTAGATCTCGTTAAAATACACAACTTATGTCATATACATTTCTTTTGTTGAGTGAACCGTTTTCGAGATATTGCTTGTTATTCCCTTAAATTTTCCAATACTTATACTTTTTCTCAAATTCGTTATTCATTTTTTTATGTCCTGGACTTGCAAAGAGAATGGAATGCGCCACATAGCAACCAGCGTTAAAATATTTTACTATCGCTTAAAACCTACCATATTCCCCTTGCATCTACAAGAAAATTAGCAATAAGATTGACATCTCGATATCTCGATTAACATAAAGCATATGGAGAATAGGCATTTGTAAAAATAGATTGTACAAGAGTAGAGAAAGTCATGTGAGTGTTACACATCAGATTTTTTATTTAGTACACTTTCATCTATTGCTTAACATTTACCAGTTATACAAAATTCTTCTGATTGAAGAGGACTTCACAAGCTATTCACAAAAAATTCAAGATATACATTTTATTTTTAAAAGAACGTCAAGCCTGATAAAAGAGCCTCTGAGGAAAATCTCCAGTCTTTCACATTGAATATAGAATGGGACACTAAGGACCAAAGTAGTTAAAGAGCGTCCATAAATAAAACTCAATTTCAAGGATGCAACACAAAGATTTTCAAGACCCCAAACTACCCTTCACATGGGAAAACTTCCATTATTTATTATTTTCTCAAAAAATGGCTGTAACAGTTCTGTTTAAAACAGCATATGTTTATTTGCATGACAAATAAAATGTATATCTAAATTTTCTGCAAATATATCCTTTGAAGTCCTCTTATACAGAATATCCTACTGCATAAAAATTGTAGATCTCATGATAACATACAATTTATATCAAAATAAAATTTTTTAAGAAATTCTTTTATTATTGGTTTGAATTTTCAAGCACTTTCTTCAGGTGGTAAATTGCTATTTTATTTTCAGACATCTGACTATCACTAGTTGAATGTATCGTCCTTATACCTACAACAAAATATGTAAATGTTTAATGCAAGTTTATCTCAATTATCAAGGAGTACATAGAAGAATAAGATTTTGTAAGAATAGTTTGTAGAAGAGTGAATAGAGAAAATCATGTGAATGCAACACATCATTTCTTCTGTCTCTCACATGTATGCAGATATTTATTTTGATGAAATCTTGAGATCAAATATACAAACAAACTTTTTACTTTCTCTACTACGTATAGTAAGTAGGGAAAGTATTGTATTCCACCCAAAAATTTGATACCGAGATTTCACCGGAAATACATGTTTTGAGACTCCCTGAATCCAAAAAAAAGCACTTTTGGAAACATGTCTGTGTGTGTATGTGTGTCTGTGAACAGCATAACTCAGAAACGAACAGTCGGATAAACACCAAACTTGGTATTTAGGTTCAGTATCTTCCAGAGATGCGACACGAAGGTTTTCAAGAAAATCACCCCCACCCCAGACTACCCTCTACATGGAACATTTTTCGAAAATTTTAATTTTCTCAAAAATGGCTCTAACGATTTTGATTAAAATATCATATGTTTAAGATATTGTCATGAGAAATGAAATGTATATCTCTAATTTTCTGGGAATGTCTCCAAAAGTATTCTTCATTGTGAACGACTTTTGCATAACTGGTAAACCATAAGAGATAGACAAAATTTTACTGCACAAAAAATGTAGATCGCGTTAAAATACACAATTTATGTCATATACATTTCTTTTGTTGAGTGAACTGTTTTCAAGATATTGCTTGTTATTCCCTTAAATTTTCCAATACTTTATCTTAAATTCGTTATTCATTTTTTTTTATGTCCTGGACATGCAAAGAGAATGGAATGCGCCACATAGCAACCAGCGTTAAAATATTTGACTATCGCTTAAAACCTACCATATTCCCCTTGCATCTACAAGAAAATTACCAATAAGATTGACATCTCGATATCTCGATTAACATGAAGCATATGGAGAATAAGCGTTTATAAAAATAGTTTGTACAAGAGCAGAGAAAGTCATGTGAGTGTAACACAGATTTTTTCTCTTGAAATGACAGATGAAAAAAAGTAAAAATGATATTTATGGATACTGCAAACTGTCTTGTTGTTTTCAAACAGGAATTGGGATCCAGTGGTGCACAAAATAAACAACAAATTCCAGTTCCACGAGAAGGTGAGCAGAGTGGGGAATGCCCTCCGAAGCACAACGAATCTGCAGACGTTTACATAAAAGAAGAACCTCATTCTTATCCTCACATGAACTACCCATATCCTATGATGCCGTGTAATTTTAACATGGGTCCACAGATGTGGCCATTACCACAGCCTCCGCAGCATCTTCATAGGGTGGATCAGTCACTTCCTGAGTATGCAGAGAAAACCCTTCTAAATTTGGTAAGCTTAAATGTAACATTAACTTTTAAACAAAACTACGAGTCTGGAGCACACACAAAGGCAGGTGGGAAAAAGCCACTGTGTAAGAGAGAAAGACAGGTGTAGTTTTACAGTTGCAAGGAGGTTTTTAGCTTACGTAAATATTATTACGTATATTTGCAAAAAGTGTGTGTTGTTATGTAATTATTAAGCTCCACATTGAGGAACACCACTTTGAGAATGTTATTGAGCCTTGTTGTATTTGTTGCCAACTTTGAAAAAATTGTTTAGCTGAATGCTGGAAATGAGATGTGAGAATTCCCGTGTATGTGCGTCACTTTGAGAATGTATTTAATTTACGTAATGAAGATACACTTTGATGTTGTTTAATGCTTGGGACGCCAAAACTTTATAGTGAAGATGATGCTTGTTTTTATGTAATATTATTAAAGTTATTTGCCTCGGCTGCTTTCAGTCGCACTATAGAAACACGAGTTCTTGTAGGGTTGTGATAAGACAGGAATTAAAATACGTCACAGAATTTACTTTTTAATTTCACTTCTTTTTATTTCTCTTTACTTGCACATTTATAGCACAACACTTTATAAAAGAAAAACTTTGGGCACTTTATAATATATATTCTAGCGGAGAACACAATTTTTATCATCCATGTTCTACAAAATTTTACCCGCGACTTTTACGTCTGCTCTGTATAACATCTTGCCCGCGACTGACTAAATTCAATGGTAAAAATCTTATAGCTTCGGTAATGCCAGTCTCTTATTGGCTAATTCTAGTCCAATAGAATTTAAGTATTCAAACTAAAACTTTTCTTTACTTTTGATTGACTAATTCCAAACTGTAAGCGAAATTACATTATTACCGATCTTTTCATAACCAGTATTTTTTTTTAAACTCCAGACACATTATTGTCACCAAAATTACATTATTACCTCATTATTAGCATCCAGAAACATATTATTCTCACAGTTTTTGCACTATTAGAGTGTATAAACATTTACATATCACTAATAAATACGTTTACAATAAAAATAAGTATTTACAATGACTTTACATACAATATAAATAATAATTATATACATACTGTTTTCAAGGTGGGCTGTTATTGAGTTTAATTATAATAAAACGCAATTAATATCATTTAGGCATTAAAATACTGCCTCACAGTGTCTCTTTCTTGCATTCTCGCTCACTATGTGCTGACAGGTCATGTGACTGAGCTACTTCAACACATGCACAAACCTGCCTCCATGTGTGCTCCCAACATTAATAAATTACAAGATAAAAAGAATTGAAATAAACACTTTTATGGCTTATTACTAGAGCTGGGAATTTTAGGTGCTGCACCTTAATCTTTTTTTTTTCTATTAAAATGTTTAAATTGGCTTGTCTTGCAAAGAAAACATGAAATAAACACTCATAACTGTAATATATGAAAAAGAAGCTAGAAACAGTTATGCATTTTTGAATTTACTTAAGGTGAGTCAGAATTAGTTACACTAATATCACTTAAATTTACTCACTTAACGTGTTTTGGGAAATGGTTTGTTCCCATCCTCAGCGGGTGTCCAACTGGTCTGTGTTGGTGTTTCCATTGTGTTGATTGTCTATCATGGTGGCATCTTGTGGTGGCAAAATGTACTTCCAGTAGGTACTTAATGGCGGCAAATCAAAATTCATTAGTTGTGGGGTGTGTTTCAAATTGAAGATCTTCTTCCATGTGTAATTCTGTTGCATATTTGGCCAGTTTGATTAATGTAATGTTTGGTTTGATGCTGTGGTTGGTCATCCAGAAATGCAATGAGACTGCAGATTTGTCCATTTGTTTGTATTTTATGCATCTCTTATGCTCCTTTAGCCTAGTTTTCAGTTGCTTTTTGTCTTGCCTATTGCAATCAGAACATTCGCTTTGCTGCGAAGGTCTACCCAGGCAATGATTTTGTAGATTCCAGATTTTTTGTTTTATTTCTGGATGACCAACCACAACATCAAACCGAACATTACACTAATCAAGCTGGCCAAATATGCGACAGAATTAGTACATGCGAGAAGATCTTCATTTTGAAACACAGCCCACAGCTAATGAATTTTGATTTGCTGCCACCAAGTCCCCTCTGAAAGTACATTTTACCACCACAAGATGCCACCACGATAGACAATCAACACAACAGAAACACCAACAACACAGACTAGTCCTCCTTTTGAGGAAGGGAACAAACCTTTCCCGAAACATGTTAAGTAAATAAACTTAAGTGATATTAGTGTAACTAATTCTGACTCACCTTAAGTAAACTCATAACTTTATTTTGGTTGCACCTTTATGTACCTTTTTACAGGTATCAGCACTTTTTGTGCTTGTTTTTGCTCCTTTGCCATGTTGTATTTTCCATAAAAACTAAAAGTTGCTGTATAAAATAAATGGACAAGTCTCCTGCTTAGCAAATGTTTTATTAGAATTTACAGATGTTATACTGGTATCACATGACTCCAACTTCAGTGCATTCTTGTGAGGTAAAAGCTTTTAAATTAATTTGCACCTCAATGAACTGCCTAGGATACAAAAGTGTGTTGAAACTACAGCACTTCCTTTTCTATGTTCGTCAGTTACCACTAGATGGAATGTTTGTTAAAGGCTGCAGTGTTTATTTGTAACGATTTTAAGACTATGTGCAATTAATTAGATGCTTGTAAAATAACGATTCTTCAGCTTGGAAAGGGGCAAAGAACTAGCAGGTCAACAGGAATTGCAAGATGAACTGTGCATGGATACTTTTTCCTGGCAACTGCTATTTCGAAACTGGAGGGACAATGTTTAGTGAGGTGTTCTGATGGACATGAAGGAAGCATTGGAGGGCATTCGAAACTGAAACCTGGAGCAGAGGTTAGCCAAAAACTCTGATGTTGAGGATGTTGCAACAAATAAGGATCTGCATTACTGACTGTGTGGTGGTACTGGCATGGGAGGTGATGTGCGCCAATTTGGCGGCACAGGATTTGCAGGAATGATCCTGGGTTTGATGCTAGCTGAGGGTCTTGCATGGATCTAGGGTTGGTGGTTAATACGACTAGTTCATTTTCCTGCCTGTTTATTTCCCGTCACCTTTTTAAAATCTGACTCCTAATGGAACCTTGTCACACACACACACGCATTTTTACTTTTTCTACTACGTAAAGTAAGTAGGGGAAGTATTGCATTCCACCCAAAAATTTGATACCGAGATTTCACCGGAAATACATGTTTTGAGGCCTCCTGAATCCAAAAAAAGTATTTTTGGTAACATGTCCGTGTGTGTGTCTGTGTGTCTGTCTGTGAACAGCATAACTCAGAAACCAACAGTCGGATAAACACCAAACTTGGTATTTAGGTTCAGTATCATCCAGAGATGAGACACGAAGGTTTTCAAGAAAATCCCCCCACCCCAGATTACCCTTTACATGGAACATATTTCGAAAACTTTAATTGCTCTAACGATTTTGCTTAAAATATCATATATTTAAGATACTTTCATGACAAATAAAATGTATATCTTGAATTTTCTGGGAATGTCTCCAAAAGTGTTCATTGTGAATGACGTTTCCATAACTGGTAAACCATAAGAGATAGACAAAATTTTACTGCACAAAAAATGTAGGTTGCGTTAAAATACACAATTTATGTTATATAGATTTTTGTTGTTGAGTGAACCATTTTTGAGATATTGTTTGTTATTCCCTTAAACTTTCGAATACTTATACTTTTTCTCAAATTTGTTATTCATTTTTTTTATGTCCTGGACATGCAAAGAGAATGGAATGCGCCACATAGCAACCAGCGCTTAAAAGATTTGACTATCGCTTATAACCTACCATATTCCCCTTGCATCTACAAGAAAATTAGCAATAAGATTAACATCTCGATAACTCGATTAACATGAAGGATATGGAGAATAAGCGTTTGTAAAAATAGTTTGTACAAGAGTAGAGAAAGCCATGTGAGTGTAACACATCAGATTTTTTTACTGCTATATTTCATACTATCGCACCTATCTGCTGACACTCACATTTGTTTTCAGAACAACCTCCAAGGAAATACCACGAACAAGTATTTTCCGAAACTCTCTCTTTATTTCAAAATTTTCCTTTCTCCCCATTTTGTTATCACATGATTTCTACCTCCTTTCTTATTGGTTGCTTACCTCAAGTTTCCCCCTGAGCTCGAATACTTGCAGCTATCAGAGCACTGGCCTTCCCTTCCTATGCACCTGTTTTTCAGGCGACCTAATGGTACACTAACAAAGCATATTCTGTTCTCTCATGGCTACAATGGGGGGAACCAAACCCGCTTTCTGGCTGCTGCTTTCACTGTCTCTCCAACCCATATTCATCTTTAGATGTAATAATCTCTTCCCAGTCTTATTTAATAATAATATTCCTACTGTTATTAATATTTATTTTTCCTATGGTTATCACTTTATATTTAGCTACGCAGAACGTACTGTCCCAACTGCAAACAAAATGTGCACCTTTTTTTTATCTGTTGACATGGAACCTTCCTTTTCTACGAGGGCTGATCAATAAAGACTGAGACTGATTTTTTTTTTCACAGATATTTATTACTCCATTTCAATGTTGACATGATCTTTTTCAAAGCAGTCCCCTCCTAACTGAATGCACTTTTTATATCGTCTCTGCCAGTCCTCGAACACATGGTACAGGCCATTTTTTGTCAGGTCTTTGAGAATCGCCTCACTTTTCTTTAACACTGCTTCTGTGCTCTCAAATCGAATGCCCCGGAGCTTTGCCTTTAGTAATGGGAATAAAAAGAAATCACAGGGGGTGAGACCGGGGCTTTAAGGAGGATGCAGCACACAGGTAATGTTGAATTTAGCCAAAAATTTGTGGACTTGATTTGCGACGTGAGGCCGCGTGTTGTCATGATGAAGTCGCCACCCATTCCGATCATGTTCAGGACGTTTCCTTGTAATGTACTTCCTCAGTGTAGCCAATACTGACGTGTAGTAGCTGCTGTAACAGTAGTGTGAGGGGGGCAACTGCACGCTGGTAAATCATTCCATTCCAAAACACCAGGCCCACCTTGCTCTTAGCACAGAGGACTCGCCCTTCTTTGAAGTCCTTGAACCACCTAAACACCGTTGCACGAGTTAGTGCATCTTCACCGTATGCTTCTTTCAGGTTTTTTGAAAGTTTTAAGGCTGTATGATTTAAACGAAAATAAAATTTTATTGCTCTGTATTGCCCCTCTCGTGTCACCTCCATTTTGTGGTATGCGAAATTCAAGCAGGGTCAACAATATACTGCATTACTACCAACCTACCGTTACGAGAGTGCTGTCGCTTATGGACATTATACATGAAACCCTGCTCTTTTCAAGTATTCATGGTAGAGACATAAAACTATCAAGGAAACTTCAGAAAAAAATCAGTCTCAGTCTTTATTGATCAGCCCTCGTACATACAAATATTTATTTAATAATTGGAGGTGCAACCTAACAGAAAAAAACATTGAATTATTGAACGTTATCTGTCTTACCAGTTTTCTGGACAAATTACTTTAATAGCAGTGTGCTCTGTGAGATTTTAAGCAGGCTTATTTGTATACATGAGTGAATTTGTGTCGACATTTGTCAAGCAATTGGCTTTTTTTTTTTTTTTTTTTTAAATTTATTTATTTTAAGTTGCTTTAACTCACAAAGGTCTGTTTGCGACTCTTACATTAATACATTGGCGGTTGAACAGTAATAGATTTATAGGAATATACATACATAACATCATTTGATATTAAACACACAAAGTTTTTCTTTTGTGATCAATAAATTAGAAAAAAAAGTTATAATTACATTACAATTGTTGTAAATTTCATTATAAGTTGTATATTTTGTAAGAACATTATAATCTTTTTATACATTGTTGAATCATTAAGACATTTAATATTATTTGAGATGTTATATATTTTCCTGTATGGGTTATAATGATGGCATTCTGTGAGTTCATGGGAAACTGTCAATTGAGTTTTGCATGTTTAACACTGTGGCTGAGTTTCTTTGGTGATCAGATAGGAATGTGTCATCTTTGTATGTCCAATTCTTAAGCGGGCAATGATAACTTCATGTTTACTGTTTAAGTTTGTAAAAATACATTTGTTGTTTGAAGATCCTCTCACAGTAAGTAGCTTGTTTCCCCGATTTCAAGCCCATATTTTTACTTTCTCTGCTACGTATAGTAAGTAGGGGAAGTATTGTATTCCACCCAAAAATTCGATACCGAGATTTCACTGGAAATACATGTTTTGAGACCCCCTGAATCCAAAAATAGCATTTTTAGAAAAATGTCTGTGAACAGCATAACTCAGAAACGAACAGTCGGATAAACACCAAACATGGTATTTAGGTTCAGTATCTTCCAGAGATGCGACATGAAGGTTTTCAAGAAAATCCCCCACCCCAGATTACCCTTTACATGGAACATTTTTCGAATATTTTAATTTTCTCAAAAATGGCTTCTAACGATTTTGATTAAAATCTCATATGCTTAAGATATTTTCATGACAAATGAAATGTATATCTGGAATTTTCTAGGAATGTCTCCAAAAGTATTCTTCATTGTGAACGATTTTTGCATAACTGGTAAACCATAAGAGATAAACACAATTTTGCTACACAAAAGATGTAGTTTGCGTTAAAATACACAATTTATGTCATATACATTTTTGTTGTTGAGTGAAAACTATTTTTGAGATATTGCATGTTATTCCCTTAAATTTTCCAATACTTATACTTTTTCTCAAATTCGTTATTCATTTTTTTTATGTCCTGGACATGCGCCACATAGAAACCATCGCTTAAAGCCTAGCAATTCCCCTTGCATCTACAAGAAAATTAGCAATAAGATTAACACCTCGATATCTCGATTAACATGAAGCATATGGAGAATATGCGTTTGTAAAAATAGTTTGTACAAGAGTAGAGAAAGTCATGTGAGTGTAACACATCAGATTTTTTTTCCATGAAGTAATGATTTTGGCTTTAGATGTATGGGGCTAAGTCTGAATGGTTTTTGAATTGCCACTTTGGCTGCTTTGTCTACTCTCTCATTGACTTGTATTTTTTGGTGCGATGTTATCTAAAACAATATTACTTGTTTTCCTTGATCCATTGCATGCTTATATTACATCTGTATTTCTTGTATAAGTTTGTTTTCTGTATGTACATTTAGGGTGGATAAGATAGCACTTTTTGAATCCAAAAAAATTATGTATAGTTTGGGATTCTGTAATGTATGAAAATGCTTGTTCAGAGCATATTACTCACTAGAATAAATTGAAAAGTATCAGGGAGCCTGTCTGTATGAATTTCATGTGGTAGGACAGTTGCATTTTCTACTCTATGTTGAGTTTTTGAACCATCTGTAAATATTTTTTCATAGTCATAGTAGGTTCCAGAAATTTCTTTCAATTTTACAGTGGTGGCAGTCTGTTCTTTTTTATATTGTTTCATCTCTAGATTCAAAGCAGGTTTTTTTTTTTTTTTTTTTTTAGGTCCAAGTAGGAGTTTCATGATTTCTGTTGCTATCTTTGGTATTTTTTGTAATGAATATTTTGAAGAAGTATATTGTTCTTCAACTGTTATTTGGTTCACGTAATATATTACGTAAGTTACTTTGTCTGCCCCGCAATTAGGAAGCCAACTTGTAGTAGTTGTTTTCTTCTACTGTTGAAGTTTTACTATTGTTGTTGTTAGCTACATGCTTGGAAGCCAACCTGAAGATGAATTGCTGCTGTTGTTGCGTAATATATGTTTTTACGTAAACTTGAAGAATTGTTTTAAGTAATAATAGTTGCTTTATGTAGTTTGTAACACGCTTTGGGCGTCGGTTTGAATTTTTATGCATACGTAAAATTACTGTTTGAATTTGCCTCGGCTGCGTCAGTCTTACTTTAGAGTCATGTGTCTTGGGTAGGGCGCGGTATGACAATTATTGTAGACATCACACAATTAAACTTTTAAATTTTCACTTTTATTTAAATTCTTGCACATATTTATACAGCACTACACTTTTTAAAAAAACCGTGAGAAACTTTTATACATTCACTTAACACATATATCTGTTTTTACTATTCACCCATAGAGAACACATTTTCCATCTATACTCTACCAAGTCTCGCCAGCAACTGAGTAACCTCAACGGTTAAAATCCTTAACCTTCGGTGTTGCAAGTCTCTGATTGGCTAATTCTAGTCCAATAGAATTTCTGCATTTAACTTAAAAATTTTCTTTGCTGTTGATTGGCTAATTTAAAACTGTCACAGAATTTACGTCATCATCGCTCTAATCATGACCAGTACATTTAAAAACTCTTAAACACATTATTGCCACAATTATTTCATTATTACTCATTGTTAGCAACCTAAAACAATTGTTCTCACAGTTCTTGCATTATTAGAGTATGTAATGTATTCACATAACATTAATAAAAAATGTTTACAATAAAAATAAGCATTTGCAATGAATGTTACTTACAATTCAAATAATTATTACATACATATTGTTTCAAGGCGGGCTGTTATTGAATTTACTTTTTATAAATAACAATTAAAATTATTCAGGTATTAAAATACTACCTCAATTTACAGTTTAAATTTGTACCTTTTTCAAATAAGTTAGGCACCTTTTATGCACCTTTTGGACCAATATTTTGCACCTAAAATTCCTAGCTCTAAAAACGTATTTCATGGGATGTTTCCTGCAGCCACAGCTAGAGTCTATCGAATTTGGTGAGAACCTGGAACTGGAAGTTTGGTCATTCTCTAAGGGCAACTTGACAAAGTGGTAATTAGGGATGCAGAGATTCAGAGCTAGATCTGTAATTTATGCAAGGGGATGCACACTGGTTTTGTTAACTTTGCAACACCTATCTGTTGGTACCATATAGCTGTGCTCTCATTACTTTCATCATTATATGACTTGGCACATATGCTCAAGGCTATGCCCAGCGGCAACCCTGAAATAATTGTAAAAAAGTGCGAGTTGTTTATTTAATAACCAATAACACTCTCACAATACTTTGGGCACACCGAGAAACCTTTTTGTGTAAAGAAGAATATCTCAAAGTCAGGACCCCTCACATAGCAGGCAGGTGCAGGCTGTAGATCTCAAGAGCTCATTGGCCTTCAGCGAGAGGGTTGAACCTAAGCTGCTGCTCTGTTGCTATTGGAAGGATGGTCACTGATTGTTCTTTGTGAGTTTTTGTCTTTTGTAGTGCTTGAAACCATGCCACATATATTTTTTATGCTTATTTTTTACTATTGAAACTATTGTCATGTTTTTGGGTTTCTGTTGCCTCATAGTATATGCATAAGTAGTAATTTACAGTTGATGCTATTATTCAGTTCCATCAGAGCGTATTATGTGTCTCCTTCTGCTAAGACTGCATTCAGCAGGGGCCAATTTCTTGGGCTGACCTAGACAACAGTATTGCCAATGCTCTTTGATGCGTGTGCTGATGCTGTGCTGCATTTTACCTATGTACACTGCATCGCAGGAGTATGAAATTCTGTAGACTCCAGCTGAGAAGAGAGGGTCTTTGGCATCTTTGATGGAATAAAGTGTAAACACTATGTCACTTAAGGGGGGGGGGTGAAATTAGGTTTTCCACAATTTTGATGCTAGAGACCTTCTTTTTTTTTTCTACACTCAGCAGGGACATAAAAATATGTTTTGCCAAACTTCATTTCTCCAAGTTCAATAGTTTTTGAGTTATTAAAAATGTTGGTTAAAACTGGTGCATTTTTCAAAATCTTTCTCCTCATACAGTTTTTGAGAGAAATGACTGAACGTTTTTTTACCATGCCATAGAAGCATATAGAAAAGCTTCAAGCATCGAATTTTCAATATCTTCATTACAAAGGGAGAAAAAAAATTTATATCCACTATAAAAGCAAAATTTCCAAAATTTTTGCTGTTTCTGCACACATTTTATTTTTTATTTCAAAAAATAATGCTCTAACAAAAAATGACATATGTAATGTTAACAATAGTTTTGGAGTATGTATTTTGTGGATTGCATTAAGTTTTGAACGAACAGAAACATTGTAAAGCTTCAAGTCTAGAAAAATGACAAAGTTTTTGTGCAGTTTGTTTTTAATTAATGCAGACCTTTAAATGTAATGTAATTAAGGCAATGTACTGTGATGTGTCTAGTATTTTTTCAAGTGGAAAACACAAAAAGCATAATTTGACTGAAAGGGGCTGTAATTTCACCCATCACCCCCCTTAAGTAGCTTGGCAATGTTTTTCAGGAATGGAACAGATGATACCCCTTTCCTCTTAGCTGGCATGTCCATCTGTTTATTATGCTCCTTAGGATGCAAGTCTCTTTATTTTCTTGGCAGTGTAACCATTGGATTATAGTGCTCTCTCCAGGCATTTTAGTTCTTGGAGTAGGTGCTGTGATTTGTAAACCCGGGATGCTTGGTGTTTAGAGTTTTAATCTTAGACTGTTTCTGTCTTAGATGATGATTGGAATCTTTGTGAAGGTATCTGCCAGTATGTGTTGGCTTACAATAAACTTTGTTTCCAAGGATACCATCCTTGCTGTCAACCGGAACACCAAGAAAGGCAGTTTTCCATCTACGAGGGTAATCCCAAAAGTAAGGTCTCCAATTGTTTATAAAATACAAAGAAACTTTTATTGACAACAAATGGTACATAGTGGAATTAATTGTTCTTTCACACAAGCCGTGTGTTGGACGGGGTTGGAAAGGTAGAATCAGATGACTGAAAAATTCAATGCCATAGCCGGGATTTGAACCACGGATCTCCCGGTCTCCGTCCGGTTGCTCTAACCACTGAGCTACCATGGCAACATGCCGACACGACATTAAATTCTCCAGCTGATTCGCATTTTTCCCGGTAAACCACAAGGTGATCTCAAATTGTATTGAGATGTCATACCCCAATGGCGACTTACATTAATTGTTACATTAATCAGCATGTTGCCTTTAGTGATCTTCTATCAGCATTCTTGGGACCCATCTTGCACACACCTTCCGAAATTTCAACTCTTCAATCAAAGTCCGATGAATAGTGCTTCGAGAAATCTCAGGAACAACAATGCAGAGCTCATCGAGAGTGATCCGCCAATCTTGAAGCACGATTTTTTCAACCTTTTCGATTGTTTCGTCAGAAATGGACGGTCTCCCGCTTCTTTCCTCGTCATGAATTTTCGTGCGACCATTTGCAAATTCTCTACACCACTTGCGGACATTTTTGACATCCATACAAGACTCACCATACACTTCCATCAACTGTCGATAAATTTTGACAAGTTTAACCCCTTTTGCACTCAAAAAGCGAATAACTGCGCAAACTTCGCACCTGGCGGTAGTGGCTAATGGAAGCTCCAGTATAACTGGCTGCCAAGCCAAGACTGAGGGTGCTAAGGGATGTGCAGTGGTTTCTGAAGAGAGTGGAGGGAGGAAGGAAGGAAAAAAGCAGTATGGCCAACATCCACACAAACAGTTTCCCTGCGATCCCAGCATTTTGGAGACCTTACTTTTGGGATTACCCTCATACCTTTTTCTTAAATCCACTCGTTCTTATATGGGCCACTTTTTGTGCTCCCAAATTAACAAAGAGCCAGTGTCTGATATGCAGGAGGCCCACCAAAACTCAACTCCACCACTCATTTGTGTTTCTATGATATTGTAACAATTTGCTTTGTTTTTCAGGATGACATAAAAGAAGAAATTTTAACAGTAAGGTGCAGCCCTAGTGATGCTTACTCTAGCCAAACTCAGAAATGTGACAAATGCAATGGCAGTTCACAATCTCCAGAACACACATGCAGGAACGACATGTGAGTATTGTAACTCTTCTAGAACTTGCAGCATTCCAAGTTACCTTTGTGGTGCGATACCGGGATACTGGAATCAGATGAGAAGGTTTAATGCTCATACAAGTATCTCACCATGGTAGCTCATGCTAAAAGAGCATCACCCCCATAGCTGGTTGCTATGTAGAGCATTCCATTCTCTTTGCATGTCCAGGACATAAAAAAAAAGAATAATTCCCATTTGAGAAAAAGTATAAGTTTTGGAAAATTCAAACACATAACAAGGAATATCTCGGAAATGGGTCACTCGACAAAAAAAAATGTATGTGTCATAAATTGTGTGTTTTAACGAGATCTACAATTTTTATGTAGAAAAATTTTGTCTACGAGGGCAGTCCCAGAAGTACCCAACGTGACATATATATATATAGCGGTTGTTGTTTCATACAAATGACAATGGTAAAAAGTACTACCCTTATAAAGCTTAAGTTTGAAGTTTGACGATGGTACGTTGTTTAGTAGTTGTTTGGCAGCCATTAATAATGAACTCTCTCAGCGAATTTGTAAACGTGGATAAAACTGGCCCTTATTATGTGATACAATACTTTCATTTAAAAGGTCTTAGTCCAACTAATATTAAAGCTGAGCTAGATTCTACTCTGCTCCTTCATTTACAACAGTAAAATGGTCGACCAAATAAAGTGACCACATCAGAAATTGTGAAGAAAATCCACAAAATGGTACTGGATAACCATGACTGAAAGTGTACGAGCTAGCAGACAATGTAGGCATTTCAAAAAGTACTATACATCGTATACTAACTGAAAATTTAGAAATGAGAAAGTTGTGCGCAAGATGGGTGCCGCGTTTACTCACAATGGAACAAAAGCAGCATCGTGTGCATGTTTCAGTCGAGTGTTTGGCGATGTTTCACTGCAATAAAGCCGAGTTTTTGCATTGATTCATAACCATGGATGAAACATGCGTCCATCACTTCATACTTGAGACGAAGGAATAATCAAAACACTGGATTAAAAGGGGAGAATCAGCTTCCAAAAAGGCGAAGACAGTTCCATCTACAGGCAAGATCATGGCGCCAGTTTTTGGGATGCGAGTAGGATAATTTTCATTGATTATCTTCAAAAAGGAAAAGCAATCAATGTCGAGTATTATGCAAACTTATTGCAATCAATGAGTTAAAGTTTGAATTACTTTCTCATGCACCCTATTTACCATACTTAGCCCCCTCTGATTGTTTTTTGTTTCTGAAGTTGAAGAAATAGCTTGGTGGTAAAAGATATGCCAACAATGAAGGTGGAGTTTGCAGTTGATGGCTATTTTGCAGAACTTGATGGTTCTCACTATAAACAGGGTATTGAAGCTATTGAACAGCAGTGGGAAAAGTGTATCGAGCTGAAAGGAGACTATGTAGAGAAATAAAGATGTTTATTCCCAAAACTTTTGTGTTTTGTTTGTTGGATCGGGTACTACTGGGACAACCTTCGTACATTTCATTTACCGTGAAGATATCTTAAACATATAGTTAAATCAAAATCGTTAAGCCATTTTTGAGAAAATCAAAATTTTCAAACAAGTTTCATGTAAAGGGTAGTCACGTATTTGTGGCAAAATCTCGGTATCAGATTTTTTGGTGGAATGCAATACTTCCCCTACTTACTATATGTGGATAGAGATAGTCATGTGAATGTAGGACATCAGAGTTTAGTTTAATATCTGTTTCCTGCAACAGGTACCCCAGACGTATACATCCAATGGAAAACTCGTACAGCTACCAGCCAATGCAGCATCACCCTGGCCCATCGTGGTATGGCATGAAGACGTTTACTGGCAAAGAGACAATGAACAGATGGGACTTTCACGCTGCAGAAAACATGAGGAACTACACCAATTCATTCATGGAGAGGCACAACAATATGCACGGGATTACTCCTTTGCCAATGGGGGGAAGTGTGGGAGGGACTGGAGGGGGTAACACTAATGGGAATGACATGAACGGCACGGAAGGTGCAGTGAACGGATGTGAACAAGAGGAAGTGCTGGTATACGGTCCTATGGCACATCCAGACTCCATCCCGATGTGTAGAGTTTGTGGTAAGGGTTTCACTTACAAGGAGCAGCTGCTCAGTCATATGGTTGTGCACCGAAGTCGCAAGCCCCACGTTTGCGAGATCTGCGAGAAGAGCTTCAGTTCTCCAGGAAACCTAAAGACGCATATCATGATCCACACGGGGCAGAAGCCTCATGCATGTGAGAAGTGTGGCAAGAGATTCACTACTCTCGGCAACCTCAAGACTCATGCAGTCGTCCACACTGCTGAGAAGCCACATCCTTGCCAAGTCTGCGGGAAGGGCTTCACCACGCTTGGGAATCTCAAAACTCATCTACTGATACATACAGGTAAAGTATAGCTGCAGGCTGGTTGCACTTTTTTAGTAATAGAAGGACTTTTATCGTGTACAGCTTCAGTCTACTCTTGTAAAATACAACAATCGCATGGGCCTCATGGCCGTACATGCTTTTCCTATCCCTATAATACTAAGTATACGAGGAATTTTTATTTAATGATCAACATCAACTTTGTCCTCTTCAAAGTAATCCCCCTAAGATATAATACACTTGTGCCAACATTTTTTCCAATTCTGGAAGCACTTCTGGAACTCACTTTTTGTTATGGTATTCAGCTCCTTCAGTGATCCTGTTTTTATCTCATCAATGCTGGCAAAACGTCATCCTTTCATGGTTCTCTTCAGCCTCAGGAATAGAAAGAAGTCGCAGGGGACCATAACCGGCGAATACGGTGGCTGAGGCAGCATAATAGTTTTGTTTTTTGCCGAAAACTCGCGAACAAGCATTAAGGTGTGAGTCGGTGCATTTTCGTGATGCAATTTTCATGAGTGGTTTTGCTACAATTCTGGTCATGTTCTTCGGATTGCTTCATGCAAACTGTGCATAACTTCCAGGTAGTATTCCTTATTGACCATAAGGCAGGAACTTCTGATCATTATCCCATTGTAATTGAAGAAAACAGTGAGAAGAACCTTCACATGTGATCAAACTTGTCGAATGTTTTCGTCTTGGCTCTTCAGGCATTTCCATTGGGTCGATTGGGCCTTAGTTTCAACGTCATACCCATATACCCATGTTTCGTTACCTGTTATAACCTTCTTTAAAAGTTCTGGATATTTTTCGACTTCATTCAGCAATTCCTAAGCGATGTCTATGCGACATCGTTTTTGCTCGAAATTCAACAATTTCAAAACAAACCTTGCTGCTACACATTTCATGCCCAAAACATCCAAGAAAATTGCTTGGCATGAGCCATAGGATATGCCAACATCATCAGCAACCTCTCTGATAGTGATTCTGCAATTTTCCATAACCATTTTCTTTATTTCTTCCACATTGTCGTCAGTAATTGATGTGCTAAGGCATGCAGGGCAGTCATCATCTTCTCTTTGAAACGTTTATACCACTCATAAACTCTTGTCTTACTCATAGTAGATTTGCTAAAAACCACAGTCAACATTTTGAATGCAGTATTCACTTTATTCCGTTTTACAAGCAAAATTTAATGCAAATTCTTTGATCCATCTTTTTTTAAAGTAAAAACTTGCCGAGCACTCGAAAACACACACAACTTTTTCCACTGTCAACAATATGCTAAATATTCAAAACAGCTGAAAATGCAAACATACGTCAAGAACATGTGTACCAACAAGATAAAACAAAAGTTTTGAACATTGGATGTATAAAGCTCGCAAAATTAAAAAATCCCTGTTATTTGTTATCACACCTCGTATACTTTTGGTAATTACATACTAACATTATGAAGGAAGAAAGAAAATAAGGAAAAAAATTAAAAGCATGAATTATAATTGCCAACATAGCATCAAATATACAGGGTTATTCTAAATTAGTTACCTGATAATAAAGCTAAATTATACATAAGTTATCTTACGTAGTTTATTTCCATTTTCATTACATACATTGACATTAACATTAATTTTATTTGTAATGTTTACGAATGTTCAATGTGACTTTTGTCACTCGGCAGATATCCCATCTGTACGATAGTTCATCCCAGATACGCGTGATCATGTCCGCATCTACCCGAGCTACCGCTATGTTAATTCGTTGATGAAGCTCATCGAGATTGGTCGGAAGTGGAGAGTTGTACACGTTATCTTTAATGTAACCCCACAGACTAAAATCCAGCAGTGTTAAATCGGGAGATCGTGGAGGCCAAGCTATGTTCCCGCCACATCCAATCCAAGCGGGAGTGGTGTGGGATAGGTATGTAGTCACCTCATGGTGATAATGAGGAGGTGCTCCATCTTGTTGAAAAATGAAATTATCTCTCATATCTTCTTGCAGCTGTGGCATCAGGTAGTTTTCTAACATGTCTAGATATGGGATGCCAGCCACAGTCTTCTCATAAAAAAAGAATGGTCCATACACTTTCACGGAGCTTAGTGCACAAAACACATTCAGTTTTGGTGAGTCACGTGTATGTTCCAGGCATTCCGTCGGTTTCTGTGTACCCCATATTCTTACATTGTGGCGATTAACTGTACCACTAAGGTGAAAAGTTGCCTCGTCACTGAACACAATCTTATTAAGAAAACTATCGTCTTCTTCCATCCTGTTCAGCATGTCTGCACAGAAGTCATAACATTTAAGCTTGTCATTAGCACTCAATGCCTGAACCAGTTGCAACTTGTACCCCTTACACTGCAGTCGTCATCGTAAAATTCTCCATACCATAGGTTGTGGAATGGTCAGCTCCATACTTTCTCTAGTTGTAGACTTCTTTGGACTTCGTGCGTAAGTTCTTCTCACGACTTCCACAACGTGGCCTGCTACAGGAGGGTGTCCCTGTCCTTTCTCTCGGTGTCCCACACAACCTGTTTCTACGAATCGATCATACCATGTTTTGATAGTTTTCACCTGCAGGGGAGTTTTTTGATACTTTGTACGAAAATGTCTTTGTGTGGTAATTTGCGATTTAGTTTCATGAAACCACAGACAACACTGTGCGCGCTCCGCACCGCTGTAAGACTCCATGGTGACTGCTTACTAGGCTCCAGGTGTTGCTAGTGCTTCACATTTTCCCCGCCAGACGAGCGAGGGACTGCATGTAGCGAAGTCTGCCGACCATGTTTAAAATTTGATGATATGACATAAGGTTTGATGAACATCGGAATAAATTTCCGTCAACAGTTTCGAAATAATTCATTCATGCTTTCAGGTAACTAATTTAAAATAACCCTGTACAGTGCTCTGATCCTTAAGAACCACTCTTATGTACCATCCTCCCTCTTCCATTCTCCGGGGTAATTAGCCTTCTTTGCCAAATCTTAGATAAAAAACTGTGGTTAGTAAATATTATTTTCATAGTAACTCCGTTTCCCTGCACTGAGCCAGAATATGATTCCATGTTTCCCTTTGAACCACAAAGTGGACATATTCTGACTCCGTGTGATAAGTTAATTTGTTGCCTTTCCAGGCACCCAACCACGCCAAACCACTTCTTTCCTCTTGCATACAGTTTATCTAAATAGGCCTCCCTCCTCCAGTCCCGCACTGTTTCACACTGTAAGTTAAGTGATATTTTAGCCATACATTGAGTTTGTAAACTCTGTCTGTCAATATCATATCTCTGAATTATTTTCCAGCTGCTACACCTCATGCCCCTACCCTGTAGCCAAATGTACCCCATTACAGTTTCTTCCAATTCCCTGTGCAACTTTGTTGCCCAACACACATCCCACCCTTCCCAAACTTGCTCCCTGATACACACCACACATAGAAGTGTCTGATCTTCCCATACTATACATAACCAGTATTTAACTGCCCTTATATTTGTAATATTTATTTCCATCCTTATTACAATATACAAATAAAACTTACTCTAAGGTTTAAAATCTAGTGCTTCAGTTCTCTAGCTCCCACATATTTAACCCGTAGGCTGTATGTATGGGATAAAGCTACTATATCATCTCTCCACTTTCCAAACTATGCCCATTCTTCTGTACCTTTCTTAAGCTCCTTATCCACTTATCCCTTATAGTGCTTAAAAATGTCCCCATCATTTTAATTGTTTCTGCTTTTGTACTTCCCAACATTCCTAATGCTACTATTTCTTTATTTAGCTTGTCCCATTTTTTATTCCATATAACCTCTCTCCACCTTTTAACCTTATCACATTCTATTAGCCAATGAAAAGTATTACCCAATTCGTCACACATAATACATCTCCCCGAACAATTATATCCATTCCTTTTTAAAAATATTACTCCTGTGCGCATCCACGCAAGACCTATTCTACCAAATTGATTGCATATATCTACATACTTCTCCCTTCCCCAGTTTCTTTTAACTGATTTATACAAGATCAATGACCTTTTATCCTCAAAACTAGCCCATATCTCCTGTTTCTCAATGTCTTCTACCCTCAATCTCACTTCTTTCTAAAACCCACTGTTATTATCTTTGTCTAATAGGAAAATATTCCTCATGCCAATTTCTTTTAGCACATTTCCCATCTCCCCAAACCAACTCTCTTCTCCTAGAACAGCTTTTTGGAACTGTATACATTCTTTTAATATATTACTATCTTCTAGATTTAAGCATCTATACCAATACTTTAAAATTCTTTCCACTATTATACCTTTTCTCCCTACCCTTCCTAGCTCTGCCAGTGCCATGCCCCTTGGTGAATTCTTAGGTAAATCCAGAGCTTGAGAAAGGTGTATTTTAGGAGTTGTATCACATTTCAACTGTTGCGGAGCCAAACTTGAAGTAGTTGCAACCGAATGTATAGTAAACATTTTCCGGTAGCCTTTGCCCAAAAATGTACTTTCAGGTGGCCATTGCCCCAAGTTTAAAAATATATTAATGTTGTAATTAAACTGTTACTTTAAATATTTAATATTTATGTTTGCCTCGGCTACGTCAGTATTTATTTTAGAGACATGGATGTCTTGGCAGGGTTGTGATGCGACAAGAACATAGGCTTACACAGATTATAATTTTACTTCACTCTTTTTATTAATGTTTGATACGATTTAAATAACACTTCACTGATATAGAGAGCTGTGAGATTCTTTTTATTAATTAATTACACTTGTAAACTTATTTTTTCGTCTCACACGAATACATATTAAATTTCTTGAGGACACTTTTTGCATCTGTTTAGTAACACTGTCTGCAACCAACTGACTTCTGAATTTAACTGTCTCAAAATTTACATTATTGCTGCTCTAATAATGACTAGTAGCATTTAAACTTCCTTACTCATTATTGACTCAAGGTTACCTCATTGTTAGCAACTTTTAACGTATTTCTCACAACTCCGACATTATTAAATTACGTAATACATTCACATAACATTATTGAACATGGATACAATAATATAAATATATACAATGACTGTAATATACACTTTTTATATATATTGTTACATACACACATTGCTTTAAGGCCGGACTGTTATTGAATTTATATTATATAATTAGACTGAAATTATTTAAGTGTTAAAAAAATTTTGCCTCAAGCTTCTCTACAAAACATTCTATGGACTATATCAATCTTCAAATCTTCACCCATCCGTTTGCCACCCCCCCCCATATTTGTATTCCATATAACATTTTTGACTCAACTACTGCTTCGTAGAGCCTTTCCAACCAGTTCATTGATAGCGTGGGTATTTTGCACAAGCAAACTCTGACAGCTTTCATGGCTATCTTTCCTTTCAATTGTGCATATTTAGATTGTGCTTCCCTTTTCCCGTTGCTTGAGAATCTAATCCCCAGGTAATCAAATTCTTTTACCACCTCTATTTGCTCTCCATTTATATACCATCTTTCCTCTCTTTTTAATTTTGATCCTTTCTTGAACACTGTTATCTTAGACTTGTTTGTATTCACCTTTAGCCCCCATTCCGTACAGAATTTAGCAATTTCATTAATACCATGCTGCAACTCTTATCACTGTTACTGCCTCAGCTACTAGATCATCTGCAAATACTAACCCTGGTATTTCCTTCTTCCCTATAACTAGATAGAACTGCCCTTATAATTTAGATGTATGGTTTCATTGTACAAGCTGAATTCTTTAAGAACCCCTGCGGCCGTATCTCCTCCTGTCTGATGTGTGTTGGTTTTTTTTAATGCCCGTTGCTCGCGGCTTACCTTGCTGCATCCTCCACGTTGGCTCCAGATGTTTGCAGTATGCTGGTTCTCTGCAATTTTTTATCCTTGGCTAGCTGCAGTAATTTCTAAACTATGTGGGAGCATGGACTTTTCCTGGGTAAAGGAAACATAGATCTCGGGTGGTGGTAAAGGAGAAAATATACGTGCTTTCATTACTAAAAGACGACACTGCAGCTTCTTTTATTTAGCAACTTCTGATGGTACACAACGCTGATATTTTCGCCATTAAAACACTGTCCACTGCTGTTGAAACACGGCGCGGATATGACGCGAAGTTTAAATATGCTTATTATATCTCTTTATGCGTAGCGATCCTTATGTGTGTGGCGAAAACTGTCTTAATTCACTTTTGGCACGATACCTCTCAAACATCCTGCAGCATCTCTCCCTGCCTGTAGTTTTGCAGAAGACCAAATGACAAATGACCCCGAATTTGTTCCTAACAGATCCATTTATAGTCGCAGGCTTCTGGGGCTGCTTCCTTTCCTATTGGTCCATTTTTAGCACCACTCAACGCGTTTCACTATTTCATATAAACTTACAGGGATCTCATTGGTCCAAATTTAACATAAATCGCGGCTTTTCCTAAATTCACCGTTAAGCTTGTTGTCTCTCTCACTTGGTCACGGCGAATTATCGTATAAAGGAACAAAAACTCTACACCCTCGCTGTATGAACAATGCCCCTGCGACCAGAGAGACATCGTAAAACTAGGCTTTCTGCCTTCGAAGACCCTATTCCTGCAGCTAAGACATTTCGTCGTGGACAGTATTTTAACATAGCGCTTAAATTATTTACATTAAACAATTTATAACTCCTCTAATATTAGTAACCTAAATACAGACATATCGTTAAATCAACCTTCTTAAACTATACAAGCAGTAAAAGAAAAAGATATGTACATAGCATGATTTAACATCAATAAAAATTAATAAATCAAATTATCTATTATTACATATCTCGGGCTCGGCCTAGAGTTGCCGTTTCACCCCACAATTTGCAGTACCCCTCTCCACCTGTAGAATTCACTTCAGAAAATGCATCTGGATTTGGTTCAGTTTTTCAATACTTTGCCAACCCCAAATTTCTGCCCCATATAATAAACTAGACCTAACAACAGCTCTGTATAGCATCTCCATTGCCCTCATTGGTATATCAGAAACTTTCATAAGAGTCTTTAGTGACTAAACTGCTCCAATGCACTTATGTGTACATATCACAGCGCTCTCTGTGTCAGCAGCAGACAACTATTTACATTCGTGGCAATCGCCATATGATGTTTGAGGTTAGAATCACAATGTCACTGAAATAAATGTTCCACCATTTGAAACACATTAATTAAGAACTAGTTACTAAGTATGGACATATCGTCAATGCGAAAAAGCCAATGATCTTAACACTAAAGGATAAGATTGCAGCCTGGGAGAAAATCTGCAAGTAATTTAATTGGAATGAATGCATTTCTCCTAAGTCTAGTAAGCAACTGCAGCAATTTTATGCTGACACAAAGTGCAGCACCAGAAATGTTAGGTGCAAAGAGCGTTTAGGATGGTTTAAAACTGGGATGGACACTGCATTGAAACTAAAGTGGATGAAAATCTGTTATCGCTGATTAAGGATCAAGCAGACCCGAAAAAAAAATAGTTTGCTTCTTGAAGCAATTGCTTCAAAAACCTGGATAAACCCACAAACAGTAGCTTTGAAAATACCAACATTCACTTATTGAGTAAATTAAAAATGCCAGTAGCATAATATCTCAAAGTAATTAACACTTGTATCATAGGAGACAGAGGCATGCTTCTATTGGTAGTATTCCAACCTCTCACATTTCCCATAAAACATGCTCATGACCCCTTGGACAGTCTGTATCACTTTAAAAATTCCTCTTTTTACAGGGTTGCAAATTTATTATAATGCATTACTGCTCTTCTATTAGGAATGGCATTCAAAAATGCCAAATGTAACAAACTCACATCAACAGCTTGGTTTGTGGTAGCAATTTTCCAACTTCTAACATTTGCTAAATACTTAATATGGGGCTATGGCATTGTTATCTTAACACCAAGTTTAACACATTGTTAAAGTTAACATTGTTTGATGAAACGGAATTTGCATTTAACTTCAGTGTTAAATCAAATTTAACATTGTGTTAAAATTTAGCATCGGTTGGTGAAATTAGCCCTAAGAGTAAAGACAGGAGAACAGGTATCATAGAACAAAAAGCAGAGATCTGTTCTACGATTTCATTCAACAGTGTTTTTTAATTAATTTTGTGTATTTTCCTTTTATTATTCTGGTTTTACATCAGAATTTCTCTTTTCTCTGTGTTATACTTTAGCCTGTATCAGTTCTATTTTACTTTGTTGCTTTAATCTATATTAACTTTAAAAATATGCAGTTTGCTTTGTGCATTTTCATTTCACTATTAATCATTTACAAATGTGATTTTAATTTTGTATTAATGTTATTTCACTCAGCGAAGTGGCACCATGGAAACGTGTGCAGCTCATGTTCGAGAGGTCCCATGTTCAAATCCCTGGGACCGACCAACCTGACCAAAGGTTTCTTCACTGGTTTTCCTCAGTCACTAGATGAATGCTGGGTTGGATAATTTGATCCGTGAATTTTCCTATCATGCTGTTCATCGCTAAATTTCATTTCCATCTTCTTCACTGCCATACCAGGCATTGGGCTGATTACCCATCCTGGATATGCTATAATCCAGGGTTTACTTGCTCCTTGACAGGCTACCGACCCAAGGCATTGGCTTGTAAATCCTTGGTGGTGTAAGTCCTTCAAAGAGGAAGGTAATTCATTAAAAAAGAAGATTGATCATATTTCAAAAGAAATTTAATTTTTTCAAAATACTATAAAATGCTAAATTGCAAATATATAAATGCTAAAAACTTTAAATGCCAAATTTCTGATTTCAAAATGCTAAAAATCGTCCTCTGTGGTGTAGTGGTTACCATGCTAGCCTCTAGTTCCCGAGGTCCCGGGTTCAAACCCGGCGGAGGGCAATGGATTTTTTTCAGGCATAAAAATCCTTAGCATGGCTTCCTTCAGAAGGGAAGTAAAGCTGGTATTCCCATGTCCTAGATTTATAGCACGTAAAAGAACCTCAAGCCTGATAAAGAGGCCTCTGAGCAAAATTTCCGGTCTTTCACGCTCAATATAGAATGAGACACTAAGGACCACAGCAGTTAAAGAGCATCCATAAATAAAACTGAATTCAATTTTTTTACCACCCCTAGTGATTGTAAAAAAAACTGCCTTTATATGATTATTCTTTGGTTACTTGTTTCAGGTGAACGTCCATATGTGTGTGAAGTGTGTGGCAAGAGGTTTACAACCCGGGGCAACGTGAAGGCTCACTCGGTAACGCACACAGCAGAAAAGCCGTTTGTGTGTCACATATGTGGCAAGAACTTCAGCCATAAAGGCAACCTGAAGACGCACATTGTATCACGTCACATGACTCCCAAGCCCCAGTTTGACTGTAATATATGTGGACGAAGCTTTGCTCAAGCTGAGACGCTCAACACTCACATTGCCATGATGCATGCAAATAGCAACGATACTGCCAACCTTCCATCACATTTCCCACCACCTCTAAGGCCGGCATCACCTGCTGTACATAGCGAATAGACTGACTTTTGTTTCAAGTGTGCAGTGTTAAGAAGTTCATTGTAATGTTAACAACTACACAACAAATTTGAGATTATGATTTCTTTGTTTAATCTTTTTTATGGCATACATAGAACTGTAAAATGTTAGAAGAATTTGTGTTTTGTTATTACATATTTATATAATGTGGTTTTGTGTTTTAGTAATAACCTATTAATATCCTATTACAGCAAAATAAGCTTTATGGCTCTTTCCGCAGAGTATGGTGGTGTACATTACAAGTTACTAGTGAAAGTTTAGGCAAAGCTTGGAATTGTATATTCCTGTCCCTCTCCCAAAATTATGTGGCTCCTTTTACTGTTATATGTTTATTTCCTGTCTCTGCTACCGTTTGCAACATTTACGATGGATTGATAAGTCCATGACTTTGACGAGAGATAACGTTCTAATCACAGGTTTCTTGTTTGCACCCAAGTCTGTCATTTGTTTCTTAGAACATTGTTGAGTGTGTCTAAAATAAGCAGATGTATGTTGCTTGTAGAAAATGGGGAAAAGTTAATTTCATGTTCGGATAAAGCACTACTTTTTGTGTGGTAAGACGGTGAAGGAAACGGAAGAAAAGCTGAACAAATATTATGGGGACTCTGCTCCATCACATGGGATGGTTCACAGAATTTTGATGTGGCTGTAAGCACAAGAGATGCCGTGTACACAGGACTGCCATTTGAGGTCACAACAGAAGAAATGATGAACAAAGTTCACAATATTGTGTTGGAAGACCGCCAAATGAAAATCCATGAGATAGCCAAGACCGTAAACATTTCAAGTGAGTGGATGTATAACATTCTGCACAAATTTTTGGTTATGAGAAAGCTGTCAGCAAACGTGTACTGGGACTGCTCATAGTTGAGAACAAGCGGAATCATGTGACCATTTCACAGGGATGTTTGAACATGTTCCAGTGCAGCCCAAATAAGTTTTTGCAGCGTTATATCAAGGTTGATGAAACTGGATTCATTACTATCAACCTGAAACCAAACAACAATCAAAGCAGTAGATTTCCTTCAGCGAACCTGCTCCAAAGAAAGCGAAAATCATTCCGTCAGCAGGAAAAATCATGGCAGCTGTCTTTTGGGATTCATAAATGGTGATAGACATCCACTACCTGGAAAAAGGGTAAAATGATCACAGGTTCATATTATGCTGCAATGCTGGATCAGTTTCACAAGGAATTGTTAAAGAAATAACCCTATTTGGTGAAGAAAAAGGTTCTCTTTCACCAGGATAATGCACCTACTGACAAGTCGGCCATTGCCATCACAAAATTTGTGGAATTGGGCTACGAACTGCTACCTCACCCACCATATTCTCCATATTTGGCTCACTTTTAAGAAATTCATGTCCAGTGAACACACAATGGCAGAAACAACCTCATATTTTGCAGACTTCGAAAAATAATTTTTTGAAAGGGTTAAAAAAATTGAAGAAATGTGGACAATGTGTATTGAATTGAAAGGAGAATGTTGAGAAGTAAAATTGACTTTTTGGAAAAACTGTTTTTTTTTAAAAGTCACTGACTTATCAATCCGCCTTCATAAGTTTATTGCCATTACAAGGATTCTTGTTTCTACTCAATTGGAAGTTTTTAACGTTACTATTCTTTAGACCTAAAGTGACATGCAGAATCTGAGTCGTTAGAAGGATGTATTGCCTTTTGCTGAGTTGTTTCTGTTTAACAATTTATTTCTTAAAGAAAATGTTAAGAATAATAATGGAATAAAGGCAAATATGAATTATAAAGAATAGACTCCAACCAAAGTAAGCAGGTTAACTATCCTGAACAAGGTGACTTATTTCTGGGCTTATTATTAGACAGTAAACTTACATGGAACCTACACTTGCAAAAGATAATATACAAAGGGAAAGTGGCCTTAATGGTAGCCAGAAGAACCTTTGGGAAATCATGGAGACTCAAACCAAAGATGATGGTTTGGCTATACAAAGCAGTCATGAGACCCATAATCACCTATGGGTCAATTATAACTAATATGATTTTCCGGGCTGTTATGCCGTGGTCTGCTGGAGAAAGATTTCCCAGACGTTTCGTCCACAACTGCGGTGGACATCTTCAGTGGCGCGGACGAAGTCTTCTCGGTCTTATGCGTTGGCCGTTAGTGCCGCTCTCTTTATAGTGTGGGCGCTCTCTGCTGATTGGCCCGCTGGTATGAGGGGGCTGGCGCCGGCTGTGTTGTTGCTCTCTTCTGATTGGCTCGCAGTGTTTTTCGGTTTTGTATGACCTTTCTTGTTTTTGATGACTAGATGCCAGTTACTGTTGAGTTTCAATGCTTCTTCTTTCCTATTGAAATTATTGGGATGTTTATAAATCTCTATTGCTTCGCAATCCCAATAATTTTAATAGGAAAGAAGAAGCATTGAAACTCAACAGTAACTGGCATCTAGTCATCAAAAACAAGAAAGGTCATACAAAACCGAAAAACACTGCGAGCCAATCAGAAGAGAGCAACAACACAGCCGGCGCCAGCCCCCTCATACCAGCGGGCCAATCAGCAGAGAGCGCCCACACTATAAAGAGAGCGGCACTAACGGCCAACGCATCAGACGCTGCGATACTTTCACCGAGAAGACTTTGTCCGCGCCACTGAAGATGTCCACCGCAGTTGTGGACGAAACGTCTGGGAAATCTTTCTCCAGCAGACCACGGCATAACAGCCCGGAAAATCATATTAGTTATAATTGTGACTCCGGCCGTGAAAACCTACGTTCTTACACCTATGGGTCGCTTGTATGGTGGCCCAAAGTTAGTAAAAAACAGGCAGCTAACAAATTTAGCAGTGTTCAAAGGTTAGCTTGTCTGTGCATAATGGGGCTATGAAAATTACCCCATCAGCCACAATGGAAATTCTCCTTAACCTTCCACCTATTGATGTATATATTAAAGATAATGCAAGGCTTGGAGCATATCAGCTGAACCTAAATTCTAACTGGTACAACCCTAACAATCAGGGACATACCAGAATTACAAATATAATCAACCCCCAACTTGAAATGGGGTGTGATTATATGATATCAAAATTATGTTTTGACAAGCCATTCAATACTATATTAGAATGGAGTCAGAACAGATACATTGTCCAAAGGGTAGTCTGATTTGGTACACAGACGGCTCTAAAACAGAAATGAATCAAGAGCTGGAATACATAGGGAGGCACCAAAATGCAACATTTATTTTGCTCTTGGTTGTATTCCAAGCCAAAGTATTTGCAGTCGAAACCTGTGTCAGAATCTAAGAAGGGGCTACAAAGATGGCAACATCTGGATTTTCTCTGATAGGCAACTTTAAAAGCAATTACAAGCTATCAGATAACCTCTAAATTACCCTGGAACTGCCTAATAAACGTTATACAACAAGGTTACTCTTGGGTGGGTGCCAGGACACAAAGGGAATTTTAGGCAATGAAAAAGCAGATGCCTTGGCACAGGTTCTGCACATTCACTAGCCATCAGTTTTTGGCATCCCTATAAATTCTATTAGAAAAACCATTGATGAGTGGGATAAATATTACCACCAACAAAAATGGGTGCAAACAAGAGGATGCAAGTACACTAAGAGAATGATGAGTAGAACATCTTCCTTATTAACTGAAGATGTACTTAAACTCAACAGATCCCAAATAAACCTGATAACAGGGTTGTTGACGTGATATTGTAGATTAAGGAAACCTCTACATACAATGGGAATCTTCAAAGAAGAACCCGTATGCAGGTTGTGCAATGAAGAAGAAGAAGAAGAAGAAGAAGAAGAAACAGCCTCTCATATAATCTTCAAATGTGAAGCTCTGGGTTGGAAAAGATATGAAGTACTGGGCTTAATAAACCCAGAAGATGATCTTCCAAGAAAATTTACTTAATAACCTACTGTCTTTCATTAGAGATACATGGCTATTTAGCTAAAACTATAAAGAAAGGAGATAATATAATAAATCTATAGGTTTCAGTGTTAAGGGAAAATAACCCAACTCCTTTATGAAAAGTCAACTCAAGGTGACTTATTTAATTTTAACTGATCCATTTAGTAATTACTTAATACATAAACTGTAAAACCTCTTAAAATTACAATCACAGCCTTCTAAGATAACCCGTTATAGTCAAAATATTTGAGTTAAAAAATTAAGTTGAGCTTTATTTATGGACACACTTTAACTACTATGGTTCTTAGTGTCCCATTCTATATTGGGCATGAAAGACCGGAAATTTTGCTCAGAGGCCTCTTTATCAGACTTGCGGTTCTTTTACATGCTGTAAATTTACGACACAGAAACACTGGTTTTACTTCCCTTCCAAAAGGAAGCCATGCTAAGGATTTTTATGCCTGAAAAAATCCATTGACTGTGCCAGGTTTGAACCCACAACCTTAGGAACCAGAGTCTCGCATGCTACCCCTAGACCACAGAGGATGACGGTTACTTGAGTTAACCAACATTACTGTTATCCAATAGTATAATTTAGAATTTCAAATTCATAAACTAAATCTTTTACATGGGCATTTTCTTGTAGAACTATGTAATTTTAAACCATCATTAAACTAAAGCCAATTCCCATAAATAATACGGAGAGATCTGAATTGAAGTGAAAGAAGTGAATTTAAACTTAAAATCTGTGTAAGCCTACATTCTTGTCGCACCATGCCCTGATTAAGAGAAATGTGTCTCTACAAACATTACTGACGCAGCCGAGGCAAAACATAAACATAAATACTATCTATAGAAGCAGTTTAATAACAAAGTTAAAATATATTTTTTTTAAACTTGGAGTGTAACAACAAAAACTACATTATCTTCAAATCAGCTTCTCATACGTAGCAGCATATTATGTAACAGAAACAATTACTTCAAGTTTATGCCAAAAGCATGGTGCAAAAATCTTCAACAACAATAAACCACAACAGTTGAAGAAAAATACTTCAAGTTGGCTCCCATACATGGGGCAGTTAAAATAAAGCAACTACAATACACTTTCAATATTTATCGTTTGAATTCGCCCTGCAATACACAGCTGTGGCCATCCTAGCTCATTGAACAGTTCATAGTTCTGCCAGCAATGATTATGTTGAACCAGCTGCCTTTTTCAATACCAGGAGCTTCTATATTGCTGAATGTATTGATAGGCTCCTGCCATGTAGACCATATAACCAGTTGTTTGCCAAAGTGCTAAACATGTAGGAGAGCTATGTTGGCAGAACAAGCTGGAAGTATATGTGCTTGTGGCTGGTGAAGTGCCGGAACTGTAACTGCAATCCACTACAACTTTGCTTGTAAATGCTGGCCTATTTATACATGACTGGCTGCTTGAGTGTTGTGACATATCAAGCGAGGTTCAACTTGTCAGCCCAGTCGATTGTTTCCATGCAGCTGACAGCTGTTGTGGCTGACATAATCCAGCAACACTTAATGTTGCTATAATCAAAACATCTTGTAGCTGTAATATTATCAGTGAATTATTACAAGTATCATCATGCCAGTAATATCATACAGCAGAAGACTAGTAACAGCATTGTGAATTTCATTATAATGAATGTCACGCTGCCATTTGCATACTTGTCAACTTCTAAGTTTGCCCATAAAATTTATGGGGGCAACGGTCTTTTTACAACTTTTATGGCTTTATGGGCAGATTCAAAGTGTGTGCCACGGATGTGACAAAGCATAAATTCTATTGCATTATATTATAACTTAAGATTACAGACTGAATGTACCATGCTAATTGCTTTCAGTCCTATGCTAGGCCAGAGCTGTCTATCGATCATGGACCTCCACTGTGCTGCAACAAAATGTATAGCGCTTGGATTATTTAACATTTAATTGCACCAGTCAGTAGCATAGCCAGAAAAATATTAAGTGGGATTATGTCTAGGAATCCATTTTTTAAACAATTTGTGTGAATTCAAATGATAAATATTGAAGGTGTATTGTAGTTGCTTTATTTTAACTGCCCCACGTATGGGAGCCAACTTGAAGAAGTAGTTTTCTTCAACTGTTGTAGTTTATTGTTGTTGAAGATTTTTGCACCACGCTTTTGGCGTAAACTTGAAGTAATTGTTTCTGTTACATAATATGCTGCTACGTATGAGAAGCTGATTTGAAGATGATGTATTCTTTGTTGTTACACTCCAAGTTTAAAAAAATATATTTTAACTTTGTTATTAAACTGCTTCTATAGATAGTATTTATGTTTATGTTTTGCCTCGGTTGCGTCAGTAATGTTTGTAGAGACACGTTTCTCTTAATCAGGGCATGGTGCAACAAGAATGTAGGCTTACACAGATTTTAAGTTTAAATTCACTTCTTTTTATTAATCCTTGCACAAATTAAATAACACTACACTGGTTTTAAGAGCTGTGAGATTCTTTAATTTAAAACTTCCTCTTTGTTAACACGTATACATAATGTTCGTTACACACGAATAGGTAATATTTCTTTAGAGAACACATCTTCCATCCGGTCACTACCAAGGTCTGCAGGCAACTGAACATATTTCAACTGACAAAATCTGTAAACTTCTGAATTTCAAGTCTCTGATTGGCTAATCTTAGACCAATAGAATACCTGAATTTAATTAAAGCTTTTTCTGGCTGTTGATTGGCTATGTTTAAACTGTCACAGAATTTACATTAGCGTTGCTCTAATCATGACTAGTAGTATTCAAACTCTCAAACTCATTATTGCCTCAAGGTTACCTCATTGTTACCTCATTGTTAGCAAGGTTAAACTTATTATTCTCACAGCTCTTGCATTATTAAATTACATAAATGCATTCACATAACATTATTGAACATGTTTTCAATAATATAAGCATATGCAATGACTGTTACATACATTTTAAAAATTATTGCATACATATTTCTTCAAGGCAGGCTGCTATTAAATTTACATATTATATAATTTAATTAAAATTATTCAAGTGTTGAAAATACTGCCTCAATATGAATTAACCTTAGTTGAAATAGTTAAATAATTCATCCAAGCAGCAGGAAGAAATTGTTTACACAATGCAAACTCCACTGTCCTATTGCCTGGTCTTGCAATCCTGAAGTATATTATAAGTGAAACAGATTAATGGAAATGATTGGGACAGAAAATTATTGGTGAAGAGGAATTATCCCGGCATTTGCCTACCGGCCTAAAAAAACCCAATGTTGTTGTGGCTGGCTGAACAGGATTCAAACCCAGGACCTCCCGAATGCAAGTCATACATGTAACCATGGAGCCATCTCACTCAGTAGAAGTTGTTAAATGAACATAGTTGCAGTAATAATCCCAGTGGATCACTCACTTGTAAACTTCACTACTTTTTAAGTATTTACCTCAGACTTGTTTCGAAGGCCTCCAACATGAGCTAAGAGCCACGGATATAATTCCTTTCTTCAATGTAGATCTTGCTTCCAGCTGCTGTGTATTTAGAAATGTCAAATGGAAGGCCACAATTTAATAAGTGATCCTTGTTCTATCTCATCATCAATTTTAAGGGCTTCTTCATTGCCTTTATTAATTTTGTTTCTTTATGGATGTTGTGATTTGCTGTCCAAAAATGATATGCAAGATTAGATTTTCCACTTCCTTGTATTTTATATTACTCAGGTATTCTTTAAACCTCACCTGTATATTCATTTTTACTTTCTCTACCACATACCTAGTAAGTAGAGGAAGTATTGCATTTCACCCAAAAATTTGATATCAAGATTTCACCAGAAACAGCAGTGTTTTGTCACCCCTGAATCCCCCCACAAAAGTATGTTTTAGAAAAGGTAGGTGTGTATGTGTGTGTGAGAATATAGTACAAACTCAAAAATTAATTGTCAGTTAAATACCATTCATTCATTTGTTCATTATCTGTTTACCCTCCTCTTATGTAGGACTTACAGGTGGGTGCCTGGGGTAAGAGGCCCGTCGAGGAGCAGACACTCATGGATCAGACAGAGCATCCAGGATGGGTGATCAGCCCTATGCCTGGTATGGGATGAAGGAAGTAGATGAAACGAAATATTGGTGAAATGGATGAAAGGAAAGGTGATGATGGAGCAGTTGGTGGAATGAATGGCGGGGGAAACCGGAGAACCCGGAGAAAACCCGCCCAGACGCCACTTCATCCACCACAAATCCCACATGCAGGTCCCTGGGATTGAACCCGGGCCGCCTCAGTGGGAGGCGAGCGGTCGAACCACTCGGCCAAGGCGCCACCCGCTTAAATACCAAACTTGATAATTTAAAGCTCAATATCCTACAAAGATGCGACATGATTTCTAAGAAAATCTTCCCACCCCAAACTACCCTTTATATAAAATATTGTTTGTTATTTTTCATTTTCTTAAAAATGTCTCCAACAATTTTTATTAAAATATCACATGTTTAAGATATTCTTTATGAAATATATATCATAAATTTCTTGAGAGCACCCTATGAAGTCCATCATACAGAAGGAATCTTGTATAATTGGTAAACCGTAAGAGATAGAGAAAAATTTACTGTACAAATAATTTAGATCTCATTAAAGCACAGAATTTATTTCAAATAACTTTTTGCTGTGGCTTCAGCCATTTCCTAAATAACCATTATTATTGGCTGTTTCTCGCAAAGTTGTGGAAAGAGTATGGGATCTCAAAGCCAGCATATAGCAACCCTGCATGTGACTATTGATTTATTTCCTGCATCCCTCTTGTACCCAAAATGTGTAATGAAACTATTTCTGCAAATATTTATGTTGATCACATGAAATAGAAAAACAAGGTTTTGTATAAATACTTTGTTGTAGCTATATAAAAATAGATGATAGTGGGTACAGAAAGCATTGTGAAAGTAGCATATTTTTACTTTCTTTACTACGTATAGTAAGTAGGGGAAGTATTGTATTCCACCCAAAAATTCGATACCGAGATTTCACCGAAAATACATGTTTTGAGACCCCCTAAATCCAAAAAAAAGCATTTTTGGAAACGTGTGTGTGTGTGTGAACAGCATAACTCAGAAATGAACAGTCGGATAAACACCAAACTTGGTATTTAGGTTCAGTATCTTCCAAGGATGCGACACGAAGGTTTTCAAGAAAATCCTCCCACCCCAGATTACCCTTTACATGGAAGATTTTTCGAAAATTTTAATTTTCCCAAATGGCTCTAACGATTTTGATTAAAATATCATATGTTTAAGATATTTTTATGACAAATAAAATGGAATTTCCTGGGAATGTCTCCAAAAGTATTCTTCATTGTGAACGACTTTTGCATAACTGGTAAACCATAAGAGATAGACAAAATTTACTACACAAAAAATGTAGATCGCATTAAAATACACAATTTATGTCACATACATTTTTTTTGTTGAGTGAACCATTTTCGAGATATTACTTGTTATTCCCTTAAATTTTTCAATACTTTTCTAAAATGGGAATTCGTTATTCATTTTTTTGTCTTGGATATGCAAAGAGTATTAATCTGTGGGAAGGGAATAGTGCTGCACTTAGCCACCAGCTATTAAGAGATATGTATGTGCTTAAAGGCTACTGTATTTCTATATTGCCCTTGTAAATATATATTCCCCTTACATCTACAAGAAAATTAGCAATAAGATAGAGTCTGCAAATGTTTATCTCGATTAACATGAAGTAGATGGAGAATAAGCGTTTGAATAAATAGTTTGTACAAGAGTAGAGAAAGTCTTGTGAATGTAACACACAAGATTTTTCTGAAACCTTGTAATAAAATCACACTTTTGAAATGACTCATATGATCCAACAGAACCACCACAGAAGACTGGAACATCCAAATGCCCAAATAACCTGATGACAGGAATGTTGGTTCCCAAAACATGTCTCTGTTTTTACACATAAGACAGATCTCTTTATAATACTTATGAATTATTTTCTTTCTTGAAGTTAAACATGATCTACAAAGTGAGCCAAAAGACTCCGAACCGCCTGCGTGGTGTTTTTCCTGTCCGCATCCTCGGCACTCATTGCCGTCTGCCGCTATCATAGAAAGGCGCGGATGAAACCATACAACATTTTTAAAACTACTTTTAAAGGCTTTACTTACCAACTTTATGAAAGGAGATGCTGAAACTGGCCACCGTCGTCGTCCATACATTTTTGGCACTTCATTAGGAAACTATCCATCATGGAATTTTTGGATGTTGTCTGAAGTTTCTTCGGTAAGAACCGAACGCAGTCTTAGATTTATTAGCCTGAACACTTCCTGTGACCTGAAATTTACTGTAAAGCTCATGGATTGTTGTACGGCCTGGAACTTTTACATGTAAATCTTTCTGCAAATCATACTTTCACTTGACGAGCTGACCGAGTTAACACATGAATCATAAATAAATACACGCTGTGTAGTAGAAAATATATACTGAGCCATAATATACTTTGTGTCTAAGTACAAGACAAAATAATAAATAACTCGTAATAACTGAACTACATCACATCACCGTCAACTCAAAACTGCACTTCACACTGCAGAGCAAAACCACAACAGCATGACTTTGTTTATAGCAGCAGTGCGTTATCATGTTTTTATCATATTTCCACACTCCCAGTAGAAAAACACCATGCAGCCGGTAATATTGTTCTTAAATACCCCTCCGGGGTAACTTAAAACATGAAGTGCATAAGACAAACCCACACACCCTGGAAGAATTAAAACAAAATATCTGCCAGGAAATTTCTCAGTGTGAACTACGGCAAGTGATGAATAGTTTCCTAAAGAGGTGCCAAAAATGTATGGACAACGACGGTGCCCAGTTTCAGCATCTCCTTTCATAAAGTTGGTAAGTAAAGCCTTTAAAAGTAGTTTTAAAAATGTTGTGGTTTCATCCCCGCCTTTCTATGATAGTGGCAGACGGCAGTGACCACCAAGGACGCGGACAGGATAAACACCGTGCAGGTGGTTCGGAGTCTTTTGGCTCACTCTGTAGTTAGGTTGTTTCATTGCCATTTCTGCACCTGCAGACAGTTGCACAGGAAATGCTTGTGAGCAGAGAGAGAGATTTACTTTTTGCTTACTTATAATAAGTAGAGGAAATATTGTATTCCACTCAAATAATAATATCGGAAATATAAGTTTTGAGGTCCCCTGAATCAAAAGAAAACAAAATTAACATTTTTAGAAAAAAGAAAGTATGTGTGTGCATGCGCCCGCGCGAGAGAGAACAGCATAACTAAAAAATCTGGTGTTACATTCACATGCTTTCTCTACACTCTATCACTTATTGGCTGGTTTAAAAATTATTCATACCAAAGTTTATGTACCTATCTACTTCATTTTAATCAAGATAAATCTTTCCAGAAATAGCTACATTACACATTTTGTCACAGATACAAAGGGAAATAGTCAAATTGTTGACTATGTATGTGGTAGAGAAACTAAATAGAAAAATTTCTTATGTGTTACATTTACATGAGTTTCTCTACCCTCTATTGCTTATTAGTGGGTATACAAATTATCCTTATGAAAGTTTATTTTCCTAAATTATTCATTTGAATCGAGATGAACCTTTACAGAAATAGCTGCATTACACATTTTATCATAAAAACAAAGGGAATGCAGTATTCAAATTATTCACAACTGGAACCTATATGCTGGCCTTAAAATTCCATGCTCTTTCCAGAAACAACTGAAAATCAGCAGGACTAAAAGAATGGCTAAGTACTGAACAATTCAAACCATTAATAATTATGATAAATATCTCAAAAGTGACTGATGTCTCAAAAAAAATTATTTGCAATAAATTGTGTGTTTTAAAGAGATCTCCTTTTTTGTGTGGTATGTTTTCATCTATCGCTTAACATTTACCAGTTATATAAGATTATACAAACTTCCTTCTGTATGAAGTGGACTTCATAGGCTATTTCCAGAAAATTCAATTGTTAAAAATTGTTAAAGCCATTTTCTAGTAAATTAAAAATTTTAAAAAATGTCCCATGTAAAGGGTAGTTTGGGGCAGGGGAATTCTCTGAAAATCATGTTGCAGGATGTTCAGCATCCTCCTTATCAACACATAAGTGCTTTGGTCCTGGGGTATACCATTTATAAATGCTTTTGTTCTCCAAACACCAGTTCTTAACCATACACTACCTCGTTCCGCTTTATTTACCTTATATATATATATATATATATATATGTTTCCCTTTCCCATGAACTTTTTATCTGAGCATGTAAAGTCAAGGTGCTCTTGTCTGCTATTGCACTAAAGAATTTTTGTATTTCTGTCCTCAAATCTTTTTCTTGCAGCCTTCGAAAACTTCTTTGTATTGTTTTCCCTCCATACCTCTCCTAGCCCATTACTTTCCAGGTTTTTTTGAAGATTTCCCATCCACTGGCTTTTAAGCTCTTCTCTTTATACTCCAAATATTGCCTTAGATTACTTTTATCTAGATTTAAAATTCTGTGCCAATATTTCAATGCTCTCTCTCTCTCTATTGTCACTCTCCCTGTCTCAATTTGAGCTACCTTCCTTACAATTGCATGGGGTAAGCCTAAGATTTCCCTACAGAACATCCTATGAACAGAATCTATAGTTTCTTACCTTCCACCCAGCCCCCACACTTCTATACCGTACAGCATTTTAGTCTTTACTACCATGTTATAAATTCTTTCTAACCATTTGACCTCTATGCCTGGTATTCTACTTTTGCAGCCTGTAATAGCTACCATAACACCTTTGCCTTTTGCTATTGCTAATTTCTTTTGTTTCTCCCATGAGCTATTTTGAAATATAATGTACCTAACATATACTCATGATCAGTGAAAAACTTTGGGAGTAAAGCCTTTGGTCTCCTAAGACATTTATTTGCATGTAAAAAAAATCTGATGTGTTACACTTACATAACTTTCTCTACTCTTGTACAAACTATTTTTACAAGCGCTTATTCTCCATCTACTTCATGTTAATCGAGATAAACATTTGCAGACTCTATCTTATTGCTAATTTTCTTGTAGATGCAAGGAGAATATATATTTACAAGGGCAATATAGAAATACAGTAGCCTTTAAGCACATACATATCTCTTAATAGCTGGTTGCTAGGTGCAGCACCATTCCCTTTCCCACAGATTAATGCTCTTTGCATATCCAAGACAAAAAAATGAATAACGAATTCCCATTTGAGAAAATAAGTATTGAAAAATTTAAGGGAATAACAAGCAATATCTTGAAAATGGTTCACTCAACAAAAAAAATGTATATGACATAAATTGTGTATTTTAACGCGATCTACATTTTTTGTGTAGTAAAATTTTGTCTATCTCTTATGGTTTACCAGTTATGCAAAAGTCTTTCACAATGAAGAATACTTTTGGAGACATTCCCAGAAAATTCAAGATATACATTTTATTTGTCATGAAAATATCTTAAACATATGATATTTTAATCAAAATCATTAGAGCCATTTTTGAGAAAATTAAAATTTTCGAAAAATGTTCCATGTAAAGAATAATCTGGGGTGGAGGGATTTTCTTGAAAATCTTCGTGTCGCATCCTTGGAAGATACTGAACCTAAATACCAAGTTTGGTGTTTATCCAACTGTTCGTTTCTGAGTTATGCTGTTCACAGACAGACAGACATACATGCAGACACGTTTCCAAAAATGCTTTTTTTGGATTCAGGAGGTCTCAAAACATATATTTCCGGTGAAATCTCGGTATCAAATTTTTGGGTGGAATACAATACTTCCCCTACTTACTATACGTAGTAGAGAAAGTAAAAATTTACCACAAGAAAATGGTCCTTGAGCCTTGTTCGCATCCAAAAAGCACCACCTTTTCCTTAGTGGTATAGCAGCTATTGAACTAATCACTTATCTTTGTGGCTCTAATCACAAACAATAGGCTGATTAAAGTAAACTTTGCTAAGTGCCCCAGTTGTAGCAACAGATTATCATTTTCTCATTTAGAGGTGGCAGTGAAACTCTTCAGAGCAAAAATTGTCCTAATTCTGACATATGGCATGCATAAAATAGGAGAAAACCTAAAAAAGAAGGACCTAAGAGAATAGGAGAAAGTGAAGGCTACTTTCCTCAAGTTAGCAATTGGGGTGTCGAAATTCACCCCATCAAGATATGTAGACATTCTTATGGAAGATCTTTACTTTGAAGTACTACTTCCTGCAACAAAGGCCTACAGAGAGCTGATGGCAGAAAAACTGAAGAAAAGAAGTAAGGTCAAGGAAGACTTCTATGCAACAAGTGCCATGACGGACAGCACTGAGACAGGACTGAATCAAAACATGAGGAACGTTGTAACAAGGCTGGCCATACATGGTTCCCACCATAAAGTATGTTACAAAAACAATTTTCATACAGTGATGAATAAATGTGTTTGCAAATTCTGTGAACTAAAATGTGATAAATACCATGTGCTGAAATGCAACAAATGTCTGAAAACAGTAACAGAACTTAGTGCTGCAAACTGTTCTTTCTTTACATTTGTGCGCACTGCATTTATTATTATTTTCACATTTCAAATGTTTCCAATTGTTTTTCTTCGCTTTATCATATTAGAAACTAATTTAATTCAGCATTTTCTTAATTTGTCCTGCTTTATAAAAATAGTGGTTTAATAAAAATAATGTTTTAAGCAAAAGCATAGACCAAGAATATAATTAAAAATAAAGTATAGTTTTGCATTTTAAATTTAAATTAACATTTAAATGATCACGAAAACCTCTAATCAATTGTGATGTAGTATATAATTTCTCCTAAAATGAAGAAACTTTTTTAGGCATGCAATTTAAAGATTTAGTGATACAAATATCATACTTAATAATTAATATTTAACCTCTGAGCATATACTTAGGATAATATACTGGATATTATTTACAGTACTAGATCAAACACCTGACTGAATTTAAGAAAACGTATATGGAAATAGTATTGTGTCGTAATCTGTTGAAATGCCGATATTTTAAGTGTAACCCTTTATCGAACTCTGATAAAATTCTTTAAAAATGCAGCAACCCAAAAGTCAAAATGGAAGATGGTTTTTAAATTGGCATGGTTATGGAATTGGGATTATACATGTATATTATGGAATTTACCAGCATAATCATTTGGGGAGAGAAAGCTGGCAATAATGATTTTACTTCATTACTGTTATTTCCAAGCAATTGCTTGTTTCCATTGTTCTTTTTTCTTTATTTTTCCTTTTTCAGTCTTGCAAGGCGTTTCCAATGCTGGGAATTTTTGCTAAATTTTATTTTTTGTAAGCTGTCTGTTAGGGCATTAGAAGGAACCCGAGGTCCAACAGACAGTGTCTTTGCCTTATCCTGCTGTTCCTCCTGTTACTTTAATCTATTGTGAATTTTTGCATTGAATAATTAACCTGTTCCAGTGGGAAAAATTCTTCGTAAGAACCCTGCTTGAACTGATTGTATAACTGCTCGGTGTGAACGGTTCACGTTGTAGTATGTACATTTTCCATCTTACTAGTAGTGACTCGTGAATATACATTTTGGATGTTCACTAAATTTTAGTCAGACAGCCCTAAAAATGAGAAATACCATCTGCTGCATAACATTATGTACAAGTTGATACAACTACAGCTGCTCCTAACATCAACAACAAAAATAAAAATAATGATGATGCATAGCTTGTCTGACCAAACAAAGTTGTTTGGGGGAGGTGTTCATTTGTACATAACTGGGTACACCATATTAAGGTAAGAACAAAGTAATGTGTAAATTAAATTGTAGTTGAGGTTATGGATGGTATGGAGAAACCGGGAGAAGTTTCCGTGTTTGTGCAAATTAACTATTCTGCCACAGTGACTGTGCCGTAGTGTGCTACCACCTAGTAGTATAAGTAAAATAATAGTGAAAGTATAGAAACAGAGTGCGGGAAAAAGCTTCGTGCGCTAGTGCACTTCTTCACGTGTACACGAACCGCATGTTTTTGGCCTCATAAAGTCATACCAGTTGCGCATGCACAGACGCTCCTTAAAACGTGTACAAGTCAAGATGTGCTAGCGATTGCGTTGCCACATCTCATCCAGTTTAGAAGAGTAGTGCGATAGATTTAAATACCATAGAATTTTAAATTGCCACATATACGAGGCACAGTTTTAAAGTACTGTTTTAATATTTTGCCACTGAATCGCGATTTTGAGCATACGCGATTACTTTCTCCATTCATTAGGAAGCCAGACGCAGCTTGAGCGAACCTCACTTTGTGTTTTCCTGTTCTTAGAGCGCTTTGAAATGTTCAAAACAATCTCACTGTAAAGTCAGATCAGTGATTCGAGTTTTGAATGCGAGAAATGTTACACCAGCAAACATTCATCGCCAATTGTGTGAGCTTTATGGGAAAACAATAATTAATCACAATGCCCGGCCACACACAGCCAAATAAACTCAAGTTCTGATCGCATCATCTGGATGGGAACAATTCTACCACCTTCCCTACAGTCCGGATTTGGCACCAAGCGTTTCCATCTGTTTCTTCATCTGAAGAAATTGCTTGGTGGAAAACATTTCATGATGTGAAACCAGAAGTGCAGACTTGGCTTTCATCACAGGCGGCATCATTCTTTGGCGAAGGCGTACCGAAACTCAAGCGCCTTAATAACGGCGGTGACTACGTGAAGAAGTAGTGTAAGGTGTAAGATAATGAATGATAATGAAGTATTTGGAAAATAATGTTGTTTTTCTTTGTTTTTTTTTAATTATCGGTAGGTACTTTAAACATATGTTTCGCGCGTTACATTTAATAGCATTCAAAGAAAAAAAAATCTGATGTTACGCTCACATCACATCACATTCTCTACTATGTACAGTAAGTAGGGAAAGTATTGTATTCCACCCAAAAATTCGATGTCAAGATTTCACCGGAAATACGTGTTTTGAGGCACCTGAATAAAAAAGGGGCATTTTTAGAAAAAGGTCCTGTGTGTCTGTGAAAAGCATAACTCAGAAACAAAAAGTCGGATAAATACCAGACTTGATAGGTTTAATATCTTCAAAAGATGCGATGCAAAGATTTTCAAGAAAATCCCCCACCCCAGTCTACCCTTTGCATGGAATATTTTTCAAAATATTATTTTTTTTAAAAATGGCCTTAACGATTTTGATTAAAACATCATATATTAAAGATATTTACATTACAAACAAAATGTATATCTTGAATTTTCTGGAAATAGCCTGTGAAGTCCACTTCATTTGGAAGGAATTATGATAATCTTATATAAATGGTAAACGTTAAGCGATAGACGAAAAAGTACACAAAAAATGTAGATCTCTTTAAAACACACATTTTATTTCAAATAAATTTTTTGCAGCATCAACTTTTTCGGACAAATCGTTATTAAACATTTGACTATCGCTGTTCTGTTTGTATATATAACGAAATATGTAATGTAGGATGCAAAGGTTTATTTGCATTAAAATGAAGTAGATGGACAAATAAGTTTTAGTAAGAATAGACGTATGATATAACCACTAATACACGATAGAGGTAGAGAAAGTCATGTGAATGTATAATCATATTTTTATTGTTAATTAGTATAGCCGTCGAGCGGGATGGCCTAGACGATAACGTTTGTGGCCCGCATTCGGTAGGTCCCGGGTTTAAACCCCCGGAGTTGACCAGTCTGACCCAAGGTTTTTTCGCTGTTATCCTTGGTCGCTACGCGAATGCTGGGTTGAATAATTTGTTCGCAAATTTTCTTATTATCCTTTCATCACTAAATTTCATCCGCATACCAGGGGTTGGACTGATCACCCATTCTGGATATGCTATGATCTAGAGTTTGCTTGCTCCTCAACAGGCATTGGCTTGTAAGTCCTTGGAGGTGCAAATCCTACAAAGAGGAAGGTGATCCGTTAAAGAAGATTAGTATAGATCCTTTAATATTATGGTCGTATCGGCGATTTTGACTTGAGAATGAACTTATGGTGTTAGTAGCCCTTTGATTTTCTATTCGTTTTGCTGTGAAACATCTTTACATAGGCTCCTACATTCATACTTCCAGACTCTGCGGAGGGTAGGGAAAGATTCATTAAGAAAAATTCCTCCGTTATCCAAACCGGTACCTATCTCTGGAGTTCAGAAATCCGTACGCTGACCACTCAACCGTAGAGACAATCAAATGAATGTTTCCGAGCGAAACACATGAAAACATTATGCCACCATTATCAAACAAACTTTATTTTTAACGCGTTAAATGAAATGATGGTGAAAGTAACTGAACGGTTCCAGACCTAAGTTTATGGTATCTCCCTGCATTTGCCATTAATGGGGGTTGAGGAAAACATGGGAGATACCTTAGTCAGCGAGAATGGTCCATTTGAACCATGCTTCCCGTATAAAAACTAAGGGGATCCAAGGTTTATCTCATCCTTGGCTGTTTCAAGGATAAATCCTCTTCAGCTGATATATTTACGTAGGATTAGCAGAGGGAAGGAGGTGTTTTTAATTATTATTTCCTTTATTGTTTAAATTTGATTAGTTTGTATACAATAGTGTTTATGTATACAGAGTTGTTAGGTTGGGTTTAGGTACACAAAACATTGAATAGTTAAGCTTTTATGTGCAATTTTTATATCTTATGTCTACATGTGTATATTGATGCATCTTGTTACAACTGTAGCAAGTTCAAGGTTATTTTATTCAGTGTTAAAGGACGTGGAGCCAGTACAATAGATCTGGCTTTCAGGGAAAAGGTTTACATTGCCTATGTTTATAATTGATTTACTTCCTTGACATTGTCTTTATGGGTTGATCGGAACCCATACAGCTGCCCTCTGTTGGCAGTCGAGCACAGTTCCTTGGGAGCCACAAGTGTTTATCTCACACTTTTATTAGGGCTATTTACATATTTACACTCATGCATTCCAATTCATGCATCCATCCTCATTCATACTCACACATACAGCTTCAAAGTTCTCGATGTGTTTCCGTATTTGTCTGTCTTCTTCAGCTTTGGCTTCGTCATATCTTTATGTATATCTACTTTTAGTAGTGGAGTGCTGACTAGTCCGTGACGTAATGACCTCGGGCACCCGTGTCAGTTAAAAACATTAAGTGCCTGCTTATGGCAAGAGAGAGGTAATGATGGCGTAGACGAGCAAGTGGTATTTGGCGTCCAAAATTGCCTAATATTCATACTTTCTCATAAAGGAAAATTTCGAAAGTCCCCGAGTGAGAAACCGTAAGAAGGAATCGAACATTGGCTCAAACGTTGACAGGTGCTAACCACCAAGCCTGCAGCTTTTTTTTTGGGGGGGGGGGTTCTTTGTTTTCCCCCCACATTGGAATTGGATTTAACGAAAAGTCCTAGTTGAGTCCCTCTTAGCATGAATTTACTGACAGCTTCATTAGCGTCACTCAGCTGTTCTTTTGTTTTAATATTTATACATGTTATATTTAATCACTGACCATTAAAGGTATATAAACCTTTTTCACGTAAACGCGGCATTTATTAAAAATGAAAATGGCTTCTAAATATACATTATTGCAATCAGATTTGTGTCATTGCAAGTTGAAACAAATTTAAATTAATTACACATAGCAAAATGCGCCGAACTGTTGTTTTCTATATGAATTTATTTCCTATGTTATTTAAATTAATTTTATCTACTTCCTCGTGGTGACAGTTAATATTCGCCAGGTGGTTCAGCTTTTTCTGTGTTAACGGTACTTCCTAAATAACTGCTCGGTCTTCTCAGCATTGCTCTGTGGTGCAAGCAGATAATGGAACTATTAAATGTATTCGTTTTTTACCTCACTCAATTGCTCAATTAATACAGTCATTCAGAACACCCATATATGAATCTACCTGCAAATTTTTACTCTGGATATCATGAAACACATCTCTGTACAATTTCAATATGTGAATGTCTAAATCATTTTTATAAAAATCACAGATAGTATTGGGCAACACACATGTATTGAGTAGTTGCTGGCAGAGTCAAACTGGAATCAAGGTCGGTGATGATAACGTCAACACTTTCTTTGGAGATTTCGTCGTAATGTTCCTTTGGAGTGAAACTGTAACTATCAGAAGAACGATGAGCATACTTTCTTGGTAACTTCTATTTCCTTTTAACCTGAAGCTCGTCTAGTTCTAGAAGTTCGAATTCATCCTCAATATCTTACCAGTTAAATTTATCTCTCAAACTAAACATTGTGTTTTTCAAATTGTTAACTATGTTCATATAATTTTTCAAATGTAAAAATTTGCTCTGAATTGCGGTGTTAACCCTTTCCAAATGCTTTAAAAGGTTACTTAAAATGTTCAACATTATGAACATCAAGTTGCTTCAGAAATCTTCTGGCGTTAGATCCTACATCACTTTTCTCAGTTTGTGAAAAATCAGAAAGAAATTCTAGTCGCCGCGAGTAGTTATTCAAGACCGACGCTATAGATGTGCCATCTTATGGGGCAGAAAGGTTTTAAGGAAGGATTCTCTTTTTCTTGAAGCATTTTAAACCACGAAAGTCTTTTTGGGGATTCGCGTATGAAATTAATTAAATCTCTCATGTATTGCAAAATGTTTTTTGCCTCGTTTACATTTTTCATCGAAACGTGTGACAAGATTCAACGAATTGTGTTTGGCAATGCACAAATAATGCTCGAGGTTCAGTATATTTTATTTTAGCCTGCAGATCATTGTGGACACCTGGAACATTGCTGACACCATCGAAACACTGCCCTCTTAAATGTGTTAGGGGTAGGTTAAATTTGGTAAGCATATCTTCAACAATTTTGAAAAGAGTCAGAATTAGTTCTATCCGTATAATAAAATCCTATAAAGCACTCGTTAACATGAAATACGTCACTATCAACAGTCATACACAACGAAATCTTTTCACTAACAGAAATGTCGTTTCATCTAACATGATTGAAAAATATGTTTTCTTCTTGATTTTAGCAATAATAGCCTGAATTACTTCATAGGACTTTCTATTATTTCATTTATTATATATGGAAAATCCATCTATATTTGCTCCTCTCTAACCAATTTTACACTTCTGGAATATCCTTGCATTTAAGCTGTAATCATTGATTCAAGTTCGATTCACTGTCGGTTTTGCCCCGTAGTGCTAGTCCTTGTCTAGCCAGAAAAATGACGATAGATATGATTTTATCGAGCGCTAACTTCGATTATTGCATCTCTTTGCTGTGTGCGGACAAGATTTGTGCGTTTACATTTACTTCCTTACTTTGAAAGATTCATTTGTTATGCGTTCACGATGAACACGATGCTTCTGTTATAAGAACTTTTTCAATTAACACATTCAGACATTCCTGTTTATTTTCACGGGGGCAAAATGACATGTTCGTCCCCATTCTCACACAATCATGTGAACAACAACCCCCGCTGACCTCGTGGAGTCGGCGCCTATGATGATAATATAATTGTTTACTAAATAATTCAGGATTTGGCGAGCCAATTTACAGCCAAAGATTCCAATTTGCGTGGCATATACTAACGATACTCATTCTGCCTATGGCTGATATAAATGCTTTCGAAAATGTTTTAATCCCTCAATTTTTAAAGCTTATTTCCTATCGCATGTCTATCTGTCAAAATTTAGCGGATTATGGTCTTAGCGTAAAGAACGTGTTGCCAGCGCTGTCACAGCGCATTTTGACAGTAGGAGTGCATGCCTATCCTGTGCAGTGGGTGGCTTATCTCAATGTTGCGGGGTTATTTTGTGCATAAGTTGAAGGAAATGTCTCTAAAATGTAAAACTATATCATAGGAACTGCAGCATTCTCGAATGTGGCAAAAGGCCATATAAAACGGAAAGAATGTGTGCTGTAGAAATTATATAATACACCGGAGGAGTGTTTATGTGAGTAAATTGCTAGATGCAAACACGGAAATGTAAGGGAAGGAAATGGTGCGGATACATTTTCATTTCATTTAGGCCTCTACAATAAAAGTTATTACAAACCAACTAATAATATACCGAAGACCGTTTTTAAGGTGCTTTTAACCGCTCTGCTTTCTAGATGTGTTTTATGTCATTCCGATATCACAGCATGCAAATATGACAGGAATTAAACGTATACTTTGCTAGCAATTCACATTTTTAATCATACAGTCTGTAACTATCGAAAACATTCCCAATTTTTGCCAAAGAAATGGAAGGAAACGAAATGGATCTTAACTCTATCTGCCGATTATGTATGCAGCAGAGAGAAGATCTTATACCAATCTTCCACGAAGAAGCAGGCAGGGGATTGGAATTACCTCTTTCGAACATGATAATGAATTTTGCTCCGAATATAAAGGTATGCATTTATGAATGTAACTTTATAGTTTTGATTCAGAAATAAACCAGAAATATCCCAAGTATACAGAGGTTATTACTGCTAATTATTTTAATTCAGTAAATGCTGTAATTTCATTTATAGGTTGAGGTAGATGATGATTTGCCATCTCAAATATGTGAAATGTGTCTTCAGCAACTGAACATCTCCTATGATTTTAAGAGGCAATGCGAGCATTCTGATGCAGTCCTGAGAAAGCACTTACAGAATTTGAAGAACATCAGAATATTCAAACAGGTAAAAGCTGCCATACATGTGTATCAGCTGATGTGCTAGTAATAAACATTAAAATTGTGTAAATTGACAGTTTTTAGATAACAGACAAATTAGCAGTGCATTAATTTGTAAATGTTTCTTTAAGATATTTAGTAATATAAAGTATGTTACATATTTTGACGTGTCATTAACCAAAGCTTGGCAAAATTCATAAAAATGGTCAGTTTCCATAGTAATGTAGCTCTGAACAGGCAAGTGATTGAGAATTTCAAAGTTCTGCTTCTTTTACATCGTGCTTTTTTAGGTACCATATTTTATTTGGGAGTGCTGCTTGAGCATTTCACATGTGTTGCTTTTCAACGACCATAAAATCCTTAGATGTCTATTGCTTTTAATTCCATATTAATTTCATTCCTTGAGTTAACAACAAACTTGTTTGAAGCCTAATTTCTGGCAAGGGCTAGTTGCAGTACAGCAATATATATTTCAATTCCACTCCAGTTTTTGATGGAAGTTCAACTTGTACAAGTTCTTTAGTAAGATACAAAATCATCAGCTGTGTTTTTATGTAACATCAATAATCATCAGTGAAAGCAACTTTAATACACTGAAAATTCTATGACCTTTTACTTACCTATAGTAGAGGAAGTATTGTCTTCCATTCTAAAATCAAGACTTTATAGGAAATATATGTGTGGCATCTTCCACTAACACTAAGATTTCCAAGAAAATCCCCCACTCTAAACTACCCTGTACATGGAAAATTTATTTGTAGTTATTTTTTAGTTTCTTAAAAATGGCTCTAACAATTTTGATTAAAATACCCCATGTTTAACAGATTTACATGACAAAAGAAAATTATTTCTTGAATTTTTTGCCAATAATCAATTAAGTCTTCTTCATTCTGAATTAATTTTGTAAAACCATAAACTGTAAGAAATAGGAGGGGGAGGGGAAATTCTGATGTGTTACACTCACATGACTTTCTCTATTCTTGTACAAACTATTTTTACAAATGCTTATTCTCTATATGCTTCATGTTAATCGAGATGTTAATCTTATTGCTAATTTTCTTGTAAGTGCAAGGGGAATATGGTAGGCTTTAAGCGACAGTCAAATCTTTTAAGAGCTGGTTGCTATGTTGAGTATTCCATTCTCTTTGCATGTCCAGGACAAAAAAATGAATAACCAATTTGAGAAAAAGTATAAGTATTGCAAAAATTTAAGGGAATAACAAGCAATATCTCAAAAATGGTTCACTCAACAAAAAAATGTATGTGACATAAATTGTGTATTTTAACGCGATCTACATTTTTTGTGTTGTAAAACTTTGTCTGTCTCTTATAGTTTACCAGTTATGCAAAAGTCATTCACAATGAAGAATACTTTTGGAGACATTCCCAGAAAATTCGAGATATACATTTTATTTGTCATGAAAATATCTTAAACATATGATATTTTAATCAAAATCGTTAGAGCCATTTTTGAGAAAATTAAAATTTTCGAAAAATGTTCCATGTAAAGGGTAATCTGGGGTGGGGGTATTTTCTTGAAAAGCTTTGTGTCGCATCTCTGGAAGATACTGAACCTAAATAGCAAGTTTGGTGTTTATCCGACTGTTTGTTTCTGAATTATGCTGTTCACAGACACAGACAGACAGACAGACACACACATGGACATGTTTCCAAAAATGCTTTTATTTGATTCAGGGGGTCTCAAAATATATATTTCCGGTGAAATCTCGGTATCGAATTTTTGGGTCGAATACAATACTTCCCCTACTTACTATACGTAGCAGAGAAAGTAAAAATTAGAAGTTAAAAACATAGAGCTTGTTAAAACACTGAATTATGTCAAATAACATTTGTTGCATCATTAACCATTTTGGAGATTTCATTTTCTTGATTTGAATTTTCAAATGCTTTTATGAAATCTTAAGTTCATATGGTTGTACTGTATAATTGGATTATGGTCAAAATTACAGTGTTTTACGTATGAAATATGTTTTTTTTAATATCCAGAGTAATCCTTGTGTGATAAGGAATGTTTTGGTATGTTAGGTGTTGCTGTGGGGATAATATTTGGTCCATCTGCCATCCCTTTTATGCAAACATTCTTATATAGTATTATCTGGTGGATTTTGGCAACTTTTTGAAGGAATTACTGCCAACATGAATCATTCGAGTTTTAGACGCGCAGATCCCTCGGCTATGCCCTGTTGTTGAAGGCTGCAACTGCTCCACTCCTCTCCTTCTAAAAAACATCCTACGGTTACACTTTGAGGTTGAGGGCCCTCAATCATATTTTCTGCTATGCCAGCAGAAAGACAATACAACCAATGTTCACATGATGCCATGGGTGAGATGCATACAATGCGACTTCTGATAGTAATATGGAACAAAGGTGGCAAAATATGCCATAAATTCATGAAAATACCTAAAGCACCAGGTTTATTGTTATTATGTGCAATGATGCTATTAAAAAAAAATCTGTTGTGTTACACTCACATGACTTTCTTACTCTTGTACAAACTATTTTTACAAATGCTTATTCTCCATATGCTTCATGTTAATCAAGATATTGAGATGTTAACCTTATTACTAATTTTCTTGTAGATGCAAGGGGAATTGGTAGGTTTTAAGCGATAGTCAATTATTTTAAGAGCTGGTTGCTATGTGGAGTATTCCATTCTCTTTGCATTACCAGACAAAAAAAAAATGAATAATGAATTTGAGAAAAAGTATAAGTATTAGAAAATTTAAGGGAATAACAAGCAATATCTCAAAAATGGTTCACTCAACAAAAACATGTATGTGATATAAGATGTATATTTTAATGCGATCTACATTTTTTGTATAGTAAAATTTTGTCTGTCTCTTATAGTTTACCAGGTATGCAAAAGTCATTCACAATGAATACTTTTGGAGACATTCCCAGAAAATTCGAGATATACATTTTATTTGTCATGAAAATAGCTTAAGCATATGATATTTTAATCAAAATCATTTGAGCCATTTTTGAGAAAATTAAAATGTTCGAAAAATGTTCCATGTAAAGGGTAATCTGGGGTGGGGGTATTTTCTTGAAAAGTTTCGTGTCGCATCTCTGGAAGATACTGAACCTAAATACCAAGTTTGGTGTTTATCTGACTGTTCATTTCTGAGTTATGCTGTACACAGACAGACACACAGACACACACACGGACATGTTTCTAAAAATGCTTTTCTTGGATTCAGGGGGTCTCAAAACATGTATTTCTGGTGAAATCTCAGTATCAAATTTGTGGCTGGAATACAATACTTCCCCTACTTAGTATACGTAGTAGAGAAAGTAAAAAAAAAAAAAACCTAAATTAAAAGTAAATAAACCTCTTATATAAGGTATCCATTGTCATAAAATTAAAGATAAAAATAAAGAAAATACAGGTATCTTGCTAACATGTTAGTTCCAAGATTTGGAAGGCAAATTTAACTGCAGAACAAGAGGAAGATTGAAGTAGTGGTATTATATTTTTTACCCCATGCTTTGGGAGCCAATTTGAAGGTTTGCTGCTGCTACGTATGGAAAACCAGTTTGAAGATGATGTATTATTTTTGACTGTTGGGAAGCGATCTTGAAGTAGTTGCAACCGCACATATGGTAAAAAGTTTCCGGTAGCCTTTGCTCCAAATGTACTTCCCGGTGGCCTTTGCCCCAAATGTTTAAAAAATATTAATTTTGTAATTTTGACTGTTTCTTTAAATATTATATATTTATGTTTGCCTTGGTTGCGTCAGTATTTATATTTTTTTTAGAGACATGAATGCCTTAGCAGGGAGTGGTGCGACTGAAGAATGTAGACTTACACAGATTGTAATTTTTTCTTCACTCCATTTATTAATCCTTGACACGATCTAAATAACACTTCACTGATATAGAGAGCTGTGAGATTTTTTTTATCAATTACTTGCACTTTTTAACATGTAAAGCTATTTTCGTCTCACACAAATACATATTAAATTTCTCGAGGATGCATTTCGCATCCGTTTAGGAACACTGTCTACAACCAACTAATTTCTGAATTCGTAAATTTTGCTCCATTTTAGTTTATGATTGGCTAATCTTATTCCAACAGAATACCTTCATTTAACTAAAGCTTTTTCTGGTTGTTGATTGGCTTTTATAAACTGTCACAAAAATTACATTATTGTTTCCAAGAATTACTAGTAGCATTATTAAACCATTTAATTCATTATTGCTTCAAGGTTACCTCATTGTTAGCAACTTTTAACCTATTATTCTCAAGCTCCTACATTATTAAATTACGTAATACATTCACATAACATTATTACACATGTATACAATAATATAAACATTAATACAATGACTGTTACATACATTTTATATATTATATTATACATACATTGCTTTAAGGCAGGCTGTTGTTATATTTTATATTATATAATTTGACTGAAATCATTTAAGTGTTAAAAATACTGCCTCAAGATGCAAAAAACTGGCTCGTAGATTCATCCAGACTGGATTGCAATTGTTTTGTCTTTTAGGATTGCTGATTATTACTATTTTCTGTCACTATGTTTTTTGATGCAGTAGTTACACAGTTCCATCCAAACAAATGGTGGAAGATAATGGAATTGAAAACAGGAAATAAAGTAAACTTACCAGTAAAATTTATTAGTTTTATAAAAAGCCTCATTTCTTGGCTTTCTCTCTCTCTCTCTCTCTCTCTCTCTTTCTCTGAAGTAGGAGAAGTAGTGCAGGAAGGTAACTGAGAGGAGCGTGGTAGGTGGCAGAGTTCCGTTGAGCACCTCTGCTAGTGCGGAAGGGTAACCGCCAGCTTATTGTGCTGGCAGTGGGTGATGGAAGTGTCAGGGTGACAGGCATGACCTTGCCAGGGCCCTGACTGCCACCACAGGGAGTAAACAAGGAAGGATTGGAAAGAAGTAAGCCTTTGTTGCTTTAATCTTTGCTTTTCTTTAGTGTTGTGGTGGTGTCTAAATGGTGTGTGTGTGTGCGTGCGTTATAGAGAGAGAGAGAGAGAGAGAGAGAGAGAGAGAGAGAGAGAGAGAGAGAGAGAGAGAGGGAGAGATTTAGTGGCAGTTGTGATGTTGGTATCGCAGGTGGAGGGAGGAGAACCTGTGACCTTCACTGAGCTTCTGGTGGCTGGCATATAGTTTGTATTATTTGATTCCTGATGTCTGTGTGTGCTTGGTGAATCAGTTGTAGGACGGCGGCGATAGTGGCTTCCAGGGACCCCAATTGTTGTCTGGCAGTTGCAGATTTGGAAGTATTGAGTTTGTGTTGGTTGCCTCGATGTTATGAAGTTTACTCTGGATGGAAGCGGCGATTTCTGGGTCCTCCTCGGCTGCGATCTCTTAAATGGTCCGTTGAAGTTTGACCAGCTGCGATGAGGCGGCCGAGAATTTCCTGTTGGTGTATCACTGCATCACAGTTATTGACTATAGGCGTTGGTCAACAAAGCGCTTGAGCATCTCTAGGCGCCGATTGAGGGCCGAGACCTCATCTCGAATACTGTTGGAAGCCTCGGTGAGGGCGGCTAGCTGGGCCTCGATGACTTCAAAAGCGGTGGCGGCGAAGTTGCGGCGTTGTGGTGAAGTGGCCTCCGGTGGTTGCGTTTGAGCAGGCAGTTGGCTGAGGTGTAGACCTTGATGGCGGCGAAGAGCCGCTCATCGCAGTGAATGGCCGAGGATAACGCAGGCAGACAGCCTGTCCGGTGTAGTGGTCTGTCCTGCCGCAGGTGGCAGCGTGGCGTTGCGCTGCATTCGGCCTCCGAGTGGCCACATTGGCAGCATCGGCGGCACGATGGCATCCAGGTGGTCTTGCTGGGTTCTGTGGTGACAGTACAGTCAAGGAAGGCCATCCCTGAGTTGATTGCAGCGTCGCAGTGCGCCCTGTCTTGAAAGACAAGGTGCACCAGTGGAATAGGCTCATGGCGATTGTGTATCCTGGTCATAGAGACCAGGGAGCTCCTCCAGTAGCATTTGCGTTGGCAGTCGGCGATGAATACTGGCTGTATCTGTCTGCGGTGGCTAGAGGAGGTGACCGAGGTCCTGGTGGTGGCTGGTTGCTATTCAGGTAGCTGCAATGACAGCGGCCGTGGCGGCATTCAATGCGTTGCCACGCCTGGCGGATGTGACAGCAGCTGTCGGGGCTAAGCGGTGGCTGAGTCATAGCTAGTTCCAGGCAGCGGCGGTGAGCAAGCTGCCCTCCCGGCGGATGCCGGGGGAGCGGCCGGCGAGTCGGCGGTGGCTGGTTCCGGTGTCGGCGGGCTGTGGGCAACTCCCTCAGCTATCGCCAGGTGGGTCTGGCGGTTTGTTCCGGAGTAGGATCGGCGACACAATGGTGCTTCTTTCTTCCCAACTTGGTTAGTCGATCCAAAAAGAAGATGTATATTCCCCATTTCTTGTACTGCATCAATTAAGACTATCTTTTCCACACATGGGCTTCTTTTGTCAAAATTAAGAAACCATTTAGGAGGGAAAAGAACGAGAAACTAGTGAAGATCTACAAATTTGTGCATGTTTCCAAAAGGGACTCAATTGTATGTACAGTCATTTTACCACTCTACAATAATAACACATCAAATTAAAGTTTTTTTCTAGGAGTGTAAATCTTATTTAACTGTGTTTCTTATATTGCAAAAAAATCTAAAATACAATATTAATAAAATAATCTCTGGTGAAAATAAAAGGTTTCTTTCAATAAGTATGGTGACTGTTTTTAATTTGTATAAGCCTAAGTAAAATTTTGTTGTTTAAATTTTTATACATAAATATAGGTGGGCTTTAGTGGGATTTTGGCAGATATTTTTAAATGTATTTTTTTATAAAACTCTCATTCATGGTTTTTTTGGGGGGTCAGGTTAACTTACGACCCTGGCTCTGTTAGTTAATAATAAAGTAATAGATGTAAGCTTATTTATATTTTAAACTTTTACTAGGAAAGACCAGATGGCCAGGATGCTCAGACACCTGAAGACACTAATGGAGTAGACTGGAGTTTGATACCAGTTAAAACGGAACTGAGAGATGATGACTATGAGGATAATGGTGCTCAAGAGGATTTGAACCACAGGTAAGAAACATTCCCTTATTGATGATAATGGGTTATATGAATAAAAATAAGTATATAGTATATGCTTCACTTTTTCAAGTAAATACTCAGTTTGGTAAGAATAAAACCTTTTGAGTAGTATCTTCATTTTGAGAACATACTCAAGCATCCATCTTACAAGAGTATGTGCTCATATTTGGTATGAATAAAAGCTAGTATATTCTCTGTTTTACAAGTTCATTCTCCTCTCATGTTGAGTCATGGTTAGATGCATACTCACTTGTGAGTATATATTCATCTTTTTTTACTTAAAACTAAATATGAAGGGAATGGCACAATTTATGAGCTGTATAGTACCTCTTATGGAAAACTTCCAAATATAGCCATGCGCATTAAAGAAGTTTCAAAATCCTATATTGTTTCAGAAAAACATAACCTAGAACTAACATTGAAAGTCAGCTTTATTAATTAACCTTATTATGTAAAGTTTTAACTTCAAAATCCAGATACCTACTCATAACTTTATAAGAAAATTATTTCATTGTATACCTAAATAGTGTAAATATGCTGCAATTCAAAAAACAGTTGGATGACTTCATCCAGCACCTCATGAATTATGACTTTCCAATCCACAATTATTCCTTTCTTTTTGCTTATAACCATTTTATTTATTGGTTTTTAAACATTGCCATAACATTCAAAGAGTTTCAAAATTCTAAATTGCTTCATGAAAGCATAACCTAGATGTATCATTGAAAGTCTGATTTATTAATGAAACTTAATATATAAAATCCTAACCCCAAAATTCAGTTGCTTAAGAAGTTAGGTTACTTATAACAAAACTGTATCTTAGAAAAATAGTGTAAACATTCCGGGATTATAAAACACAATGATTTAAATCTGCATCTGGCACCTTATAGTTATGACTTTAAAATATGTGAATATTTTCTTTTTGTCTGATTTATTGACAGTAGACTTTTGCCTATTCAATTTAATTTTCTTTATTGTTTTGCTAATTTAACTTATAGCTATGCTTTTGTGTGTTGCTTCAGTTAATTTTTCATTTCTTGAAGGACTTCATATCTCTCTAATATTTCTGCTGAAATTTGCTATGCAACACAGGATAATTCCTGAGCAGTTTTGATGGCACAGTAGATTTAGATAGATAGATTTTTATTGTACTTTTCTTACATACTTCTTTTTACAATGTTCAACTTATAAACTAACTTAATCTATGTCCCAATTTCTTTACCAGCTATACTACTCTTTTTGCCTGGCACCCTGGCCTTCTGGCTCCTCTAAACTTTCCTTACTACCTTTTATCCATATTTGCCCATCTTCTCCTTCCTCCATTTGCCTTTCTACCTTTCTTATCTCTCTTACTTTTCTACTCCATTTCTCTTTTACTTTCTTTAAGAACTCCCCCATATTCCTAATTTGCTTTTCTTCTTTTCTCATTATCATTTTTATTGCTACTATTTTCTTATCCATTTTTTCCCATTTTTTTCCCATACTTCTTGTCTCCATTCTGCTAATTCTTTACATTCTACCATATAATGCTCTGTGCTTTCGCTATCGTCGCATAATTCACAAATTCCATTTTTTTTCCCCCTTAACCCTCTCAAATACATTGCTCCTGTTCTCATCCATGCAAACGCTTCTTTTCCTGCTCTATCACAATAATCTACATACCCTTCCCTTCCCCATTTCCTTTTTACTAATCTATAGAACCCTAGTGACTTTTTATTTTTTAAACTTCCCCAAATCTCTTGTCTTTCTATATCCTCCACTCTGTTTCTTACTGCTATCCAAAAACCATCGCTATTTCTTTCTCCTATTCTCCAAATATCTCCCATTCCTATCTTCTCCATAATTATTTCTACCCCTGTCCACCAGCTATTTTTATTTTTCATACTCTTTTGTTGTTCCATGCATATCTTTAAAATTTCCTCTTTATCTTTTCTCAAGCACCTAAACCAAAATTTTAATATCTTTTCCAGTATCACACCCTTTCTTCTTGTTCTTCCTAATTCCACTAATGCTACCTCCCCTGGTGCTGATCTTGTCAGCCCCAATAGCTCTTTATAGAACATTCCATAGCTCTGGTCTATTTTCCTACTTAATTCAGATCCTCCCCAAATTTCTACTGCATATAACATTCTTGTTTCCACCAATGTTTCATACATTCTCTCTAACCACCTAGTTGGCATTTCCAATTTATATTTGCACATCCTTACTCCTATCATTGCTGCCTTTCCTTTAGCCACAAGATGGCACAGTAAGTACCAAATGCAGCAAAATCTACTCTAATTAGGAATGCCAAACAACGCAGAACCACACAATCAACAAAGCTAGTGGGTTATATGAATAAAAATGAGTATATAGTTTATGCTTCACTCTTTCAAGTAAATACTCAGTTTGGTAAGAATAAAACCATTTGAGTATCTACTTCATTTTGAGAACATGCTCAAGTAATGGAAGCAAAGTAGAACATACTCAGGCACCCATCTTACAAAAGTATGTACTCTTATTTGGAATGAATAAAAGCTAGCATATTCTCAGTTTTATGAGTTCATTCTCCTCTCATGCTGAGCATGGTTAGATGCATGCTCACTTCTGAGTATATATTGATTGTTTTTACTTAAAACTAAATATGAAGAGAATGGCACAGTTTATGAGCTGTATAGTACTCATGGAAAATTTACAAACAAGCTATATGTATTAAAGAAGTTTCAAAATCCTGCATTGTTTCAGAAAAACATAACCTAGAAATAGCATTGAAAGTCAACCTTATTAATTAACTTTACTATGTAAATTGTTAATTTCAAAATCCAGATACTTATTCATAACTTTATAAGAAAACTGTTTCATAGTATACCTAAATAGTGTAAATATCCTGGGATTTTAAAAACAGTCGGATGAGTTCATCCAGCACCTCATGAGCTATGACTTTCCAATCCAGAATTATTCCTTTAATTTTGTTACAACCATTTTATTTATTGGTTTTTTTATCTTTGCCATGAACATTCAAGGAGTTTCAAAATCCTGTATTGTTGCATGAAAACATAACCTAGAAGTATTATTGAAAGTCAGATTTATTAATTAAGCTTACTATGTAAAATCCAAACCCCAAAATTCAGTTGCTTAAGAAGTTAGGTTACTTATAACAAAACTATTTCGTAGAAATATAGTGTAAATATCCCAGGATTCTAGAAACAGTCTGATTTGAATTTGCATCTGGTATTTTATAATTATGAATTTAGAATCCATGAACATTCAAGAAGTTTCAAAGTCCTGTATTGCTGCATGAAAACATAACCTAGAAGTATTATTGAAAGCAGATTTATTAATCAAGCTTACTATGTAAAATCCTAACCCCAAAATTCAGTTGCTTAAGAAGTAAGGTTACTTATAACAAAACTGTTTCATAGAAAAATAGTGTAAACATCCCAGATTTTAGAAACAAGTCTGATTTGAATTTGCATCTGGCACCTTATAATTATGATTTAAGAATCCGTGAATATTTTCTTTTTGCCCGATTTATTGATAATAGAATTTTGCCTATTTCATTTTATTTCTTGTTTTGCTAATTTCATTTACAGCCATGCTTTCGTGGTGTTGCTTCAATTATTTTTTCATTTCTTAAAGGATCTAATATTTCTGTAAAATTTCCGCTGAAACTTGTTAAAACACAGGATAATTCCTGAGCAGTTTAGATGGGACAGCACCAAATACAACAAATCTACTCCTCTAATTCAGAATGCCAAATAACACAACACCACACACTCAACGAAGCTAGTATATGGTCAAAGAGTGTAGATGACACGAGTATATACTTACATTTAAGTGAACAAAATGGCTGTGGGGATGAGTATATACTTGTATAAGGTAGTAGGCATTTATTCTTATGAAAGCGAGTATGTTCTTATTGAGCTGAATATATAATCACAAAAAGTGTTCATACTCATGAGTATAAACTTTGAGTAAGTACTTGCCTTTTATTCATATGACCAAGTATATGGTCAAGCAGTGTAGATGACACGAGTATATACGTACATTTAAGTGAACAAAATGGCTGTGGGATGAGTATATACTTGTATAAGGTAGTAGGCATTTATTCTTATGAAAGCAAGTATGTTCTCTTGAGCTGAGTATATAATCACAGAAAGTGTTCATATTTATGAGTACAAACTTTGAGAAAGTACTTGCTTTTTATTCATGTGACTCAATTAATTGCTCTTCCACATATGCCATGTGTGAGCTGAAGTTGAAAAGATAGAATAAGACTGAAAAATTCAGTACCATAGCCAGGATTTGAACCACATTATTCAGGTCACTAGGTTGCTTCTCTGTTAACAAGTTATTAGCAGAGCAGCAGTTTTGAAAGCCCATCCTCAGGTATCTCACATTCTTATAATGTGTACTAATATTATAAACAGAGAAAATATGTGTTTGTGTGTCTGTGGGTATTTTTTTTTATCTCTAAAACTGCCCTAATGATTCTGATAATTCTTTCACCTTTGTAAAGTCCTATTCTTTATGATGGACGTGGGCTGTAAAACACCTTGAGCTTTGTTTCAAGTCTGCTTAAGTAATTGGCGCTTTGTGGTTTATGCTGAAGAGCTGCCAACATTTGAGCGAAAACATCATTAGATCAAAATAAGGAGGAGGACAGTAAACGAATATGATTAATATTCAACGTCATTAAACAAAAAAAGAAACAAAAGTATAAAAGAAAAAAGACAATGAAGCGAGCAGAGGCCTTCAGGCTGTGGGGAGCCACAGTGAATCCGTAGGGTCCTTGGGTTTCGAGATTTATCCAAGGTTAGGTTTAGGTTGGTGTGTGTCCATATGAATTGGTTTCATATAATGGGTATGATATCAGAAAATGTTCAGTAAAGGAGGCAAAAGTGAACTTCAGATGCTCGGCTAAAGGCTGGTTTACAGCCAAGAACGGTATCCAGAATGAGAACAACAAAGTTGAAATACATTTATTTTAATGGGAATGTTTACAGTCGAAGGGAAGCTTTCTCAGGCCCGAGGAATGAGAAAGAAGACTTGACAAAGTTTTAACTTCTTGTTCCTGGGCGCAGCATATTATACCCCGCCGTTTTCCAAAAATGATTTATGTCACTTGTGTAGTTCATGCTCTTCATAGATGTCGTCCTCTGTGGTGTAGTGATTACCATGCTAACCTCTAGTTCCCAGGGTCGTGGGTTCAAACCTGGTGAGGGTGATGGATTTTTTTTTTTTTTTTTTTTTTTTGTAGGTGAAAATCCTTAGCATGGCTTCCTTTGGAAGGCAAGTAAAGCTGATGATCCCGTGTCATGGATTTCCGTCACGTAAAAGAATCTTAAGCCTGATAAAGAGGCCTCTGAGCAAAATTACTGGTCTTTCACGCCCAATATAGAATGGGACACTAAGAACCACTGCAGTTAAAAGAACATCCATAAATAAAACTCAATTTAATTTTTAATTTCTCTTCATAGATTATATGAATGTATCAGACTCCTATATCCTAATATGGATAGGCTTGTTCAAATGGGAAAAAATGTTTCTTAAATCACCATTGAGGATTCATCTCCAGAGAAAAAAATTCCAACCTTCCTCTTCCCCCTGTGCCAGTGGTCATGCACTGGGGCACTTGGTTAAGTGCAGTTTTGTACCATGCAACAAATTTTGAAAGTTTTGCATCTGGTGTAAATCACTCTTGACAAAAATGATGTGTCATCTATTGAAATAGTTCAGGGTTTATTGAAAGATGGCTAATTAAAAAATGTAATCTAAACTTTTTGTGTGTTTCCATACAAAAACTAGAAACTTCAACAGATCTTTCGAGTGAAATGGGCTGTTGAAATGAAAATTAATTTGTTAACAGGGCTAAAAGTACTAAAAGAGAAATTTAAAAATTTGTTTGGGAAAAACAATGGTTTATAAAAGCTGTGTAAAGTGGCTCAAGCCATGGAAGATAAACAAGTAGGTGATTTAGAGTATGAGAGTTTTAGTAATACCCCTTTGTTTAATTATGCACGTCTGACCACCTGTGATGTGGAAAGATCATTTTCACAACATACGGCGCTATTTAGACACAATTGGCATGCATTTGCGATGGACAATTTGGAGAAGACTTTTTTGTCCACTACAATTTTAAGGGAACAAGCTAGGAGCTGCTATCCATCTACGAGTGGTGAGTACCTCTAACAATAATAAATTAATTATTTTCACTCATTTCTGTGAATTTAACTAAAATACTTTTTAAATTTTACCAAAAATTTTTTCTTTTTAGCACATAAACAAAATCTGATGTGTTACACTCACATGACTTTCTCTACTCTTGTACAAACTATTTTTACAAACACTTATTCTCCATCTACTTCATGTTATTCCAGATAAACATTTGCAGACTCTATCTTATTGCTAATTTTCTTGTAGATGTAAGGGGAATATATATTTACATGGGCAATATAGAAATACAGTAGCCTTTAAGCACATACATATCTCTTAATAGCTGGTTGCTAGGTGCAGCACCATTCCCTTTGCCACAGATAAATACTCTTTGCATATCCAAGACAAAAAAAAAATGAATAACGAATTCCCATTTGAGAAAATAAGTATTGAAAAATTTAAGGGAATAACAAGCAATATTTCGAAAATGGTTTACTCAACAACAAAAACGTATATGACATAAATTGTGTATTTTAATGCGATCTACATCTTTTGTGTAGTAAAATTGTGTATCTCTTACGGTTTACCAGTTTACCAAAAGTCGTTCACAATGAAGAATACTTTTGGAGACATTACCAGAAAATTCAAGATATACATTTTATTTGTCATGAAAATATCTTAAACATATGATATTTTAATCAAAATCGTTAGAGCCATTTTTGAGAAAATTAAAATATTCGAAAAATGTTCCATGTAAAGGGTACTCTAGGGTGGGGGGATTTTCTTGAAAACCTTCGTGTCGCATCTCTGGAAGATACTGAACCTAAATACCAAGTTTGGTGTTTATCCGACTGTTTGTTTCTGAGTTATGCTGTTCACAGACAGACACACAGACACACACACACGGACATGTTTCCAAAACATGTATTTCCAGTGAAATCTCGGTATCGAATTTTTGGGTGGAATACAATACTTCCCCTACTTACTATATGTAGTAGAGAAAGTAAAAAATATTTTAACTTGTTTTTTACTACATAAAAATCTGCTCCCTAGTCATAATGATTTTGAAAACTTGCAAGAGCAGGTGCTTTTTAAAGTATTATAGACTTTTAAAGTGGTTGTAAGTAGGGCTGTAGAAAAAAATGCAGAGACCTCTTATTCCTCTGCTACAAGTGTTGATTATTCTTGAGATTTTATGCTACTGGCACTTTTAATTTAATGGTAGGAGATAATGTTGGAATTACTGAAGCTACGCTCCGCTACCATTTTGGAATGTGTTTTTCTAACCCAAGAGGAAGTGGATTGAATATAGGAATAATGGCAGATGTCTGCTTGAGAAAAATTACATAATTAATTAATAAGCCGAATTTCTTTAATTTAATAAACTTGCATTCAATAACGTACATAATTACCTTTTTTAGAAACCATTATTCTTTCACAATTCTTTACATTTTTAACGGCTTCAATACATTAAATTAAAGTACCATAATTACGTACTTGCTTCCTACTCTCACATTTACCGATATCTTTGTAATCTAAACCCTAATAAATCTACAGTTCGGACGATCATCCTTTCCCCGGTGAATAATTACTAAAGAGAATTTTTGAATAGTTTAAGCCAAAAAGAAATTTAGAAATACCGTCCGGAATGCTTTCTGTCTAAATGCTGTCCTGGTGTTTTCCTCGTGACCTCTCTCGCTGTCGATAAAGACTGATCAGCCTTGTGGATTGCACGTTGAGGAGAGCTGCAACTGATCCTGTGCCTGCGCATTCGACGATCACCATCGCTTGACATACTACACAACTCAAATTAAATGCACGCTTTCTTTTTGTTGTTGTCGTCTCCTTGACAAACCACTACCTTAGTCGTTTTACTTCTATTCCCATAGATGTCAACCTTCCTTTAGTGGAGCCCGTAATCGCTTAGAGTAAGTTTCTCCGGGCACAGGGTTTATCAGGAAAGTTTCCAAACCAATTGCTTCAAGAAGCTAAAAATATTTTTGTTGGGGTCTTCTTGATCCTCAATCAGTGATAACACACTTTCATCCACATTAATTTCATTATAATATCCACCACAGTTTTAAACCTTCTAAATGCTCTTCACACCTGGTGGTTTTGATGCTGCTTTTTCTATTAGGGCTTGTTCTAAAATGTCCCAACAAGCTCATCAAACAAACTTTTATGGCCAATAAGCAACACACTTGTACAATCACATGGACTCCTCTGGATTGCAACCCTAAAGGATAGCCCGTGATATATTAAGTTTGCCATTCTGAATTTGACGGATCCGCCACCATTAGCGAATTTGTAAACTAAAAAACAAACGTGAATTGTCTTGTGAAACATACAACAACAAAATGAAAGTTAGTGTTTATTATGTGGTTACTTTTACCATAGTTTAAGAATAAAATAGAAGTGAAGAAGCTAAAACGGTCTCAAAATTTCTCTATTTGACTATTTGCTGATGTATTTCTCATTTCTTATACTCCATCTGCTAAGCTGAAAGCTCTACTATAGTAACCACTGAACCAATTTTGATAATACTTTCACCATTGAAAAGTCCAAATCTTTTGTGACAAATATGGACCATAAAATACCTTATAATTTCAATTCATAAATTACTAAAATACTTACAAGGGTTTGCAAAGCCTGTGTATTAGAATGCGAACACATCCCAGATATAAAAAATCTGATGTGCTACACTCACATGACTTTCTCTACTCTTGTACAAACTATTTTTACAAATGTTTATTCTCCATATGCTTCATGTTAATCGAGATGTCAATCTTATTGCTAATTTTCTTGTAGATGCAAGGGGAATATGGTAGGTTATAAGTGATAGTCAAATCTTTTAAGCGTTGGTTGCTATGTGGCGCATATAATATAAAATATAATAACAGCCCACCTTAAAGCAATATGTGTATAAATAACATAAAATGTATGTAATAGTCATTGTATTAATGTTTATATTATTATGTACATGTTTAATAATGTTATGTGAATGTATTATGTAATTTAACAATATAGGAGCTGTGATAATAATAGGTCAAAAGTTGCTAACAATGAGGTAACCTTGAGGCAATAATGAATTGGAAAGTTTAATAATGCTACTAGTAATTCTTATAGCAACAATAATGTAATTTTTGAGACAGTTTATAAATAGCCAATCAACAACCAGAAAAAAGCTTAAGTTAAATAAAAGTATTCTATTGGATTAGGAATAGCCAATCAGAAACTGAAATAGAGCAAACTGTACAAATTTAGAAGTCAGTTGCTAGTAGACAGCGTTCCTAACTGGACGCGAGACGCATCCTTGAGAAGTTTAATACGTATCCAGTGTGAGACAAAAATTCATTACGGCGAGGATATTATAAAGTTTACGTGTTTAAAAAGTGCAAGTAATTAATAAATAATCTCAGAGCTCTCTATATCAGTGAAGTGTTATTTAATCATGTCAAGGATTAATAAATGGAGTGAAGTAAAAATTATAATCTCTGTAAGCTTACATTCTTTAGCTGCACCACTCCCTGCAAAGAGAAACATGTTTCTACAAATTAATACTGATGCAGCCGAGGCAAACATAAATATATATGTAAAGAAACATAAAAATGCAAAGTTGATTCTTAAACATTGGGGCAAAGGTCACCGGAAAGTAAACGTTGGGGCGAAGGCCACCGGAACTTGGTACCATACGTGGGGAAGTTACTTCATCAAGTGTTCGGCTCCCCAACTGTAGAACTACAACAATACAACTAAAATAATACAACTGCTTCAAATTGGCTTTCCATACATGAAGCAACAACCTGTTTCTCACATTCTGGTTACCATTCTCGGTTGTTGTGAACCAACCTTAAGCTTTTGTAAGAATAGTTTGTAAAATAGTAAGTAGACAAAGTCATGTGAATGCAACACATCAGTTTTTTTTTAGCCAAATCGTCTGCCCTTTCATTGCCATGAATTCCCATATGTCCCAGCACCCATAAGCAACTCTTGAATGCTCACATTATAATACATGCACTTTAACTTTGTTGCTCTTGTTCTGGGTTATTGTGAACCACCATTAACAGTATCATCATGGAGAGTAGATGATGTGGTATGAGTCCTGACTGTGGCATTGAATTTATGAAACCTAATTCAACTTTCCAATAGGTAGAGATTTGTTATACGTCAGAGTTTTTCAACAGAAATGTAATAATCCATAATTTTTCTTTTTCTAGTCAGTATTCATCAGACTTACAGTCGCAGCAGTTTGAGACTCAAAGGTTCCTAAGTGGTGAAAACCACAACATGGGAGCGGTAACGAATGCAGAGCACCTTTTGGCTACTGCATACCTCAGCGGCTTCAAGTTCGACAACAGCAACTTAGACGCCCGCAAGAGGTTTGCCTGCGTTGAGTGTGGTAAGCACTTTGTCCAGAAACAGCATCTGGTGTCTCACATGCGTACCCACACGGGAGAAAAGCCATACAAGTGTACGATATGTGGCAAGGCGTTCGCTCAGAGTGTCCACTTGAAGAACCATCACATTACACACACTCGTCTCAAACCGTTCAGGTGCAGTGAATGTGGCAAGTGCTTCGCCCAGAACATTCATCTGAAAAACCACCTGAGCACCCACACTGGCGAGAAGCCGTACCCCTGTACCTTGTGTGGGAAAAACTTTGCGCAGAACGTTCACCTAAAGAATCATCTCAGTACTCATACAGGAATTAGGCCGTTTAGCTGTAAAGTATGTGGTAAATCATTTTCTCAAAACGTGCATCTGAAAAATCACCAACTCATTCATTCTGACCAGAAACCGTTTCGCTGTAACGAATGTGGTAAGACATTTGCACAAAACATCCATTTGAAAAATCACCTCTCTACCCATACTGGTGAAAAACCGTTTGGTTGTCCAGAGTGTGGCAAACATTTTGCTCGTAGTGGCCAGTTAAAGGAACATTTGAAATTGCATTCTGGTGTAAAACCATTTAAATGCGAAATCTGTAACAAATGCTTTACTCAAAACGTACACCTGAAAAACCACTTAGCTACACATAACAATGATAATACGCAAATGTAAAATTAGATTCTTTGGAGAAATTTATGTTAACTATGATAGAAAATAGAAGTTATTTAGATGGAAGCTTTGTAAAGAGTATGGAAGCAGTATTCCTGAATTTTGTATTTACAGAGGGTTGCCCCACTGAAGTTCAGACGTTTTTACTTGTTTTTTCATGGCGAGATTTCCTTTCGCCACCACTTATTTTGTTCAGTGTGATTTCCATGGGGTTTAACTATGGCTCTGCAGTGCAATTTCCATTCAAGAAGGTTGCGTGTAAGAGCAGGAAGGGGGATGTTAACCCACTCCTCCTGGTAGGCTTTCCAGAGTCCTTCAATTGTATGGGACGCCGAGAAGCAACGTACTGTTTCAGCAGACCAAATTCACAAAAATCCATTAGCGAGGCATCTGATGACTTCATAGGGATCCTTTTAAATGGTGTCACATTGACACCCATTTCCATAGTTTCCAGTGGTAGTAATGCTGGGAAGACCAAGAAGTGTGGCTGGATGCTTTATCCATGCGCATCCAAACATTTGGGACAGCCTCACCATACAACCGAGGAATCTCTTCATCAAAATTTGGATCCATAACATTCCTTTGATAGTAGGCTGCATGAACTTTTACATTGTTGGCAACTCTGTGAATGCCGAATTTCCCCTGAGAGCAATCACCATAAATCACTTGGAAAACTTTTCCTTGTTCTCCCAAATAAAGTTGGAGCGCCCCTTTTAACCCATTTGATGGTAATAAATGGCTCAGGGTTTTCTTTTGTCACCTAGATAAACCCATTCTTCATCTAAAGAAATTACCCATTGCCACTTTTCACCTGCCAGGTGGTGTTCATAGTTTTCTTGCACTACTGAAGCGTTCTCTGATGTGCGCTCTTTCAAGGCGTGTGCACGCACTTTATGGCACCGTTCTAGAACCCAAATTGCTGTGTATTATCCAATAGATGGTCCCGTTGGATATTCCAATGTGGCTGGAAATGCTTCTTTGGGTTGGTGGGTTTTCTTGAGTCACTGTTGCACTCACCTTGGCTACTACTGCTTTAGGTCGTGTTGGTTGTGGCCTGTTTCTTACTAGTTTTTTTGCACACCGAATCTCAGGTGGGAACCCATTTTTATGCAACTCTGTTATATGCCCTACAGATGACTTACTTATGGTAAGACCTTTTTGTTTGCACCTTTCCACTATCACTGAAAGGTTGTAACCAGCATTGAAAAGTCCAACAATGTACCCCTGCCACAAGCCAGTGATTGTTGAAGGCATTACGAGTACACTTTGCCTCAGACTGTCCCAACAGACAGCTGACACTCACAGTAACCTTATGTAACAATAAAAACAAGCAGTTTGACCAATGACAGAGTGGGAAGGCGATTCAAAGTTGTCCGAGCTTAAGTGGGGCAACCCTCCGTATAGATTTGATTAATTTTTTTATATGTTTATATATTTATTTGTTTTTTCATTAAGACAAATGAATGAGCATTGGACAAGCATTTTCTGTTTGATATGTAATGCGTATTAATGCTAGGCAATGAAAACCACGTAGCCCTATCAGACAATACAGAAAAACCTTTTGCATAATCTGTTGAGAAACTATGCTGACCTCAGGTAGTATAAATAAAAACTTATGTCTCCTGAGCTGTTTGATTTGTACTGAAAGCGTACGTCTGGCAAACACCATCGTTAACATGCTGAGGATTAACATTCTGTGAATCTGTTATTGTTGTGTGTTTATTATTACATTGATTCATATCTAAAGGTATGCATAGAGTGATCATATAAAAGTATTATAATATAAAGCATGAACCAAGTAAATACGAGGGGTGTCCAATAAGTAAGTTTCCCTATTTTATAAAAAACATTACATACAATTGATCATGTTGAATTAATTTTATTTATATTGTACAATTCTTCTGTTACTTTACGACATAGTCAACATGTTTTTCCAAGCATTTTTGGAGACGTGACACAAGTTTTTCCCTGTTATACCAGGTCGGGTTGTGTGCTCATAACCAGCTGTTCACTTCTGATTCATCTTCGTCACGGTGTTAAAGTGCTTACCTCCATGATGACCTTTGAGTCAGGGGAACATGTGAAAATCACTTGGGAAAATACCTGGTGAATATGGAGAATGCGAGAAAACTTCCCAGTTGAATCTTCTGAGCTCCATCTCAGTCAAGATTCAGCTTGGAAGTTTTCTCGTATCCTCCGTATTCACCGGAGCTTGCCCCAAGTGATTTTCACATGTTCCTCCAACTCAAAGGTAAGCACTTTTAACACCGATGATGAAGTCAAACCAGTGAACAGCTGGTTGTGAGCACAGGACCCGACCTGGTACAACACTGGCTTAGAAAAACTTGTCACGTCCCCAAAAATGCTTGGAAAAACATGTTGACTATGTTGAAAAGTAACAGAAGAATTGTACAATATAAATAAAATTAATTTAACATGATCAATTGTGTGTAATGTTTTTTATAAAATAGGAAAACTTACTTATTGGACGCCCCTCATAATAATGGTATTGCGAGTGTTTTTTTGTATATATGGGGGTGAAAGGGTGTCCGCGTAAAATTGAAAGTCTGTTAAATCACGAATCATATAAAAAAGAGGCCCTCAGATTCATCAGTTCATTGATGCATTTACAAAGCAGTTCAACTTGCTCACTGTAAGCATTTAATGGTTCACCTATGTTTTTTCTATTGCTGGTACCATGTCTTTTCTGAAAGTGCCACAACCACAATTTTTTGTACAAAATTCTATGCCTGTTAGCTTTGCAAATTTATCGGCAGCAGCCCATAACTCCATACTTCGAACAGCAATGCCAGCAGAACACTGTTGAAGAAACCACTTGTATTAGCTTCTTCTAACTGCTTGTATTTGGCAAATTTCATGTACTTTCTATCTCGTATTATAGAACCACTCTTGGAGCTGTTGATACTGTAGTTAAGTGAAAACTTTTGAAGTTTTTACTTATTTTTGCAAATATCTGAAACGGTTTGTTTCTTCACACCCTACACTAATTTTATTATACAGAGTGAGCCAAAATACTCCGAACTACCTGCGCGGTGTATTTCCTGTCTGCATTCTTGGCACTCATTGCCATCTGCAGCTATCACAGAAAGGCACGGATGAAACTATACAACATTTTTAAAACTACTTTTAAAACCTTTACTTACCAACTTTATGAAAGGAGATGCTGAAACTGGCCACCGTCGTTATCCATACAATTTTTGGCACCTCTTTAGGAAACTATCCATCATGGAATTTTTGGGGAGAATTTTCCAAATGATGACCGATGTCGTATACTGTTTCTTCTGTAAGAACTGAACACGTCTTTTAGATTTCTTAGCCTGAACACTTCCTGGGCCTAAAATACATGCTGTGCAGTAGAAAACATATACTGAGCTATAATATACTTTGTGACTAAGTACAGGACAAAATAATAAATAACTCGTAATAACTGAAGTACATACATCACCGCCAACTCAAAACTGCACTTCACACTGCACACCAAAACCACAACAGCGTGACCTTGTTTATAGCAGCAGTGTGTTATCATGTTTTTATCATATTTCCACACGCCCAGTGGAAAAACACAGCGCAGCCGGTAATATTGTTCATAAAATACCGCTCCAGGATAACTTAAAACATAAAGTGTATAAGACAAAGCCACACACCCTGGAAGAATTAAAACAAAATATCCACCAGGAAATTTCTCAGCGTGAACTATGGCGAGTGATGGATAGCTTCCTAAAGAGGTGCCAAAATGTATGGACAACGACGATAGCCAGTTTCAGCATCTTCTTTCATAAAGTTGGTAAGTAAAGCCTTTAAAAGTAGTTTTAGAAATGTTGTATGGTTTCATCTGCGCCTTTCTATGATAGCGGCAGATGGCAACGAGCGATGAGGACGCAGACAGGAAAAACACAGTGCAGGTGGTTCGGAGTCTTTTGGCTCACTTTGTAACTATGAAGTAATGTATTATTATTACGCTGTGCACGTGGCGAGCATATTGTTAGAGGTTGCACCAACCTTGCATTATAATGGTAAGGTGGCTGTCTTAACAATGCAGTGTCCTGCTCTTTCTGCCAAATCATTCGCAATGTATCTTGCTTTCATTACATTTGATGCCTTTGCTTTGTAGACAAGTCATAATATTATAGTTTTTTTTCTCCGTGTGGGACATACTCTGATTGTATGCTATGTATGGTGCATAGTCTATCATAACAACAATGTTTGGCTCCAATTTAGGAAAATGTTTTGAACCAGGTTCTGAAAAAGCATTGCCTATGATTTCTTCATAGTAGTCCCCACTTTTTTGGATTAAAAGACTATCTCCCCATCTTCCATAAGACCGGAATCGCCACCTATATAAAGGAGAATTTGTGTTTTTAATACCTGTGTTTAGCAGACAAAAGTGCCTGTTTCTTTGTTTTGACAGTACTGTCAAACTAAGGTTTTGTAGATGTATGAGCTTCATTGTCCCAGATCTCATCTAAATACAGGATTATTCAAAAAGAAGAAACAGATTTTAAATATTTATTTTTAATGAGTGACAATATATAGCAACACATATGACACGTCATTGAATAGAGGAAACTTCAAAGTTTTAAGCCCCTACCTATTAGTTCCATTCAGTGCCTACAGTGGCGCTGGATTTGTTTACAAGAAAATGGTGATGCCACAGGAAAAGTCATTTTATGTGCTGCAGTATGCAAAGAGTGAATCCATTGTTTCGTTGCAGCATGCATTTCATTGTAAGTTCAACAAAGAGCCACCTCGTCATAAAAAATTTACAATTGATACAATAAATTTGTAGAAGATGGTTGCGTATGCAAACGGAAAAGCACTGGTCATCCTCGCATAACAAATGGTACTCATTTTGAACACATAAAATAAAATTTTGAAGTTTTCTCTATTCAGTGATGTATTGCATGTGTCGCCATCTATTGTTGTTCATTAGAAATAAATATTTAAAGTCTGTTCCTTCTTTTTGCATAACCCTGCATTAGTCCCCTTTTACCTGTAACGGTATTACAAAAAATGTTAATGCTTGTGATGTTTATGTATGTGTGTTTACTTCACGCGTTGCCATCTTGTGATGTCATTCATTTGTTTGGTTTGTAGCTCCATCTGGCGTAGCAATTTGCATCAGTTTTGAAATAATTCACTTTAAATGTCCTCCAGCTAGCTGTTTGGGTCGAACATGTATTTCTTTGCAGGTTGTGAAGCGGAAAGGAATCTTTTATCCAGAAATTATATTGATGAAGAAAATTTGTTTTATAATTTTTATTGCCGAACACGTTCACGAACACTTTACATATTGATTTAGATACTCGCCAAACTGAAACTGTTTGTAATAACTTCTTACTTATCACTTTTAACTCGCGTACTTCAACTTTGTGTATATTTAACTGTATAATATTTTAGATCTTTAATGATTTTTGCTGCGCGTAACTTGACGAAATGAAGGACTGACTGACAACGTGTAGTGTACACGAAATTTTGATGAACTGAGGGACCGACGTGTAATGTATTGAGAATTTTGTTGAACTGGAGGGCGATCTACCACGGACTCGACTTTATATACTCCCACTCCTCGACATGCCTAAAGATTATAAATGAACTGCTATTGGCTAATAAAACGCGCCAACATTAGCGTCTATTTTAATATCCAATGAAAACCACGAATACATATTGCTTTAGGAAATATTCTAGAAGGTTCTACCGAAAACGCGCGAAACATTACGTAACTTCCTTGTTCCCAATAATGATAAACAGCTCACCCCCTCGCTGCATTATTGCGTTATTATTGACAGTTTCAGTAAAGCCGTATAAACTTATTTCCCAATAATAATTACAATTGATAAACATCGGAAATCAATGTCACATAAAAATACATATTCATATTACAATCATTATTTACATTTAAGTAATTTGTGATACAAATTACCGTATCATACCTTAACTCTCTTATTTTATGCAAATAACATCTCTGCCACAGCAGAATACTTTCGCTATCAATAATCACATTTTTACGATTTCTGCATAAATATCAAATTCTATTTTGTTTAATAGATTATACAGAGAAAATTGTTTCAAATCTGGAAAATAAGGATCATTATTTATAGCTATCAACACCTTTTCAAAACCTGGTAGTTCATTGTTTACATGATTTAGCAAGATTTTAGGGCTATTGGATGCTTTTGCAGCATTACCTATTTTCATAAATTGCATACACTTTGCCTTCAGGTCTCACAAATTTATTGGAAGTCACATCCAGAACCTTTCTCATGTTTCCGTTTCTTGCCTGGAATGTAGACCTTACTTGTAACAGTTTGTTCTTTCCTTGTACAGTGGAATCTCGTTAGACGTTTTCTTGTTTATTACGTTGAGTTATAAAAGTCCCGGTACCAAATCACCAAATGTAATAAATAATGTTTGCTTAGCGCATTTTCCTGATCCCACTTGCTACGTTTGAAGTTTGACGTCCTCATTCGCTGTTTTGGCCAATCCTTGCTCAGTCCAGTGGGAGTAGGCACTTATCACATTCAAAGTTTGACGTCCTCATTGGCTACTTTGGTCAATCCTTGGTCACGGAGTGGATACCGGCAGTCAATCACATGCATGTATGTAAATATTTGTGTGACACGATTTATGTTGGCGGGATAGAGAATGCTTTACTTTGGCATAGTAAACACCAACAATAGTTTCTACTGTTGAGTGTTGACCAAACATATGTACATTCAATTTTTGAAGATTTAGAAGCTTGTAACAGTGATGTGTCATAATTTAAAATAGAGAGTTGAGGGTTGTTACACTACATCACTATGATAAACTTACTTGAACGCGTTTCGGGAGACGGCTTGTCCCCATCGTCAGCATTCTCTCTCAACTGATATTTGCCGGTCATCGTCTGGGGGATGTGTGTGGTTTGTGGTGTTCTCTGGTGCTGGGCTGATGAACCTCCAAAGGCTTGGGTGGCGGCAGTTCAAAATTCATTAGGTGATTCCTGTGTTTGACAATATGTATTTTTTCCCAGATGTCCAATTCATTGCTGCTGTTGATCGGTTTTAAGAGTTTTATGTTTGGAGTGATATCATGGTTTGAAGACCAGAAATGATGTGCTACTGCTGATTTATCTTGCTGCTTTTGGTAAATGCATCTCATATGCTCTTTAAGTCTTATTTCAAGATTTCTTTTTGTTCTTCCTATATATACCAGGTTACATTCATTACAATCAATTTGATATATACCAGCTGATTTATCGTTGGGGATAGGATCTTTTGTTCTGTTGCATAGTAGTTTCTGTATGTTGTGGTTATTCTGTGGAGACAGGGTGATGTTGTATTTTTTGAAAATCCTTTGAAATTTATGATGTGTCCAAGGGTGATAAGTGAATTTTCTATATGCTTGTGGTTTTTGTTGTCTGAGTAATGTAGTCATTTGTTGGATGTATTTCTGTCTTTCAAACCTTTTTATCTTCTTATCTATTGTTTTTTTCTGGTATCCATTCATAGTGGCTATGTTGATAATGTGTTGGTATTCTTTCTGGTATTCCTCTTTCTCCATTGGTATATGTACTAACCTGTTTGTAATACTATTTAAAATTGCATGTTTGTGGCTTGTAGGATTGTAGCTATTATTTTTAATGTAGTTTTCTGTGTGCGTTGGTTTTCTGTAAATGCCAAACGTTAGTTTGTTGTGTGCATTATTTCTGATGATCCTGATGTCTAGGTAAGGTAATTGGCCATTTTCTTCTTTTTCCATTGTGAATTTTATAGATCTTTTTTGTAAATTTAATAATTTCAAAGCATCTTCTGAAAGTTTTTTTGGAACAATAGCAAAAATATCATCTACATATCTATATCAGGTTTTGAATTTTACAAAATCTTTCCCACATCTATTCAATACATTAAAACATTCCTCCGTCAACCTTAAACACGATTGTTAGCAAACCTAAATTGATTGAAACTGCTTTTAAAGAAGGAAAAAATGCTAAAACAAAACTTTCCTCTTGGAAAATAGGATCAGAAAAGGATCGGAATGAAATTTGTTGCATGGAAACACCTACTGTGTTCAAATCGTATTGAATACGCCAAAGTTACTATCGTCTATTGTACTCGTAACATGATGCACGCATATAATTTTGTTTTCTTTTTTTTTAGTGGAAATTGTTATCATATGTGTAATGAAACGCACAGCAAAGCCACTATTGTCGCTTCCATAATTCGCAATTTATTTTCTCAAAAACATTCATAACCTCAAAAATCCAAGTTGACCAACATAAAAGCTTGAATTATTTATTCTCAGGTTTTGTGTATCCAAATCCATTTGAACACATATTGAATTTAACATGGAAACATGGATCGTATTCAGTATAAAATTGTACTTGAAATCTTTTTTAACCGCCCATGGAGACGTAGTAATTATTAGATTTTATTACATAACTATGTTCTTAAATTGCAGATTTTGTATTTTTGTTAACACGTTTTCCCGCCTATGACGCCCAAATCCTTAGGTCCCTGCAAAAACATACTAACGAGATTCTACTGTACTGTAAATGTTCATCTTAAGACATCAGTAAATTCTGAGGTTAATGTCATTTATGGAAGAGGTTGGACATTTTACTGTACACGTTGTTTTCTATATTTTGCTGCTGCAGATGAAACACCAGGCTCATTGTCACACATGTTTGCACTCAAAAGTCCCGGACAGATTAGAATGCAACGTTGCCCATGCTGCAGCAAAACAGACAGAATTGCTAACCATAACTATTGTGGTAATATTCAAACTGTATTACCCATTTAATTGCTACACATCGTATATTTGTGCACAAACTATTTCTACACACACAACCAAAAGGCTAATGTGCATGCTAGGTTTGTTTTAGTTCACTTCAACCTTAGGATAAAACAAGTATAGTGTTCATGAACATGAGCAACAGATGCACCATTTTCCATCTTATTAATTAATTCCAGTTTCTGCATTATGCTCAAGTTCACTCACTTTCATGTAACTATAAACATTATCACAAGTAGCTACAGTAACATACTTATATTTGAAACACTCACAGATTAAAATAAACTTTTATAACACTGTAATAAATGTAACATGTGCACCGTGAAACTGCTATGCACTAGAGAAAACAGTGCTGACCGTGCCCAATTACATTTGCTTTTTCCTTTTAAAAATCTAGTCAAAGTTTTTGCCTCAACAGTTTCTTTCTTCCAACCACATTTACTACATTATTGAAATTCAGTTCATTAAATCTGAAGTCTGTTTATTGGAGGTCCATTAAATCAAGGGTTTAGTGTATTGTTTTAACTTATATTCAATTCAGTTAATACAATCACCTCTTTTACATAGTAATTTACACTTTTTTACTTAATAGTTACCCCAATAAAATATAACACAAATGTCTGTTTTTCTATTTTACTATGTACTGATAAACACTACATTTATAACTTCTTAGTTACTTACCTATATTAATTTATGGCCTCAATACACACAACCTCAAGTTATCTACGTAATGAAGGCACACTATCTTTTGCTCATAATAATCATCCATTATCTATGTCTTTTTCCTCTCTCTTTGTAGCCATTTTTGCCCATTTTCTCTTAACCTTACCCAAATACTTTCCCATTACTTTTATATTTTTTTCTCCTTTTACATTCAGAATTTTCCTTATTACTATTTCCCTATCCAAATTTTCCCATTTCTTTTGCCAAACCTGATCTCTCTATATCTTTGTTTTCTTAAAATATAATATACAATGATAGTCCGTATTCTCTTCATTACACATTGGACATTTATTTGCTTCATCTTGTCCTATACCGTTCAATTTACTAGCTCCTGTTCTTGCCCAAGCGAATCCTTCTCATACTAATTTATTACATATATCTATATACTTTTTCCTCTCTCAAACTGTTTTTATTACTCTATATACTCTTAATGTACTTCTCTCTCTTATGCTGCCAAAAATATCCTGTCTATCGATATCTTCTAACTTTGTTTCCACATCTTTCCAAAGACCCTCCATAACATATTCCATATTAATCCAAGTACCTCCCATACCTATCTGCTCCATCACTTCTTGAAGTTTTACTATCAATGACCCTTTCCATTTACTTCTCTCTTGTGTAAGTAAACATTCTTTAATGATATAGTTATCTTTCAGATTTAAAATTCTATATATGTTTTGTAAAATTCTTGTAATAATTTTTGTCTTGGTCAAATATTTACCTAGTTCCAACTGAGCTGCCCCATTAGGTGAAGCTATTGGTAGACCTAAAGGCTGGTTCACAACCGCCCGAGAACGGTAACCAGAATGGAAACGAGAACGGGCAGCAATGCACCATGCAAGATATTGATTCACAACAGCCCGGTAACGAGAACGGGAATGCATATCGATCACAAAGTGAAAGTCGATTTTGTGCATTGGGATTTAATTTGTTTTTAACTGACCAATGACTTTTTTCACTTACTTCCAATTTAGCCAAGCCAACTTCAAAATTCGATAGAGTAAACATTATCTAAATGAATATCCATTACATTTCCGATCCCTCTACTTATGCCAATCTTTCATTCCTTTATTTAATGGCATACATTAAAGTTGTTTATTGTTCTTATTTCATTTCCACCGATTTTAGCTGTTCTTTTAATAGCCAGTTTTGAGCTGCATATAAACAAACTACAAATGACCCCTTCACCAGAGGAACCAACGCTGATTAGATTTGTGGGTATCGGGATGAGGTTAGGAAGCATATTTACTACTAATTCCTTCCAGTTTCATGTTTCCAGCTAGTGACTTTAGAGAGCACTAGCGGCTGTTTCATGTCACGGCCGCCTAGAATAATCTCTGGACTGAAGAGTCTAATATGCCGTGCCTGGGAACGAGAACCAGAACCAGAAAGTTAAAAGTTGGGCAACTCTTCATTTGAATACATGTATTTCAACTTTCTCATTCTCGTTACCATTTTCGTTGGTTGTGAACCAGCCTTAAGATATATTTGTAAAAGGATCTATTTACTTTATCAATCTCGTTCCAAGCTTCATCTACCCCCATACCTCTACCCCATACATCATCTTATTTTCTACTGTGGCAGTGTAAATTCTTTCCAGCCATGTCACATTTATGTCTGGTACTTTTTTACTTTCTCTACTACGTATAGTAAGTAGGGGAAGTATTGCATTCCACCCAAAAATTTGATACCGAGACTTCAGCGGAAATACATGTTTTGAGACCTCCTGAATCCAAAAAAAGCATTTTTGGAAACATGTCCGTGTGTGTGTGTGTGTGTGTGTGTGTGTGTGTGTGTCTGTGAACAGCATAACTCAAAAACGAACAGTCGGATAAACACCAAACTTGGTATATAGGTTCAGTATCTTCCAGAGATGCGACACGAAGCTTTTCAAGAAAATCCCCCCACCCCAGACTACCCTTTACATGGAACATTATTCGAAAATTTTAATTTTCTCAAAAATGGCTCTAACGATTTTGATGAAAATATTATATGTTTAAGATAATGTCATGAGAAATGAAATGTATATCTCGAATTTTCTGGGAATGTCTCCAAAAGTATTCTTCATTGTGAACGACTTTTGCATAACTGGTAAACCATAAGAGATAGACAAAATTTTACTACACAAAAAATGTAGATCGCGTTAAAATACACAACTTATGTCATATACATTTCTTTTGTTGAGTGAACAGTTTTCGAGATATTGCTTGTTATTTCCTTAAATTTTCCAATACTTATACTTTTTCTCAAATTCGTTATTCATTTTTTTATGTCCTGGACATGCAAAGAGAATGGAATGTGCCACATAGCAACCAGCGTTAAAATATTTGACTATCGCTTAAAAGCTACCATATCCCCCTTGCATCTACAAGAAAATTAGCAATAAGATTGACATCTCGATATCTCGATTAACATGAAGCATATGGAGAATAGGCGTTTGTAAAAATAGATTGTACAAGAGTAGAGAAAGTCATGTGAGTGTAACACATCAGATTTTTTAAAACTTATATAGTACCTGAAAACTTCATTAGCAGTTTTAATTAAGTCAATTACGTCATGGAAATGACTCTCTTTACTATTGGGGTCAGCAGTTTCATCTTAAGTGATAACAATGTTTGATTTCTTTTCTCAAATGCACACATTCTGTAGTAACTACTTTGCTTTCAGATGAATAAAAGAACAAAACTTATACATTATACTTATACTTCTTATTTATTTTTTTTTTAAAATTTTTTACTCTAGTTTAACATCATTAAACTGGATTTCGTCATATTGGATGGTGAATGAACAAAATTGTTGAAATGATGCTCAAATGGGTCCAGGGTGCCTAAAGTGGTTTCACTTTAAGTTTAAAGGAGTTGTAAACAAAACCATGTGACAAGAGAGCACCTCATTGGCTGGTGGACAAACTACTTTTTCCGCTTAGCACATTGTCTCTTGATGTTTAGATTAAGTCACCCTTTTAGACACTCACATTCACTAATTAAGTGTTGTATAAAATAGGAAATGTTTTCGAGGGCATTCGTCCTCATTGTCAGCGATTGCTGACTAGGGTCCCTCTCTTCTCTATGCTCTGCTTCCTCTTCCTGCGGATTCTGAACCTGTTGCCATCTGGTGTTAGGGGCACAAAGTTTTAACACATTGTTCACAGGTGACATTTCAAAATTAATGACATTGCTGCAATTTTTTATGTGTATTTTTTCCCAGATGTTCAATTCTATTGGTGTGGTGAGGGGTTTTAATAAGTTTATACAGGAGAGAGAGGGAGAGTGAGAGTGAGTGAGAGACCCCCCCTTAGTCGCCCTGTCGCTGACGATGAGGATGAATGCCTTCGAAAACGTTTCCTGTTTTATACAACATTTAATTAGTGAAGGTGAGTGTCAAAAAGGGTGCCTCAATCTACCATCATGAAGAATACTTCACGGTTAATAGTGATTCTGTTTTTAATCTTTAACATTGTCTCTTACTCTACATAAAACAATTCAGTTCAGATCATAACATTTTATGTGTGTAGAGAAATTTAAAAAGGCCATTATTGTAGCAGTTCAATTTATGAAACAAAAATATGTTTCATTTTGAATCATCTATAAGTAAAGCCCTTAAAGCGGAGGGCTTAAGAGGCTATGTGCAGGAGCTGCAGTTAATTTCTGAATAAGTCGCTAATGTACTCTTTGTCATGTGGAGAAAACATTACTTTTGAGAGTGTCATGGCTGAGAATCCTCTGTCGTTATGGAAAATATAAATGCAGAAAATGGAAAGGCAACAGTTGTGTTAAATGTTTTAAGTTCTGTGTAAAGTACCCTCATTAATCGAGGGCTGTTGTTTAGCAATAATTGAACTTCTTTGTTAGTGATGCAGAATTGTTGCTCGGATTGCTTGGATCACTTTTGTTTTCTAACCTAGAGTGCTACATTTTGTTAACTTGATGACTCTTAAAGCATTAATGCAAAGATGGTATACTGATATTAGTTATTAAATTAATGATTAAACCGGAAGTTAAGAACAGTTTAATTCCCTTTAACCAAGATGTCAAACTGTTCAGATATCATTTTTATTTGTCTACTCTTAGTATTGTGTGTTAGAAGTTTAGGATATAAGACAAAATTTCGGGATAATACATAAAATGTTTAAAAACTAATGATCCCCAAGCTGCGTAATGTAGCGTATTCGCATTCTGTCTGAAGCAATTTCCTCTCTGTGTACTTAGTTCCCGTCATCCTCCACATGGTGCTGCAGAGTGCTACATTAAGTTTTGTTTATTTCTGCTTAAAACTTGGAGTGAAAAAGTATAGAGCTGACATTCGTCTTCTCAGGATAAGGGAAAACCTTTGAAAAAAAAACCTTATCAGGTAACTCACCTTAACCAAAATTCAAACTCAGAATCTTTTGAATGTGAGGCAGACATGTTACCCCCACATCACAGAGGTGGACAGTTCTTATTTTATAAAACCGCCAGAACTGTATTCTAGTCCAATTCATACTTTGGTACATACAAATGAAGGTAAAATAACACTAATAATGATTATACAGACCATCCATAATATTTATTTTGGTAAATACGGCATTACCATTTTCAAGACAAAAATATTTATAACTAAAGCACTTCTAAACTTTCATATGAGCGTGATTAAAATTCCAAATGGGAGTGAGGCTCAAATAGGATACCATTAGATGGAGCTCTTCAGAACAAACAACTTCCCATAGAAAGTGTTTTTTAATAATTCATATCCTTAGGAGAAAAGTGTATGTCTGTGGCTAGCTGCAGTTGTCCAGTTTTACAGGAGCAGCAAGACGCCTGACAAGCACCATATGCATAAGTTCTGTTACAAACTTTTGGCAGGGACTGTACCAGGTGTTTGAGCGATCACATAACACAGTTGCTAAACTCTACCTTATACTTTGTTGACTTCAACTGCAGCTGAGTGAACATACTGTTAAAGGTACACACATATAACCTAAGAAACAATGATTATTTCAGAACAGTAATTAGAGGCACGTTAAACAGACGTTGTGTAAAAATTATGGGAAAAGAACTTTATAATAAGTTACCCGAAAATATAAAATTGATCAAAATTACTGTCCAAACTATGAAAGAAATAAAAAGGCACCTACTAGTAAATGCATTTTATAGTCTGGAGGGATTTAAGTATGGAGCTGGTATTCAAGAATTGTAAATATTGTAATTGTGAATAATTATTGTACTTGACGAATCCGCAACATGTAGATGTTATCATGGATGAAATAAATTGAACTTGAACTAGTCATGGGTTGGGGAGATTACAAAAATCTTGTTGCACCTGAGGTTTTTGACACACTTAAGAAGCTGAAAACCAGCAGGATGTTTGTGTACTGCACCATTGAGTGCTTTAATGAAGCTGGTACAATTGCTGACTGACCAAGGTTGGGACGCTGAAGGCTGGTTCACCTGCCCGAGAACGGTAACCAGAACAGAACCGAGAATGGGAAGCAATGCACCATGCAAGATATTGGTTCACAACAGCCCGGTAACAAGAACGGGAATGCATATCGATCACAAAGTGAAAGTCGATTTTTTGCGCATTGGGATTTCATTTGTTTTTAACTGACCAATGATATTTTTTCACCTACTTCCAATTTAGCCAAGCCAACGTCAAAATTCAATAGAGTAAACATTATCTAAATGTGTATCCATTAGATTTCCGATCCCTCTAGTTGTGCCAAGCTTTCATTCCTTTATTTAATGGCATACATTAAAACTGTTTATTGTTCTTTTTTCATTTCCACCAGTTTTAGCTGTTCTTTGTAGCTTTTGCCATTGTTTTTTAGGTAATAGCCAGTTTTGAGTTGCATATAAACAAACTAGAAATGTTCCCTTCACCGGAGGAACCAACGCTGTTTAGATTTGCGGGTGTCGGGATGAGGTTAGGAAGCACATTTACTACTAATTTCATGTTTCCAGCTTGCGACTATAGAGAGCACTAGTAGCTGTTTCATGTCACGGCCGCGTAGAATAAGCTCTAGAGTGAAGAGTCAAATTTGCACAATATGGGGACCGGGAAGGCCTCCCGTCGATTGTGAATGCTCCCATTTGAATACATGTATTTCAACTTTCTCTTTCTCGTTCTGGTTACCATTCTCGTTGGTTGTGAACCAGCTTTGACACTCTGTGAGGATCAAGACAGAGGTGAAAGCAGCGATGGCTCATATTAGGAGGAATCCAGTGCAGAAGCAAAAATTTATGACTCAGAGATGAACATCTCCAGGAGATCAACGTCCAGATTGCTCAGACAAGACCATGGGCTGAAGGCTTATCGTCGGGGTACTGCAGATTCCTTAACTCCAAAACTTCAGCAGCAGAGAGAGTCAAAATGCAAATGTCTACTTGAGCATTATGCTAACAACAGGCACAGAAAAATACTTATTACAGATGAAAAAAGTTCACAGTTGAAAACAGAAGTACAACCACCAGAATGACCTAGTGTATGCCAGGACTTCTGAAGAAGCTCATGAGCAGGTCCTAGGAGCCACCATCCCATTTCAGAGATGGTTTGATGGGGAGTATACTATAATGGTGTCGCAAAGGTTCATTTCTGCCAAAAAGAATTAAAGGTACCTACACTATGTGATCAGAAGTATCCGGACACCCCACAAACATACGTTTTTTTATCTTAGGTGCATTGTGCTGCCACCTACTGCTTGGTACTCATTATCTGCGACCTCAGTTGTCATTAGACATTGTGAAACAGCAGAATGGGACGCTCCCTGGAACTCGCGGACTTCAAACATGTTCAGGTGATTGGGTGTCACTTGTGTCAGAAGTCTGTACGCAAGATTTCCACACTCCTAAACATCCCTAAGTCCACTGTTTCTGATGTGATAGTGAAGTGGAAATGTGAAGGGACATGTACAGCACAAAAGCGTACAGGCCGACCTCGTCTATTGACTGACAGAGACCGCCAGCATTTGAAGAGGGTTGTAAGGAGTAATAGGCAGACATCTATCCAAACCATCACACGGGAATTCCAAACTGCATCAGGATCCACTCCAAGTACTATGATAGTTAAGCGTAAGGTGAGAAACCTTGGATTCCATGGTTGAGTGCTCATAAGCCACACATCATGCAGGAAAATGCCAAACGACACCTCGCTTGGTGTAAGGAGCGTCAACATTACATGATTGGACAGTGGCAAAACGTTGTGTGGAGTGATGAATCACGTTACGCGATGTGGCGATCCGATGGCAGGGTGTGGGTAGGTGAATACATGTGAACGCCATCTGCCAGTGTGTGTAGTGCCAACAGTGAAATTCGGAGGTGGTGGTGTTATGGTGTGGTCGTGTTTTTCCTGGAGGGGCTTGCACCCCTTGTTGTTTTGCATGGCATGATCACATCGCAGACCTACATTGATACCTCTCCTCAGTTCTGCACTCTGTGAAGAATGAGCTGCCAATCCCCAAGAAACCTTCCAGCACCTGATTGAAAGTATGCCTGCAAGAGTGAACGCTGTCATCAAGGCTAAGGGTGGGCCAACATTATATTGACTTCCAGCATTACTGATGGAGGGTGCCACGAACTTGTACGTCATTTTCAGCCAGGTGTCCGGACACTTTTGATCACATAGTGTATATGAAACAACCCACCTTGAGGTTGTAGCGAAAGATTTGAACACCAATTTGTCCAAGAATGGGCAGTGGACCTTCCAGTAAGAAGCTCTCTTAGCTTGAGGAAAATGTTTCAGATTTTATTCCTACCCAAGATGGCCTTCTGGCAATCCTGGCCTCAACCATTTGGATTACAAGCTGTCGTCAGTTCTGAAGGGTATTGCTTATAAGAAAAGACACCCCAATATTGAGTCTCTCAAGCGATCCCTGAAGTCAGCTGTAGCGGATTTCCCCATGAAGACGGTGCGTGCTGCTATTGCTGAATGACCCAATAGACTTAGATCCTGTACCAGGGTACAAAAAGATCATTTTGAATAATAGTATGTGCATTTAGCGCAGAAAAAGAGTGTAATACATTGTTGCCAGTATAAGAAAACTTTGTAATAGAACTTATGGCTAGACTAGGACATAACGCTCAGCAGCCCAATGCTATCAGCATTTCAAAACATCACTTTTTGTAATAAAAGTAAGGTATTTGCAACAACTGTTAACTTTAGTACTTAGACACGAAAATAAAGAAAATGAAACACTTGATTGTTCTATTGTGCAAGGCCATCTGAGCTTTCTTTGCCAATATTAGTTTTAATTTTCTATTTTATAACATTGCAAATATAAATAGCATTACTGTTTGCATATCTGGGGATCAGGTACACTGTCTTTTCGTATGCTCCTCTCCTCGGAGTATGAATTGAAAAAGTCTTTCTACAAAGGTTTTTTTTTTTCTGTATTTTATTTTTCATCACTTTACTATGTGGTCATATCAGGATGGATCTGTTAGGAGATACCTTGTGGACCAGTGTGTGGTAGACAGCCTTTTAGGTCTCATCCCTGTACTATATCATCTTACTTAATCATGTCTACAGAGGCCCTAGTGCCAGGCAACTGTATCTCTGCTTCTACACAAGCCGAGCAGATGGTATTAGGGTGCAAAGTCAAATTAATTGGCCTATGGGATTTGAAACCCGGACCTCCCGAACACTGGCCACAGATGTTGCTGCCTGAACCATCCCACTTGTTTCTAAGAAAGTTGTTTGTTTTGAAGAGCTCTAACTAATTGTACCTTATTTGACTCCCACTCCCATTTGAAATTTTAAAATAATACCGCTAACCACACTTAAGGTTACAGTTGGTTGATAAAATCCAGCTCAAGTGAAAGTTCAAATGTACTTTAGCTATAAATATTGTGACATCAAGTTTTTCAACTGTTACTTCTCTTGTTCTCACTGTCACTGTTTTGATCTGGTTCAACTTTCACTGGAACATGATTAGTTCACACTGTCACTTTACTAATGAGAACTAGTTCAATTTCCCCATCACTTCACTTTGTGACGTAGCCTCTTCCGGATGGTTCACTCACTGGGGACTCGAACACAAGACTTCTCAGTCTCTCGTTCTGCAGTAGTAGTTGCTGCACATCACAGCAGTCGACACTAACTCGCTCAGAGAACTGCACTTGTCGCCAACTCAGTCATTGACCAACTCTCATGAGAACACTTGCTTATATAGCCAATGGAATCCTCCACAGTACATTCTAGAACTATCTGGACACATGTTCTGGAGGCGGGGGAAAGAAACATCCAGAAGATTCTGGTTATCTGCCAATACCATTTCCGGTGTTTACACTGGGTGAGAGCATGACTATCTCCGATTGTCTGGCCACCAACCTCCCGATAACCTTGGGTCATAGCCACTGGATCACAATATTCTTGTCTCTAAAATATTAATGCTGTAATTTCCAAAATAACTGACTGTTACAGGTAGTCTGGTTCATCGTGTATCTTTCCATTGCATAACAAAACTGTCATAGGAGTAAGCCATAATTGTGGTATATTAATGTGAATATCTTAAAAAGTGAATCAAAGTTTTAAAATATTTTAGATGGCAGGGGAACGGAATCGGCAGAAAATGGAATTCCAAAAACAAAAAGCTCTATTGAAGTAGATAGTGATGATGAGGATTTTTCCATTGGCGGCAGCAAGGATTATAACCCTGGGTTAGACAAATATGCATACAGCAGCAAAATGGATGGTTATGATGGTGCAAGGAAATCTACAGAAGAAAAAGAGAAAGAAACGTGCAAGGTAACTTAAAATTTTAACAGAAATGTCAAAGTGTTAACATTTTTACTTTCTCTACTACTTACTTATAATAAGCAGGGGAAATATTACATTCCACCCAAAAGTTTGATACCTACATTTTACTGGAATTACTTATTTTGGAATTCTCTAAAGAACATTTTTAGAAAAATAAAGGTCCTTGTATGTAATGTCTGTCTGTGAACCCATAACTAAAAAACGAAAAGTCAGTTGAATACTGAACAAGGTATTTAAGGTCAGCATCTTCAAAGGATGTGACACAAAGATTTTTAAGAAAATCCCCCACCGCAAACTAAACATTTTCATTATTTTTTAATTTCCCCAAAATGTTTCTAACGAATATATCTGCATGACAGATAAAATGTTAATCCTGAATTTTCTGCGAGTATCCTGTAAAGACCTCTTCACTGTGAATGGCTTTTGTATAATTGGTAAACTGTAAGAGATACACAAACTCTCACTACATACAAAATATAGATTTTATATTCTTTGTATTGCTTTGAATTTTAAAATACTTAATATCAGGGTGTCTACTGCTACTGGAGTTAGTGATTACACATGGAAAACTTGGATGAAATATCATATAGCATTGATTTACACTGCCGGCAAAAGTTTTCGGACGCTCAGGGTAGTAAGTGTAATACAGAGGTAACTTGAAGAAACTAATAGGTTAGTAAACATTAAAAAGCAAAAATCTCGACATGTTTTATTGTCTCATTAAAATTTAATGTGATAATCATTACTTTCATTTCGTTTTCATTTTGTTCCAATGGTTTGTTTATTCTAAGAAATAAATAATCTAGTTACGCCTTTCTTTCTGGCATGAGCTATTTCCGAGATAAGTTGCCATTTCGTTGTGTTTTTGTTCTGTAATTTTAACACCTAAATGAAGAGTTAGGCATTTAATTTTTTATTTTCTCTATTACGTATAGTCGGTCTAGGAGAGATGAGGTGGAAAAGGGAGAATAATGAATTAAATTTTTGGAGAGAAGTAAGTAAGAGGCTAGAGGATATGGAAATACAGCGAATGTGTAGTGAAATATCAGAGAAGTCTTCTTTAATAGATTATAAAATATTAAAGTCCACATAGGGAAGGGAGGAATATGCAGAAAAATCAAGTAAGGAAGCAAGAGAGAGTATAGCATGGGTAAGGTCAGGAGTGTGGAGATTAAAAGGAATAAGGATGGGAATAAATGCTGGTTCACAATCGCCTGAGAATTTAACCAAAACGGAAATGAGAACGGGAAGCAATGCAGCATACAAGATATTGATTCACAATAGCCCAGTAACGAGAATGGAAATGCATATCGATTACAAAGTGAAAGTCGATTTTGCACATTGGGATTTCATTTGGTTTTAATTGACCAATAATATTTTCTTCACCAACTTCGCCAACATAATGTGAGTTAGCCAACGTCAAAATTCGAAAGAGTAAACATCTAAATAAATATCCATTACATTTGGATCCCTCTAGTTGTGCCAAGCTTTCATTCCTTTATTTAATGGCATACATTAACGTTGTTTATTGTTCTTTTTTTAATTTCCACTGGTTTTTGCTGTTCTTTGTAGCTTTTGCCATTGTTTTTGAGGCAGTAGCCAGTTTTGAGTTGCATATACATAAACTTCAGATGACCCTTTCACCAGAGGAACCAACGCTTATTGGATTTGCGGGTGTAAGGATCTGAGATTAGGAAGCACATTTACTACTAATTTCTTCCAGTTTCATGTTTCCAGCTTGCGACTATAGAGAACACTAGGGGCTGTTTTATGTCACAGCCACCTAGAATAACCTCTAGAGTGGAGAGTCTAATATGCACAATATGGATCTAAATGCCGTGCCCAGGAACGAGAACGAGAAAGTCTTCTTTCCCGTTCCTGGGGCCTGGGAAGGCTTCCCATCAATTATGAACGCTCCCATTTGAATACATGCATTTCAACTTTCTCGTTCTTGTTGGTTGTGAAAGCAATGCCCTTTATGTGGAGAGCAGGAGGATCTAGGACATATACTGTTTAAATGTAGGGCCATTAGCAAGCGGAGGGAGGAACAGATAAGTGACAAATGGTCAAAGCTCGACCCAAACATTGCAGTGAAGGAAATATATATTAAGGACTATGAGAAGGTTACAGTATTTATTAATAAAGTGAGAAGCAAATGGTAATGGACAGTGAAAAGAAACAATTAGGTCATAATACAGTTAATAATTAGAAGAAAGAGTAAAGCTGTAAATGTTATTAAGTTCTCATGAGTGGGATAGGCAAATGAGCCTGGGCTGAACGCCAATCCCACTTGTATCTTGTATCCAAATAAACACAATAAATAAATAAATATAAAAAATATCAAATATCAAAATACTGTATATAGTAAGTAGGGGAAGTATTGCATTCCATCAAAAAATTTGATACCAAGATTTCACCAGAAATATATGTTTTGAAGTGCCCTGAATCCAAATAAAGCATCTTTGGAAACATGTCCATGTGTCTCTCTGTGAACAGCATAACTCAAAAATAAAAATTCGTATAAATACCAAACTTGGTATCTGAGTTTAGTATCTTCCAAGGATGCAACTGAAGAATTTCAAGAAAATCCCCAACCACCAACCCCAACCCTTACATGGAACATTTTTCGAAGTTTTTGATTTTCTAAAAAATGGCTCAAACAATTTTTATTAAAATGCCATATATGAAAGATATTTACACAACAAATAAAATGTTTTTCTTGAATTTTCTGGGAATAGCCTAGGAAGTCCTTTTCATTCAGAAGGAAACTTGTATAACTGGTAAATGTTAAGTGATAGACAAAAACGTACTAGGCAAAAAATGCGGTTCTCTTTAACACACAATTTACTTAAAATAAGTGTTTTGTGGCATGAACCATTTCTGAGATAGCCGTTATTAAAGCTTTGAGTTGTTCAATACTTGTCATTCTCTTAGAGTACCATCAATTTTCAGTTGTTTCTCGTGATTGCTGGAAACAGTATGGAATTTTAAGGCTGGCATACAGTGTCCAGTTCTTAAAAATTTGACTTGCTGTTCTCTTTGCATCTATAACGAAATGTGTAATGCAGCTATTTCTGCAAAGGTTTATTTAGATTAAATGTTGTTCACCAAAGACACTGGGGATTAATTGATCTGCATCCTTTTCCCTCTGGCTTCCCAATATAAAGTATGTAGGTTATCACTTTTAAGGCCTTTGCATTTGGCAAGATGTGTTTGTTCAGGATCACATCTTCTTCACAGAGAGTGCACTTGGGTGTAGGTAGGCATCGTATCTTGTAGAGGTGTTCTGCAAGGCAATCGTGGCCAGTTGCCATCCTAAATGAGGCCACTGCAGTCTTCCTTGGCATTTTTTGTATATCAACTCTATCTTTAATATTCTTTAAGCTTTATCTTTTAATTTATCTTCTTCATCAAGTCTCTGCTGTCTTTTGAAATGTTGTTTAATGTTATTTAATTGTTTATTTATTTCTATTTGTTCTACAGGTTTTATTTGTTGTATTGCACCTTTCTTTGCTAATTGATTCTCATGTTCTTGCCCAATCATTGTCATTGTAATTTACTATTCCATCTATGGCTGAATTTGAGTCTGATAAGATGACTATTTTTTGTTTTATGTATGGTCTGTATAAAATGTTCTGTAATGCTGCTTTTATAGCTATTAATTCTCCATCATAGTGGTTTGACATTTCATCTAATGTTAGATACTGTGCAAAATGTTTACACCAGCATTTTGTTTTATTGATGAGGGATCCATCTGTATATATTCGAAGCCATTCTTTTTCTGGGTACCTTTCATTTTCTGTAGCTATTGCTATGGCTCTCATTTCATCTGGTATATTGTTTTGTTTGTGTATTGCATATATCAGGTCATTCTGATATTGTATATCAATATATTCTATTGGACTCGTTACCCCTGTTGCAATTATATTTGTTGTAATTATATTCTTGTATTTTAAGTTATTAATATATGTTCTGAAGCTTATTTGGATTAAATGAAGTGGATAGAAAAATAAGCTTTAGTAAGAATAGTTTGTATACCCACTAAAAGATAGAGGGGAGAGAAATGTATCACATCAGATTTTTGAATAACTTATTGTTTTACACGATATCTGTTTCTCCATAATTTTTATATGATATAATAATTACGCAAACATTTGAATAATCTTTTTCTCCTGAACATTTTTGCAATCTATACATTTCCAGAGTTATGGAAATTGTTGCAGGGGAGGGGTGGGGGAGGCTGAGGTTTGAAATACAAAATGTGCTGATATTTTATTCCCATTTCTGTGAATACCAGTGAATTTTTGGTCCATTATGATGAACAGCACAGGAATTGTACGAAATTGCAGTTCTAAGAAGTAAAGGGTAAATTTGGCATAACAAAAATCCTCTAGATCATTGATCAATAATTTCGTAAAGAGTACAGAGAGTAAATGTAGTTGAATCACATTCAGTATTTAAAAAGCCACCTGTGCAAGATCAGATATAGCAACTAATAATAAACACACCTTCATATTGTGGCTGTGGAAACAAATAAAGCCAATAAATACGTTAACCTAGCCACAATACGCATTTGAATACTGCTGCATTTTTACTGCAGTGTGACTTGTTGCAAGACTGCAATTTTGTCAAAACTTATACGGGAAATATACTGGAATTTTAAACCTTCAAGGCAGTAGACACCCTGTAATACTTTTGGCTCAACTTTCCAACATGTGATGTGAGATTTTTTCCTATGTCCAATGTCAGTGGCATACTTTTTTGAAGTACAGCTTCACATTCTTTGTGTAATACGCATGTAGAATTATTTATTTGGGTGATTTCTTGTTGAAAAATATTTTATTAACATAACTTGTAATTATTTGTTTACTTACTGCGCATGTAGCCATATTGAAGAATGCAGGGTAGCCAAATTCTCCATCTTGCATCACTCGAAGCAATGCAGCCAACACTCTTTCTTGTCACTAAATTACACTAACTATATAATTATATACGAGGGCGGATTGATAAGTCAGTGACCTTTTAAAGAAAATAACAACTTTTTCCAAAAAATTAATTTTATTTCTCAACATAGTCTCCTTTCAATTCAATACATGTCCAACATTTCTCCAATATTTTTAACCCTTCAAAAATTATGATTTTTCGAAGTCTGCAAAATATGAGGTTGTTTCTGCCATGATGTGTTTACTGGACGTAAATTTCTTCCCAGCAAGCCAACTTTTCAGATTTGCGAAGAGGAAGAAGTCACTCAGAGTCAAATCTGGAGAATATGGTGGTTGAGGTAGCTGATGGCAATGGCTGACTTGTGTGCGGGTGCATTATCCTAGTGAAAGGGAACCTTTTTCTTCACCAAATGGGGTCGTTTCTTTAACAATTCCTTGTGAAACTGATCCAGCATTGCGCCATAATATGAACCTGTGATTGTTTTATCCTTTTCCAGGTAATCGATTGTGAATCCCAAAAGACAGCTGCCATAACTTTTCCTGCTGATGGAATGGTTTTCGCTTTCTTTGGAGCAGGTTCGCTGAAGGAAATCCACTGCTTTGATTGTTATTTAGTTTCAGGTGATAGTAATGAATCAAAGTTTCATCAACCATGATATAACGCCGCAAAAACTCATTTAGGTTGAGCTGGAACATGCTCAAACATCCCTGTGAAGTGGTTACACGATTCCGCTTGTTCTCAACTGTGAGCAGCACTGCACCCATCGTGCTGACAGCTTTCTCATACCCGAAAAGTTGTGCAGAATGTTATACACCCGTCCACTCGAGCTGTTTACAGTCTTGGCTATCTCACAAATTTTCACTCTGAGGTGTTCCAACACATATCATGAAGTTTGTTCGCTATTTCTTCTGTTATGACCTCATCCTGCTGTCCTGTGCACACGGCATCTCTTGTGCTCGAACAGCCACATCGAAATTCTGTGAACCACTTGTGAACCATGCCAATGATGGATCAGATTTCCCATAATATTTGTTCAGCTTTTCTTCCATTTCCTTCACCATCTTACCACGCAAAAAGTAGTACTTTATCAGAACATGAAATTCACTTTTCCATTTTCTACAAAGCAACACACATCTGCTTATTTTAGACACACTCAACAATGTTCTAAGAAACAAATTACGATGAATTTCTGAGATTATACCCAGAATCGGTGTAAGACTTGGGTGCAAACAAGAAATCTGTGATTATAATGCTATCTCTTTCAAAGTCAAGGACTTATCAATCCGCCCTTGTACATTGCCCCTATGTATACTAAACACTAACTCATTAACTACGCCTAGCCTAAGCTTTAACTAAACCTAATTGCTACACCACAGGTTAGGCCTGCCTAATGGCTTCCATAGTTCATGGAAATGGTCTGCCGAACAGTTCTTGTTGTCAGAATGCCACAATATACTGGCAAATGTGAGCATCTAGGCATCAATTCCACTGTGTGGTGTGGTTGTAAAGTAATGAAACCTGAGATAAAGTGTGGTCAGAACTTTTCAAAGTCACTGGTTGCTAATCGCTTCCAGATGATAGTATACCGTGTTGTGCAGAGGTATGGGAATATTTTTCAGAGGTTGGCTATGGTTGTTACAAATAAGCACATGTTAGCTGCTGTGTGAGAAGCAATAAAACTAGTAGTCATCGGTCGTTTCAGTCTGCTTGCGCATTGGATAACCTTTGGACATATAAAATTTCTTGTGTCTCTCACGTAACATGTTCGAAAGTATCTCCTATTGAAGCGATAAGTCTTTATTAATTGTTTTCCTCTGGTCATGCAAAGTGCATGAAATTTCAAAGCCATCACATAGCGACCTGTCTATCAAAAATCTGACTGTCATTTTAGCCCACTGTATCCTCCTTATACCTACAAGAAATGTGTAAGTGTGTAATGAAATTTTATCTCAATTAACAAGCAGTAGATACAAGAGTAAGTTTTTGTAAGAGTAGTTTTTAGAAGAGTGAGTAGAGAAAGTCATGTGAATGCAAATATTGGATTTTTATTTTTAGGAAAATGTCAGTTACTAAGGACTAAACTATTCATTGTTTCAGGTTAGTGCCACTACATTTGAGAAAAATAGTCTTCTAAGAAGTAAAAAGGAAAGGGGTCAGCTGCAGCAGGACTCAAACATAGGAAACTGTATGAAGGGGCGATATTATGTAGGTATACAGGAAGATGAACTTGGAAAAGTAAGACATAACGTGCCCAGGATTGAAACAGCAATTAAAGCACAATGTATGTGTAAACGTGCTGCTCTAAACCGGGGAAGAAATTGCAATGACATAACAGAACAGCAGAGGGAAGCTATATTTAATCATTTCTGGAATGAAATGTCATTAAGCGACAGAAAGGCATTCATTAGAAGCCATGTTGATAGTGTACCTGTTAAACGGCACAGAAACCAGGCTGACATCTCACGTCGCTCAAACACGTTGTGTTACAGTTTTGTGGTTGAAGGGAAACGACTGTCTGTTTGCAAGACCATGTTCCTTAACACGTTATCCCTAGGAGAATGGACTGTGAGAAAATGGACCAAGAAGGAAATAAGCACAGGAACATCAGAATTGTTCAGTGAATGTTTCAGATAGAAGAAAATTGTGATTTGAGCTTCTCACCCGGTTACCAAAGCTTGAATGCCATTATTGCTATAGTTCTTCCAAAAAAGAACAAGACTATACTTGGTGCCTAACGGGCAAAGTAAAGTTATACAAAGAATACAAGACATTTTTTAGTGATATACAAACAGTTTTGTGAAGTGTTTAATGAAAAAGAATCCTGATGTTTTATATTTACAAGACTTCCTCTATCCACTATCGCTTATTTTTGTATCTTACAATAACTTATTTGTATATCTACTGCATGTTATTTGAGATCAACCTTTACAGAAGTGGTTTATTGTACATTGCATTGCAAGTACACTTGGTCAAACTAAAAGTGGCTGGTCTTTTGAGCAATTAAATTTTTTAGAAGTCCCATTGAGCGAGCGCACGGTTCACAACCATCAACTTCTGTGCACCGCTTTGGCTAACTCTGTAATACAAGTCACAAGGCATTGATTTTAGGCTACTTCCACACCATGCTTGGCATGGAGCAGTGGTTAAACTACGTAAATTCTCTGCTCAAGTTTGATTCTCCATAGTGGATTGTTATCTTTTATTTTTTACAACTCGTTTTACTGTAATACAATTAAATAACATTGCTTTTGTTACTTCATTTTGCTTACAAATACAGTGTTAAAATAAAACTATCCAATATTTCAGGGAATGATAGTGTGCATCAAAACAAGAACAAAATATTAAATAAATATGGGTCCTATAAATCATGTGCTCTGAGATATGAACACTTGTTTATAAGAGGTGTTCAATGTGGTGTCCATTCATCTCAATGCATCCCTCTGCCCTTCAGCGTAAGAAATCGCCCACCCTTTGCAATTGAGCTGATTGGTTTTTGAATATGACGAGCTGTATTGAAGACACGATTCTGTAGTATGTACACATTGTTTATGGGAGTGGCATAGACCAATTCTTTCATGTATCCCCATAACCAAAAGTCTAGGGGATTAAAGTCAGAAAATGAGCAGTCCAGCTGAAGTAGTTTAATAGTTGCTTTGGTTTAACTGCCCCACGTTTGGGAGCCAACTTGAGATAGATGTTGTTACGTAATATATTTTTATGTAATTTATTAAGCTTCATGCATTGGAAGCCTAACTTGGAAGTATTGTTCTTGGAGTTTACTTTGTTTAAGAAGTTTGCAACACGCTTTGGGCGTCAGTTTGAAGTTGTTGATTACGTAATAGTTACTGTTGTTATGCAATATGCTGCTACGTATGAGAAGCTGATTTAAAGATGTATTTTATATTGTTACACTCCAAGTTTTAGACTATAATATTTAACTTTGTTATTAAAACTGCTTCTATATATTATTTATGTTTGAATTTGCCTCGGCTGCATCAGTAATGTTTGTAGAGTCATGTATTTCTTAGGCAGGGTGCGGTACGACAATAATTGTACACATACACAAATTTTAAGTTTTTAAATTCACTTTTTATTTTATCCTTTGCACATTTTAATAAAGCACTACACTTTTTAAGAGCTGTGAGATTCTTTAATACTTTCACTTAGCTAACGCGTAGACATATTTTACGATTCATACGTAATATTTCTGTGGAGAACACATATTCCATCTGGTCACTACCAAGGTTTGCCAGCAACTGAACATTATTTCAACTGTTAAACCCATAAGCTTCGGTATTTCAAGTCTCTGATTGGCTAATTCTATTCCAATAGAATATCTGCATTTTACTTAAAGCTTTTCTTTGCTGTTGATTGGCTAATTTTAAACTGTTACTGAATTTACATTATCGTTGCTCTAATCATGACTAGTAACTTTCAAACTCTCAAACTCATTATTGCTACAAGGTTACCTCATTATTACCTCATTGTTAGCAACTTAAAACTTATTATTCTCACAGCTCTTGCATTATTAAAGTATGTAATGTATTCACATAACATTATTAAACATGTTTACAATAATAATAAGCATATGCAATGACTGTAATTAATAATTAGCTGCCTCACACCTTAACAGATGGTACCCTGTATGCTGCATATCTTTCAGTGTAGAGGCTCTCAAATTTCTTCCATCTGCTATACCATAGCAGAAAATCATATCCTCCATTTCCCTTTTGTAATAATAGGCGTTCATTGGTACCAGTAAGTCTGCAAGAGAGAAAACATACTGTACTGTACTATACAAACATCACATGAACTGTAAGTAGACCAGACATCCCAGTGTGTACCTGAAGTTAAGAGTAATGTACATAAATAAAAAGTAACAATTAGTCAAATAGTAAACCTGAACAACTGACTGCAGACTACTGCTCCAACTGATGTTTATGTTGATACTAAAATAAATAAATAAATAAATAAATAAAATTTAAATATACTATCCCGGCACCTTGGCTACTACACCAGGACATACATTCATACTTTACATTTACTCTCACAAACACATTTATATTTTATATTACATCAAATTTTTTCACATAAAATAACTATAAACTACACAATGTCTACAAAATAATAATAAATAAAAATGAAAGAAAGAAAGAGAATAGGAATTATTTGATTAGAGTAAAGGCATAAAAAAGCCTAATTACAATTCTAGATTCTATATTTACCAGCAAAACGTAGCAACTGGTAGCCAGCTACTATCTGCTCCTATCAACTATATTCACTGGAAACCAACGAAAATGTACTTGTAGCCAGCACAAAACCTTCTACTAAACTACTAATCATTTTAATAAGTTTATTTATATTTCTATGTTATTTAAAATGTTCCTCAATTAAAAATTTGTTATAAAGTTAAAGTTATCTATTTATAACATTACATTGTTTTCATAGTAATTATTTAATTTATAGTATGCCGCGTATCTTTGTTATGTGGTGTGATGATCTGGTGAGACACGTACCTGTTGGAAGCTCTGAAGGTCTACTGTGCACGTTGCTCATCTCTTGTAGTGGTAACCCTGGGATAATCGTCTCATTCCACTTTGTATGTGTAACTTGTATTATTGTGGGTGTGGAGTATTAAAGTGTATGTAATTGCTTTAATATGCTCCGGTAGCTCAGGGAGGCACTTTGCTCTTGCAGGGAGTTATAAGACACAGGAGTTATGTTGAATAACTAGTACACTGTTCTTTAGTTTTGATATATATATATATATACCACCACTAATATATATCAAAAAACATTTCTTGTTGTTTACACACAAAAAGATGAATACATTTATACATGTGTATATTCTAAAGAAGCTTGCCTGTGAATCATAATGAACTTCAACGTGTATGTATGTCTATTGTTATGATCTTTGTACAGCACTATTTATACACATTTGCCACTGAGAGTAACAAGCCACAAACTGAGTTGTTTTAGTAAGATTGTTGTAACGTCGTTTCTATGTTTGAATTTAAACTTGTAGCTTAACCATTATTGGCTCTATGGATGACATGTCCCTCTATATAGTCAATAACAGCTGTCACCCAGCTTTCTCGAGAGGGTGGCTTATTGTTAGAGATAGCAGCAAGACCTTGACTTGTTCTTTGTACTTAGGGTTTCTCTCCCTTACCATTGTGTGTTTGTGACAAAGAAGTGTCGTGTCTCGCCCTCACGACTCACATGACATGACTTACTTTTATGACATCTTAAACTTATACAAAAATATAGCGTTACAAATATATTATATTTTTAGTTACAATGCATTAACCATGCTAGGTCGGTTTTCTTAATTAACATTTTAAGTAACACCTAATAATAAATAAATAAATAAATAAATATATCATAATTCCCGTTATAAGTAGTTCAATGTTTTGTTTAGTTCATTCATATCTTTATTTATGCATTGGTGTTTATTTGTTTATTTATTTACCTTATAAAATTGTATTTAATCTCCATATTAATTTTCTATTATCTTTCTTTTAATTTATTTTATACATCAATTTTTAAATTTTATCACTATATATTAAACCTTTACCTATTTGAACCAAACACTAAACATTCTTTCTTCTATCACTACATATCTACTCACATTACCCCACAACATTTCACTTCACTCACATCCTCCATTTTATTCTAACATCACTCCACCCCTAACTTACCTAAACTTCAAAATTCCCCTCCTATTAATAACAATAACAAATTCGCGCCTCCATGCATCTATCATCACCATAACTCCACTCACTATCCCTCCCAAACCACATTAACTGCTCCTCCAATGGCAAACTTGCCGGGTGCTCCTCCAAAGATGGCAAAACTGCTGGCTACTCCTCCAATAATGGTAAACCTGCACCCCAACACCATCATCTTCTCTCCTCTCCTTTCCTCTTCTTCCTGCAACCTTGTTCTATAATCACCATATTTCTCTCCTTCCCATCATCTTAATTAAAATCTTCTTCTCTCTGCCCATTCCTCCTCCTTCCTTACATAGATACTGCAAGATGCTTGTATGCCAGCATGCTGTTGATACATGACATACTAGCACAAAGTGCTAACGGAATAATGTGCTCATATCCATAGCCAAATGTTCGTTATGCCTTATGACCTTGCAGTATTCATGCCAGGGATGGTAACTAAAGTAATTATTTGATAGTCTGCTGTATTGTAGGGCAGAATGCCATGAATGATATCACATAGAACACCTCCTAGGAACAAGTGTTCATACCTCAGAATGTATGATTTATAGGACTCATGTTTATTAGATATTTATTTCTTGTTTTGATGCATACTATCTTCCTGTGAAATATTGGATAGTTGTTGTTTTTTAACACCCGATATAATTACAATAATAGTGAAGTTTGTGGTTATAAAATTGAGGCATATTTACATGGATCGAGAGGATGGTCATGATTTTTCACATCTAAACTGGGTTGAGAAAAGTGGCAAGAGAGCGTGAAAATGTTGCTATTGTGATTGATTTGCTTTGTAAGGAAGTGTGTTCAGTTGTAAAGAACCGTTAGAGGAGAAGAAAAGTGTGGATAAGGAGTTGGGTTCAGCATTGTAATATAGTGGAGGCCTCTAGTACTCTTTCTAAAGAGTAAAAACAGAAGGTCCAGCAGCTTATCGTAATTTCTTTACATTAAGTAAAACACAAATATGAGAGAAGCTCTTCCAAGCAAAATAAAATTGGAAACCACACTCAGATTTCTGGCAACTGGGGATTCTTATGGAACCTTGGAATATATGTTTCACGTCCCAAGAAATACTATTTGTCGAGTATGTGAATGACATTTATGAAACTTTGATAGGCCTTCCTAAACCGTATCACTCTCTCATCGTTCCATCGAGATGACATTTTTACGACGCTTGGTTTAGTTCTCACATGATCTTTTCACGAGCACTCAGATCTAACACTTCTGGATTTTATAAACCGTTCTAGAAATAACTGGTCTGTTTCATATACATACTCGAACTGTTTATGCAGGGCAAGAACAGGCTATTCAGTGCATGGACTTTCAACCGTTTTCTTGATCCGTGTAAATGTGTCTTTAAATTCACTTTAGTATGAAACCTCCTCCCAACCGATAAATTAATGTCATGTTTGCTATCTACTGGTATGATGGACTCTAATTAAAAGCCACATACATAAAAAATGAAGAAAACCTTTTGCATTTTTCTTCGTGTATTTACAGTTAAAGGGAAAAGCAATGTTGAGTAGCTCCACAGAGATTTGAACTCGCAACCTCAGGACAGTAAGCTAACTCTCTACCACTGAACTAAGAGTGATGCAATAAGCATGGCATTGTAGCAAGCTTTAGTTCATACTCCACTTGAGAATCATAAATCAATAAAGTGTGTTTTGATTGCAAATATTTAGTGCTGAAACACTCTGAAACATCTATGTGTTTCAAATCTCATCTATGAACTATTTTCTCGGAAGACTTTTGTGATTATAGTTGTGTTCCCCACTATAACTACTACAAGAATATATGCAGTCTTGTGAACAAAGCCTGAGCGCTCAGAAGTACCTGATTTGAGCTCCGTCTCCCAGATGCTGGCCAATTTTGAATTGACAGTCAGATGTTTAAAGGTGGAATGCTGGATGCTGGCCTTAAAATTTTATACTCTTTCTATAACGTCACAAAAAACAGCTGTATAGTATCAGCACTTTAAAACAATGACAAAGTGTTGACATATTTAAGCCAATATGAGGAAGTAGTTTGAAAATACAAGACAAAGTCGAGTATTTTCTCTTCCGAGTTTCTGCAAAATCACTTAATGAACGCGCATTACATAATGTTTTTTCGACGATAATGAATAATGTAAATATTTTTAAAAAAATAAAATAAATTACTGTTAGCTGTTCAAAAGCAGTATCGTCAACTGCTCTAGTCTCTGTGAACTGGTGATTCATTAGTCATGCGTAGTAATGTTGATTAAACCAGTCAAAACTGAAGGCGACATGGTTGTTTGTGCTGAAAGAGTTATATTTAAATGCTCCATGAATTAAATCGTAAGTAAATGTTAACAAATAAAGATAGTTAAGATTTAAATGGCAGGGTTCAACTATCAAATGTGGTTATATATTGCATGCCTGGAACAATAAATGTACACACTGTCAAACTAAAAATTTTTGGTGTCTTGAGTATTTAAATTTTTTCAAAGTCCCTTCAAGTGAGCTCATGGTTCACTTAAGGTAAATTCTGTGCTCCGCTTTGGCTAATTCTATAATACAAGCCACTTATTTGAGCTACTTCCACACATAGAGCAGTGTTTAAGCTACTGAACTTGTATGCAAACAGCTCGAGTTCAATTCTCCATAGTGGATTCTTATCTTTTATTTTTCGCAACTCGTTCTACTACAATATAGTTAAATAATATTGCTTATGTTACTTCTTAATTTTACTTAGGTACAAATATAATTACACAATAATTGTGAAATTTGTAGTTATAAAATTAAATTGACTGAATGTGAAACATCCTCCCGGCCAATTAATTAATGTCATGGTTGCCATCTACCGGTATGATGGACTGCTAAATAATTTCACATACATAAAAAATAAAGAACACCTGTTATATTTTTACTCCTGTATTTAAAATAAAAGTAAAAAAAAAAAGTTTACTAACTCCACTGAGATTCGAACTTACAACCTCAGTATTAGTAAGCTAAACTACCACTGAGCTAAGAGTGCTTTAGTCATACTTCACTTAAGAACCATAAATCAATAAAGTATGCACTTTGATTACAAATATTCAGTGTTGGAACACTTCGAAAGATCTGTCTGTTTGAAATCTCGTATTTGGATTATTTTCTCTAAAGACTTGGGGTTATAGTTGTGTTCCCCATTATAACTACTACAAGAATATATGCAGTCTTGTGAACAAAGCCAAAAGCTCACAGAAATAGCTGATTTGAGCTCTGTCTCTCAGATGCCATTCAGTTTTACATTGACCAAGTGTACATAACAATAGTTGGAGGATTCACTATATTGTGTTGTCTGTGATAAAAATGTAAAATGCATGTAGTGCAAGAATTTCAACTTCTCTTACATGATAGCATGAAGTGGATAAAAATACACTATTATTGAGAAAAGTTTATTTTAAGTAAATTGTGTTTTTTTAGAGAGATCTACATTTTTTGTGTTGTATGTTTTTTTTTTTTTTTTTTTTACTTTCTCTACTACGTATAGTAAGTAGGGGAAGTATTCTATTCCACCCAAAAATTTGATACCGAGATTTCACTGGAAATATATGTTTTAAGATCCCCTGAATCCAAAAAAAAAAAAGCATTTTTGGAAACATGTCTGTGTGTGTGTGTCTGTGAACAGCATAACTCAGAAACGAACAGTCGGATAAACATCAAACTTGGTATTTAGGTTCACTATCTTCCAGAGATGCGACACGAAGGTTTTCAAGAAACTCCCCCCACCCCAGATTACTCTTTATATGTTCCATTTTTCGAAAATTTTAATTTTCTCAAAAATGGCTCAAATCATTTTGATTAAAATATCATATGTTTAAGATATTTTCATGACAAATGAAATGTATATCTTGAATTTTCTGGGAATGTCTCCAAAAGTATTCTTCATTGTGAACGACTTTTGCATAACTGGTAAACCATAAGAGATAGACAAAATGTTACTACACAAAAAATGCAGATCGCGTTAAAATACACAGTTTATGTCATACATTTTTTTTGTTGAGTGAACCATTTTCGAGATATTGCTTGTTATTCCCTTAAATTTTCCTATACTTTTTCTCAAATGGGAATTCGTTATTAATTTTTTTTATGTCCTGGACATACAAAGAGAATGGAATGCGTCACTTATTAACCAGCTCTTAAAATATTTGACTATCGCTTAAAGCCTACCATATTCTCCTTGCATCTACAAGAAAATTAGCAATAAGATTAACATCTCGATTAACATGAAGCATATGGAGAATAAGCGTTTGTAAAAATAGTTTGTACAAGAGTAGAGAAAGTCATGTGAGTGTAACACATCAGAATTTTTTTTTCCATCTCTTGTCGTTTATCCGTTATGCAAAATTATTAAAAATTCCTTCTAAATGAAGAGGACTTCACAGGTTATTCCTAAAAAAAATTCATACACACATTTTGTCATGTAAATGTCTTAAAATATATGGTGTTTTAATCAAAATTACAGAGCCATTTTTGCAAAAATAAGAAGTATTGAATATTTTTCAATGTAAAGGGTAGATAAGGGTGGAGATTTTCTTGAAAGTCTTCATTTGCATCTTTGGAATATACTGAAGTTAAATACCAAGTTTGGTATTTATCTAACATTTTGATTTTGAGTTATGCTGTTCTCTCTCTCTCTCTCTCTCTCTCTCTCTCTCTCTCTCTCTCACACAGACACACACACACTTTTTTTAGCTCAATGGGCCTCAAAAGCAGCATTTCCAGCGAAATCTTGATATAAAAATTTTGGGCTGAATATGGAATTTCTTCTGGCCTACATTTCAGTAAATCAGGAACAGCTAGGGTTTATACAGGGTTATTCTAAATGCTTATCAGAGTTACAAAAAAAGTGCAATTGACGTAAGAAGACCTCTAGTTTTATTGTGTACTGTAACTCGTAAAGTTTTTTAACATACATTACAGATGCTCAATATGTATGCCTTTTGTCACTCTACATACATCTAATTGTTAGTCCAATCTCTTCCCATACACGCACCAACATGTCAACAGTGATGGTTAGGAAGGCAGCTTGGATGCGCTGCCTCAGTCCAGCATATTCACCAGTAGAGGAGGAATAAATTATGTGATCTTTAGCATATCCCCACACAAAGAAGTCACATGGTGTTAAATCCGATGAACGTGGTTCCCAGTGTGAAAGAATCTGATCACAATCCGCTCCACGTCTGATCCATCATTGTGGTAGTTCTTGGTTTAAAAATGTTTTGACCTCCTTGTGGAAATGAGGTGTTGCACCATCCTGTTGCAGCAAGTGATTGTTTATGTCTTCACTCAACTGGGGTAACAGCCATTCTTTAGGCATGTCCAGGTATATCAGCCCTGACACTGTTTGTTTATTGAAGAAGAATTGGCCGTAAACCTTAGTCTTTGAAACTGCACAGAACACATTCACCTTTGGGGAGTCACGCACATGTTCCACATAACAATGGGGGTTAACTCAGGGGGCTTAACATAACTCAGTTCCAGCAAATCACATTATCTTTAATATATCCTCACACGAAGATGTCACATAGTGTTAAATCCGGTGAAGATGGTGGCTAGGGTAAAAGCATTGATCACAATTCGTTCCTCGTCTGATCCATCCTTGTGGTAGTTCTTGGTGTAAAAATGCTCTGAGCTCCCTGTGGAAATGAGGTGTTGCACCATCCTGTTGCAGCAAGTGATTGTTTACGTCTTCACTCAACTGGGGTAACAGCCATTCTGTAAGTATGGCCAGGTAAATCAGCCCTGATGCTGTGTGTTCATTGAAGAAGAATTGGCTGTAGAACTTTGTCTTTGAAACTGCACAGAACACATTCACCTTTGGAGAGTCATGCACATGTTCCACATAACAATGGGGTTTGTTGCTTATTTACCTTTCCACTCACATAGAAGTTGTTTCATGATATTCAAGAACACAAAATGCTTTCTCCTTACTGATGACCGCCATTTTGTAAACATGGCTGTAACTGACATCACCATACTCGACGCAGAACAAAACTTTGAGAGTTTCTCTAGCCATAACTGCAACGATAATAATAGTATGTTTTCCATAGTTTCTAAAAAAATCACGAAACCCCAGTAAGAATTTAGAATAACCCTGTATTATTATTTTCATTATGTATAATTAATAAAATGAATTAATTATACTTCTAACGGCCTGCCCAGCTAGGGTGTTTACCATGGACTTCTAAGCCCTTAAACAGTCGTCCTCCGTGGACTAGTTGTACCGTGCTAGCCTCTAGTTCCCAAGGTTGTGGGTTCAAATCTGGCGGAGGGTGATGGATTTTTTCGGGCGTAAAAATCCTTAGCATGATTTCCTTCAGAAGGGAAGTAAAGTAAAGCCGGTGGTCTCGTGTCATAAATTTATGGCACGTAAAAGAACCTCAAGCCTGATAAAGAGGCCTCTGAGCAAAATTCCCGGTCTTTCACGCCCAATATAGAATGGGACGCTAAGGACCACAGTAGTTAAAGAGCATCCATAAATAAAAACTCAATTTCAATTAAGCCCTTAAACTTTCCTGGGGTTACAGGCATCATCATTGTACTACGGAAGTTGACTGAACGGTGGTTTGAGGGGTAAAACTTATAAAAGTCTTATGTGCTACATCTGCACAACTTTCTCTATGCTCTATCGCTTATTAGTGGGGATACAAATTATTCCTAAGAATAATTTTTATTTTCATTTCAATCTAAATAAACCTTTCCAAAAATATTGAATGGATTTCTCTTGTAGATTTCGAATTTTGAGGGCTTCATCCATGAAGGGAGTTAGTGTTATAAGCTGACTCGACACTCTTTCAAGTTACACAACTCTTTACTATAGTAATATACAGGTCTCGTAGTACTCAATAAAGTGACACATTACCATTAAACAAAACCAGCACTATTCATAAACATTCCTCTCTCAGACAATATAACCTGCAGATCAAAGATACAAAGCGCTACACAAAAGTTCCTGAAATGCCTCAATGCAGGATTCTCTGCAATTACTCGCTCAAATTAATACAGGTGGTAGAGAACATCAAAACAAATATATTTCAATAAGGAACATATGGTCCCTGACTTCAATTGCTGATGCTAGGGACATTTTACACAGAAGGTAGTTTGGCATGCTAATTACAGGAGTGGCATTCACAGGAACTGCTTAAATGTGCGACCATTGGCCTGTATACATGCAGTACATCGTTGAACCATTGCTTGTCGTGTCTGTTCAAAGACTGCTGGCATGTCTGCAATGGTACCAGCAGTGATGGCAATTCTAGCAATGAGGTCTTCTTCTATTTCCATATCGGTTTCATACACCAGCTGCTTCATATACCCCCAGAGGAAGAAATCTAGACACATGAGGTCAAGTAACCTGGGTGGCCAAGCCACAGGGCCACCTCAACCGATCCATCGATTCCCAAAGTTGGCTCTCAGATGATTCCTCACAGCAGTGCTGAAATGTGCTGCTGCCCCATCATGCTTGGAGTACATCCTTTGTCTAGCATTCAAAGGTACATCCTCTAGTAGTTCTGGCAACACATGTTCCATGAAGAAGTGATAGCTCCATCTGTTGAGGCAGAATGAAAGATTGTATGGTCCAATGAGCCTATCACTGAGAATGCTGTGTTTCCAAGTAGACCTTAGAACCAACCATTCATACACAGAGCAGGTTTGAAGGTCAGTACACTTCCCAGTCAGCGACACTGACACAATGTCAGCACCACTCACAAACAATTGCCAAACATTACAAGTTGACTTTAGAGACCACATGTTCCGTATTGAGATGTATTTGTTTTGATGTTCTCTACCATCGGTGTTAATTTGAATAAGTAGTTTCGAAGTATCCTGTATATGGAATTACACCATACCTGGACCTTATACACCACAATCACTTTTCATATCCCCTGTGAGAGTATACATCATGCCCAGTGCTTGCTGCAAACATTAAACATAATGTTTAACGCCTTATGAGCTCCCTTATGTTCAGGCACCCACCCAAGATTGGAAAGTGGTTAACTTTGATGTGATTGGTGCTTGTGTTATAAAATTCCAGAGAGTACTCTGTGGCAGCCAATCAAAATTCATTATGTTGTTTTGATTTTTTTAAGATTAAGATTTTCTCCCAAACATCCAATTCTGCCATGTAACTTGCAGGTTTTACGAGTATTATGCTTTGTAGTCTTTCATGGTTGGTTGACCAGAAGTGGTGAGAAATGGCGGATTTGTCTGTCTGTTTGTATTTAATCCTCTTAGATGTTTTTTTCAGTTTTGTTTCTAGATTTCTTTTGGTTTTTCCTATGTTTATAAGTCTAGCATTTGCATAATATTTGTTTCAATTCAAGTCAGTAGCTGTAGATTCATTACAGAATGTTAGCCTCGTCAGTATTATAAATAGTATAAGATAAAAGTATAAGTAAACAGAAAAAACATGCGATAATTCCTAATTTGTCAAAACTATGCAAACATTTCTGAATAAGGAATTTTTTCAGATGTAACTTAAAAGTGGAGCCAGATAATTTTAATCTTGCTGGTAATTTATTATATGGATTGGTTTCCTTCACATTGGCATATTTATCTGATATTCTTTTAACATGTATTGATCTATAATGTCATTTTTCATTCGAGTATTGTAAGAATGGATTTAATTATTTTTGGTTGATCGTTTATCAGTAACCAGGAGAATAACATGGTATGAATATAATGAGTATAAAGTTAATATTTTGTTCTGAATAAATGTTTCTCTACGTGATTCCCTTGGTTTGAGATTATATATTATTCTTGAACATTTGTTTTGCAAAATAAATACTCTGTTTACATGTATTTTTGCTGCGCCATCCTATAATTCAATTCCATATATCATATGTGGGTAAATGTATGTGTATGTATGTATTTATTTATTCTGCAATTGGGTACTTCCCGGTGGCAGAATTAAACCGTACAAAATTTACATCACCATGACTAGCTTATAATAATAATAATAATAATAATAATAATAATAATAATAATAATAATAATAATAATAATAACAATAATAATAATAATAATAATAATAATAATAATAATAAACAATACAAAATGATTAATTTTAAATATTAACGAAGCTTTTAAAATCCCTAATTACTGAACCATTTATAGTTTACTTAACTATTCACAATTACTTAACTATTCACAATTTACTTAACTATTCACAATTTACTTAACTATTCACAATTTACTTAACTATTCTCAATTTACTTAACTATCTACAAAGTACTTAACAATTTACAAGTCCTTATATTTAGTTACCAGTATTTTCAACCTGGTAGTGTCAACTTTAATAGTATAGTTTGTGAAATGAGTACACTAGTTAATTAACCAACATTTATTCTGCTAATATTATTTCTGAACTGCTTTAAGGTCAGAGGACAGCCCTGAAAGGCTGCTACAGGCAATTCATTCCATTCCTCAATGGTTCTATTAACAAAAGAAAATTTTCCCACGTCGGTTCTGCACTTTCTACCCCTAATTTTAAACAGATGATCGTTTCGACCGTAGTGTGCTGGATTCTCTAACCTTTCTCTAACATCCGCCCAAGCATTTGAACCAGTATAAGCTTTAAATAACGCAACTAATCTATGTTTTTACGCCTAACTTTTAGCGGTTCCCATTCATTCTCTTCACCTTTTGTAAACCCAAAATCTTTACCTCTCCTTATGAATTTTATAGCCCTTCTCTGTACTTTTTCTAAGGAATCAATCTGATTGACTCTGTATGGGTCCCAACATGCTACTCCATATTCCATAACCGGCCGCACTAAAGATTTGTAGGCTAGTTCCCTGGTCTTTGCGCTCCCCTTTTTCAGTATTCTCATTACGAAATGCAATGCTTTCCACGCTTTCCTAGATGTACTATTTATCTGTTCCCCCCATCCAGCATTACTTGACAAGCACACTCCCAAATATTTGCAGCTGTCCACCTGTGGAATTGGTTCCCCGCCCATTTGATAGTTATGTATAATCTTCCCCTTAGTTCTGCTAAAAACAATGGACTTACTTTTCCCAGCATTAATTGTCATTTTGTTTGCTTCGGCCCACCACCTGATTTCATTTAGAATCACTCCATAGTATATTAGTTTTAAATACCTTTCTACTAATATCGATTTAAAATACCTTAATAAATAAATTGATTTACTAATTGTGATACATAAGATGTCTAAATATTTAGCCCATGTTAATCTGTTGTCTACATGTGTTGCTAAGATTTTATATTCATACACTTCTTCTATATTATCATTTTCAATCAGAAGGCAAAGTTTCTGTTGTAACAATTTATTTACCAAGAAAAACTACATTAGTTGGTCTTGTTTATATTACATTTGAGGTTATTAGCTTCAAATATGTCTAAAAGACACTTCACTGTATGTTTCATATTCGTTTTAGACTGTTGATTTCATTACCCCAGCATAATAATGTAATATTGTCAGCATAAGAGATCACTTTTGTATTAGTTATTTGACATATCGTTTACATACAATATAAACAGTAAGGGACCTAGGACCATTCCTTGTGGAACTCCATATTTTACTGTTTCATATTTTGACTATATTGTTCCTGTCTAGTAGAACAACTTTTTTTATTTGCTGGTTTTTGTTGTTTACTGTTTTTCCTGAATTTTACTGCTCTGTTAACAAAGTTTGGCATAACTTAGTGAAACAGGCAAAGGTTTAAAACTGCATTTTTCTAGTCTTAAACATTTTTTGATGTTTGGTTTTTATCCTGCAAGGTTTTTGTGGAACTGTGTATATTCTGTATTAAAATATGAAAATGCTGTCTTACCTCCATTGTTTGTTATTTTGTTTTTCCCCAGGAATTCTTGCACAATGAAAGTTGTACGTAGCTTTGCATTGTTGTGATGGATACACTAATTGGTTGTGTAACACATTTCCAGATGTTTTCTCCTGATGTTTCCCTCAAGACATCATGATCGTCGTAATAGTAGTACTTTGGAAGAGTTTCCCTTTAAACACAATCTAAAAAGACCTTTTGTGCTCTTCTTGGTGTCTAATCTAGGGATCAATATCTACATTCCTGGTTATTTGCAGTGTTTGTCTCTCAAGATTAGGGCCTGTCTCTAGTTTTGCTGTAATTCCAAGGGTATCTTATCTGTTCTGTGACTTCGCATTCTAGTAAAATGTGTTTCACTGTTTCATCAGCTTGTAAACTCTGGCATCATGATAGAACACCACATTCACTGTCATACCAGGGGAGACAAATTCCTTGTGGATAATCCCTTCACAGCTTGAATAGCAGCAATATTTCCCGGTGTAATACCAATTCACACTTGCCAACTTTTACAAATGTATGAGCATAGGCCTTTTACAACTTTGTGACAGAAGAGGTGCATTTAGGACAGATTCAAAATGCTACAGATTGACATGACAAAGTATTAAATTCTATTACATTATATTGTAACTTAAGATTACAAGACTGATTGGTATACAGTGCTTTTTGGGGGGGGGGGAAACAGAAATAAAGGATTTAGGAAAAACAAGATATATAGGGTATTTGAGAGGAAAAAGGAAGAGGAATAGAAAGGATGTTACACTGTAGTGTCTCTGTTTATTGGGGGCATAATTGGTGTCATGTTGGCTAGTACCGCCGTAGCAAACCTGAGATTCGTGAGTGATTACAACGACCAAGGTTTCTCACCTCACAGCTAATTGTCATAGTACTTGGAGTGAATCCTGATGCAGTTTCGAATTCCTGTGTGATGGTCTGGATAGATGTCTGCCTATTACTCTTTACGACCCTGTTCAAATGTCGTCGATCTCTGTCAGTCAACAGACGAGGTCGGCCTGTACGCTTTTGTGCTGTACATGTCCCTTCACGTTTCCACTTCACTATCACATCAGAAACAGTGGACCTAGGGATGTTTAGGAGTGTGGAAATCTTGCGTACAGACTTCAGACACAAGTGACACCCAATCATCTGACCACGTTCGAAGTCTGAGTTCCACGGAGCGTCCCATTCTGCTGTTTCATGATGTCTAATGACTACCGAGGTCGCAGATAATGAGTCCCAGGTAGTAGGTGGCAGCACACTGCACCTAAGATGAAAAACGTATGCTTGTGGGGTGTCCGGATACTTTTGATCACATAGGGTATATTGGGCGTGAAAGACCGGAAAGTTTGCTCAGAGACCTCTTTATCAGGCTTGAGGTTCTTTTACATGCCATAAATCTACGACACGGGACCACTGGCTTTACTTCCATTCTGAAGGAAGGCATGTTAATGATTTTCATGCCCAAAAATATCCATCGCCCTCTGCCGGATTTGAACTCTCTACCTTGGGAACTTGAGGTAGTATGGTATCCGTAGACCATGGAGAATGACACAAGTTAGTGTATTTAAACCCAATGCAGTATATTATTATTATTACTCATTTCACTTTATTAAGTTTCCGCATATGTATACCGAGTTTGGTATTTAACTGACATATTGTTTTTGAGTTATATTGTTAACATACATAGACAGAAAGAAAGACTTTTTTTTTTAAAATACTGTTTATATTCAGTGGGACTGAAAATCTGCATTTCTGATGAAATATGAATATAATACTTCTACCTACAGTCAAATACCATTTTAATGAATGCCACTGTAAGAAACATTTCAGTTCAATGAAGAAAACTGAAATCCTTTTGTCTGTCTCCGTAAGCGTCTGTATTAAATTATTTCAGTTTTACAAACATTGGTACAATGAAAATCTTGATATAGTGAAAATAAGAAATTCCCCTTAATGAATATATGAACAATTAAACAACTTTTTAAAACGTTTTCTTGAATTAGGGAACAGTTACAATGTCGTTAACTGGTTCAAAGAGTGATTGGTTCATCCTTGACTACACTATGTTTTGCCTCAGCTTTTTTCAAATCGAATTTTATTGTCTGCAGTCTGTTTTAAAAGCTACCATTAAATGGTAAATTTTATTTCGTGTGCTTATAGTTGTATCATGTGATTTAATCTACAGGAATTTCAGTGTACTTAGAAAATTCTGGTTTAAACAATGTCAACCACCAACTAGCGAAAAGTAAAAGAAAGCAGTTTTCTAGGTTAAAAATCTTAGAAGAACCACTACTTGGAAGAACCAATTCTGAAATGTTCTGTACAGAAAAAAAAATTACAGAATTTTTCTCCAAATAAAAATATTTGTAAGGTATAAGCATACTATGTATTAATTAATTATGTAATGTTGCCAAGTTCAATGTTTTAAGTATGTAATTACTGTAGTAGCAAATTTTGAATTGTATTGTTATACTTTCCATATCCATTCCTGATACATTCATATTACATTTTAAAATATCTGATGTGATACATTCACATGACTTTCTCTACCCTGTATCATTTAATAGTGGGTATGTCAACTATTCTTACTAAAGCCTATTTTTAATCCAAATAAACCTCAGCAGAAATAGCTACATTACACATTTCGTTATACATACAAAGGGAACAGCGACAGTCAGATGTTTAAGAACAGGACACTGTATGCTGGCCTTAAAATTCCATACTGTTTCCAAGCAATTGCGAGAAACAATTGAATGTTTGGCAGGATTTCAAAAGAATAGCTAAGTATTGAACAATTCGAACCATTAATAATGAATATCTCAGAAATGCTTATGCCACCAAAAAACTTATTTGAAGTAAATTGTGTGTCTTAAAGAGATCTACATTTTTTGTGTAGTGCATTTTCGTCTATCATTTAATGCTTACCAGATATACAAGATTATACAAAATTCTTTCCAAATGAAAGGGCTACAGTGGTTATTCCTAGAAAATTCAAGATACACATCTTATTTGCCATGCGAATATCTTTAATATATGGTATTTTAATCAAAATCATTACAGCCATTTTTACTTTCTCTACTACGTATAGTAAGTAGGGGAAGTATTGCATTCCACCCAAAAATTCGATACCGAGATTTCACCGGAAAGACATGTTTTGAGACCTCCTTAATCCAAAAAAAACATTTTTGGAAACATGTCCGTGTGTGTGTCTGTGTGTGTGTGTGTGTCTGTGTGTGTGTGTGTCTGTGAACAGCATAACTCAAAAACGAACAGTCGGATAAACACCAAACTTGGTATTTAGGTTCAGTATCTTCCAGAGATGCGACACGAACGTTTTCAAGAAAATCCCCCCACCCCAGACTACCCTTTACATGGAACATTTTTCGAAAATTTTAATTTTCTCAAAAATGGCTCTAACGATTTTGATTAAAATATCATATGTTTAAGATAATGTCATGAGAAATGAAATGTATATCTCGAATTTTCTGGGAATGTCTCCAAAAGTATTCTTCATTGTGGACGAGTTTTGCATAACTGGTAAACCATAAGAGATAGACAAACTTTTACTACACAAAAAATGTAGATCTCGTTAAAATACACAACTTATGTCATATACATTTCTTTTGTTGAGTGAACCGTTTTCGAGATATTGCTTGTTATTCCCTTAAATTTTCCAATACTTATACTTTTTCTCAAATTCGTTATTCATTTTTTATGTCCTGGACTTGCAAAGAGAATGGAATGCGCCGCATAGCAACCAGCGTTAAAATATTTGACCATCGCTTAAAAGCTACCATATTCCCCTTGCATCTACAAGAAAATTAGCAATAAGATTAACATCTCGATATCTCCATTAACATAAAGCATATGGAGAATAGGCGTTTGTAAAAATAGATTGTACAAGAGTAGAGAAAGTCATGTGAGTGTAACACATCAGATTTTTTTAGAAAATAAACAATTTTGAAAAATCTTCAATGTGTGAAGGGTAGTTTTTTTGAAAGGTACTGAAACTAAATACCAAGTTTAGTATTTATCCAACTTTTTATTTTTTTGAGTTATGCTTTTTCTGGGTTCAGGGGGCCTTAAAACATGTATTTCTGGTGAAATATTGAATTAAAATTTTTTGGGTGGAATGCATTACCTTCTCTACCTGCATGGTACATGGTAGAGAAAGTAAAAATAGACACAGTATCATTAGATTTAAAAGTTTCAATGCTGGCCCTTTTAAGATAAAAATATTAAATAACTGATTTAAAGGAATTTCAAAGTCTGCAGAAATTAATTATAACATTTGACTGTACTAGGTACAGACAGAGAAAGTAAAAATATGCTTGTCCAAAGCATTGTTTATAAACTTCAGCATTCTATGGTTGTGATTTAAATAAGACAAATAAGAGCCACAGAGAAAATTGTAATTTTGTTTGCCACATTCTATCATTGTTCAGTTGAAACACCAAAAGCTTAATTCCTAATGGAATTCCATTACAAAGGTTGTAATACTCATTCTTTAGAAGTAGTAAAGTAGTTCACATACTTTATATTAGAAATTATATCTGGAAACCCCCAGTTTTGTGAGAGTATTATAAAGTTATGCTACTGTTCACATTTTTGAAGTTGGTGTACAGAAAGTTTGCTTAATGTTTTGTGCTTTTTAGAAATATTTAATTCTGTTGAAGCAAAATGTCTGTAGTTGGGCGCATTAAAAAGGAGATGTGTGTTTCGATAGCAGTGATAATAAAGTTGTAATTATAATTATGTGGTCTTGTAGCTGGTAGTTGTGTATACCTTTCCTAAAAGTCTTATGTGATTCGTTCACATGACTTTCCCAACCCTCTGTCGTTTATTAGTGGGTTCACAAATTATTCTTAATTAGACTTATTTTTCTATCTACTACATTTTAATCCAAATAAACCTTTGCAGGAGTAGTTACGTTTTGTTATTGATACAAAGGGAACGGCAACGGTCAAAAGTTTAAGAACTGGATGCTATATGCTGGCCTTAAACTTCCACACTGTTTCCATGCAATCATGAGAAACAACTGAATGTTGAAAGGACTTTGAGAGAATGACCAAGAAATGAACAATTTGAACCTTTAACAATGGATATTTTAGAAACAGCTTATGCCACAAAAACACTTATTTTAAATACATTGTGTGTTTTAAAAAGATGTACATTTTTTGTGTAGTACATTTTTGTCTATTTCTCAACATTTACCAGTTATACAAGCTTATACAAAATTCCCTCCGAATGAAGAGGACTTCATAGCCTATTGTATAGCATACTTCCGAGTACATGAAATCCAGGACAAAACTTGATTCCATAATGAAAAATCTGATGTTGCATTCACATGACTTTCTATTCACTCTTCTACAAACTATTCTTACAAAAGCTTATTCCTCCATCTACTTCTTGTTAATTGAGACAAATCTTTATAGCACAGAGGAATACAGCAGGCTAAAGCGACATATTTTAAAAAAAGGAGGTACTTACTATATGTGATGACTTTGAAATTCCAATCCAATTTATCTTTTCAGATAAAATGTAAGTATTTGAAAATTCAAACCAATAACAATTATCTGAAATGGTTTATACCACAAAAAAAAATGTTGTTTTACATATCTTATACATTTTAACAAGCTCTACATTTTTTGTGTAGTAAGATTTTGTCCATTTCTTATAGTTTATCAATTATACAAAAGCAATTCAGAATGAAGAGGACTTGTAATAGGTATGCAATGAGTTTTTTATTTCTAATAGTAAGATTAAATATATTCATTGCAAAGTCTGCTACAAATTGCAATTTCATCAAAATTGCCTAAATCTCAACTACAATTATACGCAGTTAACAGAGTTGTAGTTGCGGATAGCAGTTAACAAAGAGTTATGTGCCGGGCCCTCCTAAAATGCATTTCACAGGAAGTATTCCCCCAGAGTAATAGTTTGTTTTGTTTTACAGAAATGACTTGAAAGGAATTAAGACAGGGTTTTAACACACTTCTCCAAAATAAAACTACCAATATTCTCACAGCTGAATAGCATTAAGTATATTCACATGAAAATTTAACAATGTTAACAAAGTTACACTTGCCATATTTTAAATATTTCTTTGTTCAGTCTTTCTTGCACCATGTTTGCAATTTAATATAATTTAACACAATTTCAGTATTTCAAAAGAGGTATGAACTTGCTCAAATAAATATAAGTTTGCCGCTCCACACATAAGAATTAAATTTTGAAGTTACTTATGACCAAAAGAATATATGTATAATTTTGACTAGCCGAAAAGTGTGGAGACGACTGCCTCCAAGATGCGGAACCCGAAGTCTTTCCTAGTCAGTAGCCGAGAAGAAAGTCACCCCACTTCTTTCAGGGTAATAGCTCTTGCTCGAGGCACACACAGAAGATCATGTAATGGTGACGTCGCAACCTCAGCGCTGTCTATGCTGGCTGAGAGTATGTATCCTGGTGAGAGCTGTAGTAATGACTTGGAGCCAGTAACGAAACTTGTTACATTGGTTGCTGGCTTGGTTGTAGCCAGGGCCGAATCTTGTACTCAAATTATTGCAGAGTGTTGTCATATAACTGTGGTGGCTCAGACTTCACAGGCTATTCCCAGAAAATTCATGATATAGATTTTATTTGTCATGTAAATTGCTTTAATATATGGTATTTTAATCAAAATCGTTAGCCACTTTTTAGATAATCAAAAATTAAAAACATGTTCTATGTAAAGGGTAGTTCCTTGAAAATCTTTGTGTTGCATCTTTGGAAAATATTGAACTTAAAAGGTTCACATTTCATTCTTGGGCACATAAAAAATTCCAAAAGATATTCAAGCAGTGGAACATCAAACTGGCACCCATCAATAAACATAGTTTAAATAACATATTAAGAACAAACACAAAAGATAAAATTCCTAGAACTAAAATGCCAGGCATTTACCAGATAAATTGTAGTGATTGCAAACTTAAATATATTGGCAAAACAAAAAGGGAACATAGGGGTGAGATTGAAAGAACATTTTAGAAATATAAGACAAAAAGAAGCTGAAAAATCGGCCATCACATATCATTTCTGGAATTCAAACCACAACATCCATAATGAAATAAATCTAATCAAGTCGATCCAAAATCCAATAGAATTGATGATATGGGAAAACTCATACAAAAAAAAAAACAAAAGCCATCTAATGAATTTCAATTTCCCTCTGGAAAAGAATCTCATCTTTAAATACATCAAGACGAAAATGACGTCAACGTCAGGAAGCCCAACGGTGACCTCTACACTAGAACCGACAGATTCATTAGTGGCTCTTAGCTGATGATGAAGACAAGTTGTCTTCGAAACGTGTAAAGGTAATTATCTTGAAAGAGTGAAGTTAGAGTGTGTTGCCACTAGAATTTTATTTAAATAATACTAAATACCAAGTTTGATATTTATCAGAGTTTTCGTTTTTGAGTTATGCTGCACACACATACACACACTCCCTCCCTCCCTCCCTCTCTCTCTCTCTCTCTCTCTTTCCCAAGAAGTGTGAATATAAAAATTTGGGTGGGATGCATACATCCTCTACCTACCATAGGTAAGTGCTAGAGAAAGTAAATGTGAGTTATGGTTGTCAAAATCATGTATAATTGCTTGTTTTGGAATATATGACATAAATGAGTTGGCTTATTATAAGCATTAGATATTCAAAAATAAATCTCAACTTTACAAAATTTATTATGTTGTAATAATAAATAAAATAGTCACTTTTTAGGTGCATATGCTGCTTCAGGGTACCTATTAGCATCATTTTTACTTTCCCTACTACGTATAGTAAGTAGGGGAAGTATTGCATTCCACCCAAAAATTCGATACCGAGATTTCACCGGAAATACATGTTTTGAGACCTCCTGAATCCAAAAAAAACATTTTTGGAAACATGTCCGTGTGTGTGTCTGTGTGTGTGTCTGTGCGTGTGTCTGTGAACAGCATAACTCAAAAACTAACAGTCGGATAAACACCAAACTTGGTATTTACGTTCAGTATCTTCCAGAGATGCGACACGAAGATTTTCAAGAAAATCCCCCCACCCCAGACTACCCTTTACATGGAACATTTTTCGAAAATTTTAATTTTCTCAAAAATGGCTCTAACGATTTTGATGAAAATATCATATGTTTAAGATAATGTCATGAGAAATGAAATGTATATCTCGAAATTTCTGGGAATGTCTCCAAAAGTATTCTTCATTATGAACGACTTTTGCATAACTGGTAAACCATAAGAGATAGACAAAATTTTACTACACAAAAAATGTAGATCGTGTTAAAATACACAACTTATGTCATATACATTTTTGTTGTTGAGTGAACCGTTTTCGAGATATTGCTTGTTATTTCCTTAAATTTTCCAATACTTATACTTTTTCTCAAATTCGTTATTCATTTTTTTATGTCCTGGACATGCAAAGAGAATGGAAAGCGCCACATAGCAACCAGCGATAAAATATTTGACTATCGCTTAAAAGCTACCATATTCCCCTTGCATCTACAAGAAAATTACAAATAAGATTGACATCTCGATATCTCGATTAATATGAAGCATATGGAGAATAGGCGTTTGTAAAAATAGATTGTACAAGAGTAGAGAAAGTCATGTGAGTGTAACACATCAGATTTTTTCTATCTGTTTGTGTATCCATTGAAGAATTGTTTGTTGCTTCACGTATGGAAAGCCAATTTGAAGTAGTTGTTGTATTGTAGTTCAACTGTTGGTGAGCTGAACTTGAAGTAGTTGCAACTGCACGTATGGTAAAAAGTTTCCGGTAGCCTTTGCCCGAAAAAAAATTTAAAAATATTAACTTTGTAATTTGACTGTTTCTTTAAATATTATATATTTATGTTTGCCTCGGCTGCGTCAGTATTATTGTTAGAGACATGTTTCTCTTTGCAGGGTTGTGATGCGACTGAAGAATGTAGGCTTACACAGATTATAATTTTACTTAACTCCTTTTGTTAATGCTTGACATGATTTAAATAACACTTCACTGATATAGAGAGAGTTCTGTGAGATTTTGTTTATTAATTACCTGCACTTTTTTAACGTAAAACTATTTTCGTCTCACACGAATATGTATTAAATCTCTCAAGGACATGTCTTGCGTCCGGTTAGGAACACTGTCTGCAAGCAACTGATTTGATTTCTACCGCCTAAATTTGTAAATTTCTGTATTTCAAGTCTCTGATTGTCTGTTCCTAGTCGAATAGAATACCTTCATTTAACTAAAGCTTTTTATGGTTGTTGATTGGCTATTATTTTTTATAAACTGTCACAAAATTTAATTATTCTTGCTGCAATAAAGATTGGTAACATTATTAAACTTTCTTACTCATTATTGCCTCAAGGTTACCTCATTGTTAGCAACTTTTGACCTATTTCTCACAGCTCCTACATTATTAGATTACGTAATACATTCACATAAGATTATTGAACATGTATACAATAATATAAACATTTACAATGACTGTAATATACACTTTTTATGTATTGTTACATACACATATTGCTTTAAGGCGGGCTGTTATTAAATTTACATATTATATAATTACACTGCAATTATTTAAGTGTAAAAAATACTGCCTCACCATATGCATGAAAAGGATTACCAACCACAGCAGCTATTGGGCTTTAGATCTGTTGTGCAAATTCACATGATTTTCTTTAGATTTATTTTCATAGCTAGTCTAAAATTTATGCATACAAAACTTAATTTTATTTTTGTATATACTACGTTTTACTCATACATATTTTTAAGAAATGGTTTCAAATAGTTCATACTATGGCTTGTCTACCGATACTGATAAAAAGGAAATTAAAGTAATAATGTTATCCATGAAACACTAATGAAAAACAAAGGAAGAAAACACTAACAGTAGGTCTGCAACCCTCCACTACAACATTAGCATTCCAAAACATGTTAAATTCAGAGGCCAAACCCCATAGAAAGGGATTTTGGTGGTTGGAACTCCCCCTTTGCTAAGAAACTAAAAATTAAGAGCAAAAGTAGCTTCGTTAAAATAATATCATCTTTCTAGGTTGGCAGTAATGAGATACTTCATAATCATATCACTGGTAACGCTACATTTACACCATCTATATTATACAATATCACCAAAGGTGACAGCAACAGAAACTGTGGGTACAGCCATATTAAGATATCGGGGACATGTTTTTATTCCTGTGCTAAATTTTAATGGTTTCCAAATTAGTGCAATATCTGTCAGTTTAGAACCTAACTAGAAACCCTGTTTTGTAGTGAAATCAAATGGCCTGCAGCAGTAATATAAAACACTTCACAGTGGTCATTAATTCTCTCTGTTCTAATTTTAATACCAATTGTTGTACCTTAGTCTTTAAATATGAAATTGATTTATTTAAATATTTCAACTCAGGATTGTTTCATATTTATCATTTGAATTAATGCAAATCGTTTAAAAAATGGATCCCTATACATAACTGTCCCTCCCTTAATATTTTTCTGGCTCTCTACGTTAAAACATAGCACACTAGCACTGAAATCCCAAGGTTATCTTATGCCTGATCACCTTGTCATTTCTCATTATAGCGTAATTGTGATAAAATTATTTTAGGTCTTTTAATTTAAATACAAAATGTTATAGTTTCAAAGTAACTCAAAATAAAACGTCAAGTTGGAAATATGCGCAAGGACAAATGCTTCCCTTGCCGCCCCCTCCCCCCAGGTTACACCTATGTTTTGTATCACAGAACGCTGGGAGCAAACATTGTGGAGAGCTCTGTATAAGGCATGCATTTGGTTTAGCAGCAATGGCATGGCTGTTCCATTCAGTGTGCTGTGTACATTACATTTTAAACATTGAACATCACATAATTCTGTTATTTATTTATTTATTTATTTATGCCAGCAATCTTCCTTAGAATATGGCTATACATCAGCCCAAGCTGTTATCTTGCCATATTCTACCCATATTTACTTTCTGTAATTATAACATAAAAATGATGATGATGATGATGATAATAATAATAATAATAATAATAATAATAATAATTAATAATAATTAATAATAATAATAATGATAATATAATTACATAACTTAACGTCTCATGATGAAACTAATTCACATATATTTTTATTGTCCATAACCATTTCTTTTTTTACTTTGAACAGGTTCTCTCCTACCTTTTCACTATTCTTGTTAAAAATCTTCCTTAAGGCTACGTTCCTGTCCAGTTTTAACCATTTCCCATTTATAGCTTGCTTTCTCCAATGCTGTGTACCTTTACAATAAAAAACGATATGTTCTAAATCTTCTCTTTCCCCACATATTGGACACTGGTTCTGTGGGAACCTATTTCTCATCCCTATTAGTCCCCATACACCTGCTCGTACCCAGGCTATACTTTCTCTTTGTTCATTATTTGAGTTATCCACATACTGTTCTCTAGCCCATATATTTTATATTAATATATATGATTCCAAGGAACTTTACTTCCCAATGTTAATTCCGTTATTAACCATAGGTATTAAGTTGTCTCATAAGTAACGCCAGTTTTTTTTATTTGGGTTTATATCGTACGTATATATGTTTTTATTTTTGTCAATACTATTTATAGGGTGCTATGGTTATTGTTTCGTATTGTTAACATGTTGGCAGCCAGCAGTTGGTAATACAAAGTTTTAAAATGGAGGCAACAAAGTTTAACCTTAGAGTCCTTCTGAAGCACTACTGGAAACAAGATTATAAAGCTGCTGCCGCGGCTCGAAGATATGGGAAGGTGAAGGTGTCGTTAGTTAGCAAGTAGCACAGCGATGGTTCCAGAGTTTCAATAATGGAGACCAAAACAGTAAATATATACAACGTTCTGGAAGACCGAAGTTATGGAATATTGAGAATACACGCAGAATTTTGGAAGAAAATCCACAGACAAGCACTTGGAGGTTGTCAGAAGAACTCGGTGCTTCAAAAGATACCACACATTGCCATATTAAGACACTTAAAAAATCATCCAGAAACTGTAAATGTGTACCATATGAATTGACACCTGATCAAGCTCAACGTAGACATCTGTTTATCGCTAGTCCCTGGGATGATAGATTTATCAGGAGAATTGCCACATGTGATGAAAAGTGTTGTATTACCGCAACCCTGGCACCTCGAAACATGGCTCGATACCCGTCGTTAAAAGGAAATCGGTTCGGCCCCAAAATAATGATATGCGTCTGGTTGAATTTTGAAGATGTGATTTACTGGGAATTTGTTCCAAATGGACGTATGGGCGATGCGGATCTTTACTCTCAACAACTGGAGTGAGATCAAGTTTTGAGGCAGAGGTATCAGCATTAGTTAATAAAAACAGAGTCCTCTTGCGGCAGGACAATGCGACACATCATACCTACAGCTTAAAGAACAATGGACAGAATTTGAAAGTAATCGAACTGCTACCACATGCAACATATAGCCCTGAATCTTGCGTCATCAGATTACCGTCTGTTTAGATACATGGCCTATTTCTTACGTGGAAGAAATTTTGAAAACATTGAAACAGTTGGAATGGGTATCAACGAAATCTTTGCGTCAAAATCCAAAAACTGGTACCGTTTCGGGATAGCACACCTCGCTGAAAGTCGGCTCAGGACTGTAGGATCTAATGGTCTTTACTTTGAAGATTAGAAACATTTCCTGTAACAACATATTTGAAATAAGTTTCGCTTAAAAACCGACATTACTTATGAGACATTATAATGTTTGTGACCAGATAAAAGATAAATCCTCAAAATAAATTCAAAGGGATATGTACAGTTCTAGTTCTAGTTTGAAAAGGGGTGGGTTTTATGCCCAAGCACTGCGACCTTAAGATCTATTGCGCATCCCCCCTTTCATCAGTTAAGTAGTCTGTTGTTCGATATGAACTTAACCAGACTGCTAACTGAGGCTTTCGATAGTTCATCTATCTTTGGAAAGTGATTGCCAAAAATACTTGCTCTTTGATTCGCAAGAGCAGGGCAATCACATAGTAACAGTCTCATCTCCTTCTAGACATATACTACAGATAGGGTTGTTAAACAATCCCATTCTGTATAGATTAAACTTTAGGGCACAGTGTCCTGTAATGAATCCTGTTGCCCATGCAAGTCTTCTTCTACTAAGACCGCGCAGGTACTTTGTCCTGCTGTTATCCAGATCTGTAATAAACAACTTGGAATGTCTGCAACCCTCAATGGAGTTCCAGTAGTTCTTGTATTCTGCTTGAGTCCAGCACTGAATAGCCTGTTTCACTGGTCTGTAGGACACCCCCAGTACAGGCTCCGGATCAAAAAATGGGATTTCACTGCCAATCTTGGCTGCTTCATCTGCTTTCTCATTGCCTGGTATACCTGTATGTCCTGGCACCCACATAAGTTGAACCTTATTGTGTTCAGCCATTGTCTTTAAGGATTCCCGGCATTCTGAGACGAGCTTTGATTTTATTGATTGTGATTCAAGTGCTTTAAGAGCAGTTTGACTGTCTTAGAGGATAAGAACACTTCTATTCTTATATCTCCTTTTAATGCTTTCCATGACACTGGCTAGGATTGTGTAAACCTCAGCCTGGAAAACTGTAGCTAAGGTCCCAAGACTATAAGAAATCTTGGTGCCATTACCGTAAAGCCCAGCCCCCGTTCCCGATTTGGTTCTAGAACCATCAATATACCAGATTGGGCCTTTGTTATTATGAGGTTTTACCAGTCTTTCCCATTCACCACGCTGTGGATAGGAGACCGATATATACAGTAAAAGTTATGGCCCATTATTTTCTAAACTTAAGGCATACCACAGTGTTTAACAATGTGGAGGTGTTTCTACTGGACTACCGAGAGAGATAGTACACAAATAGTGGCGAAGCGAGCTAGCTCGAAAACGTTTTACACAACTGATAATGCGCACATTTTTTGTCCCTACTGAGATAGGCAAAACTACCACAGACTTGTGGAGATGAGGATGAAAATTAATTTGAGAGTATGGTAAATAAGAGGACTTTGACCTAACCAGGCCATTGTTCGAGAAAAGAAAATCATCTTGTACAGAAGTGTCTAAAACTGTGGACTAACTCCTTTGATAATCGATATATTAGGAACAAAATGACATAGACTTACAATTATTGAGCAGTGATTTTACTTTCAACAAGATGGTGCTCCGCCTCACCACCATCGAGATATCAGGGCATTCTTGGATGATACTTTACCTGAATAATAGGTTGAAAAGGTGTCACTGAGTTCCCATTACGGTCTGCATACTTAACAACTCTGGACTTTTACCAATGAGGGATCTTGAAGAATAAAGTTTATGGGCAAAAGCCAGCTACACTGGATGCACTAGGAGAATCCATTGCATGCAACCATTACACCGGGCGCGTTGATATCCGTAGTTCGCTCAGCAGTTGAGCGCTATGGATGCTTTAAAGCTGCCGATGGTGGTTTATTTGAACACAAAATGACTTGATACCTGTTGAGAAAACATTAAACTACATTACTGCGCAAGAATTCTACGTCTGTGTCACTTTGTTCCCAAGATATCGGTTATCAAAGAGTGAGTACATAGTTTTGGACCCCTCTTAGCTAGATAATTTTAAAATGTTTGATGTGCACCTGAAATTTTGCCATCTACCAGAGGCCTATCTAGGATTAGGAGGGGCTAACATAAGTATTTTGCATTTTGAAACATACCTTTGAGCAAAAAGCATTCAATAATACATTATTTTCGTTTCTAAATTTTCAATCACCATATAAGTGATCCACAAATAATCCTTTGTATGCAAACACTAATTTAAATTTTGATAAAATTATTTATAAAATAAATATGTTGTTTAGGCTTAATAATGAAGTAGTTTGATTACTTAGTTGTAGTTTAATTATTGATCCTCATTGCTTGAGAGCTTATCTATTCAGAAGTTATTTAATAGTAAATGTAAGGCATATTTGATTCAGCTTATCTGATTTTCTTGTACTTCAATTGTTTGCAAGCTATAGTATAAAACCTTATTAAAATCCCTCGGTCTACGGATGCGCGAATATTCAGGAGGGATAAATCACCCCCAATCTACTTGTCTTTTCCCTTTAGCTACTGAGTTATCCAATGAGGTGTCTTAAAGAGGAAGTGGGCTGACACGCGGGGAAGAAGAGTCACGTCACTGTTGTGAACACAGCAATTTTATAGTGTTGAAGAATTGAATAGGATCTTGTTTACATCGTGATAACTCAGAAACTAAAATCCTTATTTCAGTTCTGTAACAGGTATGTTAAAGAGCACAGTTTTTAAATGATGATGTGTGATTGGTCTTCCCGTAAAAAGATTAAAGCCGCTAGTTTTCTTTGTAAAACTTAAATTAAAATAATTTGTATAATGAAAATCAATCAGCGAGGCACTCTTTTCCTTGAAGAGATAGATGGAGGAGTGAAGGCTACGAATACCCTAAAAAGTGTTAATTAACTTTTGGAATATATCCCATGACAATACCGCATGAATGTGAAATGCTATCGCTAGTTATATGCAAACATTTGTTTTCACACCCGCTGCACCTTGCTCTTTGCGTGGCCTGCCACAGCAATCTACAACCACTGCATTTTTGTTGCAGTGCTCTTGTGTCTTTAGTCCTGCCTCTACAGTTGAATAGTTACAACAGTGGTGTGATAAACGATTTTGTGAGAATAAAATGAAACACGGGCTGGGCGAAATTGTGGCATGCGCTGCTTAAGCTGCGACTCAGAGGCATGCCGTCCAAGGTAGTTAGTGAGGGGGAATACATGACTAGGTGAGTTACCTCTCCCAAGGCTTTTTTTGTAAGTTACTGAACTATAGTGGAAATTTTTTTAGGTATAGTCCATTGCTGTAATAAGTTCACTCATTGACTGCAAACGAATCGATGTCTATCTGGTAAATACTATAGAAATAAAAATTGGTGTTGGTTTTGCGAAATAAGGGAACACCATAACCTTAAGTATAACTATTATCTTTTTTTTATATAATTATGGGATAGGCACATTCTACCCGCACTGTAAAAGAACATCTGGTCAGTCCATTGCAAACAATAACAAGCAGGTAGTTTGCCCCATTCCGACTAGCCGGCCTCTTTCTTTTGTAATATATCCCTACGTGCTCAAGACAACATGTAAACTAGTCGCGGGCATCCTTTCCCCAACCGGCTTCAAAGCGAACGGAAAGCTTTGAAGCCTGACCATAAACCCATCAGTAAACGATTAGTAGGGTCTTCCCATCCCTTAAACACAACACGTGGTCCTTTCTCCAGCTCCACCAAAGCAAAGCGTTGTTGCAATGTCATTTCTGCTGTTGCTTCGGTTAGCAGCTGTGACTGTTCGCTCGTGCTTTTCTTCCATGTTCAGCTAAGCTTCTATATTACTTCTTCAGAGAAGTTATATAGTGTTTTACTTAGTGCAGTTTTGTAAGTTTAGCAGTGTTTAATAGTTATTAGCGTTTAATAGTTTAATTAAGATGTGGAGACCTTGGGAAACGAACCAAGTTGATGCCCCTCCGGTCGCACCAGCAAGTGACCCTCTGCCGAATATCAGTAATGCCAAGACCACGAAGAAAAGGGCTACAAAAACTGAATAAGCAAAGCCAGATTTTTATGTGTAATGTTCAAGAACATGTAGAAAAGAACCTTTTATGTGGAAAAATGTTTGTTATTGTTTTGAATTTCTCAAAAACAGCTTAACGATTTTTAGTAAAATACCGCAAGTTTAAGATATTTGCAGGAAAAATAAAATTTGTGTCATGAATTTTATATTCTGGGAATAACTTGTAAAATTTTCCTCGTTCTCAACTTGTTGTATTACTGGTAAATTCTAAGAGAGAGACAAAATCTTACTCTGCGTAAAATGCAATCTCGGTAAAGGACAAATTTTAGGTCAAATTGTGTTAACCATTTCCGAGAAATTTTTTGTTGTTGGTTTGAATTTTGAAATACAAGTTGGAAGTCTCTGTTTGTATTTTCCTCGTGGTCATGCTAAGAGCATGGAATTTCAAAGTCATCATATAGTCATCTGTATTTTAAAAATCTGACTATCGCTTTAGCCTATGTATCCTTATATTTACAACGATATGTGCAATGAAATTTTATCTTATTATTTAAGAAGTAGATAGAATAAGCTTTTGTGAAAGTAGTTTGTAGAAGAGTGAGTAGAGATAATCTTGTGAATATAATACATAAGATTTTTTTTTATTTTCTTTCTTTTGCCTTCGTATTTTTACTTATCCTGCATTTTATAATAAAGCTATTCATTTAAGTAAACAGAAGATGTCATGCTTATAAATCTTACACCTTAAACAATACACAACTTCTTGTATTAGCTTTATATTAATAAAACATTGTTGTGATACAAGTGATAAAAAACTTTTTACCATAGCTCCGCGCACAGCATAATCAAAAATGATGCTTTGATTTGGGAGTAAGAGTTCCTTTCAAAATAAATTAATATTTATGTATTTTAATTATTTAATGATAGTCCAACAATGTATAGTTTATTCGGAACATGTTTCTAAGTTTCTCTCGGATATGTTAACATGCATTTCTATTCTTGTAGCGCAGTATATTAGTTCAGATCATTCATTAGTTCAGTTATATTTTAAAGCGTTTGCAACTTAAATGTAATTACTATGCGATTCATAGTTATTTACATAGTTATTTTGTGTGTAAAGCAAGCAGACAAACTGCATGATTGTATTCTGTACATGTGGAAATCACCTGCAAAGTTTTGCTTTTAAATACTATTTTTAATTTTGGCAACAACGCGCATATGCACATGGATGTCACTAAGATTTTATGGTGCTTGCGGTTAGGGAGGGTAGGGAACAAGTGTTTGGCTACTGCACAAAGGTCGCCGCTTGGGGATCCGAAGGCTGCGATTACCATACATGGTTTAGCTCGGGTTCGAAGCCTGCGTGCCTTATCTTACATCTCAGTCACCAGCGTGGGAAACCTAAACATCTGTGTGTGTATAATAAAATATAAACTGACCAACCAAGAAAAATATAATAATTTTGAAGAGCGAATAAATTCACAGAAAAACTTCACGTGACCAGAGAAAGCAAAAATCAGGGACGAGAGAAGGGAAAATCGTGTCATGGCAATTTTAGATTTTTCTTGGTAAGGACAGTCCACCAGAATACCTTCGCGAACCAGGACGTCGCACCAGGGGATCTCATTACCATAGCCAAACCATTTTCATCACATCACGCGGTGGGAGTGTTACGACAGATAAAGAATAAATCATATGATACAAATGAACTACAGTGCATTCATGTAACTGAGCAGCCAACCATAGCCAGGGTACCCACCTCCTGAGACCAATAGAAGAAACTCATGCAAAACCTAGAGAACCTCCCACGCCAAAGAACCAGTCGTAAGCTCCTAGCCCTCCGTGTACCCAAATAACCATGTACCGCCTAAAGCCTCTCTTAGCCTCTTTCTGCGTCCGCCTATGCCTTTTACCCTGTTCATTTGGGTTACATTTTGCTCCAGGTGGATAAGAAAAACTAGTTAAAGATAAATAATTCACTGTAAAGACAGAACAATAAGTAGGTACACCCGTGGGGAAAAAAAATGTCATGACTTGAACGCCAAACTTTTCGAAGTCCTACGCGGGACAGTTGTGTAGCCACTGCAGCAAGCTGTACGGCATTATCTAACATGGTACCTTCCATGTGTCTTCTTTGTAGCGCTGTTACAAAGCGTAGGGTACTTCTGTGGTTGGGGTTCGCTTCTCGCATGTAGCAAACACTTTCTTTTCTTCTATTAATATTTAATCAACACATAGTGACTACTTATTTTCGATATACTGCATTTCATACACGGCATTGGTAAAGTTCATAATAGATAGTTATTACGATGCAAAACAATTTCACCATGGTAGCATACCTTGTTGGATATCAAGGAACGGTCTAGGTGTGTTGTGGCAGCTTGACAATACACTGAACAGTGCGCAATATACGGTAATACTTGAGAATATTTTGATTCCCTCTGTGAGGATGAGATATCCTGATGGAGTTGTTGAATTCTTACAGGATAATCATCTTGTCCACATATGTCGAAAGGTTTCAAATTGGTTCTCAGAGAGACAGTATATCAGACTGGCCTCCCTGTTCATCAGATTTGAACTCTACTGAAAATGTGTGGGCTGAGGTGAAAAGGGAGCTGTGCTCTAATTTCTCTGTAGATGCGAGAAGGACAAAATATGTTTAACCCGAAAATTGAGGGCAGATATACGTGCTAAGGGCTCTCACACCCGATATTTATTTTTTTTATTCTTATGTGTTTAATTTTAGAAGATAATAGTTTATTTGCATTTATTTCTTTAGTTATTTAAAACGAGTGTTTTAGTATAGCTATATTTTTGTGTGCAGTTTTGTGTCTAAAACTTAAAATGCATAAGTTATATTAATACCAAATTATCTTCTACACATCCAGTCATAAAATGAACAATAACTAATGCGAGATCTGAACGGAGGAGCTTATCAGCACAAGCAGTGCCTTCTTAACCTCTTGACCAACGAAATGTTGTTCCGTAATCTGTTTTCAGTAGTTTACAAACATCACCACAGAGAAACACCGTTATAAAGTGGCCATTGCGCTTTCAGGCACAGAACATTCTACAGTTTCTGCGTGTGCGTTATGAACACAGCTGTTACGAAGTTACACGAAGCCCTCCGATCGTCACATAGAATCTGGGGATGACTAATTATTTTTGTCCGCGGATGTACATATTTATAAAAGGACAAGATGCATGCCACTTAATGTAGCGATGCGGATTGGTTAAAGCACACGAATCAGTGGTACGTAGTTAAGACAATATAGCCATTATGTATCTCACTGCAACCAATTCGAGAACAGTTTTTGTCTCATTCAGTGGAATGAAATGAAACACAAAGCAAAGCATTTTTTTCACAATACTTTTTTAACATTTTAAGTGCCTCTTGACCACGGCAGCCAGACACGTTAACACCAATTAAATGTAGTACCTATAGAAGGAACAGTAAATAAGTAACAAATTGGCTATATAAATTTTATTGTAAAATTGTAGAAATTTTATACAGAAAGATATAAATTAAAAAGTTGCTGACATATATTCACAGCCCGTATCACAATATTCGGGATAACCCCAGGACACCATGTATGTCAGTGTTTGCCGTAAGAACTGTAACTGCTTCCACCACTGCTGGCTCCATGTAATCCTCCAAGATAGCTAGGAATGTATATGCCTTTCAGGGGCGAGGAGATGCCACCGGAAATACCCGAATGTCCTCCGGAGATACCTGAATAGCTTCCTGACGAGTAACCACCAGAATGTCCAGCCGGAATTGCGGAGTATCCACTGGAGATGGTTGAGTAGCTTCCTAATGAACCTGAATGTCCACTGGAGATATCAGAATAACCTCCTGCGTATCTGCCTGAATGGCCTCCAGAATATCCACCTGAGATGCTTGAGATACCCCCGGAATATCCACCGGAGATGCCGGAATGGCCCCCAGAGTATCCACCAGAGATGCCTGAAAGACCTCCAGAATATCCACCGGAGATGCCGGAATGACCCCCAGAATATCCACCGGAGATGCTTGAAAGACCTCCAGAAAATCCACCGGAGATGCCGGAATGACCCCCAGAATATCCACCACTGATGCCTGAAAGACCTCCAGAATATCCACTGGAGATGCCGGAATGACCCCCAGAATATCCACCACTGATGCCCGAAAGACCTCCAGAATATCCACCGGAGATGCCAGAATGGCCTCCAGAATATCCACCAGAAAGTCCCCCAGAATATCCACCGGAGATGCCCGAAAGACCTCCAGAATATCCACCAGAGATGCCTGAAAGACCTCCAGAATATCCACCAGAAAGTCCCCCAGAATATCCACCGGAGATGCCCGAAAGACCTCCAGAATATCCACCAGAGATGCCTGAAAGACCTCCGATTGATCCACCAGATATCCCTGAAAGTCCACTGGATACGCCGCCACCACCTCCTCCAACGGTCTGAGGCACAGGCACAGCAACCTCGATGATCTGTGGCACGGGGACAGCCTGAGGCACTGGTACTGCCTGTGGAACGGGAACTGGCCGAGGGATAGCGACAGGATGAGGAACAGGCACGGCTACAGGATGAGGTACAGGGATGGGATATGGTCGGGATACGGACACTGGAACGGGCCTTACTACGGTAACCTGCACGGGCTGAGGTACGGAAACAGTCACAGGTCGAGGAATGGCCACAGGGTACGGTTGGGGTACTACAACGGGAACAGGTCTGTTGACGGTCACAGGTACAGGCTGGGGAACTGGCACAGGACGCGCTACTGTGTTCACTTGTACAGGAGCGGATGACAGGCCTCCACCACCTAGTCCGCCTCCAAGTCCACCTCCAGCTCCTCCTCCAATTCCTCCTCCAAGTCCACCTCCTATTCCACTTCCAGCGCCCAGGCCACCGGATCCGAAACCACCTCCAATTGAACCAGAATATCCGCCTCCGGAGCTGAGACCACCTCCAAAAGAGCCGGAATATCCACCTCCAGAACTGAGGCCGCCTCCAAAGGAGCCGGAATATCCACCTCCAGAGCCGAAACTACTACTGGAATATCCGCCTCCAGAACTCAAGCCACCTGCGGAATATCCGCCTCCAGATACCAGACCATGACCACCTCCAGAGCTGTAGGAGCCGATACCAGAGCCTACGCTGTAACCTCCTTGGCCATACCCATACCCTGAACTGCTTCCAGCAAGATGTCCCCTCTTTTGTGGTGACTTCTTCTCACTTTCTGACTCCTTGACTACTTCGGCACGCACTACCAGTGCCACAGCGGCACATATCTGCAAACAAAGCCATGGCGGATTACTGCACGTTCTGTTGTCACTGTACACAAACTACCTGTTGATCGTATGGCAGCGAACGCTTTCAACGCTTGTTGTATATGGGCTCGAATATAAATGTCAATAAAATGGCCGCCAACCGGTAATAGAATGGCTTCTTCTGGAGTATTAATAAAAAAATCTGATATCTTTCATTCACGTGACTTTCTCTACCCTCTAATGTTTATTAGTGAGTGTACAAAATTATTTTTAGGAAAGTTTAATTTCCTATCTACTTCAGATAAACCTTTCCGGAAACAGCTGCGTTACACATTTCGTTATAGATACAAAGGGAACATCGATAGTCAAATGTTTAAGAACTGGACGCTATTCGCTAGCCTTACAATTCCATACTGTTTCCATGACAGCGAGAAATAAATGAACATCAACAAGACTTTAAAAAGAATGTCAAGGTATTGAACAATTCGAACCATTAATAATAAATGTCTCGGAAATGGCTGATACAACAAAAAAGGTTATTGGAAATAAATTATGTATTTTAAAGGGATCTACATCTTCTGTGTAGTATGTTTTCGTCTATCGCTTAACGTTTACCAGTTATACAAATTATACAAAATTCCTTTCGAGTGAACTGGACTTCAAAGGCTATACACAGAAAATTCAAGATATACATTGTATCTGTTACGTAAATATCTTTAAAATGTGGTATTTTAATCAAAATCGTTAGTTCTTTTTACTTTCTCTACTACGTATAGTAAGTAGGGGAAGTATTGTATTCCACCCAAAATTTCGATACCGAGATTTCACCGGAAATACATGTTTTGAGACTCACTGAATCCAAAAAAAAGCATTTTTGGAAACATGTCCGTGTGTGTGTCTGTCTGTGTGTCTGTGAACAGCATAACTCAAAAACGAAGAGTCGGATAAACACCAAACTTGGTATTTAGGTTCAGTATCTTTCAGAGATGCGACACGAAGGTTTTCAAGAAAATCCCCCCACCCCAGACTACCCTTTACATGGAACATTTTTCGAAAATTTTAATTTTCTCAAAAACGGCTCTAACGATTTTGATTAAAATATCATATGTTTAAGATATTGTCATGACAAATAAAATCTATATCTCGAATTTTCTGGGAATGTCTCCAAAAGTATTCTTCATTATGAACGACTTTTTCATAACTGGTAAACCATAAGAGATAGACAAAATTTTACTACACGAAAAATGTAGATCGTGTTAAAATACACAATTTATGTCATATACATTTCTTTTGTTGAGTGAACCGTTTGCGAGATATTGCTTGTTATTCCCTTAATTTTCCAATACTTATACTTTTTCTCAAATTCGTTATTCATTTTTTTTATGTCCTGGACATGCAAAGAGAATGGAATGCGCCACACAACAACCAGCGTTAAAATATTTGACTATCGCTTAAAACCTACCATATTCCCCTGCATCTACAAGAAAATTATCAATAAGATTGACATCTCGATATCTCCATTAACATGAAGCATATGGAGAATAAGCGTTTGTAAAAATAGTTTGTACAAGAGTAGAGAAAGTCATGTGAGTGTAACACATCAGAATTTTTTTTATAAAATCACAAATTTTCGATGTAGGGCAGCTTGGGCTGGGGGGGGTTCTTGAAAATTTTCGTATCGCATCGTTGGAAGGCACTGAACTTAAATACCAAGTTTAGTATTTATCAAAAATTCATTTTTGAGTTATGCTAAAAATCCTTTCCTTTTACTCAAGCAGCCTCAAAACATGTATTTCGGATGAAATATCGATATAGAATTTTTGGGTGGAATGGATACTTCCTCTAACTGAAAGGTACTTGATAGAGAAAGTATCGCAGCACAATTAAAAGGTTTAACAGTACACAAACCTGTCTTCCTTATCTTGCAACACGATCACATATGCACCTACTGTTTCTCATGGTAACCGGTTTACGTACTTGAATATTAACAACGGAAATTAGTATAGTTTCCATCCTTTCAAGATTTGTGCAAAAAATGTATTGAAATTTACTTTATTTAACATTAAAACATTATGTTACACCCAATTAGAATCCCTTTAGGGTAAAGCAATTAAGGGACAAACATTAAAGTTGCTAATTTATACAAATTTCAAAATTTATACAAATTAGCTAAAATTGTATACATAAGTATATGTATACATAAGTTACCAGAAAATGAGATGCCCCTAAAATACCGTGCAACCTATTTTCCAACTGCGACCTAAGGTATATTATACCCAAATTTCATGAAAATCTGTGTGACCAGTTTTTGCGTGAAGTACACTCAGAACAAACAAAATTTAAAAAATCTGATGTTTTACACTCACATGACTTTCTCTACTCTTGTAAGACTATTTTTACAAACGCTTATTCTCCATATGCTTCATGTTAATCGAGATGTTTATCTTAATGCTAATTTTCTTGTGGATGCAAGGGGAATTGGTAGGCTTTAAGCGATAGTCAAATATTTTAAGAGCTGGTTGCTATGTGGAGTAAAAATGAATAACGAATTTCCATTTGAGAAAAAGTATAAGTATTGGAAAATTTAAGGGAATAACAAGCAATATCTCGAAAATGGTTCACTCAAAAAAAAAAAGATTTAAGTTTTGTATTTTAACGTGATCTACATTTTTTGCGTAGTAAATTTTGTCTATCCCTTATGGTTTACCAGTTATGCAAAAGTTGTTCACAATGAAGAATACTTTTGGAGACATTCCCAGAAAATTCGAGATATACATTTCATTTGTCATGAAAATATCTTAAACATATGATATTTTAATCAAAATTGTTACAGGCATTTTTGGAAAAATTAAAATTTTCGAAAAATGTTCCATGTAAAGGGTAATCTGGGGTGGGGGGATTTGCTTAAAAACCTTGATGTCGCATCTCTGGAAGATACTGAACCTAAATACCAAGTTTGGTGTTTATTCGACTGTTCGTTTCTGAGTTATGCTGTTCACAGACAAACACACACGCACATGTTTCCAAAAATGCTTTTTTTGGATTCAGGGGGTCTCAAAACCTGTATTTCCGGTGAAATCTTGGTATCGAATTTTTGGGTGGAATACAACACTTCTCCTACTTACTATACGTAGTAGAGAAAATAAAAAATTACCAGAAAAATTCGATTATACATTTTACTTAATCTACTATTTACCTATAGTATGTACAGAAAGTACTGCATTCCAAACAAAATTTCTAGAGTTTATAAAAAATACACGTTTCAGGTATTATGCTAATTGTACATAAAATAATTTTATAATACGGCACACAAAAACAGGTAGGCAAATCAGTGTAATTAAAAAAGATAAATAGATCTATTGTGTTACATTCACACGACTATCTCTACACACTTTTTAAACGAACTATTCTTACTAAAGCTTATTTTTACTTTCTCTACTACGTGTAGTATGTAGGGGAAGTATTGTATTCCACCCAGAAATTCGATGTTGAAATTTCACCGAAAATTCATAAATGTTTTGAGGCTCCTTCAACCTCCAAAAAGCGCATACCAAACTTCGTATTTAAATTCAGTATCTTCCAAAGATGCGACACGAAGATTTTCAAGAAAATCCCCACATCGCAACAACCCTTTACATGGAAACATTTTCGATATTTTGGATTTCCTCAAAAGTGGCTCTAACGATTTTGATTAAAATTCCCCACATTTAAGGTATTTGTATGGGAAATAAATTGTATACCTTGAATTTTCTGTGAAGTCCTCCTCATTCATAAGGAATTTTGTGTAATCTTGTATAACTGATAAACGTTGAAATGGCGGAAAAATAAGACGTACTACACAAAAAATCTGATGTGTTACACCCACATGACTTTCTCTACTCTTTACAAACTATTTTTACAAACGCTTATTCTCCAACTACTTCATGTTAATCGAGATAAACATTTGCAGAGTCTATCTTATTGCTAATTTCCTTGTAGATGTAAGGGGAATATATATTTACAAGGGCAATTTGGAAATACGTAGCCTTTAAGCACATACATATCTCTTAATAGCTGGTTGCTAGGTGCAGCACCATTCCCTTTCCCAGAGATTAATACTCTTTGCATATCCAAGACAAAAAAAAATGAATAACGAATTCCCATTTGAGAAAATAAGTATTGAACAATTTAAGGGAATAACAAGCAATATCTCGAAAACGGTTCACTCAAAAAAAAAATGTATATGACATAAATTGTGTATTTTAACGCGATCTACATTTTTTGTGTAGTAAAAGTTTGTCTATCTCTTATGGTTTACCAGTTATGCAAAAGTCGTTCACAATGAAGAATACTTTTGGAGACATTCTCAGAAAATTCGAGATATACATTTCATTTGTCATGACAATATCTTAAACATACGATATTTTAATCAAAATCGTTAGAGCCATTTTTGAGAAAATTAAAATTTTCGAAAAATGTTCCATGTAAAGGGTAGTCTGGGGTGGGGGGGATTTTCTTGAAAGCTTCGTGTCGCATCTCTGGAAGATACTGAACCTAAATACCAAGTTTGGTGTTTATCCGATTGTTCGTTTCTGAGTTATGCTGTTCACAGACACACACACTCACACACACACACACACACACACAAACACACACACACACACGGATATGTTTCCAAAAATGCTTTTTTCGGTTTCAGGGGTCTCAAAACATGTATTTCCGGTGAAATCTCGGTATCGAATTTTTGGGTGGAATACAATACTTCCCCTACTTACTGTACGTAGTTGAGAAAGTAAAAATATAGGTATACCTCGAGTTTTCGGAAGTAAATGAAGTTCATCTTCATTCGGAAGGAATTTTGAAAAATAAGACGTACTACACAAAAAGTTTAGATCTCTTTATAGCACAAAATTTATTTAAAATGACCTTTTTTGTGACATCAGCCATTTCCAAAATATCCTTTATTATTAGTTTGAATTTTACATTTCGTTTGCCATTCAGCTGTTCCTTGCGATATCGTGGAAAAGAGGCCGGTATATAGCCTCACTCACTGAACATGATTCGGCTTCCTCTATCCCCTTGTATCTACAACGAGATGTGTAATGAATCTATTTCTTCAAAAGTTTATTCTCGATTATCATGAAGTGGATAGAATAAAAATCTGTGATACATTCACGTGACTTTCTCTACCCTCTATCATTTATTTGTGGTTATACAAACTAGTCTTACAGAAGCTTACTTTTCTATCTACGTCATTTTAATCCAAATGATTTTTTGCAGAAATAGCTACAGTACCATTTGGTTATAGATACAAAAAGAAACAGCGATAGTCAAATGTGTAAGAACTGGACGCTATATACTGGCCTTAGAATTCCATACTGTTTTAATGGAGTCGCGAAAACAACTGAACCATTAATAACGGATATCTCGGAAATGGCGGATGCCACAAAAACAGTAATATGAAATAAATTGTGTATTTCAAAGAGATCCACATTTCTTGTATAGCATGTTTTCGTCTATTGCTAAACATTTACCTGTTTTACAATATTATACAAAATTCCTTCCGAATGAAGATGATTTCTAAGCTTATTCCCGAAAAATTCAAGATACACATTTTATTTGTCATGTAAATATCTTTAATATACGGTATTTCAATCAAAATAGTTATAGCCATTTTTTATAAAATCAAACATTTCGAAAAATCTTCCATGTAAAACGTAATTTGAAACATAGTGAACTTAGTATTTAAGTTTGGTGTTTATGCTAATTTTCTTTTTTGAGTTATGCTGTTCACAGACGTACACACATTGTACTTTTTTCTAAAAGTGCTTTTCTTTTATTCAGGGGGCCTCAAAACATGTATTTACGGTGAAATCTCGGTACTGAAATTTTGGGTGGAATGCAATACCTCCTCTACCTACTATGTACGTGGTAGAGAAAGCAGTAAGGTTTCGTAAGAATGGTTTTATAGAAACTACATAAAGTAAACGATAGTGGGTAGAAAAAGTCATATGAATGTAACCTTTTTTTAAATTCAGAAAACCTCAAAAATGCATATTTGCGGTGAAATAACTTGGTACAGCTAAGTGGAGGTAGTAAACTGGAGGTAATTAACAAAGTGTGCGCCTAGAGTTGAAGGTGCTCATAATAAGGCTTGTACTTACCAGAAGAAGTTTCATGCTTGCTGTGAATGCACACAGGAATGAATGTTGATGTTCCATATCGCATCTAGAGTTTATATAGCAAGCCTCGCCCATACCGATGATGGAACTGGAGAGAGGTACATCACAAGGTACTTTCACTGAGCTATCCGACCTGTTGGACCCAAGATTACATCACCCCCAGGGGGCGGAAATTCTTGCCTTGCCGGAAAATACTCGATTCTTCTCAGGGATCAACTAGGTTTTCTCTAGCACTGAACTCTGGACCCTGACCTTGCACTGATAGGTTTGCTTTTTAACACTTCTTTAGAACAGGATTCATTTGCAATACACACGCACTTGCCTTGACCCTGATATGCAAAATATTTGTTTAACGTGGATTACCATTTCATTAAATAGTGCATTCACATGGCTTGCTCTACTCACTCTTCAACAAGCTATTCTTATAAAAGCTTATTCTTCTATCCAATTTACACATTTCGTTGTGGCTATAAGAAGGTTACAGTTATACAGGAGAGCCAAAAGACTATGAACCGGCTGCGCGGTGTTTTTTCTGTCCAACTTTATGAAAGTGTGTTTAAGGACAGAATTATTAGTAGAGATTTGTGGTCCCCTCGGTCCCCCGACCTAACCCCCGCGATTTCTATCTCTCGGGTAACTTAAAACAAAGTGTACAAGACAAACCTACACACCCTGGAAGAATTAAAACAAAATATCCGCCAAGAAATTGCCAGCATTTCTCAACGTGAACTACGGTGAGTGATGGATAGTTTCCTAAAGAGGTGCCAAAAATGTATGGCCAGCTTCAGCATCTCCTTTCATAAAGTTGGTAAGTAAAGCCTTTAAAAGCAGTTTTTAAAATGATAGCGGCAGACGGCAACGAGCGCCGAGGACGCGGACAGCAAAAACACCACGCAGCCGGTTCGCAGTTTTTTGGCTCGCCCTGTAGTAGCATAAAGCGATAGTTAAGGGTTGCTATGAGATGGGTTTGAAATCCCATGCTCTTTGCATGACCACGAGAAAAAACGAATAGGGACTTACCATTTGAAAATTGAAACCAATAAACAAAGAATACCTCGGAAATGTTTGAAGCAAAAACAATATTATTTGATATAAATTGTGTGCTTTAACAAGGTGTACTTACTTACCTTGTGTGTGTAATGCAATTTTATCTATCTCTTATGGCTTACCAGGTGTACAAAAGCCATTTAGGATGTAGAAGAATTTACAGTATATTCCTAGAGAATTCAACATACACATTTTATTTGTGATGCAAATACTTAAACATATGGTATTTAATCAAAATCGCAACAGCCAGTGTTTTGAAAAAATAAACACTAACGAATCATTTTCCATGAAAAGGGTAGTTTGAGCTGGGAGGATTTTGTTGAAATTATACGTGTTGCATTCTTGAAAGATGAACTTAAATATCATGTGATATTTAGTTCAAAATGCTGTTCAGTGACACAAACACACGCGCGCGCGTGGACCCTTTTCTATAAATGCTTTTTATGGATTCAGGGAGCTTCGAAATATGTAATACCGGTGAAATCTCGACATCGACTTTCTGGGTGAAATGCAGGGGGGCACCTCGTGCACTGCAACCATTTTGATCTTTTGTGGCCACACCCTCCGGGAGGAAAGGATGAGGTGAAGGAGCCGGGGGAGGTGCCAGGTCTACAGAGAAGACTCTGACATTTCCAGTTTGAATACCCGCGCACCATTGACGAGGAACCCCAAGAGAGCGACGGGCGGGACAGCTCATTTTGGCGTTCACGGGGAGAAATTTTTCCAACGCGCATGCATCCACGTCGTCTGCCCGAAACCGCCAGCACCGCAGGACCTGAAAGCACGCCTGAAACGTGAAATGGAGATGAAATGGGGGAAAGGATAAATCGTGGTAGAATACACCACCCTGGCGTTCACCTTGAAGACCAGGGGAAAACTCGAAAAACCCGTGGTTGGCGGTCACCGGGAATCTAACCCGGGATCTCCCGAATGCGAGCCACAGATGTTGCCGCTTGAGCTATCCCGTTCGGTTAAACAAATCGTAGACTCCACGACAAGCAGTAGAGTTAAGAGTTGTTTACCAGTGTACTACATCAGCTGTTGCCTATAACCAACGGTAATGTTTACGGTATTATTCTCTTTAGTAGTTTCATTTGTGTGTCTATTGTCAAATTGAAATGAACACCGAGATGCTTCTCGTCTACGAACCCGAAAGAGAGCAAGATAGGCTTGCCGGTCCTATAAACAACAGGCGTCACCCAGCCCAAACCATGTTTCCAAGATTGGAGAGAAGTTTAAGAAACAAGTAGTTTACGTCCTAACAGAGATCCCCGTGGACGATGTACACTAAAGTTTGAGCTTTTTCCAAGAGCTCTACATCATCTAACCAAGAGTTGTACAAAATGTACAGTTGTTTTAAGCACGTTCAGTTGTTGATTCAAAGGCTATCTGTTTACTTAAAGTATTTCAGTTTTCTTTTACTTCTTTTGTGATCCGTACTGCCCACGTCCTCCTCCATATGTCAGAGATCCTAGCGTAAACAAACAGTTTCTGGACATGGACTTATTAAGCAAATGTGGTCACATGGCGCCCATTTACTTATCACCCAGACTTGTAACATATACTATTTAATTACGTAGGTCACGTTTAAACCAGAGAGAGATATCGATTGGAATGGTCAAAAAGTTGAGTCCTTAGCTTCTGCCATGCATAGATTTGTAGTAAAAAAAAATAAAAAAAAATGCGTGAGACAAAATAAAATTATTTTCATGAAACATTCCTTTGATCAGGGAGGGCTTTTTATTTATTTATTTATTTATTTATTGCTAGCAGGTATTTACAGCAAAAACTGCAATGTATGAATTCTGGCATCACCCCTGAAGGAGAAAAATCTCGTGGATCACAAGGAAGTTTCAATTCGGGGAATATAAATGTCATCCTTTAATATGTTTAAATAGAGCTGTTTCCTTAAGTTATGACAAAATAAAGACGCTCATTTTCATTTTATTTATTTTCAATAAAAACTTAGATAAGCGTTTGAAATATGTTATATATGATTGTTATAAGATACTGTGTCAATTTGGATTTTACCTTAAGTGGGTAATTAATAAACATCTAAGTTAAAAACATTATTTATTCTACTGTTTCTATTGTCTTCATGATTTTATTAAGCACCACCAACAAACTTAATTCCATTCCTATAACACTAATTCGTAGCTACTTCTGAGACAGAGCGCGCATCCTACTCTGCGGCGGACTTGACCTTACCCACCAAGTGTGATTTTCCCACCCATCTGCAAGGGAAATGACACTATTGCATATCAAAGACTTTTCTCTACAAATCTAATGTTCATAAACTTTTTCAGTGTAGTGACTGAGATCTACGATGGTAGGGAAAATAAAAACCGAATTATCCTTTAAAGTTAACTTGGAAATACCATTATAATAATTATCCTTTTGTTGCAAATTTAAAAATGTAACTTCTAATACTAATTTGATTTCAAAACTGCAGAAACAGTTTTCATCCTTTTTTAAAGGAAAGTTTTAAATATTAAGCACACAAAATTTCAAAATAAGAGGGAAAGAAAAAAATACATAAAAAATCGAAGTTATGTGTAATCTCTTAAGTCTACCGAGCGAAATGGCTCCGCGGTAACGCGTGAGGATAACATTTGGGAGGTCCCGGGTTCGATTCTTGTTGGGCTTGCCACTCACCTTTTTCGCGGTTTTCCCTAGTTTATAGGTGAATGCTGGATTGTACAATGCCGCGAATTTTTCTTCCACCCATTTCCTATCGTTTCATTTCCTTATGCTTATGGGTCGAAGGATCAGGCGAGAGGATGGCGGGCGAGACGTATAGTGGCGGAGTTTGCTTTGTAGTACTGTCTGTGCTGGCTTTCGGTGTGATGGGCCCTCAGAGAGGTCTCTTCGTAGGGAGACGTGGGCCTCTTGAGTGTCCCGCCGGCGTCAGGATGTAATATCTGAAGACGTTAGGGAACCCTCTGCGTCCGAACCTTCCCTCTGTGTCCTTAGCTTCAACGCCTTCCTCCTGGACGTTTCATGACATGTATCCTTAACAAAGTGCAAAAAATACCTCACTTATCAATATAATTTATATCTTAAGGGGACACCGCAGTGTTAATGGTGATTTTCTGAAGTATTAGAGTTAATGTTTTGCATAGGCATTACTAGCAATTAAATTAACATGTGGACAAAATTTCATTTCAATATGTAATTGTATTCTTGAGATATTAAATAATTTATATAAATTAGTTTAGCTATAATAAAAAAAATCTGATGTGTTACACTCACATGACTTTCCCTACTCTTGTACAAACTATTTTTACAAACGCTTATTCTCCATATACTTCATGTTAATCGAGATAAACATTTGCAGACTCTATCTTATTGCTAATTTTCTTGTAGATGTAAGGGGAATATATATTTACAAGGGCAATATACAAATACAGTAGCCTTTAAGCATATACATATCTCTTAATAGCTGGTTGCTAGGTGCAGCACCATTCCCTTTGTCACAGATTAATACTCTTTGCATATCCAAGACAAAAAATGAATAACGAATTCCCATTTTAGAAAATTATTGAACATTTTTAGGGAATAACAAGCAATATCTCGAAAATGGTTCACTCAAGAAAAAAAATGTATATGAAATAAATTGTATATTTTAACGCGATCTACATTTTTTGTGTAGGAAAATTTTGTCTATCTCTTATGGTTTACCAGTTATGCAAAAGTCGTTCACAATGGAGAATACTTTTGGAGACATTCCCAGAAAATTCAAGATATACATTTTATTTATCATGAAAATATCTTAAACATATGATATTTTAATCAAACTCGTTACAGCCATTTTTGAGAAAATTAAAATTTTCGAAAAATGTTCCATGTAAAGGGTACTCTGGGTGGGGGGATTTTATTGAAAACCTTTGTGTCGCATCTCTGGAAGATACTGAACCTAAATACCAAGTTTGGTGTTTATCCGACTGTTCGTTTCTGAGTTATGCTGTTCACAGACACACACACACACGGACATGTTTCCAAAAATGCTTTTTTTTGGATTCAGGGGATCTCAAAACATGTATTTCCGGTGAAATCACAATACTTCCCCTACTTACTATACGTAGTAGAGAAAGTAATATATCTCTTCCGAGAGATATTGGACTAGAGGTGTCAGTTTTCACAATTGCATTTCTTAATACCTTTGTAACAAATTGCCAAATGGAAATTTTCATATAATGGATAATGTTCCTTTAAAAATATTTTATAGCGCAAAATGCAAAAAAAAAAAAAAAAAAAAAAAAAAAAAAATAAAAAAAATCCATTTTTATAGCATGTTGTTTCACACAGCATGTTATGTGTTTGCTTCATGTTTAATATATAAAAATTATTATAATGGATAGGGTTAGCTAAGCCTACCTCACGGGATGTATCTATATGGCCATCGGATGTACTTTTATGAGAATTCGTGATCGCTTATTTATTAAAACTGTGATAATTTAGTACATCCTTCGCCCACTCTTCACATCCTCTCCATTTTTAAGCTTCCCAGAATGAATCAAGGATGTAATAATCTGATGTGTTGCACTCACATGACTTTCTGTACTCTTGTACAAACTAATTTTACAAACGTTTATTCTCCACCTACTTCATGTTAACAGAGACATACATTTGCAGAACCTATCTTAATGCTAATTTTCTAGTAAAAGCAAGGGGAATATGGTAGGCTTTAAGCAATAGTCAAATATTTTAAGAGCTGGTTGCTATGTGGAGTATTCCATTCTCTTTGTATGTCCAGGACATTCATTTGAGAAAAAAGTACAAATATTGGAAAATTCAAACAAATAACAAGGAATACTTCGTAAATGGTTCACTCAACAAAAAATATGTACATGTCATAAAATGTGTCTTTTAACGAGATCTAGGTTTTTTTTGTGTAGAAAATTTTGTCTGTCTCTTACGGTTGTCGCGGTCACTTCGTGTTATCTTTTTGCTGAGCGCCTGTTATTGTTTTACTACTTTGAGTTTTGGGTTCTTTGTCCTCCGGCTAGCTATTATTTCTCAGTCGAGCATATCTCTTAAACAGGGTGTGTAAACGGAAAGGAGTTTTTACTGAAAGATAACACTGATAAAAGAATTTGTTTTTACACTTTTATTGCTGCCACACTTTATTCATTTCACATAATTATTCTTGATACACGCCCGACTGAAACTGTTATATTTTATAATGTTACTATAATCACTTATTTGCTGCACATTATTAATTCGCGTATTTCACATTTATAACTAACTTTACACGCGAGAGATTCTGTTAAACTGTGCGACGTGTAACCCGCGAATGATTCTGATGAACTGAGCGACGTATTACCTTTGTATGATTCTGTTGGACTGCACGACGTATTACCCGCGAATGCTTCTGTTGGACTGAACGACGTATTACCCGCAAGTGCTTCTGTTGGATTGAAAGACGTATTACCCGCGAGTGCTTCTGTTGGACTGAACGTTACCCGTCTCTTGGCTTCATAATTTATACTCCCTCAACCCGATATGCCTAAATATTATAACAGAGCTGCTATTGGTTAATAAAGCGCGCCAACATTAGCGTCTATTTTTATATCCAATCAAAATTACGAACACATATGCTCTAGGGAAGAAATTCCCTCCATTTCTAAAGAAACGCGCGCTAATCTGACGTCATTTGTTTGTCTCTTATAATTGATAAACAACTCACCCCCTCGCTCATTGTTGCCCGCTCCTATTGTCAGTTTCAGTGAGCCCGTGTAAACTTATTTCCTAACAATGCTTATAATTAACAAACATCTCAAATCAATGTCATACAATAATGCTTATTTACACTACAATCACTCTGGCATTTGCATTGTTGTGATATAAAATACTGCCACACGGTTTACCAGTAATGCAAAAGTCATTCAGAATGAAGAGGACTTTGGGGAGACATTCCTAGAAAATTCAAGATATACATTTTATTTGTCATGAAAATATCTTAAATGTATGATGTTTTAATCAAAATGGTTAGAGCCATTTTACAGAAAAACAAAATTTTCGAAAAATGTTCCATCTAAAGGGTAGTCTGGGGTGGGGGATTTTCTTGAAAATTTTTTGTCGCATCCTTGAAAGTTTGGTATTTATCTGACTTTTCGTTTTTGAGTTATGCTGTGCACAGACATTCAGACTTTTTTCTAAAAATGCTTTATTTTGATTCAGAGGGCCTAAAAATATGTATTTCCGGAAAATCTCTGATTTTCAGAAAATGACGCATCATTTACCAAGACAGAGTAATTTAATTGATGCAGCACTTTAAAAACGGCGCGCAAATATATGTTACAACCGTCCTAAGGGAAGTATGGCGTGTTTCTCGAATAAAAAATCCCAAAATCGATTTCTTTTACCAAATTGGCTAAAATAGTACTTCAGTCCCCTTAAATAGAAAGGATATTTTCCGCTATTTCGTGCAGCTGCGATTAACAACTCGGTGCATTCATCAGGACAAAAAAGGATGTGTTATTTTGCTGCTATAATGCCGTAAATAGCAACGTTTAACCTTCTATGTACTGGCCATTACCTGTTATTAAAACTGGAACAAAATTAAACTTCACGTGTATACTTAAAGATGTGAAGTTTAACGAATTGCAGATCATTGGTTGTTATGAAACAGAATGTTTTTCTTGTACCTTTTTTATGATGGCAAGAGTGTGTTACGAATTGATTGTTGCCGAGAGGTATTATTGCTTTTTTTAGGCTGTCATATTGGTATCCATGCTTCATTTAGGCATTATTGTTGATGGTTGTTGAAAAATGGCGTAAGTTGGAGTGATAATTAGGAAAGAAAAAAGGATGGGATAGATATATCTGTTTATCGAAATTAATCAAATGGAGTACATATTTCAAAAGGAAAAAGAATGAATTAATTACTACAAAATCAATACCAAGAATGGTGTGTTAAAAACGCCTGTGGCCACATTCGGGAGGTCCCGGGTTCGATCCCCGGCGACCGCCCACTTTGCCTATGGGTTTGTAGAGGTTTATCCGGGTCCCCAGTCAAATACTGGTCCTGCCTCTCATTTCCTGTACCCATCATCTTTCTTGTCATCTGTTTCAGGGTTGTAGGACCAGGCGACTGTGTTCGGCGCGTTGCGGCTGGACGGTGGCTTGCGCTCTGTAAAGGTTTTTACCCTGGCGCCGCTGCAGCACCGTTTAGTTAGGTTTCTGCACCGGGGGGCTCCGACCCGTGGACTCTGGAGGTAGGTGGCTTGTGAGCAGGGACCGGGAGGCGTCGGATGCGTTCTATCTGGAAATGTTAGGGACCCCGTCCATGCTTGCGCCTGTCGGTCGGGACCCTCCCCTCATCCCTCCCTACCAGGGGTCACGTTGGAAGTACAATTGGCCGGCTGGCCTGCGTGCGGTACTCTGTCCCGGTTGAAGGCGCCCCTCTGTGATAGGTACCTTTACCTTTGAATCGATTACTGGAAAAGCAAAACCAAGAATGGTGTGTTAAAACTGAGCGAGATGGTTCAAGCGACCACGTCTATGGTTCGCATTCCGGGAGGTCCTGGGTTCGATTCCCGGTGACTGCCCATTCTGACTATGGGGGTTTTCTTGGTTTTCCACTGGTCGCCAAGGCGAATTTCGGGGTGGTGTATTCTACTACGATTTCTCCTTTCATTTCATCTCCATTTCGCATTTCAGATGTGCTTTCAGGTCTTGCGGTGCTGGCGGTACCGGGAAGATGGCGTGGGTGTATGCGTGTTGGAAAGATTTCTCCCCGTGAACACCAGAGGGAACTGTTCCGCCCATCTGCCTGCGGTCCAGGGACCTCCTTCGTCTCCTTCCCCTGCCGCTCGGGGAGGGGGGTGTAGCCAAAATAGATTAAAATGGTCGCACTGCGCACTGAGTCCTCCTGAGATAAACACATGCTACATCCACATGGTGTGTTAAAGCTCGGCAAAAGAAATAATACTATAATGCGTTTACAGCCTCTTTTGGGTCTTCGTCTCTCTCAGTTTTTGCCTCCACTCCTCTCTCCGTCTCCACACTCGCACTCCCATCATCTGTAAGGCGTTTCTTCGTAATTTTTGGCCTCCCATCGGTTTTTTTGGTCTTCTTTTAAAAACAATTCCATCTAAAATTTTCTTTGTGATCCGTTTGTCTTCCATTCTTTGGACATGTCCTGCCCACCTTAGGCGTGTAATCTTAATCCCTTGTATTATATTGGTGCCTTTGTATATTCCATATAATTCTTTATTGTGTTTGTTTCGCCACATTTCATTTTCTTTAATTTGTTCATTAATTCCTCTAAGTATTTTTCTTTCAGATATTAATAGTTTTTACTTTATCTACTATGTATAGTAAGTAGGGGAAGTATTGTATTCCATCCAAAAATTCGATACCGAGATTTCACCGGAAATACATGTTTTGATACCCCCTGAATCCAAAAAAAGCATTTTTGGAAACATGTCCGTGTGTGTGTCTGCCTGTCTGTGAACAGCATAGCTCAGAAACGAACAGTCGAATAAACACCAAACTTGGTATTTAGGTTCAGTATCTTCCAGAGATGCGACATCAAGGTTTTTAAGCAAATCCCCCCACCCCAGATTACCCTTTACATGGAACATTTTTCGAAAATTTTACTTTTCTCAAAAATGGCTCTAACGATTTTGATTAAAATATCATATGTTTAAGATATTTTCATGACAAATAAAATGTATATCTTGAATTTTCTGGGAATGTCTCCAAAAGTATTCTTCATTGTGAACGACTTTTGCACAACTGGTAAACCATAAGAGATAGACAAAAAAGATCGCGTTAAAATACACAATTTATGTCATATACATTTTTTTTGTTGAGTGAACCATTTTCGAAATATTGCTTGTTATTCCTTTAAATTTTTCAATTCTTATTTTCTCAAATGCGAATTCGTTATTCATTTTTTTGTCTTGGATATGCAAAGAGTATTAATCTGTGGGAAAGAGAATGGTGCTGCACCTAGCAACCAGCTATTAAGATATATATATATATATATATATATATATATATATATATATATACTTAAAGGCTACTGTATTTCTATATTCCCCTGGTAAATATATATTCCCCTTACATCTACAAGAAACTTAGCAATAAGATAGAGTCTGCAAATGTTTATCTCGATTAACATGAAGTAGATGGAGAATAAGCGTTTGTAAAAATAGTTTGTACAAGAGTAGAGAAAGTCATGTGAGTATAACACATCAGATTTTTCTTCATGACTCGAGTCATTGTTCAGGTCTCACTGCAATATGTTAGAATTGGTCTCCTAAGTGCTTTATAATCTTATTTTAGTCCTAGAGAATATTATTTTATTCCCATTTATATTTCGAATGGAATAATAATCCTTATTTGCTACTGTTATAATTGCAGTCATTTTACCTTCTCTTTATCACTGTTAATAATCGTTCCCAAATATCTAAAGCTGTTAACTATTTCCAAATGGTGTTCATTAATTATAGTATTCCTTCTCTTGCTGTTAGTATTTGTATTTTGTATCATAAAATTTGTTTTCTCTTTATTATAATTTATAAATACTGCTTTCTTTACTAAAGAAATAACTGTCTTCCACAAAAACACAGGATTGTTTGCACCAAGAAAATAGCTAGAAATTTCAGGATCCAAAAATATGAAATAATTTAATTTCAGTAAGTGTTATTAACAAATATAAAGTGTCAATACTTAACGGTGATATAATTATCCAAAGTTTAGAGTGAAGTTTTACAAACTGAAAATATATTATATGAAGTAATAGGCCATTTGAAACAAATGAAGCGAGACATCTTTAAGTAAAGAAAATATAGAATGTGGTGATAAGAATAACTGGTGTACATAAGAAGATGAAGAAGTGGTAAAATAAATTAAGAAAGAAAACAAAAGTGTGTCTAAATGGAATCAAGGATAATTAAAAGTGTAATGAAATTAATTGATACAGACTAATTAAATACAGTGTGGTCGTTTTATGGTGAGACCTTGGATTGTGCGCATGCGTACTTCGTACACTATCTATTGCACTGGAGGTTTTTCGTTACTCACGAGTTATTGTAACTTGCGCTATAATGGCTAGTAACCTTGTTATAAGCGGTGTCCATCTGCGTGAAGACATTCCTGCTATTTCGGATGAAATTTTCATTCACAGACATAAGTTCTTCTTGGTAATGTTCATAATTTATGTTTTTATATTGTCCTTAAGTTCGTCTATGGTGTGGGGGTTGTTGCTACAAACTTTATTACTTTCTCTACTACGTATAGTAAGTAGGGGAAGTATTGCATTCCACCCAAAAATTCGATACCGATATTTCACCGGAAATACACGTTTTGAGACCTCCTGAATCCAAAAAAAGCATTTTTGGAAACATGTCCGTGTGTGTATGTGTGTGTGTGTGTGTGTGTCTGTGTGTGTGTGTGTCTGTGAACAGCATAACTCAAAAACGAACAATCGGATAAGTACCAAACTTGGTATTTAGGTTCAGTATCTTCCAGAGATGCGACACGAAGGTTTTCAAGAAAATCCCCCCACCCCAGACTACCCTTTACATGGAACATTTTTCGAAAATTTTAATTTTCTCAAAAATGGCTCTAACGATTTTGATGAAAATATCATATGTTTAGGGTAATGTCATGACAAATGAAATATATATCTCGAATTTTCTGGGAATGTCTCCAAAAGTATTCTTCATTGTGAACGACTTTTGCATAACTGGTAAACCATAAGAGATAGACAAAATTTTACTACACAAAAAATGTAGATCGCGTTAAAATACACAACTTATGTCATATACATTTCTTTTGTTGAGTGAACCGTTTTCGCGATATTGCTTGTTATTTCCTTAAATTTTCCAATACTTATACTTTTTCTCAAATTCGTTATTCATTTTTTTATGTCCTGGACATGCAAAGAGAATGGAATGCGCCACATAGCAACCAGCGTTAAAATATTTGACCATCGCTTAAAAGCTACCATATTCCCCTTGCTTCTACAAGAAAATTAGCAATAAGATTGACAACTCGATATCTCGATTAACATAAAGCATATGGAGAATAGGCGTTTGTAAAAATAGATTGTACAAGAGTAGAGAAAGTCATGTGAGTGTAACACATCAGATTTTTTTATGTCCTGGACATGCAAAGAGAATGGAATGCGCCACATAGCAACCAGCGTTAAAATATTTGACTATCGCTTAAAAGCCACCATATTTTCCTTGCATCTACAAGAAAATTAGCAATAAGACTGACATCTCGATTAACATGAAGCATATGGAGAATAAGCGTTTGTAAAAATAGTTTGTACAAGAGTAGAGAAAGTCATGTGAGTGTAACACATCAGATTTATTTATGTCCTGGACATGCAAAGAGAATGGAATGCGCCACATAGCAACCAGCGTTAAAATATTTGACTATCGCTTAAAAGCTACTATATTTTTCTTGCATCTACAAGAAAATTACCAATAAGATTGACATCTCGATATCTCGATTAACATGAAGCATATGGGGAATAGGCGCTTGTAAAATTAGGTTGTACAAGAGTAGAGAAAGTTATGTGAGTGTAACACATCAGATTTTTTTTAGAGTTCCCAACAAATAGATCCACCAACTTCGTCAATTTTTTCCTGTGTTAGAACATCTCGTTTTCGCTTCTTAGATATAGTGTTTAGGTTCCGTTGTCCTAAACTTATTAACCAGACATCTAACAGTTTCTCTACTTGAAACTGGAATACCAGGAAGTTTCTCCTGAAATTGTCTACACACCTGTCTACATGATTCGGTTTTTACATATGTATCATACATACAAATTCGTTGTTTAAGTGTGAACTTGTTGATAGGCATTTTAGTGGACTAATAACCAGACATTAACACTCATGAGCAAATCACACACAACACAAACATCTTGAATAAACTTTCACCTTTGAGATACACAACTGTCTTTACAGTACGAACACAAAACAGCGACTGAAGTACAGCTGATAAAGATAACCTCGAACACGTCATGCGCCGCCAGTTGCGCATCGGAAAAGCACGAGATTACTGCAGTACAGCGTACTACGCATATAGCCGGTCTTCGGCCTCACCTTAAAACGACCGCACTGTGGAAGAAGAATATTGCGACTTTGTCCTGCTTTTGCTGGCACTTCACTAATGTGATCCACTTTGATTTTTCCTTTTATTTCACTTTTCTTCCTGACGTAGCAGTGTAATGAAATACGCGCGAAGCACTCTCTTCATCGGGTGATTCACTCGCTGGGGAATCGAGCACAAGACGTCTCCAATCTCTTGCAGTAGCAGCTCTCACTGCACGTCACAAACTCGCTCGTAGAATAGCACTTCCTGTCGCATCACTGGCTAACTTCTAAATGAGAACCCGCTAGCTAATACAGCCAGCGAAAATTTTCACAGAACCGTCTAGAATGCTCTGGAAGCGGAGAGAATGGAAAACACCAGAAGATTATCTGTCGATAGCGCTTCCAGTGTTTACGCTAGGCGAGAGCGCTACTTATCTCTGTTTATCTCTTACAAGCGGTCGATTAATAGCTCGATATGTACGTGCATCAATATGATAATTCCTGAGTAATAAAATAATGTTGTGTTAGAAGTTAAACAGGTCCGTTATTTCAGGATGTCACTAAATAATAATAATAATAATAATAATAATAATAATAATAATAATAATAATAATAATAATAATAATAATAATAATAATGGTGACGGCTTACTTCACTGAGAGAGGTGTGAAATCGAGCGGCGATAATGAGATTTAGTGTTTCGCATCAGGTTTTCAAAAGTTTCAACTTGGGAGTAACTGCATATTTTGGGTTGGTCTACACTGTAATTGAAAGAGCTAAAGGGTTGTCCTAATAAGAGTCGGCATTTAATAAAAATGAAAACATTTTATTTTTACGAAATTATATTTATTTTTACATTAATACAGGGTGGGTGTTTTAAAGTAAGGCCATGGATCGCGCATATGCCGAGTAGCGAGGTCACTGCAGTAGAGCGTGCTACGCATATAGCCGATCTGTGGCCTCACCTTAAAACGACTGCACCGTCGAAGAAGAATATTGTGACTTTGTCCAGCTTTCGTTGGCGCTTCACTAATGTGATCCACTTCGATTTTCCCTGTCACTTCAGTTTTCTTCGTGACATAGCAGCGTAATGAAATACGCGCGAAGCACTCACTTCATCGGGTGATTCCCTCGCTGGGGAATCGAGCACAAGACGTCTCCAATCTCTTGCAGTAGCAGCTTTCACTGCACGTCACAAACTCGCTCGTAGAACTCGCTAACTCGTAACTGGGAATTAAATTAAATTTAGTTTTATTTATGGACGCTCTTTAGCGTCTTTAGCGTCCCATGCTATATAGGGCGTGAAAGACCGGTAATTTTGCTCAGAGGCCTCTTTATCAGGCTTGAGGTTGTTTTACATGCCGTAAATCTATGACACGGGACCACCGGCTTTACTTCCCTTCCGAAGGAAACCATGCTAAGGATTTTTACGCCCGAAAAAATCCATCGCCCTCCGTCAGGTTTGATCCCGCGACCTCGGGAACTAGAGGCTAGCCACTACACCACGGAAGACGACTCCTAGCTGAGAAGCCGCTAGCTAATATAGCCGGGGGAAATTTTCACAGAACCATCTAGAATGTTCTGGAAACGGAGAGAATGGAAAACTCCATAAGATTATCTGTCGATAGTGTTTCCAGTGTTTACGCTGAGCGAGAGCGCTACTTATCTCGGTTGATAGCTCGGCACATAAGAGCATCACAATATGATAATTGCTGAATAATAAGATAGTGTTGTATTAGAAGTTAAAGAGATACTAGTTATCTCAGGACGTCATAAAATAATAATAATAATAATAATAATAATAATAATAGTGATGGCTTACTTCACTGAGAGAGGTGTGTAATCGAGCTGCGGTAACAAGCTTTTGTGTTTCACAAATAATTTCGCTTTAAGTTTTCAAAAGAAATAAGAAATTCTGCTTTACAGCAACTTGGGAGTAACTGCATATTTATATGGGTTAGTGTACACGCATTTTCTATGTCAGTAAAAGAGCTAAAGGGTGTGTCCGAACAAGAATGCCGCATTTAATAAAAATGAAAAAACATTTTATTTTTACGAAATTGTATTTAGTTTTACATTAATACCGGGTGAGCGTTTTAAGGTAAGGCCATAGATCGCGCGTATGCCGAGTACTGATGTCAGTGCAGTACAGCGTGCTACACGTATAGCCGTTCTGTGGCCTTACCTTAAAACGCCCGCACTGTACAAAGGGTACATGTTTCGATTTATGTATGAAAAGTAATATCTGGCTAGTAACCTATGAAATTTGCAGACTTTTCTACAGCGTTGCTCTTCGATTTGATCAATGACATGTTGAATTTCCTGCTTCACTTCTAGTGTAGTTCGGGGATTGTTTTCATAAACTTGCGATTTCAGAACCTCCCAAAAAAGTCGCATAGTGTCCGGTAACATGCCTTGCTGCCCAGTTCTGGTCACCTTTGCATGGGGGAACTCGACCTGGAAATTTTTCGTGCAGCAAAACAATCGTCTCATAGAGGCAGATAGCTCCATCCTCCTGGAACCAGGATTGTTCAGTATCATCCAAATGTCATAAGAAATTGGTAACCATATTACGGTAACGTTTGTCGCAGTAATCTGTTCTGTTATCTTATTTGCTGAGCGCCTGTTATTGTTTTACTATTTTGAATTTTGGGTTCTTTGTCCTCCGGCTAGCTATTATTACTCAGTCTAGCAAATATCTCTTGATCAGGGCGTGTAAACGGAAAGGAGTTGTTACTAAAAGATAACACTGATAAATGAATTTGTTTTTACGCTTTTATTGCCGTCACACTTAATTAATTTCAGATATTTAATCTTGATACACGCCTGACTGAAGCTGTTATATTTTCGAATGTAACTACAATCACTTATTCGCCGCGCACTATTAATTCGCGTATTTCACATTTTGTAACTAACTTTACGACGCGAGAGATTCTGTAGAATTGCGTAATGTGTACATCATGAATGCTTCCTTAGAACTACCTGACGTGTAACTCGCGAGAGAGATTTCTTAGAACTGCGCGACGTTTATCTTGTGAATGATTCTGTAGAACTGCGCGATACTTGCCGTTGGCTCAAGAGTTTATACTCCCTCACCCCGATATGCCTAAACATTATAATCGAGCTGCTATTGGTTACTAGATCGCGCCAACATTAGCGTTTGTTTTATAAGCCAATCAAAATTACATACACATATGCTCTAGGGAAGATATTCCCTCCATCTCTAAAGAAAGGCGCGCTACCCTGACGTCATATGTTTGTCTCTTCTGATTGATAAACAACTCACCCCATCGCTTCATTGTTACCCGCTCCTATTGTCAGTTTCAGTGAGGCCGTGTAAACCTATTTCCTAACAATACTTATGGTTAACAAACATCTAAAATCATTGTCATACAATAATGTTAATTTACACTACAATCACTCTGGCATTCACAGTGTTGTGATATAAAATACTGCCTCATTTTTCACAGGAGCATGTCCTGTGAGAAATGGAATAATTGTTCTCAGCTGAAGTCTGTTACATTTAAGTAAGCTTTCAGCTCTTTTCTTATATAGTTTTCTAATAAATAGTTTATCATGTTTGTTTCATAACATTTTAAGCCAGGTTTTGTGATGTCCTACTTTGAACCAGTTCTTAATAGTCTCTCTTACTAAACATTGAGATGTTCCTAGAGCTGGTTCTGGCTCAATAAATTGTGAAGCTGCTGCTTGTCTTGCAAGTTCATCAGCTTTTACGTTTCCCTCTATGCCACTATGACCCGGTACCCAAATGAGCTGAACCTTTTTCTGTTCTACCAAGCTTGTGAGCATGTTTAGGCAGTTTAAATCCAGTTATCGCGTTACCTTATGACTACTTAGATCCTTAAATGTAACGCGGTATGAGGCGGTTACGGGAATATTATACCGTTTTGACGAGAGTCCGAGCTGCGGCGGCCGGCGCGCGAGTTACCGTGCGGTGGCCATAATGTGGAAGAAAGGTTCTTAATTCATTAGGTGCTTTTTGGAAGTTTTAAGGTAACATAACTTCTATCATATAATTGTGCAATATGTTGACCATATGATTTAAACAGTATAGATTTCTACATAGGAGTAGAAAATAAGATAGGGGTAATTTTTTAGAGTTGCAAGGCAGCTTATCATTTTCTTTGGTTCCTCTAGTATATTTGTATGCTAGGGGTTGAAAATATGGATTGAATATTAGGGTAGCTTATCATTTTTTTCAGTTAATGCAAATGTACCCGATTTTGTCAAAAGCATACCAAAACTATTTCTTGATAAAGGTTTAATGAAATATGATGATATGAAGGATATACAATTCCTCCTAAAATAACTCAATTTTAAAGTACTTTAAGCTTTAAGGTGCCAAAAGCAGTCTCTGATATCCACATTCAACGAAACAGGATTGTAATTTTGTGACACGAATATGAAAAAAAAAACAACCTAACCTCCAGTTTTAAAAATTGTGAAAACATTATATAGCCTGCGACCATCTGGAATGGTGAAAAAATGATCAAAATCGGTTTGAGGTTATCCTATATATATATATATATATATATATATATATGTGTGTGTGTGTGTGTGTATACACATACATTTTCTCTTTTTATAGTATTACGTAGTATGGATTAGAAGAAATAAATACATATATTAATTGATTTACTTAAATACTAAACTGCGTTGAAAATGTATTATTTTACCATCTCAGCATTACAAATATTCCGTTGGATGGCAATGGTGTGTTATCGTCGTTCTCTTGTTAACAGTTATCAGTTGTGCCAACTATACAGCTCATTGAATCGAGATGGAAACAAATGCTAGGGACGTGATAAAAGTTGAAGGAATAAGCAGCCATGATTGGTTGAAACACGTCGTTCTGCACCGTTTTATTGGTTAAAAGTAGTACGAGAAGGTAAGACTGAAATATTCTTTAGATATTTTTAGATCATTGTAGAAAATGTTGATAAAGGATATTGGGAGAGGTAAACGAAAGTAATTAAATGTTCATGGCAGATTTAAAAGGTCAATGAGCCAGCTAGTAATTACTTAAATGTTTGGTAGAAGAATGTACTTGGATCAACGCTTTAATTACCGTGTTTGAGAACCGTGGAAGAAAAACCAGAAACATGTATCACTGCGCACCTGAATGTGTTGATAAATCACAGAAGCGAGTTTAATGTAGGTTACGCAAACTTGTGAAAGGAATTGGTTCCAGGAAGGCATATGGAGAACAAAGTCTCAATTTGACAGCATAAAGGAAGTCGGACAGATGTGTCAGGGTGATGAATAGCACTGCACTAATGATACAGTGCTATAAACGGTCTGACGAGCGCCGACAAAATTGGATCTGCCCTTTAGGAATATCTTATAAGCATAATGGTGATGTTATGGTAGATTGTGTAAGTCAATTGCTAATCGAACATGAGAGTGTTTATTACAACTCTCAGAGGGAGGAGTTGAGCGTAACATTATAAAAAAAGTATAAAACTTGAATCTGCCGTTTGCAACACACTGCCCTGTAGTGTGCAATTTTAGCAGCAGATAATAGGGGAACTCCTACATTCGACAGAAGTCTCTGGGTACCTTTTCAGCCTCTATTTAATTTTTAAAAAATCTGATTTGCTACCTTCATATGACTTTCTCTACTCTAGTGCTTATTAGTGCGTATACAAATTATTCTTACGAAAATTTATTTTCCTATCTTCTACATCTTAATCGAGATGAAACCTTCCGAAAATAGCTGAATTACACATTTCGTTATAGATACAAAGAGAACAGCGATAGTCAAATGTTTAACAACTGGACGCTATATGCTGGCCTTAAAATTCCATACTGTTTCCATGACATCGCGAGAAACAACTGAATGTTGAAAGGACTAAACAATGCATCAGTGTTGAACAATTCCAACCACTAACAACGGATATCTCGGAAACGGCTGATGCCACAAAAATTATTTGCAATAAATTGTGTGTCTTAAAGAGATCCACATTTCTTGTGTAGTACGTTTTCGCCTATCGCTTAACATTTACAAGTTACACAAGATTATACAAAATTCCTTCCGAATGAAGTGGACTTCATAGGCTATTCCCAGAAAATTCAAGATATACATTTTGTTTTGTCATGTAAATATCTTTAATATGTGGTATTTTAATCAAAATCGTTATAGCCAATTTTTAGAAAATAAAAAATTTCGAATAATCTTCCATGTAAAAGGTAGTTTTGGGATGGGGAGATTTTCTAGGAAATCTTCGTGTCGCATCTTTGGAAGGTACTGAACCTAAATACCAAGTTTTCGTTTTTGAATTATGCTGTTTCTGACATACAAACTGACTCACACACACAAACTCGCACAGACATGTTTCCAAAGATGCTTTATTTGCATTCAGGATGCTTCAAAATATATATTTCCGGTGAAATCTTGATATGTAATGTTTGGATGGAATGCATTACTTTCTCTGCCTACTAAGTAGGTACGTGGTAGAGGCAGTAAACATCTCTCCCCCACTCGAAACTACTTTTGTATGGAACATAGTTTGACATTTTTTCTCGCAAAAATGGCTATAACGATTTTGATTAAAATACCTGATATTTGCATGGCAAATAAAATGTATATCTTGCATTTTCTAGGAATAGGCTGTGAAGTCCTCTTCATTCTGAATGAGATTTTTATAACTGGTAAGCCTCAAGAGTTGGGAAAGCTGACTACAAAAAAGTTTAAGACACTTTAAAACACACAATTTATATTAAACAGACTTTATGTCATTAACCAGACCTTAGATATTAGTTGTTGTTGGTTTGAATTTTCAAATACTTTATATTTGTTTCAAGTTCTAAGTAGCCATTCAGTTTTATTGCTTCTTGTGATCATGCAAAGAGAGGAATTTCAATTCCAACACTTGACGACTCGTCAATCGCTTCGCCTACTGTATCCCTCTTATCCCGGTTCGGGGGGGGGGGAGTTCGACCCCTTCAGCTGCTGGTGCGGGAGCTGCTTATCTTAGCACACGTGGTACTTCTGACGTTACTAGAAGTACGTCGAGCTGTACGTGTGAGCCGCTCCCGCATGGAAGCCGTTCGGATTGGGTTGGTCTCGACGGCGCAATGGTTCCGATACATGAGATTGGATACGTCTGGGTGGTAACGCCCAGGCAGGGTTGTGAGACGCCTCAAGGTTCACCCTGGATAGCCAGCCGACGGAGTATTAGTTCACTGTTAGCCCTACCGAGGTTTTTCAGTAGTTTTCCCCTTTAGAGCTGACGCTGTTAAGTGGCAAATTCACTTAGGTCCCTGACCAAGCTTGTGCGGGCTTTTTAAAATTATACCTAATGGAAAACCCCACGGGAGGGAGTGTCACTCGGATGACGCCTCGTGGATCTAGAAGGGGGGCTTCGGCTCCGTGTAGACCTTTGTTCTGTATCGCTTTTATATGATACCTAAAACGAAATGTGTAATGAAACCCTTTCTGCAAACGTTTGTCTCGAATGAATGAAGTAAATAGGGGAGAAAGCTTTCCCAAGAATTGTTTGTAGAAAGTGGATAGAGAAATTCATGTGAATGTAACACACAATATTTTCCTTCTGTGTGCTTCATATTAATCGAGATAAACGTTGGGAAAAAAGGCCACATTCTACACATTTCGTTGTAGGTACAAAGGACGTATAGGAGGCTGAAACAATAGCCAAATGTTTAAAGACCGGGTTGCTATGCACTACTTTTCAAATACCATACTGTCACACAGCGGCTATGTCCCAAGATTATCGGGAGGTCAGCTCCGGATAAATAGTACTCTCTCCGGCGTAAACACCGGAGGAGCTATCGTTAGATAATCAGAATCTTCTGGATGTTTCCTCTTCTCGAACGTTCTGGAACTGTGGAAATTTCCAATGGGTATATAAGGGAGCGCTCTAGCAAGTTAGCGAGTGCGTTTCTGGTGCGATGAAAAGTGCTGTCCTAGCGAGTTTGTGACGATTACTGTGATGTGTAGTGAGTACTCTACTGCAGGAGAGATTGGAAAAGTCTTGTGTTCGACTCCCCAGCGTGTGAACCGTCCGAAAAATAGACTATGTCGTGCGTATTTCGTTATGTCACGAAGAAAGTGAAGTGACAGTGCAACTAGATCACCTTAACGAAGTGACCGTGAGAATTTATTGAAGTGACAGGGAAAACTGGACAAAGTCACAATACTCTTCGCATAGCCATCAGAAAAAAACCAATGGTGACTTAGCACTTACTAATATATATATATAAGTATATGAGAATTCAAACCAGTTACAATGAATATCCCGGAAATGAAAATGTATTTGACATAAATTGTTTGTTTTAACGAGTTTTGCAGTTTCGTTTAGTAAGTTTTGTCTGTCTGTTACGGTTCAACAATTATACAAAAGTATATTGTGACCCAAGGTTTTCGGGAGGTCGACGCCGGGCGATCGGTGTAAACAAGATTCGGAGTAAACAAGAAGCTGTTCATGCCCCCTCCTCCAAGAAGTGTGTCGAAATATTCTAAAACGTTCGAGAACCTGTGGACAGATTCCTTTGACTATATAAGAGAGCGCTCTTGCAGGAGCGAGTGAGAGGTGAGGGGAGTTGAGTCAGTGAGCGAGCAAGTTATAATGACTGCGTTTCTGTTGCGACATCAAGAGCGATTTTTCGAGCGAGTTGGTGACAACTGTTATGAAGTGCAGAGAGTGCTATTGCGGAGCGACGGGTTGTGCAGGTCCTGTGTTCGATTCCCGAGTGAAGTGAACCGTCCGGCATGAAGAGACTTCGTCAGGAGGGAAGTGAAGTGACAGAGAAGTGAACTAGTTCACCTTAGTGAAGTGAACTCCCAATGAGGGTGAACTACATAAAAACGAAACGTGACAGTGAGAATTGAGAAAAGCGACTGTTGAAAAACTGGATAGAGTCGCAATATAAAGTTAATTCAGAATAATTAGGACTCCGCAGTCTATTCAGAAAATTCAGGATATATGTTTTATTTGCCATCAAACATACTAAATGGGCATTTTAATCAGAAATCAGAGACTTTTAAGAGCACTTGGTAGAGATCGCAGGGTATTTTTAAGCTTTTTTCAATTGAAAGAAAGACGGTTTTCCCTAGAATTTCACCAACTAGGACGAACGTTTTACTGCTTATTAAAGAACCCTTTTTGAGTATACTAGTATCAAGATTTTTAGCTAGCTTTAGATCTTTTAATTATAAAATATTTAAATAGCTATCGTAAAATAATTTCTAAAAAAAGTTTACTTTCATTTATAGGTACAATTTTCTCTGAAAATACAGATCAGAACTCTGCCAATTTTTGTATTATGAGTTACTTATTTTATAAGTAGCTTAAGATAGCCGGTTAACTATTTTGAGGAACTAATTTAATTTAAAAAAATAGTCATAGGAAAATACTTTTTGATGTAATATTTTTTTTATATTTATACTTTTTTGTGGACACCATGTAATTTGGAATCACAATTTTTAACCTACTAAATGCATCTAAATATTCTGTACAACCACAAAAAGTTTCAAACTTCTAAGTTTAACAGATTTTAAGAAAAGTGCACATGAAGTTTAAATAATATAGCAATGGCAAAAAAAAAGGGGGTGAAAAGGTTGTTACATGCCAATATACTATAACATCTCGGGTCATAAGAGACCTATAAAGATCCAAATAACAAAAAAATTACATAAATATGCTCCTCATACCATTTATAATCCATTACAACAAAAAAACAAAAAAGTCAATTTTTTTAACCCAAGTGTCCTTAAGAAAATAAACTAGCGTAGAATTTTCCATCTATAGCTTGGTTTGGGGTGGGAGATTTTCTTGAAATATTTCATGTCGCATCCTTGGGAATTTTTTCTTCTATTGCCGTATCAAGGATTGGGTATTTGTCCCGTTCCGCATCTAAAGTTATCGAAATGATCTCTCCATATCGGCGAATTTTGACGTTCAAATTTCACTTAAAGCATAATGAAATGTTACATGCATGGATCTCGGTTGCAAATTGTACAGTTTGCACTATGTTAATATTTTCATAAAGCTAAAAAATTGATAATAATTGCTTTTTCGCACAAAGCTTGTGTAGCACAAGGTTGGAAATGTAGAATCAGGCTGAAAAATTCAATGCCATAGTCAGAATTTGAATCCCGGATCTTTCGTTTTTTTTTTCCAGTTTGAGGCAGTATTTCTAACACTTAAATGATTTCAGTCTAATTATATAATATATAAATTCAATAACCGCCCGCGTTAAAGTAATATGTGTATGTAACAATATATAAAAAGCGTATATTACAGCCATTGTATATGTTAATATTATTGTAAACATGTTAATAATGTTATGTGAGTGTATTACGTAATTTAATAATGTAGGAGCTGTGAGAATAATAGGTTAAAAGTTGCTAACAATGAGGTAACCTTGAGGCAATAATGAGTTTGAGAGTTTAATAATGCTACTTGTGATTCTTGGAAGCAATAATGTAATTTTTGTGAGTTTATAAAATAGCCAATCAACAACCAGAAAAAGCTTTAGTTAAATGAAGGTATTCTATTGGACTAGGATTAGCCAATCAGAAACTAAAAAGAAGCAAAATTTACAAATTCAGAAGTCAGCTACTAGTAGACAAGTGTCGTAACAGGGTGTGAGATGCGTCCTCGAGACATTTTATACGTATTCGTGTGAGACAAAAATAGTTTACGTGTTAAAAAGTGCAAGTATTTAATAAAAAATTCTCACAGCTCTCTCTCTATATCAGTGAAGTGTTATTTAAATCGTGTCACGCATCAATAAAAGGAGTGAAGTAAAATTATAATCTGTGTAAGCCTACATTGTTGTCGCACCACAACCCTACAAAGAGAAACGTGTCTCTAACAATAATACTGACGCAGCCGAGGCAAACATAAATATTTAATATTTGAAGAAACAGTCAAATTACAAAGTTAATATTTTAAAACATTTTTTGGGGCAAAGGCCACCGGAAAGTACAGTTGGGGTCAAGGCTACCGGAAACTGTTTACCGTACGCGCGGTTGCAAATAACTTCAAGTTCGGCTCCCAACAGTTGAAATATAATACAACTCCTTCAATACAACCTTCTTCAAATTGGCGTCCATACGTGAGGCCAACAAAGTATCTTCTTCAAGTTACTCTGCCAACTGTTGATTTTACAAATTTTTATTTCTCTCGAAGCATTTAGATAAATTCCAATTTTAATATTTAGCGAATTTTAGCAATCTCACTTATACTTCTCTACCACGTACATAGTAGGTAGACTAGGTACCTCATGCATTCCATCCAAAAGTTGGATATTGAGGTTCCATCGGCAATGCATGTTTTGAGTTCCTCCCAAATGAAAAATCGTTTTTAGAAAAATGCCCGCGCATTTTTGCAGCTTAAAACACACAACTCAAAAAATGAAAAGTACGATAAATACCAAGCTTTGTATTGAGGTTCAGTATCTTCCAAAGATGCGGCACGAAGATTTCCAAGAAACTCCCCACTCTCCACTTTCCTTCCCATGGAATATTTTTCGAAATTTTATAAAAAGTGACTAACAATTTGATTAAAGTACCGTATACAAGTATCTTGTATATTCAAGATAGAGGTACAAATAAAATGTATACCTTGAATTGTTTGGGAGTAGCCTGTGAAGTCCTCTTCATTCGGAAGAAATTTTGCATAGCTGGTAAATGTTAAGCGGTAAAGAAAACGCATTGTACAGTAAAGAATGAATGAATAAATGATTTATTGTCTGCTTTAAACTTTACATACAATTTATACAACGTAACAATTGAGTTTCTCTTTCTCTTATATGTAACATTCTGTTGTAACTCACGGACTTCGAACGTGGTCAGGTGATTGGGTGTCACTTGTGTCAGAAGTCTGTACGCGAGATTTCCACACACCTAAACATCCCTAGGTCCACTGTTTCTGATGTGATAGTCAAGTGAAAACGTGAAGGGACATGTACATCACAAAAGCGTACAGGCCGACCTCGTCTGTTGACTGACAGAGACCGCCGACATTTGAAGAGGGTCTTAAAGAGTAATAGGCAGACATCTATACAGACTATCACACAGGAATTCCAAACTGCATCAGGATCCACTCCAAGTACTATGACAGGCGTGAAGTGAGAAACCTTGAATTCCATGGGAGCGGCTGCTCATAAGCCACACATCACGCAGGAAAATGCCAAACGACGCCTCGCTTGGTGTAAGGAGCGTAAACATTACACGATTGAACAGTAGCAAAACGTTGTATGGAGTGACGAATCACGGCACACAATGTGGCGATCCGATGGCAGAGTGTGGGTATGGCGAATGCCCGGTGAACGTCATCTGCCAGCGTGTGTAGTGCCAACAGTGAAATTCGGAGGTGGTGTTATGGTGTGGCCATGTTTCTCCTGGAGGAGGCCTGCACCACTTGTTGTTTTGCGTAGCACGATCACAGCGCAGACCTACATTGATATTTTAAGCACCTTCTGGCTTCCCACTGTTGAAGAGCAATTCGGGGATGGCGATGGCATCTTTCAACACGATCGAGCACCTGTTCATACTGCACGGACTGTGGCGGAGTGGTTACACGACAATAACATTCCTGTAATGGACTGGCCTGCACAGAGTCCTGACTTGAATCCTTTATGATGTTTTGGAACGCCGACTTCGTGCCAGGCCTCACCGACCTACGTCGATACCTCTCCTCAGTTCCGCACTCCTGAAGAATGGGCTGTCATTCCCCAAAAAACCTTCCAGCACCTGATTGAAAGTGTGCCTGTGAGAGTGAACGCTGTCATTAGGGCTAAGGGTGGGTCAACACCATATTGACTTCCAGCATTACCCATGGAGGGCGTCATGAACTTGTACGTCATTTTCAGCCGGGTGTCCGGATACTTTTGATCACGTAGTATATATATAACATGGAGATGTATAATGTATCCACTAATTTACTTTTTTGGCTTATTACCCTTTCCATATTTTTTCCAATTTGCTTCACATTTCTTTTAACTGTTTCGACCTTGTTTTTCTTAAATGTTTTCCTGCTTTCTCCATATATTCATTTGATCTTGTATTAAAAATCTTCCTAGCTTTTAGCTCTATTGGTAATATTTTCCATTTTTGTGGTATTAAACTCTCTCTTCCTTTATCCGCATCCTCGCATTCCAGAATATAATGCCAATTGTCATGTAATCCATTACATTTAGTACATCTCTCCCCCTTCTTCTCCCTGTTAGACTACCTAAATTCACTACACCTGTCTTCGCCCATGTATACCCCATTCTAGCCTCTTTGTTGCTTACTTCGGTGTATCTTTCTTTTCTCATTCCGTTTTAAAATATAACCTATTAACACATTTCTTCCTTGAAATTGCTTATAATTTTTTGCTTTTCAATATTCCTCTCTCTTATTCTAATTTGTTTCCAGAAACCCTTACTTTTGTTGATTCTTTCTGCCCATGTTTCCCCATTCCTATTTCACCCAATGTTGTCTGTATCTTGTGCATCCAAGTCTCTTTTTTCCCCGGTTTCTCCTGTACAACCAAGCATTGCTTTACTGTATCACTTTCCTCTAGTAGCTTTATTCTGAACGAGGATTTCATTGCCCTTTCTACATTTTGCCTTTAGCTCCCACCCTCCCTAGTTCTGCTTGTGCTACTCCATTCGGAGAACTTCTTGGTAATCCTAGGCTTATTTTGCAAAAATTCCTATGTATAGTACCTACATTTTCCCATCGTTTTTCCAGCCTCCATATCTCTGCTCCGTATAACACCCTTGCTTCCACCACTGTGCTGTATATCCTTTCTAGCCACGTAATTTGATTTATGATATTGTGTTCACACATGCTCTGATTACCTGTATTGCTTGTTTCTCCTTTGATAGTAATTTTTTCTTAGTTCTCCCCAATCCCCTGCGCTATTGAGCCTTACTCCTAGATAGTCAGTTTTCCTTACTACTTCCAACCCTGATTTTCGATTTCTTTTTGTTTGTTCTCGCACCCAATCTTTATAGTATTTCCCAAGCTTCACTTAACCCCACAATCGAAATGGAACCTGCCACTAGATTATCTGCAAACAATCCTGGTATTCCCCTATTATCTAAATGGTAAATGGTTATTAATTTTTTTATCTTATCTAGAATATCATCTGTAAATAGCACTGCACAAGAAATGTAGATCTCTTTAAAACACAATTTATTTCAAACAACTTTTGTTGTAGTATCAGCCATTTCCGACATATCCATTACAAATGGTTCGAATTGTTCAATACTTGTCGATTTTCAGCTGTTTCTCACGATGTCATGGAAACAGTATTGAATTTTAAGGCCAGCATATAGCGTCCAGTTGTTAAACATTTGACTGTCGCTGTTCCATTTTTATCTGTAACGAAATGTGTAATGTACGAGCTATTTCCGGAAAGGTTTATCTCGATTAAAATGAAGTAGATAGGAAAATAAAGTTTCGTAAGAATAATTTATATACCTACTAATAAGCGATAGAGGATAGGGAAAGTCATAAGAATGTAACACATCAAATGTTTTACTCTTACTTCACCTCTGCCTTACTTATTTGATCATTTTCCACCCAAAAATTGGATATCAAGATTTCATTAGAAATACGGGATTTGATGCCTTCCTGAATCCCAAAAGGACATTTTTACAAAAACATAACTCAAATTCGTATTTAAGTTCAACATATTTCAAGTATTCAAAGCAATTTTTTTACGAAATCCCGTTATCTCTAAAACATTTACACGTAAAAGTTGGTTATTTTTTAAAACGCCTCAAATAATTTTAATTAACACTTCGTATGTTACGGGTACTGACGCGGCCAAGTTTGGAATTATAAGAAATAAACCGAAATTGATATAGAAAAAATATATAACTTTATAGAATGTATAGTTTACACCAAGGAACCTTTTTGTAGCCATAGCCGTTTATGCTTTCGTTTGAATTTTCTTGTGTTTTAAACATACGAGTGTTTTTGCAGCGTTCGCCGTTTACTATATATTTCCTGTTGATAATTTGAATTACTGTTAAATATGTTAAGCAGTGCGCTTTTAAAATACTATGTTCACATACTTGCCAGCTTTTATGGTTTTCCCGTAAAAAATAGCGGAGGCCTTTACGAGTTTACGATAAAGGAGGCGTTTTTACGGCTTTTGTAGGCAGTTTTAAAGTGTTGCGGATTTTCATCACAGACAAGACAAAGAATTAAATTGTATTGCAACTTAAGATTGCAGGCTGAACGTAATTACAGTGTTATGATTGGCCAGAGCTTATCTGTGTATCTATTCCTCATCACGATCATGGTCTCTCTTCACTGGGCTGTAACAAAGTGCACAACGTGCGGATTTAAACTTTGAATGACCTCTAGAAACAGGAGTTAATGGGCGCGAACATTCAGTAATGGACATCAACTGTAAAATCAACTCCCTCACGTAAATTGCTTATCTTATTCGTGCTTTGTGGCTGTAAAGTATGGACTAGAAATCTGTGTATGGCTTAGGAAGTGGGTTCTTTTATTTTAATACGTGTTTATTGTAATGTCAGGAAGAATTTCAGCATATGTGATGGAAAGAAGCACCACCCAGTCTTCAAACAGAATTGCCATTTATTTTACAAATAATTTTAGTGCTTTTACTGGATGTATTGTATTCCACCCAAAATTGGATATCGATATTTCACTGTAAATAAACGTTTTGAGGTCCCTGGATATAAAAAGAAGTATTTTTAGAAAACAATCCGTGTGTGTGAACAGAAAACTCAAAAATGAAAAGTCGGTTAAATAGCAACCTTGGTAAGTTCAGCGTCTACCAAGAATGCACCATGAAGATTTTTTTAAAGAAAGTACCCTACCCCAAACTACCCTTTACATGGAACAAATTTTCTTATTTTTTATTTTCTCAAAATTGTCTTCAACCATTTTTATTAAAATACCATATGTTTAAGATATTTATGACAAATGAAACTTATATCTTGAATTACTTGGGAATAGCCTCTGAAGTCCTCTTCATTCTGAATGATTTTTGCATAACTGGTAAACTGTAAGACATAGACAAAATCATGCTGTGTAGATCTCGTTAAAGCACACAATTTATGTAAAACAAACTTTTTATGACCTTAACCATTTCCGAGATAATCTTTATTTGAATTTACTAAATTATTACTTTGAATTTTCAAATGCTTAAAACTTTTTCAAGTGGTAGGATAAGATAGGATAGGACTAATTAACGGAGGGGACACCTAGCCCCTAGACCTCCAATGGAGGAAAGGATGAGATAGGGAACAGCAGCAGACGTAGAGTTGCAGATCGAGGCCGGCGCAAGTCGACAGAGACGCGGAGAGTTCCCTAATAGTTCCAGGCTTGACCACTCGGCCACGTGAGGGTCGCTCGGAGACGTCCCTCTAGTGGGACCGAGGAAACATTACAAACACTACCCAACAGTGGAGGCTCGACAAGCTTCCCTCTAGCAGGGCCGAGAAGAAGTTTCAAATCGCAAGCCTTTGCGCAATCTGCCCGAACCGCAGCCCCGGAGTCAACCTGAAACATGATAGGGAAATGGGGGGGCACGGGACCGGGTCTGACAACTCAGACCACACTCTCCGAACCTGGGAGACAAGTCTCGCAGAGTTTTTCCATTAGGGACAGTGCCTATTTTATATACTGACCCCCCCCTGCGTGGTCGAGGTCATCTCTTCCAGACAGGGATGGAAGTGGATACGCCACTTACGCGCGTCACGCCAATAGGGGAATACCCTATTGGGGGAGACTACTGAACAACCTCGGTGGGGGCGACAGTACCTAGCTACCATCTACCAGCTCTCCCTCATGGCTGGTGCCGGAGAACATCGGGGCGTCTCACAACCCCGCCTGGGCGGATAAACCAGCCAGGCGTACCCAGTCTCCCATGGGTATCGGGAACCACTGCCCGCCGAATCCAACCCAATCCGAACAACTCCCTATCGGGAGGGGCTCGAATGTTCGACCGGCGTCTTCTAGTAACGTCAGAAGTACCACGGGTGCTCAGGGTGCGCAGAGCCCGTACCACGGTAGAATATACCCCTCCGACATTCGCCTGTGTCAACCAGGGAAGACCACGAAAAATCTATGGCTAGAATGGGTGGCCGCTGGGAATCGAATCCGGGATTCCCTTAGTGCGAACTTCACGCGTTACCAGGGGCCATTTCGCTCGGTTTCCAAGTCGTAAATCGCTATTCGTCTATTCTCGTGATCATACAAAGAACATGGAATTTGAAAGGCATCACTTAGCGACCTGCTTTTTAAAAATCTGACTATCACCTTACTGTATCCTTATACACGCAAAAAATGTATAATGAAAGTTTATCTCAATTAAGAATATGGAAGAATAGGATTTGTAGGAATAGTTTGTAAGGGAATCAGTAGATAGATAAGGTATCTTTATTGCTTTTAAATTATTGAAGTTATTTCACAAGTATTTAGTGGGTCATTGACCGTACATGCATATTTAAGATACAATAGGGTGATAAAATAAACAACAAAGAAAGAAAACGCAACAAAAAGGAACAAGAAAAAGGGAAATAGACATAAATTAACTTTGTCTAACTGAACAAATTTGACCTAGCTTCGGGCACTTTAGCCAAAAAATTGCCCATGTTTTGCCAGTTCCTCTGGTCAGCCAGTAGCTCCCAACATGCCAATCTCTTTCTTGAGGGACTTAAGGATTTTTCGTTCAGTTTAATCGTTTACTGGTTCTCCCACTGTGCACATTCCGACAAAATATGTACCCAGTCCTCATCCAAATGGGCAGATTCTCCTGCCAGAATCGTCAGTCACTTTCTGTGCCCTCCAGCTCCCAGTCTAAACCATGCCATTCCTGATCTTTTCTTTCTTCCTAAATTAAGTATGTATGTCTCTTTCCCCAATTCAATTTTATTTAATTTGCTAGACTTAGAGAAGGTTTAATTTTACAATCCGATTCTATTTCCTATTGGTTGATCTCTCTTAGTCTTCTTTTGACACCTTTCCATATGTTTTTGTCATTTGTTTCAGCTCTTAGCCATACTGACCCCATTCCTATTCTCCTCAAACCCCTTTCCAAATCAGCTGACCAAAACTTAGGAGACAGGTTTTCTGGCTAGTATTTATAACATTTGGATCGTAGTGTGGAGTTACCCCCCCCCCCTGCATCAGCCTCAGACAGTACTTCACTGCTCTTATTTTACAGTGTATTATGTCTTCATAACATCCCACCTCCCTCAATAGCCCCAAATTTGATGTGCCTTGTGAAATTCCAAGAATTCTTTTCCAAAATGCTCCCTGCGTTTTATTTACGTGCTCTGCTCTTTCCCATCCCCAGATTTCACTTCCGTATAACAAAATCGGCCTTATCATTAGAGTTATACATCTTTTCTAATGTATCTACAGGTACATCCGGTATCCGCGAAAGGGTACGTAATAATTCATTTAATTGCCCTCGTGCTTTATAGTTAGTTACTGATAGATGTTTGTTCCATTTTCCTCTCATATTAAACACTACTCCTAAATAGGAGAGATGTTTAACGTTTTGTAGTTCTAGTAGAAATTCATGTAAATTCAGTACATAACATTTTTGAAGACTGCCATCAGCCACCATCACTACGCCAACTGATATGTGTGTCGTAATAAAGTACGACATATGGTGGTTTTAAATATAATGTATCCGCCACACCTCCCATTCTTTTAAAGTTATATTCTACGTCCATTGTGTGCTAATTAGCCAATCAGGGCTGCGTAAAAGCTATTCTCATTGACATGGTTCTTACTTTTACGGCCATTTTTAAAATTAATAATTGAATTTGATGCGTTATTGTTGGAGAAGGTCGTTCGAATCAACTCAAGCGTGATATATTGTTGGGAAAGGAAGGGGAAAGGTTGGTTGGTAACACTGCAATAACTTTATCTGCTGTAATAAAACCGATAAGTTTTATTGCTCTTCATTTGAAAGACAGTTTAGATACAGGTAATGTGTGCTTATATAACATTAGTTATGAAATGCGATTACAATGATCTTCGAGATGCGATCTTGAGGGCGGAAAGGGATGCTGTATGCTCCATAGGTGGGTTCTAATAATATCCGCTTCAACGGCGTGAGATGATGCTATGTTGGATGTCTAGATGTGTGGACCCTGCAAGCAATAACAAATACAATAGCTTTAATAAAGCATTCTAAAAATATTAGGTTCTATATCTATACTAATATCATTATTGTTACTAATAATATGATTATTATTCTATAACTTTCTCTTCTGCTTATCTATAGAAAGACAGATTTGTATTGCACCAAAAATTCTATGTCGATATTTCACCAGAAATACATATTTTGAGGCCCCCTGAATCAAAAAGAAACACATTTCATGTGATACATTCATATGACTTTCGTTACCCTCTAACGTTTATTAGTGGCTACTGCATCCTTACTTTCTCTACTACGTAGTAAGTAGGGGAAGTATTGCATTCCACCCAAAAATTCGATACGGAGATTTCACCGGAAATACATGTCTTCAGAACCCCTGAATAAAAAAAAAAGCATTTTTGGAAACATGTCCGTGTGTGTGTCTGTGTGCCTGTGAACAGCATAACTCAGAAACGAACAGTCGGATAAACACCAAACTTGTTATTTAGGTTCAGTATCTTCCAAAGATGCGACACGAAGGTTTTCAAGAAAATCTCCCCACCCAAGACTACCTTTTACATGGAACATTTTTCGAAAATTTTAATTTTCTCAAAAATGGCTCTAACGATTTTAATTAAAATATCATGTGTTTAAGATATTTTCATGACAAATAAAATGTATATGTCGAATTTTCTGGGAATGTCTCCAAAAGTGTTCTTCAGTGTGAACGACTTTTGCATAACTGGTAAACCATAAGAGATAGACAAAATTTTACTACACAAAAAATGTAGATCGCGTTAAAATACACAACTTATGTTATATACATTTTTTGTTGTTGAGTGAAGCATTTTCGAGATATTGCTTGTTATTTCTTTAAATTTTCCAATACTTATACTTTTTCTCAAATTCGTTATTCATTTTTTTTTGTCCTGGTAATGCAACATGAAGCATATGGAGAATAAGCGTTTGTAAAAATTGTTTGTACAAGAGTAGAGAAAGTCATCTGAGTATAACACATCAGATTTTTATCCAAATAAACCTTTGCAGAAATAGCTGCATTACACATTTCGTTATAGATACAAAAGGAAAAGCGACAGTCAAATGTTTAAGAACTGGACGCTATACGCTGGCATTAAAATTCCATACTGTTTCCATGGAATCTGAGAAACAACTGAATGTTGGCAGGACATTAAAAGAATGAGCATGTAATGAACCTTTAGTAACGGATATCTCATCTCAGAAGTGGCTTATGCACAAAAAGCACTTATTTGAAATAAATTGTGTGTTTTAAAGAGATCTACATTTTTTGTATAGTACGTTTTCGTCTATTACTTAACGTTTACGAGTTATACAAGATTATACAAAACCCCTCCCAATGAAGAGGGCTTCAGGGTCTATTCCCAGAAACTTCAAGATGTACATTTTATTTGTCATGTAAATATCTTTCATATATGGTATTTTAATAAAAACCCTTAGAGCCATTTTTTAGGAAATCAAAATTTTCGAAAAATGTTCCATGTAAAGGATAGTCTTGGGTGGGGGGATTTTCTTGAAAACCTTCGTGTCGCATCTTTGGAAGATACTGAACTTAAATACCGAGTTTAGTATTTATTTGACTTTTCGGTTTTGAATTATGCTGTTCACAGACACGCACACGGAACTTTATTCTAATTTCCGGTGAAATCTAGACATCGAGTTTTTTGCTGGAATAAAACACTTCTACTTACTATACGTAGTAGGGAAATAAAAAATGTACTACCCAAAAATTCTAGAACTCTAATATTTCTTGTGTCATTAACCATTTGCAAGATATTCTTTATTTTTCCTTTTATTAGGTTGTCGCACATGTAATGTCACCTTTTTGACTGGGTTTGTATCGTACGCATATATACTTTTATTTTTGTCAATACCTATTTATAGGTTGCTATGGTTATTGTTCCGTATTGTTAACATGTTGGCAGCCAGCAGTTGGTAATACAAGATTTTAAAATGGAGGCAACAAAGTTTGAGGTTAGAGTCCTTCTGAAGCACTACTGGAAACAAGATTATAAAGCTGCTGCCGCGGCTCGAAGATATAAGGTGAAGGTGTCGTTAGTTACGGAGTAGCACAAGGATGGTTCCAGCGTTTCAATAATGGAGACGAAAACATTAAAGATTTACAACGTTCTGGTAGACCCAAGTTATGGAATATTGAGAATACACGCAGAGTTTTGGGGGAAAAAATCCATAGACAAGCACTCGGAGGTTATCAGAAGAGCTTGGAGCTTCAAAAGATACTATAAATCGTCATATTAATACAGTTAACAAATCTTTCAGAAACTGTAAGTTTGTACCACATGAATTGACACCTGATCAAGCTTAGCGTAGGGGGATATCTGTCGTCAGTTTATCGCTAATCCCTGGGATGATAGATTTATCAGGAGAATTGTCACATGTGATGAAACGTGGGTGTATTACAGCAACCCTGACAACTCGAAACAGTGGCTCGATACCCGTGAGCTTGCAAACATTGTCATTAAAAACATCTGATGTGTTACACTCACATGACTTTCTCTACTCTTGTACAAACTATTTTTACAAACGATTATTCTCCATATGCTTCATGTTAATCGAGATGTTAATCTTATTGCTAATTTTCTTGTAGATGCAACGGGAATTGGTAGGCTTTAGGCGATAGTCAAATATTTTAAGAGCTGGTTGCTATGTGGCGCATTCCATTCTCTTTGTTTGTCCAGGACGTAAAAAAAATGAATAACGAATTCGAGAAAAAGTATAAGTATTGGAAAATTTAAGGGAATAACAAGCAATACCTCACTCAAGCAATAGTTCACTCAACAAAAAAAATGTATATGACATAAACTGTGTATTTTAACGCGATCTACATTTTTTGTGTAGTAATATTTTGTCTATCTCTTATGGTTTACCAGTTATGCAAAAGTCGTTCACAATGAAGAATACTTTTGGAGACATTCCCAGAAAATTCGAGATATACATTTCATTTGTCATGAAAATATCTTAAACATATGATACTTTAATCAAAATCGTTAGAGCTATTTTTGAGAAAATTAAAATTTTCGTATAATGTTCCATGTAAAGGGTAATCTGGGGTGGGGAGATTTTCTTGAAAACCTTCGTGTCGCATCTCTGGAAGATACTGAACCTAAATACCAGGTTTGGTGTTTATCCGACTGTTCGTTTTTGAGCTATGCACACACACAGACACACACTCGGACATGTTTCCAAAAATGTTTTTTTTTGGATTCAGAGGGTCTCAAAACATGTATTTCCGGTGAAATCTCGGTATCGAATTTTTGGGTGGAATACAATACTTCCCCTACTTACTATACGTAGTAGAGAAAGTAAAAATCGGGTCGGCTCAAAAATAATATGTGTCTGGTGAAATTTTGAAGATGATATTGACTGAATTTTTTTCCAAATAGACGTGCACTCGATTCGGGTCTTTATTCTCAACAACTGGCACGAGTTCTTCAAGGTTTGGGGCATTCGTTAATGGAAGCAGGGTTCTCTTGCAGCAGGACAATGCGAGACCTCTTACAGCCCAGAGAGCAATGGACAAAATTCAGGAATTGGATGCTACCGCATTCAGTATATAGCCCTGGGTGGTGCTAAGCAAGCAGTGGAAGAGAGTGGACGTTTGAGGAGGAAGCTCCTGGAGTGGAAGAAAGAAGGGCTCAAGTAACCATGGGAATTAGTATTGAGGTGTACAGAGCAAGAATTGGAGCATTTAACAAGTTAAAATGGAAGGATTCTAAAACAAATTGATAAGTCAAGTGATGGTTTTATCGAATTTTGTGAAGTGAAGATATATTGAACGGTAAATATGGAGATGATTTGGAGGAAAAATGTTATATGGAAGTGAAATATGGGGAGTAGAACGAGGCTGGGAAGGGATAGATATGGTACATAGGAGCTTTTGTAGAGACGTTTTAGGTCTGCCAAATGCTACAGTTAAGGAATTTGCTCTAATTGAAATGCAGAGAGGGGGGAAAAGGGGTAATAATGGAGAGAGCTCTTAAATATTGGTACAGACTATTAAATTTAGAAGAGAAGAACTTGCTGAGGCAGCGTTTGGAATCACAAGAAAGGAGCTTAAAGAAAAATAGGTGGAGTTATAGTATACAAACTAATTTGGAAAATAGTGGCCTGGGAGAAATTTGGAGAAGGAGGGAAAGTAATGTTATGGGTTTTTGGAAAGAAGCTAGGCAGAGGTTAGAAAATATAGAGATATAAAATTTATTTAGTAACATTGGGAAGAAAAGTTCCTTGGAATCATATATATTAATAAAAAATATATGGGCTAGAGAACAGTATGTAGATAACTCAAATAAGGAACAAAGAGAAAGTATAGCCTGGGTACGAGCAGGTGTATGGAGACTAACAGGAATAAGAAATGGGTTCCCACAGAACCAGTGTCCAATATGTGGGGAAAGAGAAGATTTAGAACATATCGTTTTTTATTGTAAAGGTACACAGCATTGGAGAAAGCTATAAATGCGAAATGGTTAAAACTGGACAGGAAAGTAGCTTTAAGCAAGATTTTTAACAAAGATAGTAAAAAGGTAGGAGAGTACCTGTCCAAAGTAAAGAAGAAATGGTTATGGACAATAAAAAGAGATGTGAATTAGTTGAATCATGAGATGTTATGTTATGTAATTATATTATTATAATATTAGTATTATAAGATTATTTTTTTTGGTATCATTACTATTATTATCATGTTTTATGTTATAATTAAAGAGTGTAATATGGGTAGAATATGGCAAGATAACAGCTTGGGCTGATGTATAGCCTTATTCTAAGGAAGATTGCTAGCACAAATAAATAAATAAAATAAAATATAGCCCTGATCTTGAGCCATCAGATAACCATCTGTTTAGATCCATGGCTGATTTCCTAAGTGGAAGAAATTTTGAAAACATTGAAGCAGTTGAAATCGGAATCAACAAATTCTTCGCATCAAAACCCAGATGAAAGGTGGCTCAGGACTGTAGAATCTAATGGCCTTTACTTTTAGGATTAGAATCATTTCCTATGACAACACATTTGAAATAAATGTTTGCTGAAAAACTGACATTAGTTATGACTATGAGACATCATCTATAATTGTCATTTTTTGAACGGATTTCAAAGCCTTCACATAGTGTTCTGCTTTAAAAGCGTTTGAATATCACTTTATGCTGTAAGATGTGTTTATCGGAGGGGGACACCGCGCACACTGCGACCATCTTTGTCTATTGTAGCTGTACTTCTCCCGGGAGGCAGAGATAAGAAGAAGGAGTCGGAGGAAATGCCAGGTCCGCAGGCATACAGAGACTCACAGAAGTCCCTAATATTTCCAGTTTGAACACCTGCGCACCAGTGAGCGAGGAATCCTCAAGAGGGCGACGCAGTAACCCTAAATGGCGGCACAGCTCATTCTGGCGTACACGGAGAGAAATCTTTTCAATGCGCACGCATCCACGCCATCTGGCTGGCACCGCAGGACCTGAAATCACACATCACCCCGGCATTTGCCTTGGCGACCAGGGAAAACCACGAAAAGCACCGGTCGTCTTCTGTGGTGTAGTAGTTACCATGCTAGCCTCTAGTTCCCGTAGATTTACGGCACGTAAAATAACCTCAAGCCGGATAAAGAGGCCTCTGAGCAAAATTATCGATCTTTCACGCTCAATATAGAATGGGACGCTAAGGACCACAGCAGTTAAAGAGCGTCCATAAATAAAACTCAATTTAATTTGATTTACGAAAAGCATCATGGTCAGAATGGGCGGTCACCGGGAATCAACCCGAGATCTCCCGAATATGAGCTTCCTGAGCAATCTCACTCGCTTAAGCCTATTGTATTCTCCTTGTACCCGCAACGAAATATACAATAAAACCATTTCTGCAGATGTTTATCTCGAGTAACATGAGGGACGTAGAAAAATAAGCCTTTATAAGAATAGTTTGTAGAAAAGTGGGCGGAAAAGTTATGTGAATGTAACACATCAGCCTTTCCCCCCCCCTCAAAGATAATATTGTGCAGGGAAGCTTTCAATTCTTTCTTATGTAACTAAGTTTATAATGTATGTTTTATTTAATGTGGTCCTCTTTTTACTTTCCCTACCGCGTACCAGATAGTAGATAGAGCAGATATTGCATTCCACCCAAAAATTCGATACCCATATTTCACCGTAAATACATGTTTTGAGACCCCTTAATTTAAAAAAATTTAGAAAAATTTCCGTGTGTGTGTCTGTGAACGCATAACTCAAAAACGAAATATCGTATAAATACCAAACTTGGTATTTAAGTTCAGTAACTTCCAAAGATGCACACGAAGATTTTCAAGAAAATCCTCCACCCTAAACTACCCTTTACATTGAGCATTTTTCGAATTTTTGGATTTTCTGAAAAATGGCTCTATAAAATACCATATATTAAATATATTTACATGACAAGTAAAATGTATAGCTTCAAGTTTCTGGGAATACCTTTCGAAGTCCTCTTCATTCCGAAGCAATTTTGAATCTTGTATAACTGGTAAACGTTAAGCGATAGATGGAAACATACTGTCCAAAAATTTTAGATGTATTTATAACACAGAATTTATTTCCAAAAAGCTTTCTGTAGCAGGTGCCATTTTCGAGATATCTGTTATTAATTGTTCGAACTTTTTTATACCTGGTCATTCTTTTAAAGTCCTGTCGATTATCACCTGTTTCTCGCGATGCCATGGAAACAGTATGGAATTTTAAGGCCAGCATATACCGTCCAGTTGTTAAACATTTGACTATCGCTGTTCTCTTTGTATCTATAACGAAATGTGTAATGTAGCTATTTCTGCTAAGGTTTTGGATTAAAATGAAGTAGACAGGAAGATTAACTTTCGTAAGAATAATGCGTATCACCACTAATAAGCGATAGAAGGTAGAGAAATTCATGTGAATGAATCACATCAGATTTTTACTTTCTCTACTACATATAGTAAGTAGGGGAAGTATTGTATTCCACCCAAAAATTCGATACCGAGATTTCACCGGAAATGCACGTTTTGAGGCATTTTTAGAAACATGTCCGTGTGTGTGTCTGTGAACAGCATAACTCAGAAACGAACAGTCGGATAAACACCAAACTTGGTATTTAGGTTCAGTATCTTCCAGAGATGCGACACGAAGGTTTTCAAGAAAATCCCCCCACCCCAGATTACCCTTTACATGGAACATTTTTCGAAAATTTTAACTTTCTCAAAAATGGCTCTAACGATTTTGATTAAAGTATCTCATGTTTAAGATATTTTCATGACAAATGAAATCTATATATCTCGAATTTTCTGGGAATGTCTCCAAAAGTATTCTTCATTGTGAACGACTTTTGCATAACTGGTAAACTATAACAGATAGACAAACTTTTACTGCACAATAAATGTTGATCGCGTTAAAATACACAACTTATGTCATATACATTTTTGTTGTTGAGTGAACCGTTTTCGAGATATTGCTTGTTATTTCTTTATGTTTTCCAATACTAAACTTTTTCTCAAATTCGTTATTCATTTTTTTGTCCTGGTAATGCAAAGAGAATGCAATACTCCACATAGCAACCACCTCTAAAAATATTTGACTATCGCTAAAAGCCTACCAATTCCCCTTGCATCTACAAGAAAATTAGCAATAAGATTAACATGAAGCATATGGAGAATAAGCGTTTGTAAAAATAGTTTGTACAAGAGTAGAGAAAGTCACGTGAGTGTAACACATCAAATTTTTAGGCTTTTGCTTATGATGTTACGTTTCTCACAAACGAAAATAGTTCATCGTGATTGAGAAAAGGGGGGATATGACTTCTAAGAAGTTAGGAAGAAAGGTCACTCACCTGAGAGTTCAGTGTTTGGAATGGATGCTAGTGATGTAACTTGGAGAATAGGATGCGGCATACCCGCCATGCAGCCCTTCGCTAAGTCCACTGCTAAATCCGTGACTATAGGACGATCCGTACCCAGCACTTCCAAGGCTCAAGGAGCTGCTTGATGAGCCCAGCTTGTAGCCAGCCAGTCCCGAATAGCCAGAGGAGCCCAGACTTCCACCGCCAAGTCCCAGACTTCCACCTCCGAATCCTAGACTTCCTCTACCAATTCCCAGACTTCCACCTCCAAGTCCCAGACTTCCTCCGCCAAATCCTCCAAGTCCACCGCCTACTCCCAAGCCTACAGCTGCCTGAGGTACAGCAACAGCTACAGGTTGGGGTACAGAGACAGCGACAGGTTGGGGTACGGCGATAGGGACTGCTACAGGTTGTGGTACGGGGACAGGGACGGGTCTAGGGACCGGCACAGGTACGGGCTGGGCCACAGGGACGGGAACGGGACGGGGAACGGACACGGGGACGGGTCTGACTACTGTAACTGGCACTGCCTGGGGTACCGCCACTGGTACTGGCCTGGGAACTTCAACGGGATAAGGTGCAGGGACTGCAACGGGCACTGGGCGGTTGATGGTGACAGGGACGGGCTGGGGTACAGGTACGGCGACTTGTCGCGTGATGGTGGTCACTGCAGGAGCGGCAGCAATTGCGGGGGCGGCCACTGCAGCCGGAGCGGCGGCAGGCAGAAGTGCTGCCCCACCAGAGAAAACCGAAGGACCTGCCGAAACTATCGAAGCCGGAGCGGCGGCGGACAGAAACGCCGCCCCACCAGATGCTAGTGCAGGCGCTGCATGGGAAGACAGCAGTGAACCTCCTCCAGACACAATAGCTGGACCACCTAGACCATATCCATGGCCTCCGAAGAAAATACCACGTTTGTCTCTAGTGTCTGCTTCACCGCAGTGCGCCCTAGCGGAGATGTAGAGCGTGACCACACATATCTGAAACATACAGCAAACAAGGTCTTCAGACTTCGCGTCCTGCTCCGGTTCAGTGTGTTAATTTAGCTCAAAATTCACCAGCACTCCAAAAAGGCTAAGTAGATTTCATATAGCAAATCCGATGGACTTGGATGCGCAGTTTTAACGGTCACCCCACTAGAAAACTTTCAGCCAATCAGAATTAATTATGTCTTTCAGCTCATGCCATGCGGTCCTTTCCAATTAAGCAGTCTTGAGTACGTATTGCATTTCACCAACAAATCCATATCGAGATCTCATCGAAAATAGATGTTTTAAGGATAGTTGAACTCGGATAAAATTTTAATAAAAAGCTCTGTGTGTGTGTGTGTGTGTGTGTGTGTGCGTGTGCGTGTGTGCACCTGTGAACAATATAAGAAAGCTACACCAGATTTTAAGGAAAAACCCCAAACTACCCTTTACATAGAAGATTTTTCGAAATGTTAATTTTTTCGAAAATATCTCTAACATTTTTGATTAAAATAGCATATATTTAAGATATTTATATGATAAATAAAATTTACATCTTGAGTTTTCTGGGAATAAAGGCAGTACCGTGGCCGACAGGTCGCCTCTCACCAACACGGCCCGGGTTCGATCCCAGGGACCCGCATTTGGGATTTGTGTTGGACAAAGCGGCGTCTGGGCTGGTTTTCTCCGGGTGCTCCGATTTCCCCCGCCATTCATTCCTCCAACTGCTTCATCATCATCTTTCCTTTCATCCATATCACCATCATCTCATACCATCTACTTCCTGTTGTTGTACCAGACATCGGCTGATCACCCATCTCCTGGACACACATCTATACCAAAGTGCCTGCTTCTTGACAGGTCTCTGACCCCAGGCATCCGTTTGCAAGCCCTGGGGGTGTAAGTCCTTCCTAAATACGAGGGGAGTAAACAGCGAAAGAAGCAGAAGAATAAGTTTTTTGGGGAATAGCTTGTAAGGTCCTCTTCGTTCTGAAGGAATCTTATGCAGTTCAGTTCAGTTGAGTATCGCTGTTTCCTTTGCATCTGTACCGAAATGTGTTAGGTAGCTATTTCTGGTTTATCTCAATTAAAATGAAGCAAATAGAAAAATAAACTTTCGTAAGAATAATTTTAATAGCCATTATTAAACGATAGAGGGTAGAGAAAGTCATGTGAATGTAACACATAAGCATTTTTATAGATATATCCGTGTGCGTGTGTGTGGGTGTCTGAACAGTATAACTCAAAAACTAAAAGTTTGATAAATGCTAAACTTTGTATTTAAGTTCAATATCTTCCAAATATGCTATTTGAAGATTTCAGCAAACTTTCACCATCGCAAATTACACTTTACACGGAAAATGTTTCGTTAATTTTGATTTTCTCAAAAATGGCTCTAGCAATTTGTATAAAAATGCCACATATTTAAAATATTTACATGAAATTTCAGTGAATAGCTTATGAATTCTTCTTCATTCTCAATTAATTTTGCATATCTGGTAAACCATAACAGTTAGACAAAAGTTTACTACGAAAGAAATGTAATCAGTTGAAAGCACACAGTTGTATTTCAAATAAACTTTTTGTGTCAATAACCGTTTCCGAGATAATCGTTGATAATGTTCTGAAGCATACGTGGGCTGAAGTATAGAAGTATACAGAAGGCTAAAGCGATAGTCAGATTTTTGAAAAGCAAGTCGCTATGTTATGACTTTAAAATTCCACGCTCTTTGCGTGACCACGAGAAAGAAAGCGAATGTTGACTTAGCTATTTGGTACTTCAAACTAATAACAAACAATATTTCAGAAATGGTTAACGCCACAAACAATTGTGCTTGACATAAAGTGAGTGCTTTAACGAGTTATACATTTTTACTTCCTCTACTACGTACAGTAAGTAGGGGAAGTATTGCATTCCGCCCAAAATTTCGATACCGAGACTTCACCGGACCCCTGAATCCAAATAAAGCATTTTTGGAAACATCTCCGTGGGTGTATCTGTGTGTCTGTGAAAAGCATAACTTACAAAAAACAACGTCGGGTAAGTAACAAACTTGGTATTTAAGTTCAGTATCTTCCACGTATGCTACGCGAAACTTTTCAAGAAAATCCCTCCACCCCGACTGCCCTTTAAATGGAACATTTTTCGAAATTTTTTATTTTCTAATGAATAAAATGTAGGATAATTTTAATTTTCTGGAAATAACCTTTGAAGTCCTTTTCATTCAGGCAGAATTTTGTTTAATCTTGTGTAACTGGTAACCGTTAAGCGATAGACGAAAACGTACTACACAAAATTGCATGACAAATAAAATTGTGGCACAAGCCGTTTCTGAGATATCCGATATTAAAGGTTCGAGTTGTTCATTTCTTGGCCATTCTTTAAAGTTATTTCACATTCGCGATGTCATGGGAACAGTATGGAATTTTAAGGCCAGCGTATGATGTCCAGTTCTTAAACGTTTGACTATCGCTGTTCCCTTGCGTCTATAACGAAATGTGTAACATAGCTACTTTTGCAAAGGTTTATTTGGATTAAAATATAGTAGATAGAAAAATAAGCTTGAGTAAGAAATACCTACTAATAAACAATGAAGGGTAGAGAAAGTCATGCGAAAGTACCGCATCAGAAATTTTTTTTATGCACAGCAAGATTTTGTTCATCTGTTACTGTTTACGAATTATACAAAACTCATGCGCAATGAAGAGGGATCCACAAGGTATTCGAAGAAAATTCAAGATATACATTTTATTTGTCATGCAAATATCTTAGACATAAGGCATTTTAATCAGAATTCTTAGACCCATTTTTGAGAATTTCAAAAATAATGAACATGTTTCTATGTAAAGTTAGTTTGAGGCAGGGTAGGGGTGTTTACTTGAAAGTCTTCGTGTCGCATATTTGGAAGATATTGAGCTTAAATACCAGTTTTGCTATTTAATAGATTTTTCGTTTTGAGTTATGCTATTCACAGACACGAATACAGAGCGTTTATAGATAAACCTTCATTAAAGATTTTAACATTTCTTGTAGATATAAGAAGTTTACAGTAGGCTAAAGCTATAGTCAGATTTTTAAAAACCAGATAGGTATGTAATAGCTTTGAAATTCCATATTCTTTGCATGACCAGAAGAAAAGAAAACGAATAATAACTTACCTTTTCAAACTAATAACAAACACTATCTCGGAAATTGTTATTGCCACACGATTATTCCACATTAAATTGTGTGGTTTACGACTTAAACAAATTTATGCAAATTTCCTTCTGAATAAGGAGGACTTCATGGGATGTTCCCACAAAGTTCAAGTTATACATTTTATTTTTCATATAACTGTCTTAAATATAGGTATTTTAATCAGAATCGTTAATGCCATTTTTGAGAAAAACAAAAATTTCGAAAAAGTCCAAAATAGGATAGTTATGGGTAGGGAGAATTTTCTTGAAACATACGTTCGGTATTCATCTAACATTTTCTTTTTGAATTAAGTTTTTCTCAGATGGACAGACGCACAAATGCACCTTTTTCTAAAAATGTTTTTTATTTACTCAGAGAGAGCACAAAACGTGTATTTTCTGTGTAATCTCGGTATGATGTATTTGGGTGGAAAACAATATTTCCTCTGCTTATTAAGGTAAGCAGTAGAAAGAGTAAAAAATATCTGATGTGATGCATTCACATGACTTTCTCTACCCTCTATCCTTTATTAGTGGGTATACAAACTATTCTTACAAAAGCTTATTACACTTTTTTCTATATGCTACATTTAATCTAAATAAACATTTGCAGAAATAGCTACATTACACATTTCGTTATAGATACAAAGAGAACAGCGATAGTCATATGTTTAAGAACTGAACGTTTTATGCTAGCCTTAAAATGTCAACTGTTTCTGTGCAACCGCGAGAAACAGCTGAATGTAGACAGGACTTTGAAATAATGACCAGAAATGATAATTCCAGCCTTTAATAACGGTATCTCAGAAATAGCTTAAGCTCCCTAAAAATGTTTTAATAAACTGTGTGCTTTAAAGAGATCTACATTTTTACTTTCTCTACTACGTATAGTAAGTAGGGGAAGTATTGCATTCCACCCAAAAATTCGATACCGAGATTTCACCGGAAATATATGTTCTGAGACCCCCTGAATCCAAAAAGAGCATTTTTGGAAACATGTCCGTGTGTGTGTCTGTCTGTGTGTCTGTGTGTGTCTGTGAACAAAATAACTCAGAAACGAACAGTGGGATAAACACCAAACTTGGTATTTAGGTTCAGTATCTTCCAGAGATCCGACACGAAGGTTTTCAAGAAAATCCCCCCACCCCAGACTACCCTTTACATGGAACATTTTTCGAAAATTTTAATTTTCTCTAAAACGGCTCTAACGATTTTGATTAAAATATCATGTGTTTAAGATATTTTCATGAGAAACGAAATGTATATCTCGAATTTTCTGGGAATGTCTCCAAAAGTATTCTTCATTGTGAACGACTTTTGCATAACTGGTAAACCATAAGAGATAGACAAAAGTTTACTACACAAAAAATGTAGATGGCGTTAAAATATACAATTTATGTCAAGTACATTTTTTTTGTTGTGTGAACCGTTTTCGATATATTGCTTGTTATTCCCTTAAATTTTCCAATACTTATACTTTTTCTCAAATTCGTTATTCGTTTTTCTATGTCCTGGACATGTAAAGAGAATGGAATACTCCACATAGCAACCAGCGCTTAAAATATTTGACTATCGCTTAAAACCTACCATATTCCCCTTGCATCTACAAGAAAATTATCAATAAGATTGACATCTCGATATCTCCATTAACATGAAGCATATGGAGAATAAGCGTTTGTAAAAATAGTTTGTACAAGAGTAGAGAAATTCATGTGAGTGTAACACATCATATTTTTTTCTATGTGCTACGTTTTAATCCAAATAAACCTTTGCAGTAACAGCTACATTACACATTTCGTTATAGATACAAAGAGAATAGCGATAGTCAAATGTTTAACAACTGGACGCTATATGCTGGCCTTAAAATTCCATACTGTTTCCATGCAACCGCGAGAAACAACTGAATGTAGATAGGAGTTTGAAATAATGACCAGAAATGATAATTCGAGCCTTTAATAACGGTATCTCAGAAATAGCTTAAGCTCCCTAAAAATGTTTAAATAAACTGTGTGCTTTAAAGAGATCTACATTTTTTTTGTAGTACGTTTACCAGTTACACAAGATTATACAACTGCCTTCCGAATGAAGTGGACTTCACAGGCTATTCTCAGAAAATTCAACACATAAATTTATTTTTCATGTAAATAACTTTAATGTACGGCATTTTAATCAAAATCTTTAGAGCTATTTTTTTTAAAAATAAAGCATTTCGAAAAATGTTTCATGTAAAGAGTAGTTGTAGTTGTAGTTTGAAAAAGGGGTGGGTTTTATGCCCAAGAACTGCGACCTCAAAGATCTATTGCGCATCCCCCCTTTCATCAGTTAAGTAGTCTGTTGCTCGTTATGAACTTAACCAGACTGCTAACTGAGGCTTTCGATAGTTCATCAATCTTTGGAAAGTGATTGCCAAAAATACTTGCTCTTTGATTCGCAAGAGCAGGGCAATCACATAGCAGATGAGTAACAGTCTCATCTCCTTCTAGACATCTACTACAGATAGGGTTGTTAAACAATGCCATTCTGTATAGATTAAACTTTAGAGCACAGTGTCCTGTAATGAATCCTGTTGCCTATGCAAGTCTTCTTCTACTAAGACCGCGCAGGTACTTTGCCCTGCTGTTATCCAGGTCTGTAATAAACAACTTGGAATGTCTACAACCCTCAATGGAGTTCCAGTAGTTCTTGTGTTCTGCTTGAGCCCAGCACTTAATAGCCTGTTTCACTGGTCTGTAGGACACCCCCAGTACAGGCTCCGTCATGTAAAGATTAGTTTGGGGTGAAGGGATTTTCTTGAATATCTTCGAGTCGCAACTTTGGAAGCTATTGAACCTAAATACCAAACTTGGTATTTATTGGACTGTTCGTTTTCGGGTTATACTGTTCAAAGACCAATACAGACACATACAAATACATAGACACACACTCACCTTTCCAAAATATTATCTTTTTGGATTGAGCGGGCCTCAAAACATGTCTTTCCGTTGATTGCAATACCTTATCTACCTACTATGTACGTGGCAGAGAGAAAACAAAACTGATGAAAAAGAACTCAGATGTTTAATGTATTGTATATAAACCTGCACCATTAGCTAATGTGGAGAAAACTTGGACTTTTCCGGTCTCCAGGAAGAACGTCCGGATGAGTTTTTAAACAGTTTGAAGGACATGTTTTAGTTACAGTGTGTACTTACCAGCAAAGTCCTCATGTTGGTATGGTATGTTACAGGAGCTCTTGGTCTCTGAACTAGGATTCCACGAACCTATCAATTTATAGTGAACAAGCACACGACAATCTAGATGACATCACTTTCACTAATCTCAGCGCCTCGTCTGTTGAGGTCATCGGGTTGTTACATTTTCCAGATTTATGTGTTAGGAGAACACTTCATTCCATACCCTATACACAGACTCCACAGCGCCATACTTGGAGGTCGGCGCACACTATAACAAGTGCAAATCTCCGCACCTTATGATAATGTGTATACTTGCTCTGTTTACTCAATTAAATTCGGTTGACAGTTTATCTGAAATTTATTATACGTAAACACTGAACAGTTTTATATAGGACTATTCAAAAAGAAGGAACTTAATTTAAATGTTTATTTCCAATGAACGACAATAGATGGCGACACTTGCGTTACATCCCTGAATAGAGAAATGTTCAAATTGTTATTTTATGTGTTCAAAATGAGCGCGTACGACTAGTGCTTTTCCGTTTGCATACGCAACCATCTTCTACGAATTTATGACATGGCGGCTCGTTGTTGAACTTACAACGAAACGCACGCTGCAATGAAACAACAGATTCATTCTTTGCATAATGCAGCACACAAAATGACTTTTCCTGTGGCGTCGCCATTTTCTCGTAAAAAAACAGCGCCGCTGTAGGTACTGAATGGAACTAATAGGTGGGGCTTAAAACTTTGAACTTTACCCTATTCAATGATGAGTCGTATGTGTCGCTATCTATTGTCGTTCATTAAAACTGAATATTTAAAATCTCTTCCTTCTTTTTGAATAGCACTATATTTCATTTCGATGTACTCTTCGGGTTATTTTACTGTCCTATGACAAATGCTACCTTTGTGTATTCGTGTTTTATTCAGCAGAATGAAAACTACAACCTTAAGGGTTGCTGAAAAACACAAACTTTACCACTATAATTAAAACAATCTGCTGTGTTACACTCACATGACTTTCTCTACTCTTGTACAAACTGTTTTTACAAACGCTCATTCTCCATATGCTTCATGTTAATCGAGATATCGAGATGTCAATCTTATTGATAATTTTCTTGTAGATGCAAGGGGAATATGGTAGGTTTTAATCGATAGTCAAATATTTTAACGCTGGTTGCTATGTGGCGCATTGCATTCTCTTTGCATGTCCAGAACATAAAAAAAATGAATAACGAATTTGAGAAAAAAGTATAAGTATTGGAAAATTTAAGGGAATAACAAGCAATATCTCGAAAACGGTTCACTCAACAAAAGAAATGTATATGACATACATTGTGTATTTTAAGGCGATCTACATTTTTTGTGTAGTAACATTTTGTCTATCTCTTATGGTTTACCAGTTATGCAAAAGTCGTTCACAATGAAGAATACTTTCGGAGCCATTCCCAGAAAATTCGAGATATACATTTAATTTCTCATGACAATATCTTAAACATATGATATTTTAATCAAAATCGTTAGAGCCATTTTTGAGAAAATTAAAATCTTCGAAAAATGTTCCATGTAAAGGGTAGTCTGGGGTGGGGGGATTTTCTTGAAAACCTTCGTGTCGCATCTCTGGAAGATACTGAACCCAAATACCAAGTTTGGTGTTTATTCGACTGTTCGTTTCTGAGTTATGCTGTTCACAGACACACAGTCAGACACACACACGGACATGTTTCCAAAAATGCTTTTTTTGGATTCAGGGTGTCTCAAAACATGTACTTCCGGTGAAATCTCGGTATCGAATTTTTGGGTGAAATACAATACTTCCCCTACTTACTATACGTAGTAGAGAAAGTAAACATATTAGGACTTAAATATTGTAAATAAACGAATAAAAAATAAGAGAGAAAACACTAAAAAGGACAATTTATATAAAGTATACCAATATAAAGATATACGAGAGTGTGTCAATAAATAAGTCGCTTGTCGTAGCGGGTGCACGGCATCACGTAGGTACCTGATCAATCAGTGGCAGCCAGAAGAAATTGGGGGTGTGTTACAGGAGTGTATACGAGTTTTATTTTTCAGGAATAGGATGTGATTGTGGGAGTGGAGTAGAAGGGAGTAGTTAGGAGGAATATCGGGGTTCCGCTGCTGCACCCTCGTTAGTGCGGAAGGATAACTGCCTGCAGGCAGTGGGAGTAAGGAATGACCGGGTGAGGACCATGACCATAGGGTCCTGGTCACCACACACGGGGAGTTGCGTTGAAAGGGATTGGAAGGAAGTGTGGCGTTTGTCTTTATTGGTTTTTAATTCGGGCACGTGAATAATGGTGTTGATTTATCAGAAGTTTGAACCCATCACCGTTAGTATTGATTCGATGTGTTTCCGGACGTGAGCTAGGCTTTATGGAGTTTCTGGTGGTTGGCATGTATATGTGAGAGGTAGTTGATTATGTCGGTATGTGATTGATATTGTTGCGTCCGCATCTCGGCGACTGAGGCCTCCAAGCCTCTCAGCCGCTCGCTGGATTCTTGTAGAATGCCTGGTGGTGGCAGGTGTGGAATGGCGGAGTTGACTAAGGTGGTTTCTATGCGCTGGAGCTTCCTCTGTATGGTTGTGGTGGCTTCTGGGTTCTGTTCTGGTGTTATCTTGTGGATGTTCAGTTTTGCAAGTTGTCTGGAGGCGGCGGAGAAGTTTCTTGTGGTGGCTCTCCAGGTGTCTGTTAATGCACAATCGTGCAGTGACTGTGGTTGAAGCCTCGTTCAGGATGTTGCGTTGGACCTCAATGGCCCCAAGGGCAGTGATGGTGGCGTCTGTTTGGTGTTGTATAGCTGCCTCCGCCGGCGGCTGCGACTTAGTGGCCGTGACGGTTGGTGTCGCGGCGGCGGCGTCGAGGTGAAGCGAATGACCGAGGATAAAGCGGGCAGAACAGCTTGGCCAGTGTAGTGGTCCGTCCTGCCGCAGGTGGCGCAGAGCCTCTGTGTGTGAGGTCGTGCTGCTGGCAGGAGGACGTGAGTGAGGGTTCGCAGCGTAATGGCACAATGGCGGCACGATGTCGTCCAGATGATCTTGCTGGTTTTGATGTTGATCGTGCGGCCCAGGAAGGTCATCTCCAAATTTACTGCGGCGTCGTATTGCGCTCTATCTCGAAAGACAAGTCGCTCCATAAGACTAGGTCCACGTCGGTTGTGTATTCTGGTCACAGAGACCAAGGAGTTCCAGAGGCGCTGTGTCTCCTCCAGAAGGATCTCCTTGGCATCGGTGGCGTTGGATGAAGTGCTTCTGCTGGCAGAGGTGACAGCTCCTGTCCCGGCCGAGGCATGGCTAGCCCCTGGTAGTGGCGGTGAAGCGGCTGCGGTCCCGGCAGGTTCGAGTCGGCAATGGCTGTGTCAGGTGTCGGCGGGCGACGGATATCGACCTCGGCGATTGCTGGGGGAGCTGCGGTGGTTTCTTATTGAGCGGATTCGGGATCACGGCGGTGCTTCTTCATTCCCATCTCTCCCTGTACACGAGAAGAACAGCGTGCGGTTGCTTTTGTTTTGACTAAAGGATTTCCACAGAAGAAGTGCATCGCGAAACGCGTCCCATATATGGTGAGAACTGTTTCTCACTGAAATTCAATTGGATTCAAAAGTTTAACACGGTAAGGCGAAGCATAAGAGATCAGAAGCGTCCTGGTCGTCCTACGGAAGTATCAACTGAACCCACAGTGCAGCGTGTGGAACAAATATTCGTAATGACAGGCGTGTGACGTGTAGCGCGTGCTGTAGATTGTTCACATGGAACTGCTTACATCATCATCCATGAGTAGCTGAAGTTTCGTAAAGTTTGTGCACAGTGGGAAACATCTCATCACACATCCCCTCCAAAACGTTAAAGACGATTCCATCATCTCGCAAGATTTTGTTCACTATTTTGGGACACGCAATGCGTCGTGCTGTTGACACATCTGCAGGACCACATGGACGCTTCTTTTCTCTGATCCTTCGCCTTCCGTGTTAAACTTCTGAATCCAATTGAACACAGCTTTCCATGATGAAGGGTTCTCACCATACAAGGGACGCAATTCGCGATTCCTACAACACCCCATAAACTTCTGGCTGTTACTGACTGACCAGATGGCTACGAGATGTCGTGCACCCGCTACGACAAGCATACATATGCCGTTATCTGCTGAAATGTATATACGTATGCACACATGTAGAATTTAAATGTGATATACGGTAAACTGACGTTAGTGACTTATTTATTTACTCACTCTGGGGTCACTAGATATGTATTGAGACACAGAAAATTGGCCACCCCTGGAAAAGCATTGTTTATTTGTCGTAATAGCTGTCTCATTGGTCATGCAATGGTACCAGGCAGACCATTGTTGCGCCGTTCATTTTTGCTCAGTTTATGTTTGAAGTCTGGAAAATGTGGACGTTTTTTTCAAATGCAATGGAGTTGTAGAGAGAGCATTTTCTGCAATTACTTTGTACGACTTCAAATGTGGCTTAAATGAAACGCAGTCACTTGAGCGTTTGAGGGAGGCTTTTGGGGACTATTCTCCGTCACGTGTCACTGTACTCCGCTGGTTTGCAGAATTTAACAGGGGCGGCAATCTCTTAAAGATGAAGAGAAGAGCGGCAGGCCAGCAACAGTAGTGACTGACGCAAACATCACTGCTGTGGAAACAATAATTAGGGAAGATTCAAGAACTAACCTACAAGGACATTGAGTTGGCATTAGGGATTAGTTCGCCGAATGTTTCAACCATTCTTCATGAACACGTTCGTATAAAAAAATTCTTCAAGATGGGTGTCCCATAATTTATCTGAATTTGTCGCGGTATCGTTCGTGTTATCTTATTTGCTGAGCACCTGTTATTGTTTTACTATTTTGAATTTTGAGTTCTTTGTCCTCCGGCTAGCTATTATTACTCAGTCGAGCAAATCTCTTAAACAGGGTGTGTAAACCGAAAGGAGTTGTTACTAAAAGATAACACTGGTAAAAGAATTTGTTTTTACACTTTTATTGCCGTCACAATTAATTAATTTCACATATTTACTCTTGATACACGCCCGACTGAAATTGTTATATTTTCGAATGTAACTATAATCACTTATTTGCCGCGCATTATTAATTCGCGTACTTCACATTTTATAACTAACTTTACGACGCGAGAGATTCTGTAGAACTGAGCGACGTGTAACCCGTGGATGATTCTGTTGAACTGCGCGACGTTTGCCTTGTGAATGATTCTGTAAAACTGCGCGTTACAGCAATCCAGCAATCGAGAACAGGTCGCCCAGGTTCACCTGGGTGGAATGTAATTCGTCTCTGGCTCGGAATTTATACTCCCTCACCCCGATATGCCTAAACATTATAACAGAGCTGCTATTGGTTAATAAAGCGCGCCAACATTAGCGTCTATTTTTATATCCAATCAAAATTACGAACACATATGCTCTAGGGAAAATATTCCCTCCATTTCTACAGAAAAGTACGCTACTCTGACGTCATTTGTTTGTCTTTTTAATTGATAAACAACTCACCCCCGCTCCTATTGTCAGTTTCAGCGAGGCCGTGTAAACTTATTTCCTAACAATGCTTATAATTAACAAACATCTAAAATCATTGTCATACAATAATGTTAATTTACACTACAATCACTCTGGCATTCACAGTGTTGTGATATAGAATACTGCCTCAAAGTATAGAAACTCCATAGGGTGCGAAGAAATGCTGAAAAGATTTAACTGTAGAGAGTCTGGCCGTGTTTCAGATATTTTTACAGGTGACGAAACATGCATCTATCAGTTTGACCCTGAAACAAAATGCCAGTGCTCCATTTGAGCGTTCCCAGATGACCAACCACCAGTCAAGGTCAAGAGAACAAGGAGTGCCGGAAAGAAAGTGGTTGCTTCTTTCTTCTCCACAAGTGGCCACTTGGCAACAGTTGTGCTCGAAAATCAGAAAACTGTTACTGCAAAATGGTAAACAGAATTTGTCTTCCGAAAGCGTTTTAAAGAATCCAAGAAGCGTCCAAAGACAGGACTAAGGGGCGCATTGCTGCATCATGACAATGCATCAGCTTACAGCGCTAATGTCACAATGGAGTTTCTGCAAGGGACTGAGGCAAAACTATTGACTCATCCACCCTATAGTCCCGATCTGGCACCATGTGATTTCTTCCTGTTCCCTACGGTGAAGAATCGACTTCGATGTCACCGATTTTCTAGCCTTGAAGGAGCAGTTTCTGCATACGAAGAGGAGTTATCTGCATTGCCAGAAACTGAGTGGCGTGGATGCTTCCAGAAGTGGTTCCGGAGGATGGAAAGCTGCATACAGTGCCAGGGAGAATACATCGAATAAACGGGATAAACAAAACGTTTTGTGACTATTCGTATTTTGCTGTCTCAATACATATCTAGTGACCCTCGTAATAAGGTGTTTTTACCCATGATTGTGTACATGATTCCTCAAAATTGAAATTGAGCCTTTTAGTCTTGTAATGTCTATTTGTTTAACGATTTTTTTTAAATTTAAAATCACTCGCCGAACGTTAAGCCATGTATAGGGTCTTTCAACAAGAGTGTCCTAGCTTTAACATGTGATAGCTGCCGTTGTTATTGAGTTACAACAGTCATTTTTACTTTCTCTACTACGTATAGTAAGTAGGGGAAGTATTGTATTCCACCCAAAAATTCGATACCAAGATTTCACCGGAAATACATGTTTTGAGACCCCCTGAATCCAAAAAAAGCATTTTTGGAAACATGTCCGTGTATGTGTGTCTGTGTGTCTGCCTGTGTGTGTCTGTCTGTGAACAGCATAACTCAGAAACGAACAGTCGGATAAACACCAATGTTGGTACTTAGATTCAGTATCTTCCAGAGATGCGACACGAAGGTTTTCAAGATAATCCCCCCACCCCAGATTACCCTTTACATGGAAGATTTTTCGAAAAGTTTAATTTTCTCAAAAATGCCTCTAACGATTTTGGTTAAAATAACATAGGTTTAAGATATTTTCATGACAAATAAAATGTATATCTTGAATTTTCTGGGAATGTCTCCAAAAGTATTCTTCATTGTGAACGGCTTTTACATAACTGGTAAACCATAAGAGATGGACAAAATTTTACTACACACAAAATGTAGATCGCGTTAAAATACTCAATTTATGTCATATACATTTTTTTTTGTTGAGTGAACCATTTTCGAGATATTGCTTGTTATTCCCTTACATTTTTCAATACTTATTTTCTAAAATGGGAATTCGTTATTCATTTTTTTGTGTTCGATATGCAAAGAGTTATAATCTGTGGCAAAGGGAATGGTGCTGCACCTAGCAACCAGCTATTAAGAGATATGTATGTGCTTAAAGGCTACTGTTTTTCTGTATTGCCCTTGTAAATATATTTTACCCTTACATCTACAAGAAAATTAGCAATAAGATAGAGTCTGCAAATGTGTTTTTCGATTAACATGAAGTAGATGGAGAATAAGCGTTTGTAAAAATAGTTTGTACAAGAGTAGAGAAAGTCATGTGAGTGTAACACATCAGATTTTTTTCATGTGGTTACAGATGTTATTGACAAATAGCCATGAAACGTTACAGCATTCAGCAACCCGTAGAAATTGTGAAAATTTATTATCAAAATGGATCATCTGTTCGCCAAGGTTTCTGTGTATTGCGTGAAGTTTACGGTGTGCATAATCGTCCCTGCGAGAGAACGATTCGGCGTTTGATCGATAAATATGAAAGAAGTGGTTCTGTCAGCGATCAAAGAACGCCTGTACGTAATCGACGTAAGTGCTCCAACGAAAACATAGGCGCCGTTCGTGAGAGTATACGCGAGAATGGAAACAAATCAATTGCTCGTCGAGAGCAAGAATTGGGGCTTTCGCCGACCACAACTTGGCGAATCCTACATCTGGACTTGAAGTTTCACGCTTACAAAATGGTGTTAACTCAAGAACTAAAGCCCAAAGAACATAGGTTGCGCCGTGTATTCGCTGACTGGGTTATGGAACAAACGGAAGCTGACCCGGATTTTTGTCCAAAAATCATCTTCAGCGACGAAGCCCACTTTTGGATGGATGGTTGTGTTAGCAAACAAAATTGCCGCTATTGGAGCAATCACAATCCAATGCAGATCCAAGAACGACCACTTCATCACCAAAAGGTTACTGTGTGGTGTGGATTTTGCTATGGTAGAATCATTGGTCCATATTTTTTCCAAGATGAAGATGGAGAAGCTCTGTCATTGGAGAAAGATACCGGGCTCTTATAAGGGACTAGTTTTGGCTTCAATTAGATGGTGTGGATCTCAGAAACATCCCGTTCCAGCAAGATGGTGCCACATGCCATACTGCTCTCGAAACAATCGATCTTTTGAAGGAGAAGTTCAGAGGTTTCATCATCTCCCGTGTGGTGATGTTAACTGGCCTCCGATGTCATGTGATTTAACGCCGTTGGATTACTTCTTGTGGGGTTATGTTAAATCTCGAGTTTATGTCAACAAGCCAGAAACAGTAAATGATCTTATGAATAACACCACGCGTGTTATTCGTGAAGTTGGACCTAATTTACGTTCTTCTGTCATTGAAAATTAGGTCAACCGTAGTCGCGCAACCCAACGAAGTCGCGGTGGTCACTTAACTGATGTTCTCTTCCACACGTAATGACATTAATTATGTTTCAAAATAAAAAATAAATAAACCTCTATCGTTTATAGAACGTGTTTTACTTAAGTTCAAAGATAGGACACTCTTGTTGAAAGACCTTATATATAGCAGGTAGAGAAGGTATTGCATTCCACCCAAAAGTTCGATACCGAGATTTCACCGGAAGTATATGTTTTGAGGCCTCCTGAATCCAAAAGAATCATTTTTAGAAAAAAAAGGACAGTGTGTGTGTGTATCTGTGGACAGCATAACTCAAAAACCAAAAGTCGGATAAATATCAAACTGTGTATTTGGATTCAGTACCTTCAAAAGATGCGCTACGAAGATTTTCAATAACATCCATCACCCCAAAATACCGTTTTAAATTTTCTGGGAATAGCCTGTAAAGTCCTCTTCTTTTACAAGGAATTGTGTATAATCTAGTATAACTGATAAATGAAGTGATAGACGAAAACTTACTGCACAAAAAATGTAGATCTCTTTAAAACACACAATTTATTTTAAATAACACTTTTTATGGCATCAGCCATTTCCGACAAATCCGTTGCTAATGGTTTGAGTTGTTCAATAGATAGTCATTCTGTTTAATTCCTGTCACTTTTCAGTTGTTTCTCGCGATGTCGTGGAAAGGGTATAGAATTTTAAGACCAGCGTATAGCGTCCACTTCTTAAACATTTGACTATCGCATTCTCCTTGTTACTGTAACGAAATGTACAATGCAGCTATTTCTGCAAAGGTTTATCTCGATTAAAATGAATTAGTTAGAAAACAAATCTGATGTGTTACACTCACATGACTTTCTCTACTCTTGTACAAACTATTTTTACAAGCGCTTATTCTCCATATGCTTCATGTTAAACGAGATAAGCATTTGCAGAAACTATCTTATTGCTAATTTTCTTGTAGATGTAAGGGGAATATATATTTACAAGGGCAATATAGAAATACAGTAGCCTTTAAGCACATACATGTCTCTTAATAGCTGATTGCTAGGTGCAGCACTATTTCCTTTGCCACAGATTAATACTCTTTGCATATCCAAGACAAAAAAAATGAATAACGAATTCCCATTTGTGAAAATAAGTATTGAAAAATTTAAGGGAATAACAAGCAATATCTCGAAAATGGTTCACTCAACAACAAAAATGTATATGCCATAAATTGTGTATTTTAACGCGATCTACATTGTTTGTCTAGTAAAATTTTGTCTATCTCTTATGGTTTACCAGTTATGCAAAAGTCGTTCACAATGAAGAATACTTTTGGAGACATTCCCAGAAAATTCAAGATATACATTTTATTTGTCATGAAAATATCTTAAACATATGATATTTTAATCAAAATCGTTAGAGCCATTTTTGAGAAAATTAAAATTTTCGAAAAATGTTCCATGTAAAGGATAATCTGGAGTGGGGGGATTTTCTTGAAAACCTTCGTGTCTCATCTCTGGAAGATACTGAACCTAAATACCAAGTTTGGTGTTTATCCGACTGTTTGTTTCTGAGTTATGCTGTTCACAGACAGACAGACACACACCCGGAAATGTTTCCAAAAATGCTTTTTTACTTTCTCTACTACGTATAGTAAGTAGGGGAAGTATTGCATTCCACCCAAAAATTCGATACCGAGATTTCACCGGAAATACATGTTTTGAGACTCACTGAATCCAAAAAAATCATTTTTGGAAACATGTCCGTGTGTGTGTCTGTCTGTGTGTCTGTCTGTGTGTCTGTGTGTCTGTCTGTGTGTCTGTGTGTCTGTGTGTCTGTGAACAGCATAACTCAAAAACGAAGAGTCGGATAAACACCAAACTTGGTATTTGGGTTCAGTATCTTCCAGAGATGCGACACGAAGGTTTTCAAGAAAATCCCCCTACCCCAGACTACGCTTTACATGGAACATTTTTCGAAAATGTTAATTTTCTCAAAAACGGCTCTAACGATTTTGATTAAAATATCATATGTTTAAGATATTGTCATGACAAATAAAATGTATATCTCGAATTTTCTGGGAATGTCTCCAAAAGTATTCTTCATTATGAACGACTTTTTCATAACTGGTAAACCATAAGAGATAGACAAAATTTTACTACACAAAAAATGTAGATCGCGTTAAAATACTCAACTTATGTCATATACATTTCTTTTGTTGAGTGAACCGTTTGCGATATATTGCTTGTTATTCCCTTAAATTTTCCAATACTTATACTTTTCCTCAAATTCTTTATTCATTTTTTTTAAGTCCTGGACATGCAAAGAGAATGGAATGCGCCACACAGCAACCAGCGTTAAAATATTTGACTATCACTTAAAAGCTACCATATTCCCCTTGCATCTACAAGAAAATTACCAATAAGATTGACATCTCGATATCTCGATTAACATGAACCATATGGAGAATAGGCGTTTGTAAAAATAGATTGTACAAGAGTAGAGAAAGTCATGTGAGTGTAACACATCAGATTTTTTTGGATTCAGGGGATCCCAAAACATGTATTTCCGGTGAAATCTCGGTATCGAATTTTTGGGTGGAATACAATTTTTCCCCTACTTACTATACGTAGTAGAGAAGGTCATGTGAATGTAGCACATCAGATTTTCTTTTTCTTTGTAGTGCTGGATGGTGGATGCATAACTAATAGTTTTCTCCAGATTGACGTCACAGGGTTGGGCACTTTAAGATTCCATCGTGATTGGTGGATCTATTATGGTGTTGATTCTGGTAGTGTGATCCGTGGCGATCATATCATTCCTGGTACTGCCGGTTTCAGAGACGCCCTGAACTTCCTCGTGTACTGAAAGATTTTTCCTACGTAGTTCCTCAGCTATCAAAGATCTTATTTTATTATGTCTAGAATTTCGCAACAATTCGTCATATGGACAGGATCCCAGAACGTGTCCAAGGGTTTCACGCTCTCTCAGGCTGCAGTCGTTATCGTTTTTCATTCTGCCAAGAGTGATTCCTAGAGCGCAAACATTGGCAGCCAAAAGAAAATGATTTTTAGAAACTTGTTGCACATTTTTATTCCTTCTCTACTGCTTATAGTAACGAGTGAGGTTGCGCAGCGGTGACGTGCGCGACTCGCATTCGTGACGTCACCGGCGACCGCCCACTCTGATCCATGGGTTTTTCTTGGTTTCCCCGGGTCGATAGGCGAATGCTGGGGTGGTCCATCTTCTACCACGACTCTCCTAACCCTCATTTCCCGTATCCATCATCTTCCTTGTCAGGTTTAAGGGTTGCAGGACCATGCGACGGTGTTTGGTGGGTTGCGGCTGGGCAGTGGCTATGCACTCTGTGGACTTTTCTTCCTGGCGTCGTCCAGAGACCACTCGGTTGGATACCCGCCTCTGGGTGCTTTCGTGTAGGCGCTCCTTAGGGACCCAATGGGTGGGCTCAGGCGGCGTTGGAGACGTTCAATCTGGAAACATTAGGGACCCCGTCCGTGCTTGCGACCGCCGTCATCCCTTCGGATTTCTCCCCTCATACCTCTCTCACTTCCTCACAGGGTGCTCTGCCCCGGTTTCTTGGGCCCCCTCCGTTCGTGCCTTTATCTTACCTATAGTAGGTAGAGGAGGATTGCATTCCACCCAAAATTTCGGTACCGAGATTTCACCGGAAATACACCGTTTGAAGCATTTAAGTCCATTATCCTCCAAGGATACGACACGAAGATTTTCAAGAAAGTACGGGCTTTAGACTTTACATCGAATATCTTTCAAAGTTGTTGATTTTCTCTAAAATGGCTGTTTTTTTTATTGAAATACAGTATGATAATAATATTATTTTGATGATAAATAAAAAGGAAAACTCCAATTTTCTGTCAATAGCCTGTGCATTCATCTTCATTCGGAGCGAATTTTGTAATATTGCAAAATTAAAAGATAGAGATAGCTCTTTGCATAAAAAAGTGGATATTTTTAAAACACATCAACTACTGCCGAGATATCCGTTATTATTGGTTTCAATGTTTCAATGCTTTGTCATGCTTTTAAATAGTTGTTGCTATTCAGTTATTTTTCGCCATTTCATTTCCAGCATATAGCCACTCGCTTTTAAACATCTAACTACCGATTTGGTTTCCTCTATTCCCATTGTACCCACAAATAAATGCCAATGAAACTATTTCTGCAAAATTTTTTCTCAATTAATGTGGGCATAGCGAGAAAAATAAGCCTTGGTAAGAATTGTTTGCAGAATACATATAATTATAAACAACGATAGTGAGTAGAGAAAGTTGTCCGAATGTAACACATCATAATTTTTTTTTCTACTGGTAAGTCGCAGGAGGATGGTCCACATTACATTTGTGTTTTGTCTATTTTACTCCACATGTGTGCATGGACTATATTAAATCCTCTTACGTTTGATACATTTATTATTGTAGAAATGGAATATAATAATGCCTATTTGATATTTGAATTTAAATTTTACCTGGGCCTTTACTTCATTGTTATTTGTTAATATTAACGATTTAATTTATGCAGCACCTAAGTATGGACTGCAAGTTGTTGATTTGTTTAAGGTCAACAACCAAGCGTGAATAATTGATCTCCAATTCGCCACCAATATTAATGTTAGTGAACTTGCTATTGTAACTACTATGCCCAACAGTTGTTAGTAATTAACTTTGTTTTCACGCAAGCACTATTTGTGTTATTTACTATCATCAAATACATTACACATGGGTTAAGTTCATTACAGAATCTTCGTCTCGTATTTTTAAAATCTTCCTCGCTTTCCATTAATGGACTTAGCGCCGTTGTATCGTAATGTACTACTTTTGTGGAGCTTACCGTTTCCGAGGTATTCGTTGCTATTTTTTCCAGTATAAAAATGCTTTATCATTACACATTTTGAATGCTAGATCACCATTCATTTGTTTCTCGTGATTTGGAAAAAGTATAGAGTTTCAAAGCTAGCATATAACTACACACTTTTTAGTTTGGCTGTCACTTCAACCTCCTGTATGCGCTTTATACCTACAACTTTAACTCGATTAACAAGAATAAGCTGTCATGAGAATATTTTGTTAAAGAGTTATAGAAATAAATGACACTGGGTAAATGTAAAGGTACTGATGAACGGGGGGGGGCCCGAAACTGGGGCAGAGAACTACTGTGACCCCTGGGAGGGAGAGATGAGGGGAGAGACCCGAAAGGCGGCCAGATCCGGATGACGACGGCGCAAGCACGGACGGGGTCCCTAATGTTTCCAGATTGAACACCGCCCGAGCCCACCAATTGGACCCCCAGCCTCTGGGGGATCCCCGAAGGAGCCACAATCCGCCGACCACCGTCGCCTGACCCTACAACCCTGAAGCAGATGACAAGGAAGATGATGAGTACAGGAAATGAGGTACAGGAGAGCCTTGGTAGCAGATGGACCGCTCCAGCATTCGCTGCCGACCCGGGGAAACCACAAAGAACCCATGGGTCAGAGTGGGCTTTCGCCGGGCATGGGATCTCATGAATGTGATGATCACATGGTACACACTTATCTAGCACCGAACCTTGTAACATATCTTTTTTACATCGTGTGTATATTCCAGTGGAGGTTTTAACGACGTGAAAGTAGTGCTCACGCAGCCTGGTGGGTAATGAACGTATCAATGAATTATTATCGTCATCTCTCACCAGATGTCCGTGCTCTAAGATTTCGCAACATCCTTTTAAACTGTAACAGTAGCGGTAAATCGGTCACGGTCGGCCAAAGAGAGAGAGAGAGGGAGAGAGAGAGAGAGAGAGAGAGAGGAATAATTCTTCAGCCGAGTTGATTACTGCGGTCTCGACTTGACGAACCGACTGATGATTATCTGGTTTATATTACCATTTCTTCGTTTCAGGAAGCTCTGAGAATGCAAACTGCCAATTTCAACTACATGAGGGTTAACTATAGATTGCAATGTGATTTCCGCCCCCTTTGTAATGGGGAATGCCACCTGCCACTGAACAACATCAATAATAATAATAATAATAATAATAATAATAATAATAATAATCGTCTTCAAGGATTAGGCCTTTCTGTCTGTTCCGCTTCAGAATTGTTCACGCCATAAAGGACGTCCAATGTTCCTCTTTCCTGTTGGGCTGTATTGCATTGCAGCTTTTGTAATTCTATTATTTGACATTTAGTTATTGTCTAATATCAGTGTTTCTTTTGTGATCCAATAACGAATATCCTGCTACAAAAGCCGAGGAATTTCATCTCTGATGATTCAGTTTGTCGTAATTGATCTCATGTTAGTGTCCAACATTCACTACCATGCAGAACCAAAGGCAAGGTTATTACTTTGTAAAATTTAATTAATGTTTCTTTTCGCACATTATGTTTGAATGTACGTTGTATGGTTCCACAGAAATGTCTGGATCTAGCCAATTTTAGCTCTACATCATCTGGCTTAGTAAATTTAAAATAATAATTGTAAAAATAATAATAAAAATAATGCAGATACCTTGAAATAGCTATACACGTTTAAGATATTATGTTACTAATAAAATATAGGTATATCTTGAGGCAGTATTTTTAGCATTTAAATAATTTCAGTCTAATTATATAATATGTAAATTCAATAACAGCCCGCCTTGAAGCAATATGTGTAAGTAATAATTTGTAAAATGTATGTAACAGTCATTGCATATGCTTATATTATTGTAAACATGTTCAATAATGTTATGTGAATGCATTGCGTAATTTAAGAATGTAGGAGCTGTGAGAACAATAATCAAAAGTTGCTAACAATGAGGTAACCTTGAGACAATAATGAATGTGAGAGTTTAACAATACTACTTGTGATTCTTGGAAGCAATAATGTAATTTTTAGTGACAGTTTATAAAATAGCCAATTAACAACCAGAAAAAGCTTTAGTTAAATTAAGGTATTCTATTGGACTAGGATTAGCCAATCAGGAACTAAAAAGGAGAAAAATTTACAAATTTAGAAGTCAGTTGCCTGCAAACAGTGTTCCTAACCAGACGCAAAAAGTGTCCTCAAGAAATATAAAATGTATTCTTGTGAGACGAAAAATAAGTTTACGTGTTAAAAAGTGTAATTAATTAATAAAAAGAATCCCACAGCTCTCTATATCAGTGAAGTGTTATTTAAATCGTATCAAGCATTAATAAAAGGAGTGAAGTAAAATTATAATCTGTGTAAGCCTACATTCTTGTCGCATCACAATCCTACTAAGAGAAACGTGTCTCTAACAATAATACTGATGCAGCCGAGGCAAACATAAATATATAATATTTAAAGAAAAAGTCAAATTACAAAGTTATTAATTTTTTAAAAACTTGGGGCAAAGGCTACCGTCTACCATACGTGCGGTTGCAACTACTACAAGTTCGGCTCCCCAACAGTTGAAATATAATACAACTCCATCAATACAACAATACAAACTACTTCAAATTCACGCCCAACGCGTGGTACAAATAACGTAACAAACCATCTTCAAATTGGCTTCCGTAAGTGGAGCTAATAAATTTCTTCTTCAATCTTGAATTTTCTGGGTATAGCCGGCGAAGTCCTCTTTATTCTGAATGACTTTTGTATAATTGGTGAACCGTAAGAGATAGATAAAGCATCACTGCACCCAAAAAAAAAAAAACTCACACAATTTATATCAACATTTTTTGTGGAGTTAATCATTTTCAAGTTATTCTTGTTATTGTTTGAATTTTCAAATACTTATACCTTTCTTAACTGGTAAGTAGGTATGCTTTTTACTTTTTGTGGGTCACACAAAGTTTTGAGAATGGGCAACAATGAGCGGGGTAAGCCAAAGCAGCTTTTTTACTTTCTCTACTACGTATAGTAAGTAGGGGAAGTATTGTATTCCACCCAAAATTTCGATACCGAGATTTCACCGGAAATACATGTTTTGAGACCCCTGAAGCCAAAAAAAGCATTTTGGAAACATGTCCGTGTGAGTGTCTGTGTGTCTGTCTGTGTGTGTGTCTGTCTGTGTGTGTCTGTGAACAGCATAACTCAGAAAGGAACAGTCGGATAAACACCAAACTTGGTATTTAGGTTCAGTATCTTCCAAGGATGCGACACGAAGGTTTTCAAGAAAATCCCTCCACCCCAGAGTACCCTTTACATGGAAGATTTTCCGAAAATTTTAATTTTCTCAAAAATGGCTCTAACGATTTTGATTAAAATATCATATGTTTAAGATATTTTTATGACAAATAAAATGTATATCTTGAATTTTCTGGGAATGTCTCCAAAAGTATTCTTCATTGTGAACGACTTTTTCATAACTGGTAAACCATAAGAGATAGACAAAATTTTACTACACAAAAAACGTAGATCGCGTTAAAATACACAATTTATGTCATATACATTTTTTTTAGTTGAGTGAACCATCTTCGAGATATTGCTTGTTATTCCCTTAAATTTTCCAATACTTATACTTTTTCTCAAATTCGTTATTCAATTTTTTATATCCTGGATATGCAAACAGAATGGAATGCGCCACATAGCAACCAGCGCTTAAAAGATTTGTCTATCGCTTATAACCTACCATGTTCCCCTTGCATCTACAAGAAAATTAACAATAAGATTGACATCTCGATATCTCGAGTAACATGAAGCATATGGAGAATAAATGTTTGTAAAAATAGTTTGTACAAGAGTAGAGAAAGTCATGTGAGTGTAACACATCAGATTTTTTATCTTTAGATTGAAGTTCAGATAGCAAGATGTGCAAGTCTGTGCGCGCATCGTCAGCACCGCGTGTATCTGTATAGCAGGTGTCTCTACGCCATACGCTGGGATGGATCTCAAGCGAGAGCATTTCCATGCTAAGATTTTCTATCACTTTAAACTCCGTTTAGGGCAGAGAGAATTCCTTGAAGGACTGCATCGTGCACTTGGGGATCTTTGCCCTTCACAATGCATCATTTATCGATGGTATGCAGAGTTTGGAAGAGGAAGGGATTCCCTCGACGATGAAGACCGAACAGGACGGCCAACTACGGCAACAATTGATGAAAATGTGGTGAAAGCAGAGCGCATGTTGCTGAAAGATCATCGTTGCACATCTGGTCAGATTAAGAAGCCCTAAATGTTGGATCGGCAGCAGTGAAAACAATTCTGAAAGAAAAACTTGACGACAGAATGCTCTGCAGTCCCTGGATCCCCCACCACTTCCCAAATGAGCAGAAACAAGCGCGTGTGCAATAGTGCCAGGAAATTATTGAAAAATTCAATGCAGGAAGATCCAAAAACATATTTAACATTGTAACAGGTGACGAAACTGGATTTACCAGTATGATCCAGAAATTAAACGACAGTCACCGGTCTGGGTCTTCCCAGGAAAAGATCCCCCTACAAAAGTAAACGAACGAGAAGTGTTGGCAAGAAGATGATCTGTTTCTTCTTCTCAGCAAGTGGCCACATTGTGACGATTCCGCTTGAGGGATAAAAGACTGTTACTGCTAGATGGTGCACTACAAAATGTCTGCCACAAGTGTTCAATGAACTGAGGAAAAAGGCGTCCTAAGACTGGTCTGTGTTGAATTTTGTTACACCATGGCAATGCCTCTGCCCACACTGCACAAGAAACAACCCAATTTCTGCAGGAGTCGGATATTTGTCCCATCCTCCCTACGGTCAGATCTGGCCCCATGCGACTTTTTTCTACTCCACAAAATGAAATAAAAAGTTCGAGGTCAAGGATTTGAGTCACCAGAAGCTGCAGTAGCTGCTTACGAAGAATGTATTTACACTCTCTCCAAAGAAGAATGGTGTTTGAGGAACGTAGTTTCTGCCGCACGTATGGAAAGCTAATTTGAAGCAGGTTGTATTATATTTCGAATGTTGGGGAGCCGAGCTTGAAGTATTGCAACCGCACGAATGGTAAAAAGTCTCCGATAGCCTTCGCCCCAAGTTTAAAAATATTAACTTTGTAATTTGACTGTTTCTTTAAATATTATATATTTGTGTTTGCTTCGGCTGTGTCAGTATTATTGTTAGAGACACGTTTTTCTTAGCAGGGTTGTGATGCGACAAGAAGGTAGTATTACACAGATTATAATTTTACTTCACTCCTTTTATTAGTGCTTGACACGATTTAAATAACGCTTCACTGATATAGAGAGCTGTGAGATTATTTATTAATTACTTGCACTTTTTAACACGTAAACTATTTTTGTCTTACACTGAATACGTATTGAACTTCTCGAGGACGCGTCTCGCGCCCGGCTAGGAACGCAGTCTTACTAGCAACTGAATTCTGGATTTGTACAATTTTCACTATTTCAGTTTCTGTTTGGCTATTACTACTCCAATAGTATACTTTTATTTAACTTAAGCTTTTTCTGGTTGTTGATTGGCTATTTTATAAACTGTCTAAAAAATTACATTATTGTTGCTGCAAGAATTACCAGTAGCATTATTCAACTTTCTAATTAATTATTGCCTCAAGGTTACCTCATTGTTACCTCATTGTTAGCAACTTTTAACCTATTATTTCTCACAGCTCCTACATTATTAAATTACGTAATACATTCACATAACATTATTAAACATGTACATAATAATATAAACATATACAATGACTGTAATATACACTTTTTATATATTGTTATATACACATATTGCTTTAAGGCGGGCTGTTATTGAATTTTATATTATATACTTTGACTGAAATCATTTAAGTGTTAAAAATACGTTCAGCATTTCACGTTCAGCATTTGAAAAAATGGTTTGAAAGGATGAGACGGTGTATAAAATGCATTCGAGAATATTTTGAGAAGATGCAATGATCAGATCTAGATTTTTAATATTTTATTCCGTACATTCTCAAAACTTTTGGAGTGACCCTATGTGCCTACATACTTACAAGTAGAGAAAGTATTGCATGCCACCCAAAAATTGCATGTCGTGATTTCACCGGAAATACACGTTTTGAGGCTCCCTGAATTAAAACAGCATTCTTAGGAAAAGGTCCACGCGCACCTAAGTGTATGCGCTCGCGCATGTGTGTGTGCGTGCGGTTTTATTTTATTATTCCAGATGTTCCATTACAATGCGTAATACTACGTGTTTGATTTGCTTCTATATACGAGGAGCGTCCAATAAGTAAGTTTCCCTATTTTATAAAAAAAACATTACACAAAATTGATCATATTGAATTAATTTTATTTGTGTTTTACAATCCTTCTGTTACTTTTCTACATAGTCAACGTGTCTTTCCAAGCATTTTTGGGGACGTGACACAAGTTTCTCTACCCGTGTTGTACCAGGTGGGGTCTTGTGCTCGCAACCAGCTGTTCACTGATCTAACTTCATCATTCGTGTTAAAAGTGCTTGCCTTTGAGTTGGAGGAACATATGAAAATCACTTGGGGCAAGCTCCGGTGAATACGGAGAATACGAGAAAACTTCCAAGTTGAATCTTGACCCAGGCGGAGCTCAGAAGATTCAACTGGGAAGTTTTCTCGCATCCTCCATATACACCAGATCTTTTCCCAAGTGATTTTCACATGTTCCCCTGACTCAAAGGTCATCTTGGAGATAAGCACTTTAACATCGTGACAATATGAATCAGAAGTGAACCAGAAGTCGGGTCCTGTGCTCGTAACCAGCTGTTCACTTCTAATTCATTTTCGCCACGGTGTTAAAGTGCTTTCCTCCAAGATGACCTTAGAGTCAGGGGAACATGTGAAAATCACTTGGGAAAAGCCCCGATGAATATGGAGGATGTGAGAAAACTTCCCAGTTGAATCTTCTGAGGTCCGTCTGGGTCAAGATTCAACTTGGAAGTTTTCTCGTATCCTCCGTATTGACCGGAGCTTGTCCCAAGTGATTTTCACATGTTCCTCCAACTCAAAGGTAAGCACTTTTAACACGATGATGAAGTCAAATCAGTGAACAGCTGGTTGCGAGCACAGGACCCGACCTGGTACAACACTGGCTTGGAAAAACTTGTGTCACGTCCCCAAAAATGCTTGGAAAAACATGTTGACTATGTAGAAAAGTAACAGAAGGATTGTAAAAATATAAATAAAATTAATTTAACATGATCAATTGTGTGTAATGCTTTTTATAAAATAGGTAAACTTACTTATTGTACGAGCCTCGTGGTATAGAATCCTTTACATTCTAATTTCTATATCAGATATGTCATTTTCATTATGTTTACGTTGAAATATTGTCGTACTGTTTCTGTTTTAGTTGGTGGCCATGCTCTCGTCTCAGAATTATTTTTCTTCTCAACATTTTCCTTTTCTTCTCCGGTTTGCTTGGTTGTTTGCTCACCTCCATTGCAGGGACAGTTTGGATCTTCCGTGATGTGAAATCTGTAATAGCATGCCTTAATTCTTGTGTCCTGTCAGCATTGTAGTAAGATTTGTTTTTAGTTTCACTCTTAGCTTCAATCTTTCCGCAACGGTAAAAAAGTATTTTTTTTTTGTCTCTTGGGCATTCGTAGTATTATGCCATTCCTTTTCCGAATTTGTTAGACTTTGGCATTTTTTTAATGGTGCTCTTTGGAATTCCTATATAGTGATCTATTCCCTCATTTAGATTAATTGCTTATTTACTTTTTCTACTACGTATAGTAAGTAGGGGAAGTATTGTATTCCATCCAAAAATTCGATACCGACGGAAATGCACGTTTTGAAGTGCATTTTTGGAAACATGTGTGTGTCTGTCTGTGTCTGTCCGTGAACAGCATAACTAAAAAACGAAAAGTCAAATAAATACCAAACTTGGTATTTAAGTTAATTATTTTCCAAAGATGAGACAATAAGTTTTTCAATAAAATCTCCCCACCGCAAACTATCCTTTACATGGAAACTTTTTAGAAAATGTTTATTTTCTCAACAATCGCTCTAACGATTTTGATTAAAATATCATATTTTTAAGATATTTTTATGGCAAATGAAATGTATATCTTGAATTTTCTGTGAATGTCCCCAAAAGTCCTTTTCATTCTGAATGGCTTTCGCATAACTGGTAAACCGTAAGAAATACACAAAAGTTTACTAACTAAAAATGTACATCCCGTTAAAACACGCAATTTGTGTCACTATATTTTTTTTTGTCGAGTGACCGACCCATTTCCGAAATATTCCTTGCTATTTGTTTGAATTTTCCAATACTCTCAAATGGGAATTCGTTATTCGATTTTTTATGTTCTGGACATGCAAAAAGAATGGAATGCGCCACATAGCAACCAGCTCTTAAAAGATTTGACTATCCCTTAAAGTGAAAGTAAAAAGTATAGATATTTGAAAATTAAACTAATATGAATGAATGAATGGTTTATTGGCTACTTAGTACTTACATGCAATTTATACAAAGTTTACAATACAATGGAGTAGCGTATTATTTATCTTCCCCTTATACTTAACATTCTGTTGTATATATAATGGGAAAGTGTAGCTCTTCATTATTTATTTTTTGCCTTGTTATCGTTTTTCCGTATTTTCTCCAATTTGCTTCACATTTCTTTTAACCACTTTAACCTAATTTTTCCTAAATATTTTCCTGCTTTCTCTATATATTCATTTGATCTTGTATTACAAATCTTCCTAACTTTTAGCTCTATTGGTAAATTTGAAGAAGATATTTTGTTGTAGTTGTTTATTAGCACCACGATGGACGCCAATTTGAGAAAATTATTGTTTCACGTATGGAAACTCAGTTTGAAGTAGGAGTTGTATTATATTTCAACTGTTGGGGAGCCGAACTTGTAGTAGTTGCAACAGCACGTATAGTGAACAGCTTCCAGTAGCCTTCGCTTCACATGTATTTTCAGGTGGCCTTTGCCCCAAGTTTAAAAAAAAAATATTAAATTTGTAATTAAACTGTTTCTTTAAGTATTAAATATTTATGTTTGCCTCGGCTGCGTCAGTATTATTGTTTGAGACACGTTTCTCTTAGCTGGGTTGTGGTGCAACAAGAATGTAGGCTTACAAGATTATAATTTTACTTCACTCCTTTTATTAATACTTGATACGATTTAAATAACACTTCATTGTTATAGAGAGCTGTGAGATTCTTTTTATTAATTAATTACACTTTTTAACACGTAAACTATTTTTCGTCTCACACGAATACATATTAAATCTCTCGAGGATGTGTCTCGCGTCCGGTTAGGAACACTGTTTGCAGGCAACTGACTTAGATTTCAACCGTCTAAACTTGTAACTTTCTGTATTTCAAGTCTCTGATTGGCTATTTTTACTCCAATAGAATACCTGCATTTAACTAAAGTTTTTTCTGGTTGTTGATTGGCTATTTTTTTAAACTGTCACTAAAATTACATTAATGCTTCCAAGAATCACAAATAACATTTAAACTCTCAAACTCATTATTGCCTCAAGGTTACCTCATTGTTAGCAACGTTTAACTTATTATTCTCACAGCTCCTACATTATTAAATTACGTAATATATTCACATAACATTATTGAACATGTTTACAATAATATAAGCATATACAATGACTGTTACATACATTTTACAAATTTTTACATACACATATTGCTTTAAGGCGGGCTGTTACTGAATTTACATATTATATAATTAGACTGAAATCATTTAAATGTTAAAAATACTGCCTCAAATTTTTCCATTTCTCTAGTCTTAAATTCGCTCTTCCTTTATCCGTGTCATCGCATTCCAGAATATAATGTCAATTGTCACGTAATCCATTACATTTATTACATATCCCCCCCATTCTTCTCCCTGTCAGACCACTTAAATTCATTACACCTGTCCTTGCCCATGCATACCCCATTCTGACCTCTTTGTGGCATACTACGATCTATCTTTGTTTTCCCATTCCATTTTTAAATATCTGTAATTCATTAATGACCTTTTTTCCTTGAAACTACTCATAATTTCTTTCTTTTCAATATCCTCCACTCTTGTTCTAATTTCTTTCCAGAAACCCTTACAATTAAACTAATAACAAACAATGTCTCCGTTAACTCCACAAAAATGATTATTTGATATAAATTATGTGCTTTAACAATATTTTTACTTTCTCTACTATAGTAAGTATAGTACTGCATTCCACCCAAAAATTTGATACAGAGTTTTCACCGAAAATACATGTTTTGAGGCGCCCTAAATCCAAATCAAGCATTTTTGGAAACATGTCCATGTGTGTATGCATGCGTGTCTATCTGTGGACACTATAACTCAAAAACGAAAATTCAGGCTAATACCAAACTTGGTATTTATGTTCAATAACTTTGAAAGACGAGACAAGAAGATTTTCAATAAAATCTCCCTACCCCAAACTACCCTTACATGGAATATTTTTGAAAATTTTTTATTTTCTAAAAAGTGACTCCAACGATTTTCATTAAAATACCATATATGAGAGATCTTTGCATGACAAATAAAATGTAGATCTTGAATTTTATGGAAATAGCCTGTGAAGTCCTCTTCATTACGAAGGAGTTCTGTACTAACTTGTGTAAGTGGTAAACCTTAAGCGACAGACGATAACGTACTGCACAAACAATGTAGGCCTCTTTGAAACATACAACTTACTGTCAATAAATTTTTTTGTGGCATAAGTCATTTCTGAGATATCCGTGATTGATGATTCGAATTGTTCATTTCTTGGTCATTCTCTTAAAGACCGCTCAACATTCAGTTGTTTCTCACAATTGCATGATAACAGTATGGAATTTTAAGGCCAGTTCTTAAACATTTGACTATCGCTGTTCGCTTTGTATCTATAACGAAATGTGTAATTTAGCTATTTCTGCAAAACTTTATTTGGATTAAAATATAGGGAAGGAAAATAAACTTTAGAAAGAATAGTTTGTATACATAGGGTGGAGAAAGTCATGTGAATGTATCAGATAAGACTTTTCTAAAATGTTTTTTTTATTCAGTGGATCTCAAAACGTGTATATTTCGAATTTTTGGTTGGAATGCAATACTTCGATAATTATTATGTAGGTAAGAAAATAAAAGTATGTTCTTCCTGTTTTGGATTTAGAAATTTTCAGTCTAACCTCACTGGGTGGAATGCAATATTTCCTCTGGCTTAGTTAAGCGGCGGAGGAAACGAGAATTTCAAACACCGTTTTTGAGATCAAGCTGCCTTGCGGAAATTAACTGTTGTATACACGAGGCTTAAAGGTTCGAGTCCAAACGGAAATTGCTACACAATCGACCACTTTCGTGAAAGTATCAGCTCACCGCAGGCGGTGCTCAATATCACACGTGCAGTGCTAGGAAAGGTGATTTGTGGTTCTCTTGGGGTGTTGCGTAGAACTGCATATCCGTAATTTAGAATATGGGTGAGATAAATCAGAAGACCTCAGTTTCATAGTTGTCTCCCTGCAACATCTAGTTTGTTACGATTCCATTCATCGGATGCTGGGCTTTTGCGGTCGTGGAGCAGAAAAGGTGGTCAATTCCTCCAATGATATTTCTTGTTTCGTATGAAGAAGATTGTTGCTTCTTATGGAAAGCCAGTTTGAAGAAGATGGTATCTTTACGTCATTTGCACCATGCTTTGGGCGTCAGTTTTAAGTAGGTTGTATTATATTTCAACTGTTGGGGAACCGAACTTCTAGTAGTTGCAACCGCACGTATAGTAAACAGTTTCCGGTAGCCTTCGCCCCAAATGTACTTTCAGGTGGCCTTTGCCCCAAGTTTAAAAAAAATATTAACTCTGAATTTTTACTGTTTCTTTAAATATTATATTTATGTTTGCCTCGGCTGCGTCAGTATTTATTTTATAGACATGGATGTCTTGGCAGGGTTGTGGTGCGACAAGAATGTAGGCTTACACAGATTATAATTTTACTTCACTCCTTTTATTAATGATTGATACGAATTAAATAACACTTCACTGATATAGATCGGTGAGATTCTTTTATGAATTACTTGCACTTTTTTAACACGTAAACTATGTTTGTCTCACACGAATACGTATTATACTTCTCGAGGACGTGTCTCGCGTCCGGTTAGGAACACTGTTTGCAGGCAACTGAATTGATTTTAACCGCCTAAACTTGTAAATTTCTGTATTTAAAGTCTCTGATTGGCTATTCCTTTTTCAATAAAATACCTTCATTTAACTAAAGCTTTTTCTGGTTGTTGATTGGCTATTTTTAAACTGTCTCAAAATTTACATCATTGTTGCTCCAATAATGGCTAGTAGCATTTAAACTTTCAAATTCATTATTGCCTCAAGGTTACCTCATTGTTACCTCATTGTTAGCAACTTTTAACTTATTATTCTCACAGCTCCTACATTATTACATTACGTAATATATTCACATAACATTATTACACATGGATACAATAATACAAACATATACAATGACTGTTACATACATTTTTTATGTTGTTATATACACATATTGCTTTAAGGCGGGCTGTTTGAATTATGTATATTATACAATTAGACTGAAATCATTTTAGTGTTAAAAATCCTGTCTCAAGTAAGATTTCCACATTTATCTAACCAACACGTTTCCACCCAGCCCTTATCGCTTCTCTTTATGACTGCTTGAAACAAATCCTAAGAAACAAATATGAGCCGATGAGCGATGTTATACTTGGTGTGAAACGAAGGAGGGGTCAGAAATAACCTACCTTAATGAATTCTGCTCCGTGTGAAGTTGCAAGTCTCCCATCGGACGCCTCGCCGAGTGGCGGATAGGGAATCGCTGCCAGGGAAATAAAAAACTCGGGGCGGACCAAAACTAGCATAGATTAGATTAGATTAGATTGTATTCTGCGAGTTCACTAGCAGCCGTAAAGGCTTGTGAACATAGAACATGTCAAGGAAATGTACAAAAATTACATATAAACATAAATATTACACAGAATATGGAACGTTTGAAATAAAATAGACACATACTATATGCGTGTCAAGGAAATGTACAATAAGGTTACATATGTACATAAATATTACATAGTATACAGAACATTTAAAATAAAATAAAGACATATTACATACAAAATGAGGCAAAACTAGCGTAATTTTGTACAGAGTTGAATAGCTCCTTACTGTTATAAGGTTAACATACGTATAGGCAAGAACAGTTATTTTAACATTCACTAGGATTTTACCTTTGTTCGTCTGATCATTTTGTTCTATTTGATTTGTAATGCACAGCATTTACTGTCAGTTCTTAATATACATACATTTAAATAGCTTCATTAATTCTAGAGCAGGCATCAAATATGACTGGCAATTGTCATTAATATATACTAATACTACTTACAGAGCTATATAAGTATTATCATCAGGATAATTTGTCATTTAGATAATCTTGTACAGAATAATATGCTTTTGAGCATACGTACTCTTTAACAGCAGTTTTAAAGACATTGAAATTGTCAACTTTTCTCTTAATATCTCTCCCTTGTAGAGAGATATTGGATTATCAAAGGCTAAAGGAAGAAAACCTTGATTAAAAATCACCAGACTTACGAATATTCGAACCAATTATGGTTAGATTTAAAATTGACGGAAATTAGACCTATTTTGATAAGAGCAATTCAAAATGTATGCAAAAAATGCATATGTAAAAGTAAAAATGGGAAAATATAAGGGGTGTCCAATAAGTAAGTTTCCCTATGTTATACAAAACATTACACATAATTTATCATGTTGACATAATTTTTTAACATCGTACAATCCTTCTGCTTCTTTTCTACATAGTCGCCAGGTTTTCCAAGCATTTTTGGTAACGTGACACAAATTTCTCCAAACCACTGTTGTACCAAGTCGGGTCCTGTGCTCGTAACCAGCTGTTCACGTCTGATTTGACTTCGTCATCGATGTTTAGTGCTTACCTCCAAGATGACCTTTGAGTTGGGAGAATGTGTGAAAATCACTTGGGGCAAGAGCCTGGTGAATATGGAAGATGCGAGAAAACATCCCAGTTGAATCTTCCAAGCTCCGAATGGTCATTCGTGCTGTGTAAGGCCGAGCATTGTTATGAAAGAAGAGAACTTTGCGAGACAAAAGTCCAGGACATTTTCTTTTGATGGCATATGTAGTATTACACCGAAGATGAAGTCAAATCAGAAGTGAACAGCACAGGACCCGACCTGGTACAACACTGGTTTGGAAAAACTTGTGTCACGTTACCAAAACTTCTTGAAAAAACATGGTAACTACGTAGAAAAGTAACAGAAGGATTGTAAAATGCAAAAACAAGAACGAAAAAAATACAACAAAATAAATTGTGTGTAATGTTTTATAAAATAGGGACACTTACTTATTGGACGCCCCTCGTATTTGTCAAGCGGATTTCATGTTAATAAAGGATTACGACAGGGATGCTGTATATCTCCTAATTATATAACATTTACACAGAAAAAGCTATGGAAGGTTGGAAAAATAAGTATAAATATGCGAATCCCAATAGTTGATGGCTCAACAATATACTCCCTGCAATGCTGTCCCAAGAATATGAAGACGTAAAATATCTTACAAGGAAATTGATTCAAGAATACAACAAATGGGACCTAAAAGTAAATATGGATAAATACAAATATATGGCCATTGGAGTGTTCATCAAGATTTTGTATTGGAGGACGAAATGGGGATAATTAAACACACAGGGGGATATAAATAGGTACTGTGAATAAAGATTACACTAGTTGGGAAACAAGAAAAGGAAATAAGATCAAAGATACTCAGGAAAGTATTCTATATCTACTTTGAATGGAATATTATGGGATAAACAGGTCTCAAAAGAAACTAAGTCTACAATTTTTAAAACAATAGTTGAAGTATTTGTAACCTATGGCTCCGACGTGTGCACTCTGAACCTTCAGTTGAAAAGAAAATTATTGGCAACAAAAATAGATTATTGGAGGAGATTTGCTAGGATATCTAAAAGAGAAAATGTTAGAAATGAGATTGTAAAAGAAAATATTAAAGTTCAAAATCAATTTTAGATTTTATTCAACTGAAACAATTAGAATGGCATGGGCACACTAAATGAATGGAAGATGAAAGATTACACAAAAGAATAATGGAGTGGACGCCACCAGGAAGGACGACAAAAGGAAGACGCATAGCACGTGGATTCAAGGAATTAGAGGGCAATGATGGTTGGGAAATTGAAGAAGATCTATAGTCCAACAGGCAAGATGGAGAAAGTGATAAAATATGTTAAAAACTGTAGTCTTGGGTGCTAGAAAAATGCTTTTACATTATAAATATATCCCCGTTATAACATGATTAGCAACTAGACCTTGCAAAGGGAAGGGTGGTTTAGAAATGAGTTACCTGCAGTACTGAAATGCAGAACAGCCACAGTATTTTTGCCTAGCGTTTGTCTTGAAGTAGACATGGAAATGAACTGTAAAATTATTACCACGAAGAATCTATTATTTTAATATATTTTGAGGCAGTATTTTTAACACTTAAATGATTTTAGTCTAATTATATAATATATAAATTCAATACAACCCGCTTTAAAGCAATGTGTATCTAACACTATATAAAAAGTGTATATTACAGTCATTGTATATATTTATATTATTGTATACATGTTCAATAATGTTATGTGAATGTATTACGTAATTTAATAATGTAGGAGCTGTGAGAATGATAGGTTGGAAGTTGCCAACAATGAGGTAGCCTTGAGGAAATAATGAATTTGAAAGTTGAATGCTACTAGTCATTATTGGAGCAACAATAATGCAAATTTTGTGACAGTTTTTAAAATAGCCAATCTACAACCAGAAAAAAAGCTTTAGTTAAATGAAGGTATTCTATTGGATTAGGAATAGCCAATCAGAGACTTGAAATACATAAATTTACAAATTTAGGCGGTAGAAATCAAGTCAGTTGCTTGTAGACAGCGCTCATAACTGGAGGTGTTGGTTGTAGACAGTGTTCCTAACCGGACGCGAGATGTGTCCTCGAGAAATTTAATACGTATTTTGTGTGAGAAAATAGTTTACGTGTTTAAAAAGTGCAAGTATTTAATAAAAAAACTTATAGCTCTCTATATCAGTGAAGTTTTATTTAAAATAGCGTCAAGAATTAATAAAAAGGAGTGAAGTAAAAATTATAATCTGTGTAAGCCTACATTCTTCAGTCGCACCACCTCCCTGCTATGAAATCCATGTCTCTAACAATAATACTGACGCACCCGAGGCAAACATAAATATATAATATTTAAAGAAATAGCCAAAATTACAAAGTGAATACTTTTTTAAACATTTGGAACGAGGGCTATTGGGTACCATACGTGCGGTTGCAACTAATTCAAGTTGGGCTCCCCAACAGTTGAACTACAATACAACTCCTACTTCAAATTGGCTTTCCATACGTGAAACAAACATTCTTCAAATTGGCTCCCAAAACGCGTGGGCAAATAACAATACAACAAACCTACCTACTTCAATTTGTCAATTAATTTTGGCACATAAGTCCTTAGATACAATCATAATAATACTATACAGACATTTACAATGGCATTACAAAACAAAGGTTAAGTTTTTCTGGATATATTAAACGAATGATCTCAAACAGGCTCACAAAACAAATAATGGAGTTCTACGAACATAGACATAAAGCACAACTAAATACTACAAAGTGGATTGGTCAATTAAAAGCTACATAAAATTGACAGGATTTACTCAAGAAGATATCCTAAACAAAGATATGTTTAGAATCAAAGTGCATAAGCGACAGGTTGACCAAGAGAACAAACCGAAGAAGAAAACTGGAACATGGACAGACGCGAGAAAGAAAGCTCAAAGCCAAAGAATGAGAGAACTACGGATTCAAAGGAAAACAAAGACACGTCTCTAAGTACTTTGCATAGTCCTACATGGGCTCATTCGCAATCAAAAATAAATACAATAAAAATAAACAATAAATAAGGACTAAGTGGTCTGGCCTGTTCCAACTTCAAGAGGCTATCCATCCTGACATCCTTGTTCTGCCCTCTTATTCTGCCATCATCAGGCATGAATACTAAACACTAAAGCCAGGACGGAAAGAAATAAGGTTGAACTGTAATTGGACTATAAGCAAGGGCGTCTTAGATAACAAACCACCCGTCATCACTTTACATTCTTTTGGCGTTTGCAGACAGTACTCGGACCGGTTTTTACCTGCCTGTCACTGAACCTTGGCCTCTCTTCTTACTTTCTCTACTACGTAGAGTAAGTAGGGGAAGTATAGCATTCCATCCAAAAATTCTATATAGAGATTTCATTCGGAAATACATGTTTTGAGGTGCCCTGAAACCAAATAAACAATTTTTGGAAACATACCCATGTATGTGACTATGTGCCTGTCTGTGAACAGCATAACTCAAAAATGAAAAGTCAGATATATACCAAACGTGGTACTTGAGTTTAGTATCTTCCGAAAATGCGATACGAAGATTTTTAAGAAAATCCTCCCCACCCCAGACTACCCTTTATATGGAACGTTTTTGCGGAGATTTTGATTTTCTCAAAAATGGCTCTAAGGATTTTGATTAAAATACCATAGGTTTAAGATATTTTCATGGCAAATGAAATATATATCTAGAATTTTCTGGGACTGTCCACAAAAGTTCTCTTCATTCTGAATGACTTTCGCACAACTGATAAACCGTGAGAGATAGACAAAATTTTACCACACAAAATATTAGATCTCGTTAAAACACACAGTTTATGTCACATGCATTTATTTTCTCGAGTGAACCATTTCCGAGATATTCCTTGTTATTTCTTTGAATTTTCCAATACTTATACTTTTTCTCAAATGGGAATTCGTTATTATTTTCTCTACCACGTATAGTAAGTAGGGGAAGTATTGTATTCCACCCAAAATTTCGATACCGAGATTTCACCGGAAATACATGTTTTGAGACCCCTGAATCCAAAAAAAGCATTTTTGGAAACATGTCCGTGTGTGTGTCTGTGTGTGTCTGTGAACAGCATAACTCAGAAACGAACAGTCGGATAAACACCAAACTTGGTATTTGGGTTCAGTATCTTCCAAGGATGCGACACGAAGGTTTTCAAGAAAATCCCCCACCCCACATTACCCTTTACATGGAAGATTTTTCTAAAATTTTAATTTTCTCAAAAATGGCTTTAACCATTTTGATTAAAATATCATATGTTTAAGATATTTTTATGACAAATAAAATGTATATCTGGAATTTCCTGGGAATGTCTCCAAAAGTATTCTTTATTGTGAACGACTTTTGCATAATTGGTAAACCATAAGAGATAGACAAAATTTTACTACACAAAAAATGTAGATCGCGTTAAAATACGCAATTTATGTCATTTACATTTTTTTTGTTGAGTGAACCATTTTCGAGATATTGCTTGTTATTCCCTTAAATTTTTCAATACTTATTTTCTCAAATGGGAATTCGTTATTCATTTTTTTTTGTTTTGTATATGCAAAGAGTATTAATCTGTGGCAAAGGGAATGGTGCTGCACCTAGCAACCAGCTATTAAGAGATATGTATGTGCTTAAAGGCTACTGTTTTTCTATATTGCCCTCGTAAATATATTTTCCCCTACATCTACAAGAAAATTAGCAATAAGATAGAGTTTGCAAATGTTTATCTCGATTAACATGAACTAGATGGAGAATAAGCGTTTGTAAAAATACTTTGTACAAGAGTAGAGAAAGTCATGTGAGTGTAACACATCAGATTTTTCGTTTTTTTATGTCATGGACGCACAAAGAGAATGGAGTGCCCTACATAGCAACCAGCGCTTAAAAGATTTGACTATCGCTTATAACCTACCATGTTCCCCTTGCACGTACAGGAAAATTAGCAATGAGATAGTTTCTGCAAATGTTTATCTCGATTAACATGATGCAGATGAATTTTACTGTATTTTACTATAATTCTACTGTATTATTATTGCATAATGACACTGTTATTATTTATTTATTGTTTAAAGTTATATTCAAAATAAAATGTTAAGTTGGACATATAGGGAGGGTCAACTCCTAAAGTTAGGCCTATGGACTATGGGTATAAGTAAAGGTTTGATGCCAGCGCCACAATCTGCTCTGTGCTACGCTTGGTCAACTAGAAGCCTGTGCTAGCGCACGCTCGACTACCAGGAGCGCTAATTGCACGTCTACTTTTTGCCGTAGCGCGGCGCCTTGTTCCAGATCCGTCAGTTGGCGAGTATGTATGGCCAATCAGAGGCTTGTGCTCGCGGTCAGTGGATGTTGCGGATGACACACCTGCCCGCAGAAGGTGAAAGTTGTTGCCGCGCATGAAAACGAAACCAGATCTGCCATAGAGTGGACAAGCAAGTGATGGGTCAGACGGAATATGGAAGCGTGACCAGCCTTTCTCGAGTCACGAGGTCCTTCCTGTACTGACTCACCAGTCGGCGGTACCTTTCTATCAATAATTTGCACCTCTTTTTATGCTTCGGTCAGGCCTTTGATTCCTCATTTAAAAATTAGTACATGAAAATGTTTCCTACCGATATGGAGTTATGTAACGGTGAAAGTATACACTTAGCTTCACCTACGTGATTTTTGATTCGAGTAACAATTAAGGCGTGGCTCCTCATCTTTGTTGTTGCTACATTGTAATACAACTTTACCGTTCGGCTTCAAGAAACTACCAGGACACCTCTATTCCAAGATGTGCTCTTAAAAGGTCGTTGCACTCCAGTGGCATAAAGCCGCCCTTGTGTCTCCCCACTCTGCAATCTTTATTCTGTATTCGTAGACAAACCCTAAACCAGTGAACACCCCCTCTGGTCATCGTCCACTGAGACAGTATTATTAACACTTAAATGATTTCAGTCAAATTATATAATATATAAATTCAATAACAACCTGCCTTGAAGCAATATGTGTATGTAATAATTTGTAAAATGTATGTAACAGTCATTGCATATGCTTATATTATTGTAAACATGTTCAATAATGTTATGTGAATGTATTACGTAATTTAATAATGTAGGAGCTGTGAGAATAATAAGTTAAACTTTGCTAACAATGAGGTAACCTTGAGGCAATAATGAGTTTTAGATTTTAATAATACTACTTCTGATTATTGGAGTAACAATAATGTAATTTTAGTGACAGTTTATAAAAGTAGCCAATCAACATCCAAAAAAAGCTTTAGTTAAACGCAGGTATTCTATTGGAGTAAAAATAGCCAATCAGAGACTTGAAATACAGAAATTTACAAGTTTAGGCGCTTGAAATCAGTTCAGTTGCCTCCAAACAGTGATTATAACCAGACGCGAGATGTGTCCTCGAGAAATTAATTACGTATTCGTGTGAGACGGAAATAGTATACGTGTTAAAAAGTGCAAGTATTAAATAAAATAATCTCACAGCTCTCTATATCAGTGAAGTGCTATTTAATTTGTGTCAAGGATTAATAAAAAGGAGTGAATTAAAATTATAATCTGTGTAAGCCTACATTCTTGTCGCATCACGCCCTGCCAAGATATCATTCTCTAACAATAATACTGACGCTGCCGAGGCGAGCATAAATAAAATATTTAAAGAAACAGTTTAATTACAAAGTTAATGTACATTTGGGGCGAAGGCTACCGGAAACTGTTTAACATACGTGCGGTTGCAACTACTTCAAGTGTTCGGCTCCCCAACAGTTGAACTATAATACAGCATCTACAAACTGACTTGCAATAAGTAGCAGCAACCACCTACTTCAAATTGACGCCCAAAGCGTGGTGCAAATAACGTAAAGAAAATATCTACTTCACCACCAACAGCGGAAAGTACACATTTACGGAATTAATATCTTTAATGCTTTCAGAACTTGAATTTTGAGTATCATCCTGGTTGATAGGAATGGTTTCTCGTCTACCACGATTTCTGTCCATAATTTCCATTTTATTCCGTTTCCTTCTCATCTTCCAGGCGTGCTTCTAGTTTTCGTAGCGTATGGTGGTGCCGGACAGATGCCGCGGATGTTTACTCAAAGGACACTAGAGGGCTGCTTGGTCCACGGGTCGTTCATCGTCTTCTCTAGGTAGCTGCAGCAGTGGGACGGGTCTTCGAAGCTAGAATTGTTTGAGACTTCCGCGCGTCTCTGTGGCCTGTCTGCCTGAGGCCTATAATATCTTGTAGTTCCCTCACTTTACATTTTCCTCCTGTGGGTTATAGCCTCAATAGAGCTATGTAGGTGTCAGTGCGCGAGGTGTCCCCCTCTGTTGTATTGTCACATATATTTATATTATAAACAAAAAAAAATTGTGTGCGGGGTGCGCGCTTGCTGCAGCCAGTTTTATTAAGGCTTTCTCTATTGGAAATAATTGTTCTTCCCGACGGACACAGGCTATAATACACCTTCTAATATCAATTCCTAAATGACTGAAAGACTGAAGAGGATACACGAGGGCGGTCCCAGAAGTACCCATAATTGTTTGGCAGCCATCAATAGTGAACTCTCTCAGCGAATTTGTAAACATGGATGAAACTGGCCATCGTTATGTGATACAATACTTTCATTTGAAAGATCTTAGTCCAACTAATATTAATGCTGAGCTAGATTCTACTCTGGGGGAGTCTGCTCCTTCGTTTACAACAGTAAAATATTGGGTGGCAGAGTTTAAGCGAGGCCGTACGAGCTGCCAAGACGAACATCGCAATGGTCAACCAAATGAGGTGACCACGCCAGAAATTGTGAAGAAAATCTACAAAATTGTGTTGGATGACTGTCGACTGAAAGTGCGCGAGCTAGCAGACATCATAGGCATTTCAAAAAGTGCTGTACATCGCATACTGACTGAAAATTTAGACATGAGAAAGCTGTGAGCAAGGTGGGTGCCGCGTTTACTCACAATGGAACAACAGCAGCATCGTGAGGATGTTTCAGTCGAGTGCTGCAATAAAGCCAAGTTTTTGCGTCGATTCATAACCATGGATGAAACATGGGTCTATCACTTCACACCTGAGACGAAGGAACAGACAAAGCAATGGATTGAAAGGGGAGAATCAGCTTCAAAGAAGGCGAAGACAGTACCATCTGCAGGCAAGGTCATGGCGTCAGATTTTTGGGATGTGCGTGGGATAATTTTTATTGATTATCTTCAAAAAGAAAAAGCAATCAATGACGAGTATTATGGAACTTATTGCAGCGTTTGAATAACGAAATCAAGAAAAAACGGCCGCATTTAGCGAAAAATAAAGTTCTGTTTCATCAAGACAATGCACCAGTTCATACATCCATTATCGCCATGGCCAAAATCAATGAATTAAAGTTCGAATTGCTTCCTCGTACACCCTATTCGCCAGACTTAGCCCCCTCTGATTATTTTCTGTTTCCAAAGTTCAAGAAATGGCTTGGTGGTAAAAGATTTGCCAACAATGAATAGCTGGAGTTTGCAGTTGATGGCTATTTTGCAGAACACGACGGTTCTCACTATAAACAGGGTATCGAAGCTGTTGAGCATTGCTGAGAAAAGTGTATCGAACTGAAAGGAGACTATGTAGAGAAATAAAAATGTTTTTTCCCAATATTTTTTGTTTTCTTTGTTAGGTCGGGTACCCCTGGGGCAGCCCTCGTACCAGACCTGTATACCAGAATTCGAACACCTTGTATTTATAAAAGAGCATACTTACAAAGAAGGCTTTCACTTTCATTTGAGAATGCCATGGAGTAGAAAATAGTTGTTATTACTCCACATAAAATTCAGGTAGAAATGAAGCAAAATTCGCAGATATTTCGTTCTAGGCAACATACATAAATTGTCACGATTTAGCAACTAAGAAGACAACACACAGCAAACCAAAATATAATCGGATCTCTTATGTCCCGCGATATGTATTGATGCAGTAATTTGTATCACAAATTATTTAAATGTAAAGAGTGATTATAGTATGAATATGCATTATTATGTGACATTGATTTGAGATGTTTGTTTATTGTAATTATTGTTGAGAAGTAAGTTTATACTGCCTTACTGAAACTGACAATAATAGCGTGCAATAATGCAGCGAGGGGGTGAGCTGTTTATCATTATTGGAAACGAGGAAGTTACGTAATGTTGGCGCGTTTTTCCTTGAGAATCTTCTGGAACGTTTCCCTAGAGCATATGTATTCATAATTTTCATTGGATATAAAAATAGACGCTAATGTTGGCGCGTTTTATTAGCCAATAGTAACTCAGTTATAATCTTTAGGCATATCGGTGTGTATGGGTATAAAAGCAGTAGGTTAGAGGTAAAGTCTGTCAGTTCATCAAAAATCTGTGTACACTACACGTCGTCTTCATTCAGTCAGTTCGTCGAAAGTATTTGTACGGCAAACGTCGGGTATCGATTCACAAGTTACGCGCAGCAGAATTATGAATAATCTAAAGTGTTGTAAGGTTAATTATACAAAAAGTTGAAGTACGCAAATTAAGAGTGATCAGTAATGAAGTTATTATAACAGTTTCAGTTTGGCGAGTGTCAAGATCAATATGTAAATGTGATAGTGACTGTGTTTCGACAATAAAAGTGTATAATAAATTTCTTCATCAGTGTTATCTTTGGATAAAAGATTCCTTTCCGTTTACACACCCTGATCAAGAGATATGTTCGACCGAGAAATAATAGCCAGCCGGAGGACAGTAAACCAAAATTAATTAAGATAACAATAGCGTTCTTTCAAACGAACACTAACACTGCTGCAAATTGCTAACACCAGATGGAGCTACGAACCTAACAAAGAATTACGTCACAAGATGGCTTCACATGAAGTAAACACACATACACAAACATTATAAGTAATACCACTTCAGTATGTAATGCTTATGTGAAATAAATATGATGTATTACATTCGCGTTATACGTTTCGTGATATAGAGCGATCATTTTATGACCCGCCCGGTTCGCATGTATGCGTGGTCCGTGGTATGTCTTTTCCGCTTCTTAGGTTTAGTGTTTAGCGATCCCGTTGTCCTAAACTTATTAACCAGATATCTGACAGTATCTCTATTTGGAACTGGAATATCAGAAAATATCTCCTGAAATTGTCTACACACCTGTCTCTACATGACTCTGCTTTTACGTATGTATAGTTCATAAAAATTCTTTGTTCAAGAGTGAAGTTTTCCGTAGACATTTCAGTGGACAAGAACAGCAACAATAAGAAAAATACCCTAAAGTAATTCACACACAACACAAATGTTTGAATATGTCTTCACTTTTGGGATGCACAATGAACAAACGCTAGTCTTTACAGCACGAACAGAAGGAATGACATTCATAGCCGATAAAGTGTAGCCTTGAGAGGTCATTCACCGCTAGTGAGCTAGTGGAAGATACCGAACTCACTGCAGTGCAAGCGAATCACGCATACACTCAATCGTGGTCGGGAAACAAAACGACTGCTCAGTAGATACAAGGGGGATAGAGGAAACCGAATGGATAGTCCGATGTTAAAAGCGGGTGTTTAAATTTCATACTCTTCCATGACATCGTGATAAACAAGTGAATAACGAAAGCACTTTAAAAAAATAGCAAAAGTATTGAAAAATTCAAACCAATCATAACGGATATCTCGGAAATGACTGATGCCACTAAAACGTTATTTGAATTAAATGGTGTGTTTTCAAGATATATAAATGTTTTGTGTTGTAAGCCTTTGTCTATATCTTATGATTTACCAGTTAAACAAAATTATGCAAAACTGCTTCCAAATGAAGACGATTTCAAAGGCTCTTCCGAGAAAATTCAAGATATATGTTTTGTTTATCATGTAAATATCTTAAATATATGGTATTTTAAACAAAATCGTTTAAGCTAATTTTCAGAAAATCAACGATTTTGAAAAAAAATGTTTATGTAAAGGATGCAAGGGCCGTTGTTCTCTAAAGGCATAAAGCTACTTCCATACCGCCCTAATCTCCATCCAACGCTATATTCTGTCGCAAAACCTTATATGAATGGTAACATAAAATACACTTTGACTGGCCCTGAACCCCCAGCAGCGCCGACCAGACTGGACTGGATACTGATACCCATAGTTGAAATTTTTAAATCTTTCAGTTTTTATCCAAATGTTTTCAAACTTTTGTCAAATACTGCTCTACCTCAATTATAATCGTGTTTTAAATTCATGCAGATATATTTAATATTTTTGAGAAAAAATTATATTTTACTTTAATTATGCTAATTAAACAGGTGTTTCGCGTGATGCAGAAATCGAATTTCTTACAAAATAAAAATACTACCATTATATTAAAATACAAATGTACAAAGCTGGCATATAGCATTTTTTTTCACTACACTGGTTGTCTCAGGAACAGATTTTAAACCTTAAACTACAATTTTTAAACAATTTATGCTCAGTGATCGAATTAATGTTTCATATCTTGAGCAATTTAAAAGTATAGCAAAAATCGTATGCCAGTTTTTAAGCTTATTATCTCTCTGGGTTGCTCTGAAAATTTGAACGAGATTGGTTACAAACCACATTTCAGGAACATTTATAATGCGCAAAAGTGTAAGAAAAATCATTAGGCCTTGAACTCTTGGGCATTTAAATGCTCATGTGTTGAAGCTTTAAGGGACTCCGAGAGCAAAAGTTAATGTATCTAATTGAAGCTGTAGGTTCAAAGCATTTTTAGACATAACAATTAATATTATAGCGTGTATGTGTGTGCATTGTTGCGTCGGACACATTATTGCTTTGTAGCATGACATTGTTGTGTATAATTATTTCGGTCGGGCTTTGAATTTTCGTCCGGCGCGGCATTTCTCTGCCCACCTCCTAGTAAGGGGTAGAGAGAGAGAGAGAGAGAGGAAACGGTGTGAGGGCAAGTAGAGGGACTGAATTTTTTGTTCGAGTGGTGTCAGTCTAGTAGAGTGAGTCGTGTGTGTCTCTTCAGGGCGATGGATGTGTATGTAAGAATGCGTGTTTTCATGTGAGTGTGGAGCATCTCCTTCCAGTTTTTGCCTGTAATCTGTTGTGAACGATGTAGTGACACCAAGGTAACTATATAATAAACCACAGTAAATGTGAAATTAAATGTATTTTGTTATGAATATCCCACGCCTACTTTAGAATGTGCAGCTAGGTTCTTGGTCCTCTCGTTGCCACTGCAGTTACGCTCCCCAATGTTTATGCCGGGATAACTAAATTTAATATCTAGCTGAAAAACCTTTTGACCTCACCCCGGTATACAGCAATATTTGATTTTTTTTTAAAACTTTGATCAAATTTCATCTATGGGTACCCCTAAGGACTTCTTCTAGACTAAGGACTACTTGCTCCCTTGGGGGATTAATATGCCTTAAGGCTTGCATACCTGATTCTTATAACTATATCAGTAATATCAAAATTTTTCAGATTTTACATAACCGATTTTTCAGCCAATGAATTGAATTAAGAATCCAAATTGAAAGGTTTGGCCCATGACCAAAGAAGGAAGTTTTTTTAGAACTAGGAAGGAACTCTTCAAGCGGTATGTTCGAGGTGAGAATGATGAATGCTACTAGACTATCATCAAATATATTCCTGCTCCCTAAACAACTTGCAGTATCTTGGTTCCAAAGTCAGCATCCTTTCCTAAGTCTTCTCTGGTTATAGAAAGAGTAAGTGTCTTTCATACCTGGAATGGGCAGTCAAAGGGGATATGTGAGGCAGTTTCTTCATCCTCTTTGCACATTCTACAGATGGGTCCATCCTAGTAGAGTCCTACTTTACGTAGATGTCTTCTTAAGTGTCGATGTTCAACTGAAATGAATGCAACTATTTTCCTTATTCTTGTTCTATCCAATCTCGGAGAGATGGAGAAAAAGTGGGCCTAAGACCAGTTTCCTGGCTTCCCTTTGTCCAGGATACGTTTGCCTTGAGGTGCTTCCCTAATCCATGCTTTTATCATCAAATATAAGAATAGCAATGAAAGAATTGCTTGGCTCTGACCCAAACGCCCAACAAATCCCCAGCAAGGACGGTGCAAGTATTGTTCCTAAAAACAGAAAGTGCAGAACAAAATGTGAAAAGTACTTGTAATTCGTATGTACGTAGTGATCATTCTGTAACGGGAAATGGTTGATCAGTTGAGCGCCATTTGTAGCGGGAAATCGTTGGGTTGATGTGGTCTTCGGCAGTGTTCTTCCTCGGCTATTGATGCTCGTCGGTTGTTGCGTATTCCATTCCTAACTATATCTGATTATTAATTCTCAGGTTATTGTGGGTGAAGCAAGTTTAAGAAACACACTGCAATTTTCCCTTAATAAATGAAGTTTATTCACAATTGAAATAATTGTGGGCGGCTAGCTTTTCCCATTATTATAATCCCACCACTTTAAATAAGTCAGGAGCCTAGCTATCTGCACATGCACTCCCACCCTTGTGCATCTGTAGCACCTCGTGTCGACGTGAATTCTCGAAGATCAGTTAGCGAGAGAGAGTGAGTGGGCTCTGAGGCCTTGCCTGCCCTTATATACGGGAGCCTAGTGACGCTCACCTCCGCGTTTAAAAATGTAACGGCGTTTCCCATTGGCCCTCAGACCGCGTTATCTTAACATGTATGAGAATGTGTGACTTCGGATCCGTGCGCTTAAGCGCCATCTTGTAGCGTTGTGAAGCCAGTTCCATATCTCCGTCTCTTTCTTTTCTCTGTCTCTTTCTATTTCTCCGTACCGTTACCGGTTCCCTGCCTGTTGGCTTGGTGAAAGGTACGCTCTTTATGCTTTCTTGGAATTCTGCTAGCTCGCCCGTTTCTTACAATCAGCTCTGTACAAATGTTAGATGTTGAATATTTTAAAATGTTAGTGAATTACAGTATTACTGTACAATTCCTATATATGTATAATATATCCCCTTTCAATTCAGTGAACAGGACTGTGAAGATTTGCAGCAATTGAATTTGAGATTGTTTTACATGATTGTTTTTCATGAAAACAGTATTGTTTCATTCTGTTTGCATCCTTGTTTCGTTTTATTTTATGTATTTGAACCGATTTTGTCAGTTTCTAACACTCATAACCTCTTTTGTTATTTTGCAATAATTATGCTGATAAAAAGCACTAACACTCAAAATTTAAAATGTTAAAATTCTTTCAGTTAGCAACTTCATATGCAAACTTGTATGTAATTATATGTATTAAAACAGACTTGTTTTAATGTAGTACAATAAAATCACTATAACATGGTGGTATTCCACGTATAATTTTGATTTCCAATATGACGAAGGTGAAGGAAATCAGAAGTAAAACTTCCGCCGATACTTTCCATACATTTGTAGCAATATCAGGGGATTTTTCATCGGTTGTTAACGTTGTATAGGATACTTTGTCATTTTTACTTTCCATATCACGCACATAGTAGGTACGGTAGAATGTAAATGGCATGAGACTTCTGACAGTTTTTGGAGCGGTATGTTTCCACGTTCCCTCCGCTGTTGATCTAGCCGGCAAAGTACCACCATTCTCCTTTCCCTTCGCCTACAATCAGAACTTTGAGGGTAACACGTTGCCACGTTGGCGCGGTATACAACTGCTCACTAGCGTTACGTCCCTCGGCGCGATGCTAAACAACTGACACATTCTGTAACACAACGTGGCAACGCAGCTCTCCCGCTTCTTCCTTAGAGAGATATATCAGCAAGTCAGGTTGTTTAAATGGAATTTTAGAGAAGGTATTGCATTCCACCAAAAAATTTTATATCGAGATTTCAACTGAGATGCACGCTTTGAAATCCCCTGAGTAAAAGTATCAGTTTTAGAAAAATGCCCGTGCGTGTGTGTCTGTGAACAGCATAACTCAAAAATAAAAACTCGGATAAGTACAAAACTTAATATTTAAGTTCAGTAACTTCCAAAGATGCGACACGAAGATTTTCAAGAAAATTCCCCAACTCAAGCTATCTTTTACATGGAAACTTATTCGAAATTTTTTATTTATGAAAAATCGCTCTAACAATTTCGTATTAAAATTACACATATAAGATATTTATATTACAAATAAGATGTAAATATTGAATTTTCTGGGAATAGCCTCTGAAGTAATCTGCATTAGGAAGGGAATTTATATAATCTTGTATAACTGTTAGACGTTGAGCGATAGACAAAAACGTGCTGTACAAAAGACATAGATATCTTTAAAACATACAATTTATTTCAAATAACTTTTACTGTGGCAGTAGCCATTTCCGAGATATCCGTTATTAATGGTTCGAATTGTTCAGTACTTAGTCATTCTTTTCAACTCCTGTCAATTTGAACTGTTTCTCGCGATGTCATAGAAACAGTATGGAATTTTAAGGCCAGCATATAGCATCCATGACTGTCGCTGTTCTCTTTGTATCTATAACGATATGTGTAATGTAAACAGCATTTCTGCAAAGGTTTATCTTCAGTAAAATGAAGTAGATTGGAAAATAAGTTATTGTAAAAATAATTTGCATACACACTAATAGGCGATAGAGGGTAGAGAAAGTAATGTGAATGTAACGCATCAGAATTTTTAAAGTGATGTCGCTATTCGGTTGTATCTCCCGATGTCATGCAAAAAAGTTTGGAATTTCAAGGCTGGAATATATGTTATTTCTCCAAATGTTTTCATAGATTAACATGAAGTAGATCGAAAAATAGGCTTTCGTAAGAGTATTGTAAATGAATATACATACATAAATGGTGCCATATAGAGAAAGTCATGTCAGTGTAACGCATCGCACGTTTAATTTCTTTGACGCATTTTGAATAAGAGTTTTTCAAAATTGCTGTATACTTTGCTGTACCTTTTCCAAATTTTATTGATATTTCTATTAGGAAAGTTCTTATAAGAAGCCCTTCTTAATGTAATACCTTAACTGGATTATTACAAGAATTATTTCCTGAGCAGCAAGTGTTTCATCATGATCGTAGAAAATATTTTTTTTCTGTGTAAACACGGCTGAAAACTGTTTTAGGTGAATGTAATATTCACGAGTTTAAAGCAAATTAGAGCAATTTACTTTCGACCGATTAGTATTTGTTATGGCACGTACTTTCTAGTTTCTAGATGGCGTTGAAGGAGAATTCGTGTCAGCATTGCCAACATCTGAATCCAGCCAGTAAATGTTTTCTCGGAGGTATAGGGCATATTTTTATCGTTTTTACTTTCTCTGCTACTTACCTACATAAATAGAGAAAGTATTTCATTCCACTCAAAAATTTCATGCCGATATTTCAGCAGAAATACACGTTTTGAGTGACTCCCTGAATAAATGAAAATAACTTTTTTTAGAAAAAGGTGAATGTGTATTTGTGAACAGCATAACTCAAAAACAAAGAGTTTATTAAATTCCGAACTTGGTACTTAAGTTCAGTATTTTCCAAGGATGCAACACCAAGATTTTCAACAAAATCCCATCCAATGTAAACTATCCTATAGATGGAAAATTTGTCGTTATGTTTTATTTTTCCAACAATGGCTCTATTTTAATTTGAAGAAGATATTGTCTTTAGTTTAACTGCCCCACGTATGGGAGCCAATTTGAAGAAGATATTGTTCTTGGAGTTTATTTATGTATTTCCCTACACGTATGAACGTCAATTTGAAGAAGATTGTTTGTTATGTAATTTGCTGCTACGTATGAGAAGCCGGTTTGAAGATGTCTTTTTGTTGTTACGCTCCAAGTTTTAAAAAGAATATTACTTAACTTTGTTATTAAACTGCTTCTATGGATAGTATTTATGTTTATATTTGCCTCGACTGCGTCAGTATTGTTTTAGAGACACGTATCTCTTAATCAGGGCGTGGTGCTGTAGCCTTACACAGATTTTAAGTTTAAATTAACTTCTTTTTTATTAATCCTTGACACAAATTAAATATCACTACACTGATATTAAGAGCTGTGAGATTCTTTTATTTAATACTTGCACTTTGTTAACAAGTATACTTAATTTTCGTTTCACACGAATATGTAATATTTCTTTAGAGAACACATCTTCCATCCGGTCACTACCAAGGTCTGCCAGCAAGTGGACATATTTCAACCGTATAAACTTTTAACTTTCTGTATTTCAAGTCTCTGATTGGCTAATCCTAGTCCAATAGAATACCTGCATTTTACTAAAGCTTTTTCTTGCTGTTGATTGGCTATTTTTAAACTCTTACAAAATTTACATTATCGTTGCTCTAATCGTGACTAGTAACATTTAAACTCTCAAACTCATTATTGCCTCATTGTTAGCAACTTTTAACCTATTTCTCACAGCTCTTACATTATTAAATTACGTAATGCATTCACATAATATTATTAAACATGTTTACAATAATATAAGCATATGCAATGACTGTTACATACATTTTACAAATTATTACATACTATTGTTTTAAGCCGGGCTGTTATTGAATTTACATATTATATAATTTAATTGATATTATTCAAGTGTTAAAAATACTGCCTCAAATTAAATAGCAAATGTTTAAAATATTTTTATTTAGGAGTGATCTACCATACAATAGTTTTCCTACAACCCATGCGTAATTTTATTTCTCCTTAAATCTCTATTCTCTACACCTTCATCTGTTAATCCTTTGGATGTCATGTTTCTTCTGACACCGTTCTCTATTTCCTTCAGCTTCCCATTCTAGCACCATTCTTACTAATCTATGCTTTCCCGTTCTTTTCACACCACCGAACCATTTTAATCTTCTCTCTTCTATTATTCCCAATACGTTCTTTTTTACATCTATTATTTCCCGAAATCTTGTATTTCTAATTTTATCGCTTCTTGAGATTCGAGAAGCCCTCCGCCGAAACTCCATCTCTTTTGTTAATCATTTTCTTTCTTGTTACCTATTCACTGTCCACTTCTCTGCCCCATAGAGTAATATACTTAGTACTATTGAATGATAAATACATTTTTTTTCGTTTTATCTACAATGTTTTGCTCCATAATGTCGCATTCAACATTCCAATTGTTTTTCCTCCTTCGCTTATTCTTATTTCTATGTCTAATCTACTAAGGTAGTTCCATCTGCTTCGATGATTGATCCCAAATACTTAAATTATTGACCATTATAATTTCTTAATTGATAATCTCTAATTTTCTACCCGTGTTCACTATTGATGACAACAGAATGAAGATAATTAAAATATCTGAACGACTTAAATTTTATGCGCATAGCCTGTGAAGTCGTTTTCATTCTGAATAATTTGTGTAATTGTTAAACCGTAAGAGATACACAAAGCCTTACTATACAAGATACTTGTATTTAGATCTTGTTAAGACACACAGCTTATGTAAAATAATATTTTTTCACATTAACCATTTCAAACATATTCTTTGTTATTGGTTTTGGATTTTCAAATATTTATACCTTTTTTCCAGCGGTAAGTCGCCATTCGTTCCTTTTTTTTCTCGTGGAAAGATCATGGAATTTCAAAGCCATCATATAGGACCCGCCTTTTTCTTTTTGTGTCGTAAATTTACGGCACGTAAAAGAACCTCAAGCCTGATAAAGAGACCTCTGAGCAAAGTTACCGGTCTTTCAAGCCCAATATAGTATGGGACGCTAAGGACAACAGCAGTTAAAGAGCGCTCATAAATAAAACTCAATTTAATTTAACACCGAGCGAGTTGGCACCGCGGTAACGTGTGAGGGTTACATTTGGGAGGTCCCGATTTCGATTCCTGGCGACCATCTACTCTGACCTTAGGTTTTTCTTGATTTTACCTGGTTGGTAGGCAAATGCTGGGGCGCTTTCTCATCTGTCGGAATTTTCTTTCCATTATTTACTTTTCATTCTGTTTCCTTCTCATCTTTCAGGTGTGCTTCTAGGTTTCGTGGTGTATGGCGGTGCCGAACAGATGTATGCTTACTCCAAGCAAAGAGTACTTAATGTAGTCACTAGAGGGTGGTTGGTCGATGGGTCGCTTATCGCACTCTCAAGCAGCTCTAGCAGTGCATGGATCTTCGAGCCTGGTGCTGTTAAGGACTTCCGCGCGTTTCTGTAACCTGTCTGCCTGCACCCTATAGCCTCTTGTGGTTCCTTCACCTCACTCCTTCCTCCTTGTAGCTACAATAGGTCTATGTAGGTCGCAGTGATAACCTATATCTATACCCAGTTCGTATGTATCTTTGCCAAGGTCGTTTTATGTATGATGTACATGCGTGGTTAATCCTGGTTTCTAACCGTACCCCAATAAAACTCTGGCTCAAAACAACTAACGTCCGAACATAACTAATGTGCGTCCTATTTCCGCATCCTCTGTTACACATTCGGGTGAGAGGGCCCGGCACATATTTTTGGCCACCTGCCAGCATATATATTTGATTTGGATTGAGGATGGCTATCTAAAATCTGATTAAAGAGAGCTTCACACACTATTCACAGAAAATTCAAGATATGCAGTTTATTAATAATGAAAAAATCTGAATCATATGGTATTTTAATACCGGGTGTCGTTTGAGAGGTGTCCAAAATAAAACTTTAATATCTCGCAAACTAATTCATATACACGCGGCCAAGTTACATCACTATGGTCCATTCCAAACCAGAGTGCCTTTCACTGAAAACAAACTCTTTGTATTATCCGCGCGAAAGTAGTTCGCAATCCCCGCCCATAATGTCTGCTTGTTCCCCTCCCACGTGCTTGTTGAACACTATTTAATCTATAAAAAGGTGCCCTGCGTGAGAATCATAGTTCAAAATGCAACCTGAGGTAACAATCGATTTTATAAGTATGCGGCAATGAACATTTTACTTACGTTAATCACAATCCTCGGACAAAATCCGAATCCAAATCCGAATCCTCCGAAGATGACTCAGCTGCCGTATCAGAATCAGAAATACTCTTCAAAATAATGACAAGCTTATCCACAATTCTACAGCACTGTCGCACTTAAAACAAGTTCCCACATTTTATCCTCTTCTATGTTGTATTATGTCTGTTTATATTCCCTGCTCACTTTCGTTACACTTCTCACTGAAACGCCTGTAAAATCCGATATTAGTTTCGCAATATGCAATAATGCAAGTGTCGGGTATTTTTGTAATAGTGAGTTGAATATATGAAGTATTGTTTGTTTTTAGCGACTTTTTAACTGTTTCCCGCTTCTGTGTTTGAACAGTTTATTCGCACTACACGCACCTTCCTCTGCCATGTGAGCTCAAATACCAACAGACTAAATCACAAGATTTGACCTGAGCTGAGCATATGTGTGTTAGTGCATTATGAATGACTGTTCGCTTATCATATTTCCTGTGTTACGCAAATTGTTTATTGGGTACTCAGATAGCACCTCTGGGAATTCATTGCTGCATTTCTTGTATATGTAAGAGAGTGGCAGTCGTGCATGTCGGTTGGTATTAACAAGCAAGATGCTCTCTGCGTTAGCGCAATAGCAAGCGAAAATCATATTTTGTAATCTCTTAACAGCTAGTATATATCCATTACCTTTAACGATGAGTTCTTATGATAACAGCAATAAAATGTGCAGTTCTATACCTTCCCTGCCCTAATATTTCATAATACAATGCATGTATTAAGGAACTACTTACGTTGGCGTAAGAGTAAATTCTTGGATTCGTGACAAGCCGAAGCACATGCTTCTGTTTACATCAGAGGGAACTCTGGTTTGGAATGGACAATACAAAGAGAATCTCTGGCAGTTTTGTTTTTCGTGGTTGGCAATATTGTTTGGTTCTGTTACGCGCAGTTAAAATGGCAACAGTTCAAGAGCAGGTTCAGTGTATTTTGTGGCTGGCAGAGCTGCAATCTGTTACGTCTGGACAACTATATTTTAGACCCCGATATGGACGCCAACCGCCTACGAGGAAGAGCATTCGATTCTGGGACAAGAAACTGAGAACCACAGGTAGTCTGTTACGTGTAAATTCTCCTGGAAAGCCACGGACCTCCGAAGAAAATGTCAATCGCATTAGAGAAGCATTCCAACGAAGCCCGCGTAAATCTGTTGGTGCCGCTAGTTTACAGTTACGGATTCCACGTGCAACAGCGCATGATGTGTTGCGCAAAAGAGCATACAAGATTCAAATGTATCACGCAGCAAAACCTTGACGAAGTTGTACGTATGAACTTCGCATTAGAAATGCTATAAAAGATTGACGAGTCACCCGACTATCTCCATGTGTGTTTCTCTGACGAAGCAACGTTTCATGTTAGTGGAGTTGTAAACAGACACAACTGTAGAATATGGGGCAATGTAAATCCAGATATCACTTCCGAACTGGAGAGGGATATCCCTAAAGTCAATGTATTGCATTGCATAACATGTTGATCGGACCGTCCTTCTTCTTAGAACCGACAGTGACTGGAACTTCGTACCTGGATATGCTGGAACAGTAAGCTCTCCCACAACTACTACATAAAGCTATCTTCCAGCAGGATGGAGCTCCGCCACATTTCAGCCTCATCGTCAGGGAATTTCTGAATAGAGAAATGCCCGGAAGGTGGATCGGCAGGGATGGGCCAACTGCTTGGGCTACTAGGTCTCCTGACTTAACCCCATTAGATTCTTTCCTATTGGTTTATGTGAGAAACATAGTCCACCAGGTTAAGATCAACGATCTTCAGCACCTAAAAGGCCGCATAAGCGACGTCATGGCAACAGTTACACCAAACATGCTCCAGGCTACGTGGAACGAGGTGGAATATCTTCTGGATATTTGTCGTGCCACCAAGGGGTTCCATAATGAAATCTATTGAGGGCGTGATAGTCAGGAAAAAACTTTGATATTTTCCTTTTGCAACATTGTGAGCTATAAATGTATATAATAAATGGTTTGCGAGTTATAGTTTGTTGATTTTGAATACGTTCCATCCGGACACCCGGTATTGTTAGTCTTTTTTAGGAAGTAAAATATAAAGTTTTCCATGTAAAGCATATTTTCAGGTGGAGGATTTACATGCAAACGTTTTTGTTGCATTCTTGGAAGTTTTTGAACTTAGATACCAAGTTCGGTATTTTAACTCGCTTTTCGTTTCTTTTTACTTTCTCTACTAAGCATAGTAAGTAGGGGAAGTATTGTATTCCACCCAAAAATTCTATACCAAGATTTCACCGGAAATATATGTTTTGAGACCCCCTGAATAAAAGAAAGCATTTTTGGAAACATATCCATGTGTGTGTCTGTGAACAGCATAACTCAGAAACGAACAGGCGGATAACCACCAAACTTGGTATTTAAGTTCAGTATCTTCCAGAGATGCGACACGAAGGTTTTCAAGAAAATCCCCCCACCCCAGATTACCCTTTACATGGAACATTTTTCGAGAGTTTTAATTTTTTCAAAAATGGTTCTAACGATTTTGATTAAAATATCATATGTTTAAGATATTTTCATGACAAATGAAATGTATATCTCGAATTTTCTGAGAATGTCTCCAAAAGTATTCTTCATTGTGAACGACTTTTGCAGAACTGGTAAACGATAAAAGATAGAAAAAATGTTACTACACAAAAAATGTGGCTCGCGTTAAAATACACAATTTATGTCATATACATTTTTTTGAGTGAAGCATTTTCGAGATATTGCTTGTTATTCCCTTAAATTTTCCAATACCATACATTTTCTCAAATGGGAATTCGTTATTCATTTTTTTTTGTCCTGGACATACAATGAGAATGGAATACTCCACATAGCAACCGCTCTTAAAACATTTGACTATAGCTTAAAGCCTACCATATTCCCCTTGCATATACAAGAAAATTAGCAATAAGATCAACATCTCGATTAACATGAAGCATATGGAGAATAAGCGTTTGTAAAAATAGTTTGTACAAGAATAGAGAAAGTGATGTGAGTGTAACACATCAGATTTTTTTAATTTATGCTGTTCACATACACACAGACCGGGCCTTTTCCAAAAAAAGGCTTTCTTTTTTTGTTTATTTTACCACAAAACATGCATTTTCAGTGAAATCTCGAAATCTAACTTTTAAGTCGAATACTTACTTACCCTACATACCACAGGTAGGTGGTAGAGAAAGGTTTATTGTTGAGGTCTTCTTTGGAATTCAGAGGAGTGGAAATAAATAAATTACAGTAAGTATAGGCTGAACAATAATTTATTTATATACAAATTAATATGCAGGCATTCATTATTTGGCAGGGAGAAAAGTATCATACAACCTTCAAAGCATAAATGTTAACAGACATTTTTTGTTTTCTCGTAAATACAAAGCACTCATTAAAGAATAGCAGAAAATAAGGCAACGATTTCCCAGTAGAGACGAAAATGTCCCCTTTTTCTAGTTAGTATGTTATAATTCTGAATATTAAACATAATTTAATTGAAATAACTGAAGAAAATTGCAATTATTATCCTAATGACTAAGATAAAGGTGAATGGCTTGTATATTTGCGACGTAGACGTTTCAGACGCAAATTAGGAAATGATATATGCTGAGCTTTTTTATTATTTCTGTTACTATCAGATTTAACATTTTTTTACCTGAATGTTAATATTATAATATTTAATGATAATCCACTTCTGAGTTTGTTCTGTAGTGGTATATGCTTTTCATAGGTTTCTTAACCTAGTTGGCCAATCGGCAACAATGTTGCAACACATACTTTGTTTGTTGAGTACAATTTTAGTGCGCTCTGAAACAGTGTTAACGTTGAAAAGTAAGTGTTTTTGACACAGCTAAAACGTTTAGTTTGCGATATTGTATATAGTACTATTTATTTAAGGTGTCGCAGTCTCGTTGTGTTATCTTATTTGTTGAGCGCCTGTTATTGTTTTACTATTTTTAATTTTGAGTTCTTTGTCCTCCGGCTAGCTATTATTATTCAGTCGATCAAATCTCTTGAACAGGGTGTGTAAACGGAAAGAAGTTGTTACTAAAAGATAACACTGATAAAAGAATTTGTTTTTACACTTTTATTGCCGTCACACTTTATTCATTTCACATAATTGCTCTTGATACACGCCCGACTCAAACTGTTATATTTTCGAATGTAACTATTATCACTTATTTGCCGCACATTATTAATTCGAGTATTTCACATTTTTGTAACCAGCTTTACGACGCGAGGGATTCTGTAGAATTGCGCGACATTTAACCCGTGGATGATTCTGTTGAACTGCGCGACGTTTGCCTTGTGAATTATTTTGTAGAACTGCGCGACGTGTAACCCTTGAATGATTCTGTTGAACTGTGTGACGTGTAACTTGTGAATGATTCTGTAGGACTGGACGTTACCCGTCTCTGGCACGGAATTTATACTCCCTCACCCCGATATGCCTAAACATTATAACAGAACTGTTATTGGTTAATAAAGCGCGCCAACATTAGCGTCTATTTTTATATCCAATCAAAATTACGAACACATATGCTCTAGGGAAGATATTCCCTCCATTTCCAAAGAAAAGCACGCTACTCTGACGTCATTTGTTTGTCTCTTCTAATTGATAATGAACTCAGCCCCTCCTTTCATTGTTACCCGCTCCTATTGTCAGTTTCAGTGAGGCTAACAATGCTTATAATTAACAAACATCTCAAATCATTGTCATACAATAATGTTAATTTACACTACAATCACTCTGGCATTCACAGTGTTGTGATATAAAATACTGCCTCAAGGGATAACATTTACTTCTAAGATAGCGAATGTCATCATTGATCCACTTGGAGTCTACGTGTGATGGATAAACTTCCATATTGGATTATGGCCGGTATCACTATATATATATATATATATATATATATATATATATATATATATAATATATAACACACATACTCTGCATGACTTTTATTGACTTCAACACATTATTGCACGTAATAAAGAACAAATAACATGGTGCTTTACTTATTTTCATGAATATATGTCATATTTTGTCACTTTTGTTCCATATTACTCACACTCAGAAGTTGCATCGCATGCATCTCACCCGTGGCATCATGGGAATGTTGGTTGCGTTGTCTTTCCGCTGCCAACATTTGAAATCCCAACATAGGTGAAAACACGATTAGGGTCCTCAGCCTCAAAGCGTAGCCGAGGGATCTGCGCGTCTAAAACTCGAATAATTAACGTTGGTAGCAATCCCTTTCAAAAGTAGCCTAAACCCGCCAAAAAACGACTATATAACAACTGCGGCATAAAAGGGAGGGTGAGCGGGCAATATATTACCCCCGAAGCAACATCTACTACACCAAAACGTTCCTCATTAACCAAGAATCACTGTGGCTAGCAAAAAACCCCGATTTCTTAAGTTAAACCTTCTATATTCACCATAATCCAATATCGAAGTAGAACTGTTAAATTTAATTATAAAGTTTAGCACCCGGAGGTTTTGGGGACAAAAGCCATAATATTCATTCATTATCTGTTTACCCTCCTCTTATGTAGGACTTACACCCCCCAGAACTTACAAGCGGGTGCCTGGGGTCAGAGGCCCGTCGAGGAGCAGACACTCATGGATCAGACAGAACATCCAGGATGGGTGATCAGCCCGATGCCTGGTATGGGATGAAGGAAGTAGATGAAACGAAACGTTGGTGAAATGGATGAAAGGAAAGGTGATGATGGAGCATTGGTGGAATGAATGGCGGGGGAAACCGGAGAACCCGGAGAAAACCCGCCCAGACGCCGCTTCGTCCACCACAAATCCCACATGCAGGTCCCTGGGATTGAACCCGGGCCGCCTCGGTGGGAGGCGACCGGTCTAACCACACGGCCACGGCGCCGCCCAAAAGCCATAATACATTTTCAAAAAAACAGAAATATTTCAACGCCCATGCGTCACGACGATTCCGTCATAAGAATACATGGGAGTCAGGAAACGATCGCAAGACAATGGGTTTGAACTCGTCTTAGATTTTTTTGTCCGAAATTCAATAGAAGTATTGGCCATTAAGATGATAGAGTCATGAACTTGTATCAGGACCAGTTCTGCTCCTTCACGGATGTGTCACTTTTTGCACATTTGTTCCAACTACACTCCACTTGCCTTTCTTGGTTGTCAGGTTTTTGCTATTCAAACGAATATCCTTTTGTTCACAATTCTATCAAGTAACCGGTTCTTTCCGAATGGTGGCTTTATAAAAGACTGTAAAATCTTATTTACATTGTGTAAAATGCCGTCAATGAACAGTTTTTCACACGAATCACAACTCAATTTCACTTGAAATCCAGTTCAGTACTAAATCCGCTATATTCTTTCGTTTTTTCAAATGCTTGCACAACTTCGGTTTGTTTTACAAATTATTATGTGCTCAAATTAATATTTTTTCACAGAATAAGCACCTAAAATTATATAAACTTTTTTTATTATTTTCTTAAAAAAAACTAGCTCTTTGCACAAGAGGAAAAAAAATTATTTCATGGACGGATTTAAACCGCAAAGGTTGAATAAATATAAAAACCCAACTGGAAGCATTTGATAGTAACGTGATGATTTTCGTATCTCTCCAGATGATATAAAAGTGGCTTTAAGAGCACAAAGGTAAGTTGAAAATGTGGTGTAAGGGGTAAGGGAAGGTGAATGCCAGGAAATGTGGATGAAGGTTAATGAGCTGCAAGGAACAAGTGGGTTAGTATCAATTTTAACATTTTAAAAATTTATTTACTAAACTCAGGTTTTGTCACAAAAATGACAACCCAAACATTATTAGGGTAGGTATTACGTATGTAATTAAAGAATTTGGTTACCTGGTGGTAAACTAAATGATTAGCAAGTATCGATTTATTTTACACTGTGATTTACTTTTAATTTATGACACGGTGATCTGCATAACCAGCACATTTCTTCAGATTAATTGCCAGCAATGACCTATGCCACTTTTCAAGCCGATATGAAACTCAATGCTGAAGTGCTCTAATGTTTGGAGTACCTCTTGCATGTATTTGAGTTACATCTTTGTTTCGTAAGGCACTATCAGAACGTCCTCAGCTTTTATAAGTTCACAGTAAAGTGTTTTGAACACAGGATTCCGAGTGTTTAATTCATCGAATTGCTAATAATTTCATTAATTGCCCAAATTTTGCTAAAACCTATTAAATTGGAACTAGTTGGTACTAAAGTATTGAAACATTCCCTTTACTCAAGGAAAGAATATCCGAGACATCGATTTGCTCTTCCGGTTTATATGTAAGCTCCGAGAATTAGGTTGCCCCATTCCTGAGCTACAGAAACCGCTAGACTAACGCGCAACAGAGATAAGCTTGGATTGTTGTTTACAGTGCCAAGCGTGTTTTGTTTATATGCTTATAAAATAAATGAAGGGAGTAATAATTCTGCTGAAGTGGAAAATATTCCTTGGAATTAATAAAGGAAGCTGAAGAACAACCCACAGAAATCTAGAAGACCAAAACAAGATTGGTTATAAGAAATTGCGCACTGATTACCATAAATATAGAGGAAGTCAAGAACTTTTAAAATCAATCTCCAATCTTTGTTTGTAATTCAAGTTTGTAGCTTTTCCACTAGTTTTCATTGATCCAGCAAAGAACGAAAGTTTTGTTTAAGAGAAAACTATAAGCGGCCGATATTAACAATCGGGATGAATTAAATTTATAACTCATATTTGTATATGGATTAATGAAGATTTCGATTCATATATGCATTGCCCACTAGATACAACAGTAAGGCAAATGTATGTGGTCTTAGAGACAAAACGTAATCGTTTCCATTGCCAACTCAAATAAAAAGGAGTCAAAAGGACGATACTGTAGAAGGCTTTAGAATGTTAAGAACGTGTTTGTAATACTAGGTTGAATTAACAGAGCATCTTGTCATTAAGGGAACAATATGCTATGTTAAATCGGCTAAATTCATGACTCATCTCAGAAACTATTTAACGGTGTACGTACATAGCTGAAATTTCTAAATCCTACGTTTATGAACATGTTTTGAAATTTATACATGTATGCAAAATTTCATTGCTATAATTTCAGTAGTTATGAAGTTATTAATTATGTAATTAATTATTTTAATGGTACACAAAAATTGTCCACACCATGAAAATATTAAAATTTTACTGATATCAATATCTATTTTGACTCTAACGAGTATTTAAGAAAATATTTTGGGAGCAAACTTTTATGGTGATGCTTTAGTCTTGAGAAAAAATTATAAACTTATGAGAAATAAAATTTATTACCAATTTTTTAAAATATTTTAATTACTATTCCTCCAATGATAACCGCTAAAGAAAAATCACTCCCAACATTTTTATACTTGAAGGAATTTGAACAAAAAGTGCATAGTGTGAAACATTTTAAACGCGTAAAAATGTAGAAAAACCACAAAGCGAGAAAAACATTTTTGAAATTCTAAACGCTTCTGTGGCCTTGTGTGCTGTAAAATTATTTCTAATCATCAGTGATAGACACCAAGTACAGAATATGAAACTATGGTTCATTCTAAATATTATATCTATAAACAAAGCATGAATTTTTTGAAGAATTTCGCTAACTTTCAGCATGTTTTCCTTAAGATATCAGGGTTTATGAAATTTTTCATTTCTACATAAAAAATGATGTAGATGCATGCCTTGTAGGTACACTTATATACTTTTATACAATAAGAATGTTTAATTAGGAAAACAATCTACTACACTGGGTTCAAAGACAGCATGTAGAGTACTGGAAACATACCTAGAAACAAAACATGGAAAATTATGCAACATCCATGTCTTAGAAGTACTGCTGTCCTTAAATTAAGTAGTATGAGACTCATGGTAGGCTCATGATGACTGGTCATGGGAATTTTAAAAAACATCTGCAGACAATGAGGCTCTCGAAGACCTAATATGGTGTATAGGAGGAAACGCCCTCGCATTTAACATTCCAGTGATAAGATTATATCACAATTTGATTAAGCTTTTATCAGCAATTATATATTTTTACTTTCTCTACTACGTATAGTAAGTATTACACCCAAAAATTTGATACCGAGATTTCACCGGAAATACATGTTTTGAGACCCCCTGAATCCAAAAAAAGCATTTTTGGAAACATGTCCGTGTGTGTGTCTGTGAACAGCATAACTCAGAAACGAACAGTCGGATAAACACCAAACTTGGTATTTAGGTTCATTATCTTCCAGAGATGCGACACGAAGGTTTTCAAGAAAATACCCCCACCCCAGATTACCCTTTACAGGGAACATTTTTCGAATATTTTAATTCTGTCAAAAATGGCTCTAACGGGTTGGATTAAAATATCTTATGTTTAAGATATTTTCATGACAAATATTTTCTGGGAATGTCTCCAAAAGTATTCATCATTGTGAACGACTTTTGCATAACTGGTAAACCATAAGAGATAGACAAAATTTTACTAAACAAAAAATGTAGATCGCGTTAAAATACACAATTTATGTCATATACATTTTTTTTGTTGAGTGAATCATTTTCGAGATATCGCTTGTTATTCCCTTAAATTTTCCAATGCTTTTTCTCAAGTGGGAATTCGTTATTCATTTTTTTTATGTCCTAGACATACAAAGAGAATGGAATGCGCCACATAGCAACCAGCTCTTAAAAGATTTTTCTGTCGCTTAAAGCCTACCATATTCCCCTTGCATCTACAAGAAAATTAGCAATAATATTAACATCTCGATTAACATGAAGCATATGGAGAATAAGCGTTTGTAAAAATAGTTTGTACAAGAGTGGAGAAAGTTATGTGAATGTAACGCATCAGATTTTTTTAAATAACCAAGCATCTTATTAATACCAAAGCAGATCCACAACAACATTAGGAGGCTGTTTTTATCAATATAAAATTTTATTTAGGTATTTTCAATAGTTTCTGAAAAAACGCGTCATTTATACCACAAAATGCCATTGGCAAAAAAAGCTGTTCAAAGCAACAATGGAGAAAACAAACATGCATAGAGAGAAACCAGAGGCTGCCACACTTAGCAATAATACAGTTTGTAGTGCAAAACTTCCTTTAAAAGATGGGCTAAAGTTAAAGTCTCTACTCCAACGAAAGTAGAAGTTAGGATTGTTTCTATGAAGTAGTGGAGAATTCACAGTACACTTTTTAAAAACATATATCTTAAAGGCTAATGGCAAGTTAATCTTTGAGGACAGTACACAGATTGCAAAATTGGATGTTATGGGTAGCAAGTTACCTAAATAATGAAGACGGACATGGAACAAGACGGTTAAGTTATTATCATTTGCGAACATTAACCAGTATTTCAAGTTTGTTTCTTATGAAAGCGTGGATGACATTTACCATATGCGGAAATCGCTGCCCCTTTCTGAGTTCCTTATTTCACACTGAACCAGTTGTTACGTAATAATGATGTCGCGACTACTGTTACGTCATAGCTTGAAGTTTGGCGTGAAATGGAAGGTCGAGGGCGATAGGCTTGGCTGTGCGGGTGTGTCTGTTGGAGGAGAGGGGGGTGGACTGAGAGAAGGCGACGGTGGTGGAGGTGGTGAGTCTTTGACATCTTCGCCACTGGGTGCTGAAGCTGGTGCCGTCGCTGGCGGCGCTGATGGCGATGATGGTATGTCCGCAGCGTCCTCAGGGGATTGTTCCGGTGTTAATGATCCACTAGCTATGCCTGCAAATGACATGTACGGTCTGGGGTATGCGGCGGCCAACTGCGGGTGTTGTCCTGCGGCCAGAGAAGCAGCCCCCAGACTTGAAAGTGACGAGTAAGGTCTAGGGTAACCCACGCCGACCTGGGGGTATTGTCCTGCTATCAGGGAAGCAGCACCCGGGTAAGGTCTGAGGTACTCAGCTGCCACCTGCTGAGGTTGTCCTGCGCCCAGAGAAGGACCACCCAGACCTGTGAATTGCAGGTAAGCAGGTCTGGGATACTCTGCCACAGGGTATGACGGCCCGGTACCCAGCACCACCGCGGAAGGTACGGGAATGGGATGCGGTACCGGTACAGGGTACGGTTTGGGAACAGCTACAGGAACCCCAAACTGCTGACGCACCACGAGAGGCACTGGGTGGGGCACGGGAACTGCCACGGGGACGGGGTGGGGCACAGCAACGGGGTACGGTTTGGGCACGTGGACCGTCACAGGATATGGCTTCGGTACGTGCACGGGGTATGGCTGTGGTACGGCGATGGGGTATGAACGGTGTACTGTGACGGTAACTGGGCGTATTGCGGATCTGGTGGCACTACTTCCGCCTGCCAACCTGTGAAAACAACAAGATTACAGTATAAATGGTCCTGTATAGGCTATGATTGAAAAACAGTATCAGATTTCAGAAATTCATTGCCAAAGCCGGAACTCCTCACTTGGTTAAATATTTTATTGTGCCTTATTCAACTTTAACATATTCTCAATCAAATCAACTTGGTAGAAGGAAATATTAACATTTTGTACGAGGGGTGTCCAATAAGAAATTTTCCCTATTTTATAAAAAACATTACACACAATCGATCATGTTGAAATAATTTTATTTATATTGTACAATCCTTTTGTTACTTTTCTACATAGTCAACATGTTTTTCCAAGCATTTTTGGGGACGTGACACAAGCTTTTCCAAGCCAGTGTTGGATCAATCAGAAGTGAACAGCTGGTTACGAGCACAGGACCCGACTTCTGGTTCACTTCTGATCCATCTTGTCACGATGTTAACATGCTTATCTCCAAGATAATCTTTGAGTCAGGGAAACATGTGAAAATCACTTGGAAAAAGATCTGGTGAATATGGAGGATGCGAGAAAACTTCCCAGTTGAATCTTCTGAGCTCCGCCTGGTTCAAGATTCAAATTGGAAGTTTTCTCGTATCCTCCGTTTTTTACATGTTCCTCCAACTCAAAGGTAAGCACTTTTAACACCGATGATGAAGTCAAACCAGTGAAAAACTGGCTGCGAGCTCAGGATCCGACCTGGTACAACACTGGCTTGGAAAAACTTGTGTCACGGTCCCCAAAAATGCTTGGAAAAACATATTGACGTTGTAGAAAGGTAACAGAAGAATTGTACAATATAAATAAAATTAATTTAACATGATCAATTGTGGGTAATGCTATTTATAAAAAATTACTTATTGGACGACTCTCGTATTTTAAATTTGTTGCCATGACCTGACATTTTTAAAAAAAACATCTCATATAGATCGATAAAAGCTCAGAAGCGTCAGGATTATCTGCCACTGTTAAAATATCTTCAAAAATTCAAAAGAAAACGAAAGCTAACATTAAAATTAAATAAAACCTAAGGAATCTCATACATTTACAAAACATCCTGTCACACGTAACTGGGTGCAGAAAGATAATGCACAGAAAATTGTAGAGTAGAAAAGCAATCTAAAATAAGCATTTTGAGGTTAGGAACCATAATCTTTTTTACTGCATCACATGGTCAACATTAAATTAGTCTCTGATTGTGAAACCTCTTAGATGTAAACAATGCGCACTCTTATACAGTTCTAGTCACTGTCACTAGGTGTGTCTGTTGTAATGGTATGGTAATGTCGTCTTGTTCAGTATAGTACACTTTCTTAATGTGTACCAGTACTCATTAGTTGAGACAGTACGTACACGCTTGTCGTGTGAGTTACATTTCATTTTGATGTTTCATAACGTCAGTTTCAATTACTTCATACAAGTAATACTGTTATACTGCATCTGCGACCCCATGTTTCTAGCCTCAAAGTACTTCGTTTGGTACTGCCTTTCTACACTACAATAATTTCATGCATATCGTTACTTTCTCTACTACGTATAGTAAGTAGGGGACGTATTGTATTCCACCCAAAAATTATATGTAGAGAAAAACAGCTTTGAGGCACCTAATCAAAAAAAAAACATTTATAGAATAAGGTTCGTGTGTGTGTCGGTGAACACCATAACTCGAAAACAAAAATTAGGATAAATACGAAACTTGGTTATTTCGTTCAATATCTTTCAATGATGCGACACAAAGATTTTCAAGAAAACCCCCCTTTACATGGAACATTTATCGAAAATATTTTGATTTTTCTAAAAAATGGCTCTAACGACTTTGATTAAAATATATATTTAAGATATTTTCATGGAAAATAAAATATATATCTTGAATTTTCTGGCAATGCCCCTAAACGTGCTCTGGTAAACCGTTAGGGATAAACAAAAGTTTACTACCAAAAATGTAGATCTCGTTAAAACACAATTTATTTTCATATACATTTGTTTTTGTCGAATGAACCATTTCCGATATATTGCTTGTTATCAATTTGAATTTTCCAAAAATTATACTTTTTCTCAAATGCGAATTCGTTGTTTTTTATGTTCTGGACATGCAAAGAGAATGGAATGCTCCACATAGCAACCAGCTCTTAAAATATTTGACTATCGCTTAAAGCCTACCATATTCCCCTTGCATCTACAAGAAAATTAGCAATAGGATAGTTTCTGCGAATGTTTATCTCTATTAACATGAAGTAGATGGAGAATAAGCGTTTGTACAAGAGTAGAGAAGGTTATATGAGTGCAACACATCAGAGGTTTTAGAAAAAAAGGTCCACATGCGTGTATCTGTGTGTCTGTGAACAACACAACTCAAAAACGAAATGTCAGATAAATAAAAAGCTTGGTATTTAGGTTCAATACATTCCAAAGATGTGACACCAGATTTTCAAGAAAATCCACCCACCCCACACTAACCTTTACATGGAAGAGTTTTCGAAATGTTTGATTTTCTAAAAAATAGTTATAATGATTTTGATTAAAATACAATATATTGAAGATATTTACATTACAGCTGAAATATATATCTTGAATTTTCTGGGAATAGCCTGTGAAGTAATCTTCATTTGGAAGATATTATGTATAGTCATGTATAAGTGGTAAACGTTAAGCGATAGATGAAAACGTACTAAACAAAAAATGTGTATCTCAAGTCCCATCGATTTTCATGCGATGTCATGGAAACAGTATGGAATTTTAAGGCCAACGTAGAGCGTTCAGTTCTTAAACATTTGACTATCGCTGTTCCCTTTGTATCCATAACGTAATGTGTAATGCAGCTATTTATGCAAAGGTTTATTTGGATTAAATGAAATAGATAGAAAAAAAATCTGATGTGTTACACTCACATGACTTTCTCTACTCTTGTACAAACTATTTTTACAAACACATATCCTCCATATGCTTCATGTTAATCGAGATGTTAATCTTATTGCTAATTTTCTTGTAGATGCAAGGGGAATTGGTAGGCTTTAAGCGATAGTCAAATATTTTAAGAGCTGGTTGCTATGTGGAGTATTCCATTCACTTTGCATTACCAGGACAAAAAAATGAATAACGAATTCTCATTTGAGAAAAAGTATAAGTATTGATAAATTTAAGGCAATAACAAGCAATATCTTGAAAATGGTTTATGTATATGACATAAATTGTGTATTTTGACGCGATCTACATTTTTTGTGTAGTAAAAGTTTGTTGCAAACGTCGTTCACAATGAAGAATACTTTTGGAGACATTCCCAGAAAATTCAAGATATACATTTTGTTTGTCATGAAAATATCTTAAACATATGATATTTAATCAAAATCGTTATAGCCATTTTTGAGAAAATTAAAATGTTCGAAAAATGTTCCATGTAAAGGGTAATCTGGGTTTGGGGGGATTTTCTTGAAGACCTTCGTGTCGCATCTCTGAAAGATACTGAAACTAAATACCAACTTTGGTGTTTATCCGACTGTTCGTTTCTGAGTTATGCTGTTCACAGACATACAGACACACACACGGACACGTTTCCAAAAATACTTTTTTTGTATTCAGGGGGTATCAAAACATGTATTTCCGGTGAAATCTCGGTATTGAATTTTTGGGTGGAATACAACACTTCCCCTACTTACTATACGTAATAGAGAAAGTAAAAATCTTATGTATACATTCACATGACTTTTTCTACGCTCTATCTTTATTAGTGGATATACAAACTATTCTTACTAGATGTATCTCGTTAGATTTTCTTTTAGCTAGCAATGTTTCAAAGCTTTAGCCTTACTTACCCTTAATTTTGTATCGATTTCAACCAAATGTTCCGACAAATTTTCTTCAAACTCCTATATACCAAATGTATATTTGCTTCATGACAATGCGTCAATAGTGCTCCCAGTTTCGGGCGCACCTAAAAATAACTTAAGTCAGTAAATGTAGCAAAGCGAAGTATCTTTGTTGCTACTGCATACTTACAGATTTGGATCTGGGCTGTGATCTTGCACTGTTGCTGGCAGGCCTCTTTTTTCGTTCTTCCTTTCTTTTACCTCATCCCCGTTTGTAGAAACTACCGCTAGCAGCAGTAGTATCAGGCTCTGAAAGAGTAAATATGCTTTATGTCAAATAATGGACGTTTTAATATTTCTACCGCTTACTTAAGACAGAGGAAGTATTTCGTTCCATCCCAGCATTCCATACCGGCATTTTGAGGCTCCTTAAACCGTTTCTTAAAAATGTACATATTTTTACAGAAACGTCTACAACGCTATGATTTTCTGTAGCCAGTCAACTCTCGAAATACCTATTCTATTACTAGAGAGCTGTGATTAATGGTTATTTTTCAGTCAAAGTTAAAGGTATATGTGATGGAGGAGCCCCCAACCGGGGCAGAGCATCCCACGTAGGCCTATGTTGCCCTTTGTGCTTCAAACGTGGCAGGGAGGGTTAAGGGAGAGATCCGAAGGGCGACCAGGTCGGGAGACGACGTGCACAAGCAAGGGCGGGGTCCCTAACATTTCCAGATACACCCAGGGAGACATCTTCACAAAGCGCACCTCCACCACCCAGCCGCAAGACGTCGAATATCGCCTGTTCCTTAACCCTGAAACAGATGACGATGAAGGAAATGAGCAGGAAAGTCGTAGTGGCCGGGAATCGAACCGTGGAGCTCCCGAATCAGCTCAGTGTTACCACAGAGCCATCTCGCTCGGTTTATTTTTCAGTAACAATTCCGATCGTTCCGATTCAAAAAAAAATCTTATTTGTTACACTCACATGACTTTCTCTACTCTTGTACAAACTATTTTTACAAACGCTTATTCTCCATATGCTTCATGTTAATCGAGATATCGAGATGTTAATCTTATTGGTAATTTTCTTGTAGATGCAAGGGGAATATGGTAGCTTTTAAGCGATAGTCAAATATTTTAACGCTGGTTGCTATGTGGAGTATTCCATTCTCTTTGCATGTCCAGGACATAAAAAAATGAATAACGAATTTGAGAAAAAGTATAAGTATTGGAAAATTTAAGGGAATAACAGGCAATATCTCGCAAACGGTTCACTCAACAACAAAAATGTATATGACATAAATTGTGTATTTTAACGCGATCTACATTTTTTGTGTAGTAAAATTTTGTCTATCTCTTATTGTTTACCAGTTATGAAAAAGTCGTTCATAATGAAGAATACTTTTGGAGACATTTCCAGAAAATTCGAGATATACATTTTATTTGTCATGACAATATCTTAAACATATGATATTTTAATCAAAATCGTTAGAGCCGTTTTTGAGAAAATTAAAATTTTCGAAAAATGTTCCATGTAAAGGGTAGTCTGGGGTGGGGGATTTTCTTGAAAACCTTCGTGTCGCGTCTCTGGAAGATACTGAACCTAAATACCAAGTTTGGTGTTTATCCGACTCTTCGTTTTTGAGTTATGCTGTTCACAGACACACAGACAGACACACAGACACACAGAAACACAGACAGACACACACACGGACATGTTTCCAAAAATGCTTTTTTTTGGATTCAGTGAGTCTCAAAACATGTATTTCCGGTGAAATCTCGGTATCGAAATTTTGGGTGGAATACAATACTTCCCCTACTTACTATACGTAGTAGAGAAAGTAAAAAATGAATTACGAATTCCTATTTGAGAAGAAGTATTGGAAAATTCAGGGAATAACAAGCAATATCTCGAAAATGGTTCACTAAAGAGAAAAAAATGTATATGACATAAATTGTGTATTTTAACGCGATCTACATTTTTTGTGTAGTAAAATTTTGTCTATCTCTTATGGTTTACCAGTTATGCAAAAGTCGTTCACAATGAAGAATACTTTTGGAGACATTCTCAGAAAATTCGAGATATACATTTCATTTCTCATGAAAATATCTTAAACATATGATATTTTAATCAAAATCGTTAGTCATTTTTAAGGAAATAAACATTTTCGAAAAATGTTCCATGTAAAGGGTAATCTGGGGTGGGGGGATTTTCTTGAAAACTTTATTGTCGCATCTCTGGAAGATACTGAACCTAAATACCAAGTTTGGTGTTTATCCGACTGTTCGTTTCTGAGTTATGCTGTTTACAGACACACAGACGGACATGTTTCCAAAAATGCTTTTTTTTTGGATTCAGGGGGTCTCAAAACATATATTTCCGGTGAAATCTCAGTATCGAATTTTTGGGCGGAATACAGTACTTCCCCTACTTACTATATGTACTGGAGAAGTAAAAAAAAAAAAAAAGTATACATATATATTTAACCGTTTCAAAATAACAGTCAAGTAGTTCACGAACGTTTTGTGCATAAACCTAAGAGTAAGATACTCTTGGTCCACTATTACTTGCCTGACTCGGGTTCTTTCGCCTCAAGTCGAGATTCTTCGTTCCGGTATGGGAAGATGATGCTTATCTCCCTTCCACCACACGCGAGCCAATTCATAACATACTGTTAACACCAATATAATTTTTACTTTCTCTACTATGTACATAATAGAGAAAGTATTGCATTCCACCCAAAAATTCAGTACCGAGATTTCACCCGCAATACATGTTTTGAGCCTCCCTGAATCCAAAAAGGGTCAGATAAAAACCAAACTTAGTATTTGAGTTCAGTATCTTCCAGGATGCGACACGAAGATTTTCAAGAACATCCTCCACTCCAACTTCCCTTTACATGGAACATTTTTCGAATATTTTAATTTTCCCAACAATGTCTGTAACGATTTTGATTAAAATTCCGCGTATGAAATATATTTGGAGTACAAGTAAACTGTATGTCTTGAATTTTCTGGGAATACCCTTTGAATTCCATTCTGAAGAAACTTTGTATAAACTTGTATAACTGGTAAGCCTTAAGCGACAGACGAAAATGTATCCTACAAAAAATGTTGATCTCTTTTTTACTTTTTCTACCTCATATAGTAAGTAGGGGAAGTATTGTATTCCACCCAAAAATTCGATACCGAGATTTCACCGGAAATACATGTTTTGAGAGCCCTGAATCCAAAAAACAACCATTTTTGCAAACATGTCCGCGTGTGTGTGTGTGTGTGTGAATAGCATAACTCAGAAACGAACATTCGGATAAACACCGAACTTGGTATTTAGGTTCAGTATCTTCCAGAGATGCGACACGAAGGTTTTCAAGAAAATCCCCCATCCCAGATTAATCTTTACATGGAACATTTTTCGAAAATTTTAATTTTCTCAAAAATAGCTCTAACGATTTTGATTAAAATATCATATGTTTAAGATATTTTCATGACAAATGAAATGTATATCTCGAATTTTCTGGGAATGTCTCCAAAAGTATTCTTCATTGTGAAGAACTTTTGCATAACTGGTAAACCATAAGAGATACACAACATATTACTACACCAAAATGTAGATCGCGTTATAATACACAATTTATGTCATATACAGTTTTTTTGTTGAGTGAACCACTTCGAGATATTGCTTGTTATTCCCTTAAATTTTCCAATACTTATACTTTTTCTGAAATTCGTTATTCAATTTTGTTTTGTCCTGGTGATGCAAAGAAAATGGAATACTCCACATAGCAACCAGCGTTAAAATATTTGACTATCGCTTAAAGCCTACCAATTCCCCTTGCATCTACAAGAAAATTACCAATAAGATTGACATCTCGAGATCTCGATTAACATGAAGCATATGGAGAATAAGCGTTTGTAAAAATAGTGTGTACAAGAGTAGAGAAAGTCATGTGAGTGTAACACATCAGAATTGTTTGTCTTGGATATACAAAGAGCATTAATCTGTCGCAAAGAGAATGATGCTGCACCTAGCAACCAGCTGAGATATGTCTATGCTTAAAGGCTACTGTATTACTATATTGCCCTTGCAAATACAAAACAAGGGGAACATTGTACGCCTTAAGCGATAGTCAAATATTTTTAGAACTCGTCGCTATGTGTAAAATGTAATTCTCTTTGCATATCAAAAGAGCGTTTCTGCAAATGTTTATCTCGATTAATATGAAATACATGAGAATAACAGTTTGTAAATATAGTTTGTAGAGAAAGTCATGTGAGTGTAACACATCAGAAATTTTTATTGTGGCATAATCCGTTTCTGATATATCCATTATTTGAAGTTCGAATTGTTCAATACTTATTCTTTTGAAGTCCCATCGATTTTCAGTTGTTTCTCGCGATGTCATGGAAACAGTATGGAATTTTAAGGCAGTGTATAGCGTCCAGTTGTTAAACTTTGGACTATCGCTCTTCCCTTTGTATCTATAACGAAATGTGTAATGTAACTACTTTTGCAATGGTTTGTTTGGATTAAAAATAGTACATAGAAAAATAAGTTTTAGTAAGAATATTTTGTAGACTCACTAATAAAGATAGAGGGTAGAGAAAGTCACAGGAATGTATCACATCAGATTTTTACTTTCTCTGCTGTTTACCTGTAGTAGGTAGAGAAACTGTTGCCTTCCACCCAATAATTCGATACGTATATTTCACCGAAAATACGCGTTTTGAGGTCCCAAAATCTAAGAAAACCGTTCTAGTAAAACATCCGCGTGTGTGCGTGTACATGAACAGCATAATTCAAAAACGAAACCTCGGTTGAATATTAAACTTGCTAACTGGTGGAAAATATTTCGTTGCTTTTTATTTTCTCAAAAATGGCTCTTAACTGCTTTGAATAAAATACCATATGTTAAAGATATTTGTTTGAGAACTAAAATGTATATCTTAATTTTCTGGGAATAGCCTTTTAAGCCCTCTTCACTCTGATTGTGTTTTGTATAACTGGTAAGAGATAGACAAAATCTTACTGTTCAAACGGATAGGTCTGGTTAAAGCACAGAATTTATGAGATATTCTTTGTTATAGGTTTGAACTTACAAATACTTATACTTTTTTCAAATGGTAAGTCGCTATTCGTTTTGTTTTCTCGTGGTGATGCAAAGAGCATGGCATTTCAAAGCCACCATGTAGCGATTCGATGTTTTTTTAATAAAAATTGACTATCACTTTGGCCTACTGTATCCGTCTATTTATCAACAAAAATTATACCTAGGAATAGACCTATGTAGGAATAGTTTATACGAGGGACACTATTTATGTTTTGAGCCTTGGCAACCCGGACGTTTCCAATGGAAAGTTTGACATTTTTTACCATAATCTACTTCAAACATTTTGTCAATAGAGCGTCATTTGTTTTGTTTACACTAACTTGAAAATTGTGTGTCAACAAAGACATGGAATTAACTCGTGAAAATGTTTTTGCAATGATTTATTACGACTTTCGACGTGGATTATCAAGACAAGAGTGCATCGATCAACTAACTTCCACATTTGGCGACGAAGTTCCATTCTTTGCCACTGTGAAACGCTGGTATAACGAATAATCGTGGCCGCCGTTCGCTCAATGATGAAGTTAGTGAAGGTCGTCCAAAATCAGTTGTACCAGAAAACATTGACACTGTGCAAAAACTAATAATGAAAGATCGTCATGCAACATATTGTGAAATTGAGGCAACCCTAGGCATTAGTTCCACCAGCATATATAAAATATTGCATGATTATTTAGCCGTGAAAAAGGTTTGTTCTCGTTGGATCCCACATAATTTGACGCAATCTCAAAAAGATGCTCGTGTTGATTGGTGTACAAAAATGCTCAAGAAATACGATGGCGGTGCCTCAAAAGACGTATATAATATTGTAACAGGTGACGAATCATGGACCTATGCGTATGAGCCGGAACGTAAACAGCAGTCGACTGTATGGGTGTTTCAAGATGAAGCAAATCCAACAAAAGTTGTTCGCACTCGAAGCACTTCGAAGCAAATGGTCGCCTGCTTTTTCAGCAAAACTGGCCATGTGGCAACAGTGCCTTTAGAGGAACGTAAAACGGTCAATGCCGAATGGTACCAACCATTTGTTTGCCGGAAGTCTTCGGTGAAGTAAGGAAAACCAACAATAACCGTAGGATCGTTCTTCATCAAGACAATGCGAGCGTACACACATCTCATCTAACAACAGAGTATTTGAAGGCTCAAAAACTCGAATTGATGGGTCATCCGCCATACAGACCTGATTTGGCACCCAATGACTTCTTTTTGTTCCCGAACATCAAGAATAAATGGCGTGGACAACGATTTTCGTTGGCAGAAGAAGCCGTTGATGCCTTCAAAAACCATGTTTTGGAGGCGTCTCAAGAACGCTGGAATAAATGCCTTGACAAATGGTTCAAACGGATGCAAAAGTGTATTGATCATAAAGGAGAATATTTTGAAAAAAAATAAAGCAGTTTTCAATCAGAAATTACTTTGTTTTAATTATTAGGCTGAAAATATAAATAGTGCCCCTCGTAAACCATGGTTTTCCGGAAAACGGAAATTTCGTGCAGAATGAGAGGATGAGTTATTTTGCTGCGCAGAAGGAGGACACTATTTTCTTTGTTATTAATAGTCATAATTAATTATCTGTACAATAATGTAAGTGTTACTGCAATTAACAAACTGAAAATGTGTTAATACATTCCCGGTTTAGGTGACAAGGTGTCGGGATGGGGTGTTACAGATTTTATTTATTTATTTGTGCAGGAGGCGAGAATGTGAAATGTTTAATTTGCTCAAAATTATTACATGACGTACTTAGAGGCAACATCCAAAGACACTATGTTAGATGTCATGCTTCATATGGGGAAATTTAAGATATGTGTTGCACGAGGAAGTTATTGTAGATGACGATGGTTATTATTATTATTATTATTATTATTATTATTATTATTATTATTATTATTATTATTATTATTATAATATTAATTTTATAAATTGAACGTGCGAAATTATTGCAGGAGTTACCTTTAAAGAACATTGTACAGAAAGTCCCGAACATTAATGACTGTAAATACAAAACAAAATATGCTAATTACATACCTTGAAGCTCGCTCGATCCCTAAAGCGTTTTCAAGAGGGTGAATTTCTGAAACTATATATGCCTGACAAAAGCTGTGGAAATTATGTCACTTTAAGAACATCCCAATTTTAATAATATTAATTTATCTCGAAGAACATTACGAGGAGAGTGAAAAACCTTTCAAAATGTAGAAAGTCAACTTAAATACAATACAGGGTTACTCAAAAAGAAGGAACAGACTTTACATATTTATTTCTAATGAACGACAACAGATGGCGACACATGATATACATCACTGAATAGAGAAAGGTTCAAAATGTTATTTTGTGTTCAAAATGAGCACCATTTGTTATGCGTTTGCATACGCAACCATCTTCTACGAATTTATTGTATCAGTTGTAAATTTTTTTTATGATGAGGCGGCTCGTTGTTGAACTTACAACGAAATGCACGCTACAATGAAACAATGGATTCACTCTTTGCATAATGCAGCACACAAAACGACTTTCCTGTGGCGTCGTCATTTTCTCGTAAACAAACACAGCGTCGTTGTAGGCACTGAATAGAACTAATAGGTGGGGCTTAAAACTTTGAACTTTCCTCTAGTCAATGATGTGTCGTGTGTGTCGCTATCTAATGTCATTCATTAGAAATAAATATGTAATATCTGTTCCTTCTTTTTGAATAACCCTGTATAATAGTGAAGTAAACTGTTATAAAACGTCACTGTAGGAGCTCTATAACTGTAATTCCCCCTTCCCTCGGAGCAATGGCTTACTTTCGTGTTTCTTGTGAGGGTTGCGTTGTGTTGTGTTGTCGACGCAAAACTCAACTTCTGCTCACCTCTGGTTTAGATTGAATAGAGAAAGTCGTGTGAATGCAAGACATCAAATTTTGGTTTTGAGTTCTGCTGTCCACAGACACACACGCCCGCGATGTTCTTTAGGGGTTTAGGGACTTCAAAACATGTTTTTATGTGAAAACGCGTAATTGAATTTTTGAATGGAATAGGGTACCTCCTCTAGTTACTATAGGCAAGTGGTAGAGAAGGTAACTAATGAACTTTCAATTTTTGCAAACGCTTGCCCTTCCCCAAAACGATTATCACCGCATTTTTAGCGGCTTAAAATTAAATTTGAAGAATGTTTATTTTAGAAGGAGGAGGAGGAGGAGTATTATATTTTGCCCCACGCTTTGAGAGCCAATTTGAAGAAGGTTTGTTGCTGCTACCTATGGAAAGTCAGTTTGAAGAAGATGTATTATATTTCGACTGTTGGGGAGCCGAACTTGAAGTAGTAGCAACCGCACATATGGTAAAAAGTTTCCAGTAGCCTTCGCCCCAAGTTTAAAAATATTAACTTTGTAATTTTGACTGTTTCTTTAAATATTATATATTTATGTTTGCCTCGGTGCGTCAGTATTATTGTTAGAGAAATGGATTTCTTTGCAAGGCGTGGTGCGGCTGAAGAATGTAGGCTTGCACGGATTAGAATTTTTAATTCAGTCCTTTTTATTAATTCTTGACACGATTTAAATAACACTTCACTGATATAGAGAGCTGTAAGATTCTTCTATTAAATACTTGCACTTTTTAAACACGTAAACTATTTTTCGTCTAACACTGAATACGTATTAAACTTCTGGAGGACGTGTCTCGCGTCCGGTTAGTAATGCTGTCTACAAGCAACGCGTCCAGTTATGAGCGCTGTCTACAGGCAACTGACTTGATTTCTACCGCCTAAATTTGTAAATTTCTGTATTTCAAGTCTCTGATTGGCTATTCCTAATCCAATAGAATACTTTTATTTAACTTAAGCTTTTTTTCTGATTGTTGATTGGCTATTTTATAAACTGTGACAAAAATTGCATTATTGTTGCTCCAAGAATGACTAGTAGCATTATTACACTTTCTTACTCATTATTGCCTCAAGGTTACCTCATTGTTAGCAACCTTTAACTTATTATTCTCACAGCTCCTACATTATTAAATTACGTAATACATTCGGATTATTACATGTATACAGTAATATAAACATGACTGTAATATACATATGATTTAAGGCGGGCTGTTATTATATGTTTTTATTATATAATTTGACTAAAATCATTTAAGTGTCAAAAATACTGCCTCAACTTAAACACTATTTTTCAGAGAAATGTTCGTAATATTGGAATATAAGTCACAGCTCGAAGAAGAACGATCCAAAAACACACGATACCCCGCAAAATTTAAACAAAATACAGTAGTTACCTCGAATTTCTTGAAACACTGCATCTTCACACTATAAAGTCATAACACCGTGACTTCCTCACTTGTTCTGTTCCACTAGCACCATTTCGGGGTAATATTTATACACGAGGTGGTCCTTTCTCCGTTCTTGATCACTGCTATCATCCTTCTTTCACCCTCAGTCACGACGCTTCTTTGTTTTCCTTAATTACTGAATTGCCATCACATGCTTGCAAGCCTGCTAGAGATGAGATTAAAAGCCTTATCCCACCAATGTTGACTCTCTTTTATATTCCTGACCTATTATCTAAGAAACTGTTTCAGATATTAGCCTGAAACGTTTACTTGATGTAGATATATGCCTTTTAAGTTCACCAATAAACTTTTATACAAGTTTATTAAAGGTGACAGGCATTTTCTCTCGTCACTTTTGAAGCCACTTACTTTACCTGCTTTGTTGTTGATTCTGCTACTGTAATCTCGTAGCTCATTCTGTTGTCTCGTATGCCAGCTGCTGCAGTGGTAAGGTATGAGATTTTCTCTCAGGGTATGCGTGGGCGTATTGTTAAACAATAACGCGAATTTAAATTAACTGAGAAATTTATTGTGAACTAATATTTAAGTTATTGAAGCGAGTTGCCAACCGCTTGACGATAAAGAATGAAATTGATTATGAAATTGTAACAACTGAATTATTATACCTGCTAGCTTCTGCAGTATCAAAGTTATGGTTGGAAATAACCGTTTCCGCAATAAAAGAAACTAGAACTAACTTGCCGTGAGTCGCTAAAATGCTTATCGGCGTGACCTTTCGCAATAGCCGCGAAATCTTAATCACTTAAGAGCGTCACTATACGCTTAAATTATCACACGAGCACTACGTACCGGTGCCGGTACCAGAGAGAGTAACTCTCTGATCTAAAATTGCACGTCTTTATTAGTTTTATTTCTGCCTACTTCATTATTCCCCACCAACGTTATTTTTCACGCGCACCCAATGCTAAAAAACCTAAATGTGCCTCTTAACTGTGTTACCAGGGGGCTTGGCTAAAATCTCAGAATCTATGCGCCTTTCTCTTTTCCAGATTTCTGCCAACGAGACCCCGCAAACGTGCTGAGTTAATAACCTAACTGCATTCCTAGTATCTTTAAGCTAATGCGTTTACTACTTCGGCTGATAGTAATGACTTTCGTTAACCTGACTTCCTAATTACCTGTTTTCCGATAAACATTTCAACTAAGCTTATTATATTATACATTTATTTAATATATGAAAATTGTTTATTGAAATTATTTCTCTATCTTATTATTTCTTTCTTTAATTATTTATATATCACATTACGGTATCACATTATATCTTATTAATACCAAAGTAGATGCACAAATGCTAACATTTAATTTAGTTATTTTCAATAGCAATAATAACAATTGAATAGTACCATTTTAATAACAATATCAAATGATTATCTATATTCGAAATTTTAAATGTTAAAATTGCATTTTTGTTACTGTTATTATATTATTGTTATTATCTCATTAAGGTTTAATTTTTTCTAATATTTTTTTTAGATGTACACTGCCGGTCAAATGTTTTTGCACACCATGAGAGTATTGCAGTTTAGCTTGAATTGTTATCTATTCCACGTAAGTACAAAGAACCCAAATATCACTGTTCAGGAACGAAATATAAGTTAAATATAAATTTAAATTTACAAAACAGGTATCACACTAGGTGCTTCTACCTGTCCCGTCATCATCCATCCGTGCCGTGCCACCGATTATTTTATCTGGGCCCATCCCATCCTAATCCACAGGCGAGATTGAGCACCCAGCATGTCTAGCCACACTCCACCAACTGTGTATTTCCAGGCGTGAAATAGAGGCTCTTAACATCAGAGAGCAGTTCAACTCATACTAATTGACTTGCAGATGGAAAAAAGAGCAAATTCAGTCCGTGAGAGTTGCCAGTTGTAATCAAATTAAAAAATCAGCTTCCGCTTTCAGAGATAAATAAAGATCATATTAGAATATTATAACGTAATTAAACAGAGAAAATCAGGTGCTAAAACTACAGAAAAAAATGTCAGCGAAAGGTGTAACGTTATCATTTAGAGTTACAGAATAAAAATACAACGAATTAGCGACACAGCTGTATTAAATGAGAGAACATTAACAACATCGAAACCAATAATAACGGATATTCTCGAAAATTACTCATGTCAGAAAAAAGAATAAAATAAAGGCATAGTAAACCTTGATGAAACAATAAATCCTTCTTTATGTTTACTATCCTATTATTTTCATTAAATTGCCTAGTATTTCATTTACTACCCCGAGCGCCCCAAAACTTTTGAGCGGCAAGTGTTATTCTTTGTTTCTATAATTTATTTTTACTTTCTCTACTACGTATAGTAAGTAGGGGAAGTATTGTATTCCACCCAAAAATTCGATAACGCGGTATTTTTTGAAACATGTCCGTGTGTGTGTCTGTGTGTCTGTGAACAGCATAACTCAGAAACGAACAGTCGGATAAACACCAAACTTGGTACTTAGGTTCAGTACCTTCCAGAAATGCGACACGAAGGTTTTCTAGAAAATTCCCCCACCCCAGATTACCCTTTACATGGAACATTTTTCGAAAATTTTAATGTTCTCAAAAATGGCTCTAATGATTTTGATTAAAATATCATATGTTAAAGATATTTTCATGTCAAATAAAATGTATATCTTGAATTTTCTGGGAATATTTCCAAAAGTATTCCTCATTGTCAACGACTTTTGCATAAACGGTAAACCATAAGAGATAGAAAAAAGTTTACTACACAAAAAATGTAGATCGCGTTAAAATACACAATTTATATCATATACATCTTTTTTGTTGAGTGAACCATTTTCGATATATTGCTTGTTATTCCCTTAAATTTTTCAATACTTATTTTCTCAAATGGGAATTCGTTATTCATGTTTTTGTCTTGGATATGCAAAGAGTATTAATCTGTGGCAAAGGGAATGGTGCTGCACCTAGCAACCAGCTATTAAGATATATGTCTATGCTTAAAGGCTAATGCATTTCTATATTGCCCTTGCAATCACAAAACATAGTACGCCTTAAGCGATAGTCAAATATTTTTAGAACTGGTCGCTATGTGTAAAATGTAATTCTCTTTGCATGTCAAAAGATCGTTTCTGCAAATGTTTATCTCGATTAATATGAAATAGATGGAGAATAAGAGTTTGTAAACATAGTTTGTACAAGAGTAGAGAAAGTCATATGAGTGTAACACATTGGATTTTTTTAGTTAAAATTCTTTGTTTCTCTAGTTTGTTTTTTTATTCATTTTTTGCAGTCTGGATCTTTATGGTCGCCTGTACTGTCAGGGAGATGCTTTAAATTTTAAATAAATAAATAAGTAAATATACTAGGGATGGCACCTCGATTCTATCGATACTTCGATACTCGGTGGTATTGAAGTATGTCTAATACTTTGAGATAAACCTTGGATACTTTTTCGATATTTTAAAATTTTTAAATTTTGCATTATTGAAAGTTGTTGCGTTTAATTTTATGCTAGATAAGGAATGAAAGAAGTCGAGATTTCACGTTATTGCCTCTCATGTGTCCCCAAAGAGTTGCTGGACTATAGTTCTTGATAGAGCTTGACTGCGTTTCCTGTGGGTGAATCGATGCAACATTCATACACTCTTGTGTGTGAATGAAAACATGCAAAACAATGGGGGAAAGAGTAGAGGTTCTTAGGTAACATGCAGCGTTAACTGAGTTGTGTATGAAGGTGATTTAGCTGACGCACTAAATCACGTTTCTGCGATAGCCTGGTTCGGTGGCTCACTCTCAGCCATTACATTTACCTACTCCGGTGATCAAAATATGTGAATCCAGCAGAAGCAAATTAGAACTTTGTGAGCTAATTCAGTGCATGAAAATATTTATTCTTTCCATGCGTTAGTTGAGGCAGTGTTTTTAACACTTAAATGATTTTAGTCAAATTATATAATAAAAGAATATAATAACAGCCCGCCTTAAAGCAATATGTATGTAACAAGATATAAAAAGTGTATATTACAGTCATTGTATATGTTTATATTATTGTATCCATGTTTAATATAGTTATGTGAATGTATTACGTAATTTAATAATGTAGGAGCTGTGAGAATAATAGGTTAAAAATTGCTAACAATGAGGTAACAATGAGGAAAACTTGAGGCAACAATGAATTTGAAAGTTTAACAATATTACTTATGATTTTTGGAAGCAATAATGTAATTGTTGTGACAGTTTATAAAATAGCCAGTCAACAACCAGAAAAAGCTTTAGTTAAATGAAGGTATTCTATTGGAGTAGGATTAGCCAATCAGAAACTGAAATATAGCAAAATTTACAAATCTAGAAGTCAGTTGCTTGTAGACAGCGCTCATAACTGGACGCGTTGGTTGCAGACAGTGTTTCTAACCGGATGCGAGATGTGTCCTCGAGAAGTATAATACGTATTCAGTGTGAGACGAAAATAATTTAAGCGTTAAAAAGTGCAAGTAATTAATTAAAGAATCTCACAGCTCTCTATATCAGTGAAGTGTTATTTAAATTGTGTCAAGAATTAATAAAAAAAGGAGTGAATTAAAAATTATAATCTGCATAAGCCTACATTCTTCAGCCGCATCACGCCCTGTTAAGAGAAACATATCTCTAACAATAATAACTGGACGCAACCGAGACAAAAATAAATATTTAATATTTAAAGAAACAGTCAAATTACAAAGTTAATACTTTTAAACTTGGGGCAAAGGCCACCGGAAAGTACATTTGGGGCGAAGGCTACCGGAAACTTTTTACCATACGTGCGGTTGCAACTACTTCAAGTTCGGCTCCCCAACAGTTGAAATAACAATACAACAACATAAAGACAATAAACCTTCTTTAAAATCGGCTCCCAAAACGTGGGGCAAATAAAAAATACAACAAAACATCTTCTTTAAATTGACGCCCAAGCGTGGTGCTAAAAACAACGTAAAAATAACCTTCTTCATAGTTTGTGTTTACGCAGTCAAACTTGGATCACGAGCGTAGTTTACAGGTATACTGTACGACAAATTTCCATAATATGGATCGAAGATTGTTTAAAAAAAAGTTTTCAGTATAAAACAGTGTTACATGAAAAGAGAACTAATCCTTGACCAACACTAGGGAATATATAACCTGTGGCATTATCAAGATAAAAACATTGCTACCAATTGCAGAATGCCAAAGAGGAGCAATTTTGGAATTAGCATACAATACAAAATTGGTTACATGCATTTATACACAGAAAACTACTAATAAAAATATAATTCACTGAACAAGCTATCGCCTTTACAGTTGTCTATAAAGTGAGTATCGAATATCGAGAATCGAGTATCGGTGCTCAAAAATCAATATTGGTATCGAGTATCGGAAATAGTGGTATCGTTCCATCACTAATATATATACATATACTCCCATCTATTTGCAAAGAAAGAAACCACATGGAAGCTGTCATAGGTATGGGTATCTATAGGTTATACAACGGAGACGTATATCTCGCGCACTCATACCTACATATATCTATTGTAGCTAACACCTCCCAGGGGGAAGCGATGAAGTGAAGGGACCTCAGGAGGCTACAGACCTTAGGCAGAGACGTGCGGAAGTCCCTAACAATTCTAACCTCGAAGATGAAGATCCGACCCACTGCTGGAGCTGCCTAGAAGAGCTATGGACGGCCCGTCGACCAGGCAGCCGCCTAGTGTGCACGGGGAGTATTCATTCCCTTGAGCAAGCATCCGGCACCGCCATACGCCTAGAAAGGATGCAAAGGAATTCGTGATAGATGAGAAACCACCGCAGCATTCGCCTACCGACCAGGGAAAATCACGAAAAACACTAGATCAGAGTGGACGGTCAACGGGAATCGAACCCGGGACCCCCCGAATGCGATTCTCACATACTACTGAGCCATCTCGATCAGTTGGAAGCAGTCACACTTCAAAGTAGTACCAATTTCTAGAGTAAGGCTTCTATAAGTTCAGCTAAATTTAGTTGTCTTCTCTAAAGTATGCAGGAATTATTTTTACTTTCTCTACTACGTATAGTAAGTAGGGGAAGTATTGTATTCCACCCAAAAATTCGATACCGAGATTTCACCGGAAATACATGTTTTGAGACCCACTGAAGAAGCATTTTTGGAAACATGTCTGTGTGTGTGTGTGTGTGTGTGTGTGTCTGTGTGTCTGTGAACAGCATAACTCAGAAACGAACAGTCGGATAAACACCAAACTTGCTATTTAGGTTCAGTATCTTCCAGAGACGCGACACGAAGGGTTTCAAGAAAATTCCCCCACCCCAGACTACCCTTTACATGGAACATTTTTCGAAAATTTTAATTTTCTCAAAAACGGCTCTAACGATTTTGATTAAAATATCATGTGTTTATGATATTCTCATGACAAATAAAATGTATATCTTGAATTTTCTGGGAATGTCTCCAAAAGTATTCTTCATTGTGAACGACTTTTTCATAACTGGTAAACCATAAGAGATAGACAAAATTTTACTACACAAAAAATGGAGATCGTGTTAAAATACACAATTTATGTCATATACATTTCTTTTGTTGAGTGAACCGTTTGCTAGATATTGCTTGTTATTCCCTTAAATTTTCCAATACTTATACTTTTTCTCAAATTCGTTATTCATTTTTTTTATGTCCTGGACATACAAAGTGAATGGAATGCGCCACATAGCAACCAGCGTTAAAATATTTGACTATCGCTTAAAGCCTACCATATTCCCCTTGCATCTACAAGAAAATTATCAATAAGATTGACATCTCGATTAACATGAAGCATATGGAGAATAAGCGTTTGTAAAAATAGTTTGGACAAGAGTAGAGAAGGTCATGTGAGTTTAACACATCAGATTTTTTTACTTTCTCTACCACATACATTAGTAGGTAGGGAAGGTATTGTATTCCACCCACAAATTTGACACCGAGATTTTACCGGAAATAGGTGTTTTGAAGCCCCCTGAATCCAAAAAAATAGCCTTTTTAGAAAAACAGTCGTTGTGTGTGTCTGTGGACGTAATAACTCAAAAACAAAAAATCGGATAAACACCAAACTTTATATTTACGTTCAGTACCTTCCAAAGATGAGACAGGGGATTTTCAATAAAATCCTCCCACTCCAAACTATTCTTTACGTGGAAACTTTTAGAAATCATTTATTTTCTAACAAGTGGCTCAAAAGATGTTGATTAAAATACCACACATTAAAATAACTGTATGGCAAATAAAATTCATATTTTGAATTTTCTGTGATTATCCTATGAAGTTCACTTCATTCAGAAGGAATTTTATGTAATCTTGTTTAACTTGTAAACTTTAAGCGACATAAGAAACGTACTGCACAAGAAATGTAGATCTCTTTAAAACACACAGTTTATTTCGAATAACTTTTTTCTGGCATCAGCTGTTTCCGAGATATTCGTTATTAATGGTTCGAATTGAACTTTTGAGGTCCTTTCGATATTCAGTTGTTTCTCCGATTGTACGAAAAGAGCATGGTATTTTAAGGCAGCGTATAGCGTCCAGTTCTTAAACATTTGACTGTCGCTATTCCTTTGTATCTAATGTGTAATGTACCTATTTCCGGAAAGATGTATCTCGATTAAAATGAAGCCGATAGAAAAATAAACTTTCTTAAGAATAAGTTTTATACTCACTAATAAGCGATAGAAGGTACAGAAAGTCATGTGAATGTACATCAGATTTTTAAAAATATATTTGAAATATAAATATTGCACCTACACTGATAAACTATAGATAAAATTAAAGAGGAAATACCAATTTATAAGACTAAAAATGCAAATTGCATTTTCCCATTACCTCCCCTAAAGCACCTGCAAGAACTCCCATTGCAGCTTCTGCGTTTGTGTGTAAAAGCGCTTATAGTTAGCAATCCACTCATCATTATGTTAATGAGCCAATTACTGCCAGATTCTGTTAGTTTTCAACCACTCAGAGCCCAGATTCACCAACATTTCGTCCGCTTTCCTTCACCTGCCTTAAAATGGTGATAAATAAACAAGGAAACAAACTATTATAGCGGAAATGAAATTTCTTAGAACAGCAAGATCTAAGGCAATCGTCTCATATTCTCATATTTACAGTTAGAAATACGAAGTGTTACATTCACGTACTTTTCTCCACTCCTATTGTTTATTAGTGGGTATATTCTTACGAAAGCATATCTTTCTGTCTACTTAATTTTAATCAAGATAAATCTTTGCAGAAGAGATGTTCCTAGAGCCGGTTCTGTCCCAATAAATTGTGAAGCTGCTTCTTGTTTTGCAAGATCATCAGCTTTTTCATTTCCCTCTATGCCAGTATGACCCGGCACCCAGATGAGGTGAACTTCATCTGTTCTGCCAAGCTTGTGAGCATGTTTAGGCAGTTTAAAACCAGTCCTGACGCTACCTCATGACTACATAGAGCCTTAAGTGCAGCCTGGACATCTGAGAAGATAAAGATCTGTTTACCAGTGTATGCTCTCCTTATGTTTTTACGTATGCATTGAATAATAGTATACATTTCTGTTTGCAAAACAGTAGCATATTCGCTCAAGGAAAAAAAAACTTTTTGCGCCTTGTCTTATACCATATACTCCGGATCCTGTTCATGAGACACATCCTTTGTGCCGTCAAAGTTTTTCAGGAGTTTCCAGAGTTTTATTCGTCCAAATTTCAGGATCAATAATGACCCCGAAGTTCTTTATAAAGTGTTAAATTGGAATTATATAGTCTGACAGCATTTCTAAAGATGCACTTCTTATATATTTCTAATTCTTAGCAAACCTACGTCTGTTTCAGGAATTCTCAGTTGCTTAGCATGTTGCAGTCTATAGCGTGCCTCTTTCATTGCAGCTAAATGCATTGGTATCAGGTTCAAGAGTTCTCCATTATTATAGTGGGTGGAAAAGGTTAAGTGATGTAACAGCGTAGTCACCTTATATCAGCCCGATTTCATAGAGACTCGATAGTGACTTTAGTTTGGATATACTGGCAATATGAATTCTTACTTTTCCGTCAGGCTTCAGGGCGCTTTGATCGTCAATGTAGAATTATCACTCTCTAGATTTTAAATGGAAGACGTGATGTATAGGGTGATCTTTTGGGGTGTCAGAAAAGTAAAACGTTGTGTACAGGATGGACCATTTAAGTTGAGACTGTACAATATCCCCAAAACTAAACCTTGTAGAAAGAAATGCCTTTAATAAAAGTTGCTTAATATTATGGGGGAAAGCAAATGCCATTTGTGGTGGTTTGTTTGGAGGACGTTATGATGGTCATTTTAGGGTCAATTTAAGGTTTTAAATGGGAAACTATATTCTGTATGCTGTTCTCTCATTTAGTTAATCTGTTTATTTTGTGATGAGGAATAAATAAACAAAATAAAAAATGTTGGTTCGCAATTACGAAACGTAAAGTGACTCTCAAATGACCACCCATGGATGGTCCAACCATTCATAAGCGCTCTTCGTACACAGCCATTCAGAATTTAGATGTCCGAAAACAACATAAAAATGTAGGTTCACATTTAAAAATATTCTGATGTGTTACACTCACATGATTTTCTCTACTCTTATAAAAACTATTTTTACAAACTCTTATTCTCCATCTATTTCATATTAATCGAGATAAACATTTACAAAAACGATCTTTTGACATGCAAAGAGAATTACATTTTACACATAGCGACCAGTTATAAACATATTTGACAATCGCTTAAGGCCTACTATGTTCCCCTTGTTTTGTATTTGCAAGGGCAATATAAGCACAGCCATCTCTTAATAGCTGTTGCTATGTGCAGCACCATTCTCTTTGCCACAGATTAATACTCTTTGCATATCCAAGACAAAAAAATGAATAACGAATTCCCATTTGAGAAAATAAGTATTGAAAAATATAAGGGAATAACAAGCAATATCTTGAAAATGTTTCACTTTACAAAAAAAATGTATATGACATAAATTGTGTATTTTAACGCGATCAACATTTTTGTGTAGTAAAACTTTGTCTATCTATTATGGTTTACCAGTTATGCAAAATTCGTTCACAATGAAGAATACTTTTGGAGACATTCCTAGACAATTCGAGATATACATTTTATTTGTCATGAAAATATCTTAAACATATGATATTTTAATGAAAATCGTTAGAGCCATTTTTGAGAAAACAAAATTTTCGAAAAATGTTCCATGTAAAAGGTAATCTGGGGTGGGAGGATTTTCTTGAAAACCTTCGTGTCGCATCTCTGCAAGATACTGAACCTAAATACCAAGTTTGGTGTTTATCCGACTGTTCGTTTCTGAGTTATGCTGTTCACAGACAGACACACACACACACACACACAAACACACAGACACACACCCGGAAATGTTTCCAAAATGCTTTTTTTGGATTCAGGGGGTCTCAAAACATGTATTTCCGGTGAAATCTCGGTATTGAATTTTTGGGTGGAATACAATACTTCCCCTACTTACTATACGTAGTAGAGAAAGTAAAAATTAATTTACTTTAAAATGAGCATCACAACCTCCTCCAAATAAAACACGACTAATGGCATTTACTTTACCCCATAATATCAAGCAACTTTTAATAAAGACATTTCTTTCTACAACGCTTAGTTTTGGAGATACTGTACAGTCTCAACTTAAATGGTCCATCCTGTTTAAGAGGTCAATACACACAGCTCTAAACAGTGTGTTGTAAAATAAGCAGAAAGGATGGAAGTTAACAATGAGCGATGTTTCAGACCTCATCCGCGTGCCATTGCAGCACAATCGTGCATTCAACACTTATCAGCAGAGCAGAATACGCCATACACAACGTGTTAAGAGTATTATTAGACAGTACCCTAAGATGTGTCCATCCATTCAGCAAAAACATGCTCTGACACAGCGCAATTACGAAGCTCATCTCTTGTTTGCTACCATCATGTGTGAGAGGCAGGAAGAAGCAGACGATCAATGGTAAATCGTATGGACAAAGCCACATTTCATGTGAGTGGCCGAGTCAACAAGCATAATCGCATTATTTGGGAAACAACCCACATACGACACATTTCACATATCAAACAACACAATGTCATGGCCACCATTTTGTCTCCTATGCACAAGAGCGCTGCCATGCCATGCGGAGAAGCCCGAAACTTCACTCATTGTTAACTTCCATCCTTTGTGCTTATATTACAGCAAAATGCTCAGAGATGAGTGCATTATCCTGTTATATTATAAGGTTTTACTTTTCTGACATCTCAAACGGATCCCCTTATATTATCTCGATGAAGACTGGAATGTATGTCACTCAATGCTTGTATAACACAAGAGAAGTGCAAATGTACTGCGTAATACATTCATAGCTGGAGGGCGACAGTCATCTGTTCCGGAGCTATGCTCTGTTTCCTGACGGTCAACAATGCACGCGCTCCTTTCACTGGGAGATTATCGGCACATGTGCAAGAATTGGTCTTCCGCGAATTACGGAAACAATCCCGGCTTCACTTTCTCAGATCATTGAGGTGTGGGTGCGACAGCCAGCGTTGCCACCTTAAAAAAATTTGATGTGTTGCATTCACATGACTTTCTCTACTCACTAAACTATTCTTACACAAAGACTTATTCTGTCTACTTCTTGTTAATAAGTGTGTAAACATGTCCTTCACCAGAAGCAAAAATCCCTTTAAATATCTTTGTAGCATCAATATAGGACACCATTCGTTGAAGTAGTTGAAAATAAAGATTTAGGAGTACATTTTACAACAAATCTCAGATTTAACAGACACTTTGAATTAATCGTAACAAAATTGCTAAAATGTCTAGGCTTCATTATTAGAAATTAGTATTACATTTTAAAAAAAGGAAACATTAATTCCACATTACAACTCTTTTGTTAAATAAAATCTCGAATACGCATCTATTATTTGGAATCTTAAGACCACAAGGTATGTCAACTTAATAGAAAATGTACAATCCAAATTTTTAAAATATGTACTATTTAGGTGCACAAATTACGAAATTAGATATATTTAATATTATGGCAAATATATTATTGTTTTATGTACCAAATACAATAAGTAGATTTAAGAAGAGTTTTTCACCCCAAGAGCAAACACAAAAATCCATAAAAATTCACCATTAAACAGAACTGTATATATAACAAACTGCATTATTTTGATGTAGATATTTTCAACATGTCTAAAACTCAGTTCAAAAATTCCATAATCAATAGTTATTTTTTCGTAGATTAATACAAATATTTTAATTATGAATAATTGTATAAATGCCATGCCACCTTCTCTTTTATTTTCTTCTCTATTTGTTGTTTATTCCGTATTATTCTTTTCTTATTTCGTTCCTCTTATCCGGAACCTTTACTGTTATTTATAATTTTTGTTTGTTTCTTCTGTATAAGTTTGATTTATAAATGGTTGTATGTTACTATATTTTTGTAATGAACATTGTAATTGGGTCTGTTAAGTTCATAAAAATAAATAAATAATTTTATATACAGGTATTCTTGTGTCGTCCTCCGTGGTTTAGTGGTTCCATGCCAGCCTCTAGCTCCCGAGGTCGCGGGTTCAAACCCGGCAGAGGGCGATGGATTTTTTCGGGCGTAAAGTAAAGCCGGTTGTCCCATGACGTAGATTTACGGCACGTAAAAGGACCTCAAGCATGATAAAGAGGCCTCTGAGCAAAATTACCGGTATTTTCACGCCCAATATAGAATGGGACGCTAAGGACCACAGCATTAAAGAGTGTCCATAAATAAAACTCAGTTTAATTTAATTTATATATTCTTGTATGTATAAGATGCATACAGTAGGCTAAAGCGACTTTGAAATTCTATGCTCTTTGCATGTCCATGAAGAGTAAAGGAGCAAACGAACATCTTACCATGTGAAAAAAAGTTTGAAATTTCAAACCAAATAACAAGAATATCATTAAAATTGTTAACGTCACAAAAAATTCTGCTTGCCATAAATTGTGTGCTGATCTACATTTTTTGTGTAGTAAGATTTTCTCTAACACTTTCGGTTAACTAGCTATAAAAAGTCGGGCAGAATGAAGAGGACTTCACAACTTATTAGAAAACTCATCGTAAGCATGAAAATATCGTAAGCATTTGTCATGAAAATATCTTAAAATAGGGCATTTCAACCAAAATATTTGGAGCCATTTTTGAGAAAATAAAAAATTAACATCCATTTTCCATGTAAAGGTGAAGTAGTATTGTTCTTGGAGTTGTTGTTTAAAGAGCTACTGTTGTTGAAGTTGTTTTTTGTTGTTGTTGAAGAAGTTTGCACCACGTTTTGGGCGTTAATTTGAAGTAGATATTGTCTTTACGTTGGAGTTACTGTTGTTGGAGTTTGCACAATTGGGCGTCAATTTGAAGAAGATTGTTTGTCACGTAATATGCTGCTACGTATGTAAAGCCGATTAGAAGTTGTATTTTTGTTGTTAAACTACGTAAATAGAAACTTCTTCAAGTCTGGTTCTATAGATATTATTTATGTTTGTTTTTGCCTCGGCAGCGTCAGTCTTACTTTAGAGACACGTTTCTCTTAGGCAGGGTGCGGTGCGACAAGAATATAGGCTTACACAGATTTTAAGTTTAAATTCAGTTCTTTTTATTACTTTCTCTACTACGTATAGTAAGTAGGGGAAGTATTGTATTCCACCCAAAAATTCGATACCGAGATTTCACCGGAAATACATGTTTTGAAACCCCCTGAATCCAAATAAAACATTTTTGAAAATATGTCCGTGTGTGTCTGTCTGACTGTGAACAGCATAACTCAAAAACGAAAATACCAAACTTGATATTTAGATTCAGCATCTTTCAAAGGTGCGATACGAAGGTTTATAAGAGAATCGCCCACCCCAGACTACTATTTAATGAAACATTTCTTATTTGTTTGAACTTTCCAATACTTTTCTAAAATTGGAATTCGTTATTTGTTTGTTTTGTTTGTTTTTTTTTTGCCCTGGTAATGCAAAGAGAATGGAATACACATAGCAACCAGCTCTTAAAAGATTTGACTATCGCTTAAAGCCTACCATATTCCCGTTGCACACACAAGAAAATTAGCAATAAGATAGTTTCTGCAAATGTTTATCTCGATTAACATGAAGCATATGGAGAATAAGCGTTTGTAAAAATAGTTTGTACAAGAGTAGAGAAAGTCATGTGAGTGAAACATATCAGATTTTTTTACTTTCTGTACCATGTCCGTAGTAGCTATATAAGGTGTGGCATTCCACCGAAAAATTAGATACCGAGATTTCACTAGAAATACATATTCTGAGAACCCCTGAATCCAATAAAAGCATTTTAGAAAAAAATGTCCATATGTATTTGTGTGTGTGTCTGTGTCTGTGAACAGCATAACTCAAAAACGAGCTGTCGAATCAACACCAAACTTGGTACTGAAGTTCAGTATCTTCCAAAAATACGACATAAATACTTTTAAGAAAATTCCCCACTCCAAACTACCCTTTACATGGAGCATTTTTCGAAAATTTCTCTTTCCTAAAATGGTTCTAACGATTTTGATTAAAATGCCATATATTAAAAATGTTTACATGAAAAATAAAATGTATATGTTGAATTTTTTGCGAATAGCCACTGAAGTCCTCTTCATTTGAAAGGAATTTTGTATAACCTTGTGTAACTGGTAAACGTTAAACTATAGATGAGAACGTACTAAACAAAAAAAATCTGATGTGTTACACTCACATGACTCTTGTACAAACTATTTATACAAACGCTTATTCTCCATCTACTTCATGTTAATCTAGATAAACATTTGCAGAGTCTATCTTATTGCTAATTTTCTTGTAGATGTAAGGGGAATATATATTTACAAGGGCAATATAGAAATACAGTAGCCTTTAAGCACATACATATCTCTTAATAGCTGGTTGCTAGGTGCAGCACCATTCCCTTTGCCACAGATTAATACTCTTTGCATATCCAAGACAAAAAAATAAATAACGAATTCCCATTTCAGAAAATAAGTATTGAAACATTTAAGGGAATAACAAGCAATATCTCGAAAATGGTTCACTCAACAAAAAACTGTATATGACATAAATTGTGTATTTTAACGCGATGTACATTTTTGTGTGGTAAAATCTGCTCTATCTCTTATGGTTTACCAGTTATGCAAAAGTCGTTCACAATGAAGAACACTTTTGGAGACATTCCCAGAAAATTCAAGATATACGTTTTATTTGTCATGCAAATATCTTAAACATATGATATTTTAATCAAAATTGTTAGAGCCGTTTTTGAGAAAATTAAAATTTTCGAAAAATCTACCATGTAAAGGGTATCCTGGGGTGTGGGGATTTTCTTGAAAACCTTCGTGTCGCATCCCTGGAAGATACTGAACCTAAATACCAAGTTTGGTGTTTATCCGACTGTTCGTTTCTGAGTTATGCTGTTCACAGGCAGAAACACAGACAGACAGCCAGACACACACACGGACATGTTTCCAAAAAAATCTGAAGTGTTACACTCACATGACTTTCTCTACTCTTGTACAAATTATTTTTACAAACGCTTATTCTCGATCTACTTCATGTTAATCGAGATAAACATTTGCAGACTCTATCTTATTGCTAATTTTCTTGTAGATGTAAGGGGAATATATATTTACAAGGGCAGTATCGATATACAGTAGCCTTTAAGCACATACATAGCTCTTAATAGCTGGTTGCTAGGTGCAGCACCATTCCCTTTTCCACAGATTAATACTCTTTGCATATCCAAGGCAAAAAAATGAGTAAGGAATTCCCATTTGAGAAAATAAGTATTGAAACATTTAAGGGAATAACAAGCAATATCTCGAAAATGGTTCACTCAACAACAAAAATGTATATGACATAAATTGTGTATTTTAATGCGATCTATATCTTTTGTGGAGTAAAAGTTTGTCTATCTCTTATGGTTTACAAGTTATGCAAAAGTAGTTCACAATAAAGAATACGTTTGGAGACATTCCCAGAAAATTCAAGATATACATTTTATTTGTCATGAACATATCTTAAACATATGATATTTTAATCAAAATCGTTAGAGCCATTTTGAGAAAATTAAAATTTTTAAAATATGTTCCATGTAAAGGGTAATCTGTGTGGGTGGGATTTTCTTGAAAACCTTCGTGTCGCATCTCTGGAAGATACTGAACCTAAATACCAAGTTTGGTGTTTATCCGGCTGTTCGTTTCTGAGTTATGTTGTTCACAGACACACACACACACGGACATGTTTCCGAAAATGATTTTTTTCGGATTCAGGGGTCTCAAAACGTATATTTCCGGTGAAATCTTGGTATCGAATTTTTGGGTGGAATACAATACTTCTTCTTACTATACGTAGTAGAGAAAGTAAAAAAAATGTGGATCTTTTTAAAACATACCATTTATTCCAAATAACTTTTTTGTGGTATAAGACATTTGTAAGATATCCGTTATTAATGATTCGAATTGTTCATTACTTGGTCATTCTCTTGAAGTCTTATCAACATTCAGTTGTTTCTCGCGATTGTATGGGATTTTAAATCAGCAGGTCTTAAACATTTGACTATAGCTGTTCTCTTTGTATCTATAGGGAAATGTGTAATGCAGCTATTTCTACAAAAGTACATTTGGATTGAAATGTAGTAGACAGAAAAATAAGCTTTAGTAGGAATAGTTTGCATACCCACTAATAAACCACACAGGGTAGAGAATGTAATATGCTTGTATTACATCAGATTTTTGATCCTGAATTATTATGGGTGCTCTCTGTGCGCGATTTCGTAAGCATTTTTTAAGTAAAACGTTCATTCCATGATCTGCGAGTTGATGAAATTTATTTATTTATTTGTGCTAGCAATCTTCCTTAGAATATGTCTATACATCAGCCCAAGCTGTTATATTGTCATATTCTATCCATATTACTTTCTTTAATTATAACATAAAAATGATAATAATAATAGTAATACCAAATTATAATACTAATATTATAATGATGATAATATAATTACATAACTTAACATCTCATGATGAATCTAATTCACATCTCTTTTTATTGTCCATAACCATTTCTTTTTTACTTTGGACAGGTACTCTCCTACCTTTTTATTATCCTTGTTAAAAATCTTCCTTAAGGCTACTTTCCTGTCCATTTTTAACCATTTCCCATTTATAGCTTGCTTTCTCCAGTGCTGTGTACCTTTACAATCAAAAACGATATGTTCTAAATCTTCTCTTTCCCCACATATTGAACACTGGTTCTCTGGGAACCCATTTCTTATTCCTATTAGTCTCCATACATCTGCTCGTACCCAGGCTATACTTACTCTTTGTTCCTTATTTGAGTTATCCACATACTGTTCTCTAGCCCATACATTCTTTATTAATATATATGATTCCAAGGAACTTTTCTTCCCAATGTTGCTAAATAAATTTTGTATCTCTATATTTTCAAACCTCTGCCTAGCTTCTTTCCAAAGACCCTTAACATTATTTTCCCTCCTTCTCCAAATTTCTCCCAGACCACTATTTTCCAAATTAGTGGATTAAATTAGTATCTACAATTTATTAATACGCTATTAAAGTATTTATTGTGAAATATATTTTTTTTTCAAAATTAAATGACATTTTGGAGCATTTCAAAACAGTAAAAGAATAATAAAAATGAATGTCTCTGGATTAATGTAAAAATAAGCATTAAGTTTGGTGTAGCTACAATGCATTAAACCTAACTGAAATTATGGATTTAGAAACTTTACGGTTAAGTATCCTTAAGTGACTTCTTTGGTTTAATCTAGGAGTTGGCACTGTTGTGGTGAGCATAGCTAGGAACAAGTCCAGCGTCAGATATCGCTGACTTATTTTCTGCCAGGGACTATAAGCTCATGGACAGATAATGGTTTTACTTCAACGGTTATTGCAATATTATCGAAAGTAATTCCTTGCTGAATTATGTAAAGCGTAGGTAATTAGACAGTTGTTCATGTAAAGAGAATGCAAGAGAAAGGGATTATTAAACAGGAAGGTCTTAGACTGGATTACGCCTGGAAGAAGGAAAAGAGAGAAAACATCTAGTAGCTTATGCATGCGTGAAGACAAGCTATGAGAAGTGAAGGGAATAAAATAACAATAGTAAGAACCATATACACATCATGTTATCGTGCTTGCTTCATGTTTAATATATATAAATTATTATTATAATGAGTAAGGTTAACTAAGCCTGCACTCACGAGATGTATCTATATGGCCATCGTATGTACCTTTATGAGAATTCGTGAGTCGCTTGTTTTTATACTAATATAATTTAGTGCATCCCTTCACCCATTCTTCACATCCTCTACATTTCTAAGCTTCGCAGATATATCTCGATTAACATGAAGTAGATGGAGAATAAACGTTTGTAAAAATAGTTTGTACAAGAATAGAGAAAAACATGTGAGTGTAACGCATAAGATTTTTACTTTTTCTACTACGTGTAGTAAGCATTTTTGGAAACATGTCCGTGTGTGTGTCTGTGAACAGCATAACTCAGAAACGAACAGTCGGATAAACACCAAATTTGGTATTTAGGTTCAGTATCATCCAGAGATGCGACACAAAGGTTTTAAAGAAAATCCCCCCACCCTTTACATGGAACATTTTTCGAAAGTTTTAATTTTGTCAAAAATGGCTCTACCGATTTTGATTAAAATATCATATGTTTAAGATATTTTTATGACAAATAAAATGTATATGTTGAATTTTCTAGGAATGCCTCCATTTTCATTGTGAACGACTTCTGCATAACTGGTAAAGCATAAGAGATAGACAAAATTTTACTACACAAAAATGTACATCGCGTTAAAATACACAATTTATGTCATATACATTTTTTTTGTTGAGTGAACCGTTTTCGAGATATTGCTTGTTGTTCCCTTAAATTTTTCAATACTTATTTTCTCAAATGGGAATTCGTTATTCATTTTTTTGTTTTGGATATGCAAAGAGTATTAATCTGTGGCAAAGGGAATGGTGCTGCACCTAGCAACCAGCTAGGAGATATTTCTATGCTTAAAGGTTACTGTATTTTTATATTGCCCTTGCAAATACAAAAGAAGGGGAACATAGTAGGCTTTAAGCGATAGTTAAATATTTTTAGAACTCGTCGCTATGTGTAAAATGTAATTCTCTTTGCATGTCAAAAGACCGTTTCTGCAAATGTTTATCTCGGTTAATATGAAATAGATCGGAGTTTGTAAAAATAGTTTGTACAAGAGTAGAGAAAGTTATGTGAGTGTAACACATCAGACCTTTTTTTCATTTAGAGCATATATATTTACCTGTTTTCGGATTTCCTTATTTCTTTGTTTGTCTAGAAGCTACTGCTCTTAGGAATTTAATTGCTGCTGTTTCTATTCTTTTCCTATTTGTCCTGTTTTCACTTCCATATGTTGCCATTGACACTGTCATTACTTTGTAAAGTTTCACTTGACTTGTTTTTGCCGTCTTGTTGTTTAATGTTCTCCTTATTGCTTCATTCATCTGTCTTAGTTTATTTGGTTTTATGTTCAGATCTTTGTATTTACTATATAATAAATTAAGACCTAGATAGGTAAAACCAGAGACTTGTTTTATTATTTCTTAGTTAACAACTATCTTATATTTTACATTATTTTTCTCTTTAAAAACATTGATTTTGTCATGGCTGTTGAAATATTTAAGTTATATGTTTCCATAATATCTTTCATATATATATATATATATATATAGACTTGCTTTATTTTCAATTTTAACGACATTGTCAATCTTAATTACTGTATTTTTATATAGATTCTGAATTACCTTTATCAGATCACTCGCATATCCTTTTTCTTGCATTATAGTCCATAGTTTGTTTCAGAAAACCTCATCAAAAGCTTTTTCATAATTTAAAAACAATATAAAAGTCGGCAAATTAAATTTCCTTGTCTTCTGCATTAATTGTTCCCTATACTATCGGTACAAGATCGTCTGTTCCTAAAACTACTTTGCTCTTCTTGTAGTAATACTTCACTTATAACATTTAGTCTCCTTGAATGTTTTTTAAATATATTTTATATACTGTCTGAAGGAGGCTTATGGCTCTTTAGTATTCAAGTTATATCTACTTTTTTTACTTTCCCTACCAGTTCTCAGTAGGTAGAGAAAGTATTGAATTCCACCCAAAAATTTGATATCGGGATTTCACCGGAAATACATGTTTTGGGGCCCCCTGAATCCAAATAAAGCATTCTTAGAAAAATATTCTTTTGTTATGTGTGTCAGTATGTCTATGTGTCTGCGAACAGCATAACTCAAAATATGCGACAAGAAGAGTTTCAATAAAATGCCCTCCACCCCCAAACTGCTCTTTAAATGGATTTTTTTTCGAAGTTTGTTACTTTCTAAAAAAAATGGCTCTAACGATTTTAATTAAATATATTATGTGAGAGATATTTATATGACAAATAAAATGTCCGTCTTGAATATACTGGGAATAGCCTATGAAGTCATCATTCGGAAGGAATTTTGTATAATCATGTGTAGTTGGTAAACATTAATGAACGAAGCGAGCAGACGTTGATATTCGAAAGTTTAACACCCAGCCAAAAGAAGAACGAGTTAGAGCGTAAAACGAAGTATTCAAGACTGTCATTGTAGAATATATGTAGTAGTATTAGCGAGATTCGGGACTCACTGTGGTAATTTCACTGCTTGAAGATGCTTGTGATGCGAGAACGAGTTATCCGCCGAAGTAAGTGCGGCATTAATGAAGGTAGATAAACGGCGATCAGTACTTTTCGCGAAGGAGCTAAAAAAAATAAAACTATTTAAAATTGCGCATCTAAAGAACGGTCAAACAGCGGCCGGAAAGTAATTGGCACCGAGGCAAAATAAATTGTAGTGTCGGCTGACGACAACGAATGTCTAGTGTTCAGTTTTCGCCCCAAGACATGTGCCTGGTAGGAAACAAAGCGTGAGTGCAGTTGCGGGAGACGAACCCACGCGAGTTAATCTTGCAGGAACAAAGCGCCGGTATTGGTATTAGAAAAGCGTGGTCGGTGTTATTTCTTTCTGTTTCGGACAATCATCAGTGATTCCAAATTCCTCCCCACCCCTACGTTTATTCATTCACAGCGAAGGATAGCATCGAAGAGACGAACAGACCCTGAGATCAACGCTTCCATGTCCCAGACTACGAGGCGGTCAAGAGGTCACCTCCAGAACCGACCTAGCAAAAACGCTACAACCTTCTCTTTTTGGATTCGTCGTATATAATCTCCTTATACTCTGTTGTTGCACCAAGTTTGTTGTATAATATTTGGATCTACTTTACATTTCCTTTGTAATTTGGGATATTTATTGTTGATCTCATTAAAATAAATGATCTGAATTTACATCGCAGGTTCAGTGCACCCTTGTTGTCTTTTATTTGTGCAGTTAATTTTTGATTTGCTAATACATAATCTATTTTTGATTGAACTTCTGGCGCTCCATGCACTTATTTATGTATTTCTTTGTACTTAAAGAAACTATTTGTTATTTTCAATCCATTAAATGTTTCAAAATTTTCCAGGGATTTACCATTATCATTTAAAATTGTTTCAGCTTGTGTCCCAAAAATGTTATCCACTGGTTAGTTTTCTACCCTGGCATTGACATCTCCAGAAATTGCAACGAAATCTCCATTAATTCTATTACATGTGTCTGCAGGTATTCGTAGAATTCTTTGATCTCTTCTTTTATGCCTTCTTCCGGAGCATATACACCGGCTAGTGTTAAGTACGAGGGCTATACTAGAAGTACCAGATCTAACAAAGAAAATGTAAAAGCTTTGGGAAAAAATGTCTTTATTTCTCTACATAGTCTCCTTTCAGCTCAATACGCTTTTCCCAGCGATGTTCAATAACTTCGATACTTATGGTGAGAACCGTCGAGTTCTGCAAAATATCCATCAACTGCAGACTCCACCTCTTCATTGTTAGCAAATCTTTTACCACCAAGCCATTTCTTCAACTTTGGAAACAGAAAGTAATCAGAGGAGGCTAACTCTGGTGAATAGGGTGCATGAGGAAGCAATCTGAATTTAACTCATTGATTTTGTTTATAGCAATAATGGATGTGTGAACTGGTGCACTGTCTTGATGAAACAAAATTTTCTTTTTTGCTGAATGCAGCCGTTTTTGCTTGATTTCATCATTCAAATGCTGCAATAAGTTTGCATAATACTCGCCATTGATTGCTTTTCCTTTTTGAAGATAATCAATGAAAATTATCCTACACGCATCCCCCCCCCAAAAACTAACGCCATGACCTTGTCTGCAGATGGAACTATCTTCGCCTTCTTTGCAGCCAATTCTCCCCTTTCAATCCACTGTTTTGACTGTTCCTTCGTCTCAGGTGTGAATTGATGGACCGATGTTTCATTCATGCAAAAACTCGACTTTATTGCAGCGAAACATTGCCAAACACTCGACCGAAGCATTCTCACGACGCTGCTTTTGTTCCATCGTGAGTAAGCACGGCACCCATCTTGCGCTCAGCTTTCTCATGCCTAAATTTTCAGTTAGTGTGCGATGAACAGTACTTTTTGAAATGCCTACGATGTCTACTAGCTCGTGCACTTTCAGTCGACGGTCATCCAATATCATTTTCTGGATTTTCTTCACAATTTCTAGCGTGGTCACCTCATTTGGTCGACCACTGCGATGTTCGTCTTGGCAGCTCGTACGGCCTCGCTTAAACTCTGCCACCCAATATTTTACTGTTGTAAACGAAGGAGCAGACTCCCCCAGAGTAGAATCTAGCTCAGCTTTAGTATTAGTTGGACTAAGACCTTTCAAACGAAAGTATTGCATCACATAACGATGACCAGTTTTATCCATGTTTACATATTCGCTGAGAGCATTCACTATTAATGGCTGCTAAACAGTGATGCAGTAATTTGTATCATAAATTACTTAAATGTAAATAATGATTGTAATATGAATATGCATTTTTATGTGACATTGATTTGAGATGTTTATTGATTGTAATTATTGTTGAGAAGTAAGTTTATACGGCCTTACTGAAACTGTCAATAATAGCGCAATAATGCAGCGAGGGGGGGTGAGCTGTTTATCATTATTGGAAACGAGGAAGTTACGTAATGTTGGCGCATTTTTCCGTTTAGAACCTTCTGGAATATTTTCTCCCTAAAGCATATGTATTCATAATTTTCATTGGATATTTAAATAGACGCTAATGTTGGCGCGTTTTATTAGCCAATTGCAGTTCAGTTATAATCTTTAGGCGTATCTGGATGCAGGAGTATAAATAGGGTGGGTTAGAGGTAGCTTCAAGCTCAGTTCATCGAAAATCTCAATACATTACACGTCGCCTTCAGTTGGCCAGTTCATCAAAATTCTTTGTACACTACACGTCGTCTTCAGTCCGTCAGTTCGTCGAAAATATTTGTATGAGACACGTCGGCTATAGATTCACAAGTTACGAAAAATCTAAAGTATTGTAAAGTTAATAATACACAAAGTTGAAGTACGCGAATTAAAAGTGATAAGTAAGAAGTTATTATAACAGTTTCAGTTTGGCGAGTGTTAAGATCAATGTATAAATGTGATAGTTAACGTGTTTGACAATAAATGTGTAAAACAAATTTCTTCATCAGTGTTATATTTGGATAAAGGATTCCTTTCCGTTTACACAACCCTGATCAAGAGACATGTTCGACCGAGAGATAATAGCTAGCCGGAGGACAGTAAACAAAATTTAAATCAAATAACAGTCGCATTCTTTCGAACACTAACACTGATGCAAATTGCTAACACAAGATGGAGCTACAAACCGAACAAATGAATGACGTCACAAGATGGCTTCACATGAAATAAACACACATACACAAACATCACAAGTAATAACATTATAAAGAAAACACTCGCAAATTGGCTCCCATACGTGGGGCAGTTAAAAATTATGTAACCAAACAAAACAAAAGCAGCACAATATAAGATCTTCAAGTTCTAATAATTTACGTAAAGACATATTACGTAAGCAATAATGTTAAAAAATACAACATTAATACTGCATCAACAGCTACTAAACAACCTAGCATCGTCAAACTTCAAGCTTAAGCTTTATAAGGGTGCTACTTTCTGCCATAGTCATTTGTTTGAAACAATAACCGCTATATATACGTCAAGTCGGGTGCTTCTGGGACTGCCGTCGTATCCTCGAGGGTTTTTAATTTTTAGGTTTATGATTATGTCACTTATAAACTTATAACTGTATATTCTATTTGTCAATTAATGTTTCAATAATGATGCTGCTACTCCTGAAGAGGGTCTTTGAGCCTGCGGGACTCCTGAATACCTGCAGAGTTTTATGAATGTAATACATGCTGTTGTGCTTTACGTATACATGTAGCCAGAACTTGAAACCTACTAAAATTGGAATCAACCCCGAACCCTACAACACACAACCAACATTACCGGCGCACCGCATGCAACAACGACATATAATTTTAAGAAGTGCACACCGTGTGTTTACTTATGTTAATTGAGGTAACAGAAATAGTTTCATTACACATTTCGTTGTAAGTGAAGGGAGGCTGAAGCGATAGTCAAATGCTCATAAAAGCGGGTGACTATGCGATGGCTTTGAAGTTCTACACACTTTGCATAAAACGCAAGGAAAACAACGGTCACAGCATTTTAAAACCTGACGAAAATAAAGAATCATTTAAACCAATAACAACGGATGATATCTCGGAAATGGTCAATGCTACAAAAATGTATTTGGTATACACCATAAGAAATCTACATTTTTTTATTTTTGTGCTAAGCTTTTTGCCTGCTCTTTTATGGTTACACAAAAGTATAAAAAGTATTTCGGAATAAAGAATATATGACAGGCGATTCCCAGAAAATTCAAGATACTGACAGACTTCATTAGTCGTGTAAATATTTTAAATATTGTTATTGTTAAAAGCCGTTATTGAGAATCTACGTAATGGGTAGTTTGGGGTGGGGGATTTTATTGGAAATATTCCTGTGACATTAGAAGATGATGAACTTTTAGAAGTTTGATATTTATCAGACTTTTCGGTTTTGATTTATGATGTTCACACACACGCACAGAACTCCGGAAGTTTCCCACGTGTTTAGTTACACCCCGCGTAACCGAGTGAGATGGCTCTGAGTCTCATACTCAGGAGGTCTCGGTTTGATTCCCACCGACCGTCCACTCTGGTCTTGAATTTTTCGAGCTTTTCCCTGGTCGGTAGGCGAATGCTCTGCTGGTTTCATTTACCATGATTTACTTTCCATAATTTCCCTTTCATTCCGTTTTCTTCTCAACTTTCAGAAGTGCTTCTAGGTTTCGTGGTGTATGGCGGTACCAGACAAATGGTGCGGATGATTGCTCAAAGGAAAGAGTATCCCCCGTGGACACTAGAGGGCTGCTTGGCCGACGGACGTTCATTTCTCTCTCTCTCTCTCTCTCTCTCTCTCTCTATGAAGCTCCAGTAGTGGGAAGGGCCTTCGAGCCTGGAATTGTTAGGGACTTCCGCGCGTCTCTGTGGCCTGTAGCCTCCTGTAGTTCCAACGCTACGTCCCTTCCTCCTGGGTGGTGTAGTCACAACACATCTACGTAGATTGCAATGTGTGAAGTTTCTCCTTCCATTGTATAATCTGTATAGAAGAGTTACTCTTACTAATTTATTACTTTCTCTACCACGTACTTAGTAATCAAGAAGGTATTGCATTCCAGACAAAAATTCAATACCGAAATTTCATAGGAAATACATGTTTTGAGCCCCCTGAATCCAGAAAAGCATTTTTAGAAAAAGGTCCATCTAAGTGTGTCTGTGAACAACATAACTCAAAAACGAATAGTTTGATACACATCAAACTTTGTATTTAAGTTCAGTAACCTCTGGAGATGCGCCACGATTTTCAAGAAAATCCCCACCTCAAACTAACGTTTACATGAAACATTTTTCGAAATTTTTTATTTTCTAAAATTTGTTTTAGATTTTGATTAAAATACCATGTATTAATGACATTTACATGGTGAATAAAATGTATATGTTGAATTTTCTGGAATAGCCTGTAAAGTCCTCTTCAATCGGAAGGAATTTTGTATAATCTTGTATACAAAGAAAATGATAGAACTCAGTCTGTGGCCTGCATTCTGGAGGTTCCGGGTTCAAATCCCGTGGGCCGACCAATTTGTCTGAAGTTTATTCGTGGTTTTCCTCAGTCGCCAAGGTAAATACCGGATTGGATATTTAATACCAAGACCCAAAGTTTCATCTTAAGTCTAAAACAATAGTAAAATGAAAAATAAGTGGTAATGCCATCTATCCACCCTAATGCAATCAGCACGGCATGAAGCAGGGCTACAGGAATGAGACGTAGAAGGGTAACTGTCCATCACATATCGTTCAAAGATAATTCCATCAACAGATCCGTTAACAAGGAGTTAAAGCGGCGTAAAATGAAATAGAGTAAAAAAAATCTGATGTGTTACACTCACATGACTTTCTCTACTCTTGTACAATCTGATTTTACAAACGCTTATTCTCCATATGCTTCATGTTAATCGAGATATCGAGATGTCAATCTTATTGGTAATATTCATGTAGATGCAAGGGGAATATGGTAGCTTTTAAGCGATAGTCAAATATTTTAACGCTGGTTGCTATGTGGCGCATTCCATTCTCTTTGCATGTCCAGGACAAAAAAAATGAATAACGAATTTGAGAAAAAGTATAAGTATTGGAAAATTTAAGGAAATAACAAGCAATATCTCGAAAACGGTTCACTCTACAAAAGAAATGTATATGACATAAGTTGTGTATTTTAACGCGTTCTACATTTTTTGTGTAGTAACATTTTGTCTATCTCTTATGGTTTAACAGTTATGCAAAAGTCGTTCACAGTGAAGAATACTTTTGGAGACATTCCCAGAAAATTCGAGATATACATTTCATTTCACATGACATTATCTTAAACATATGATATTTTCATCAAAATCGTTAGAGCCATTTTTGAGAAAATTAAAATTTTCGAAAAATCTTCCATGTAAAGGGTAGTCTGGGGTGGGGGGATTTTCTTGAAAACCTTCGTGTCGCATCTCTGGAAGATACTGAACCTAAATACCAAGTTTGGTGCTTATCCGACTGTTCGTTTCTGAGTTATGCTGTTCACAGACACACACACACAGACACACAGACACACACACACACACAGACACACACACGGACATGTTTCCAAAAATGCTTTTTTTGGATTCAGGAGGTCTCAAAACATGTATTTCCGGTGAAATCTTGGTATCGAATTTTTGGGTGGAATGCAATACTTCCCCTACTTACTATACGTAGTAGAGAAAGTAAAAAACGATAGAAGAAAACGTACTACACAAAAAATGTAGATGTCTTTAAACACAACATTTATTTCCAATAACTTCTTTTTGTGGCATCAGCCATTTCTGAGATATCCGTTATTAATGGTTCGCCTTTAGTTACATTGGTTTTATCGGCGGCCTTTTCTTTGGAACTTATTGCCTATTGGCAGTGGTGTTAACTCGTGTAACTCTTGTCGTTGGGTTTCCTGCATTTTTGTTTTTTTAGCCATCAGATGATACACACATTCACACTCTCATTCATACTCCCAGACTCTGGGGGACGATAGGAATAAATCTTGGCTGGAGAAAAATTCCCACCCCCAGCCGGAAATCGAACCCGGGAGCTCTTGCACAGCAAACAGTTGCTCTATCGACTGAGCTACTGGACCAGTCTGGTTCGAATTGTTCATTACTTGGTGATTCTTTCTAGTCCTTTCAACATTCAGTTGTTTCTCGCGATGTCATGGAAACAGTATGGAATTTTAAGGCCAGCATATAGCGTCCAGTTGTTAAACATTTGACTATCGCTGTTCTCTTTGTATCTATAACGAAATCTGTAATGTAGCTATTTCTTCAAAGGTTTATTTGGATTAAAATGTAAGAATAGTTTGTGTACCCACTAATAAGCAATAGAGAGTAGTGAAAGTGATGTTAATGTACATATAAGAATTTTGTTTAAAGTAATAATTAAAGCAGTGCTTGGGCAAATCTTTTCTGCTTGATCAGTTAAAACCTTTTTCATCTGTAGCAAAATATTTGTGTCTCCTTTCCAAAGGGAATGAATGCGCCGCGGGGTTCGCGACCCACAGATTAGGTCTACCTAGTGCAAGGAATTCCCTCTTGTTAGAATTTATCAATGGAGAATTATAGCCGTATAACTTCCTTTCAAAGCAGATAAATCAACTTTTTTGCCACTAAAAGCCGAAACCATAAAAATTAATTTCTCTATAATCAGTGAACCGAGGGAAGAGAGGTCAAATTCCAAATATCCGGTAGGCCTCTCCCGTCATTTCCCTTTCAGTTGGACGTCGATGCTAAATGAGAACGAAGGAAATTCCAGTGAAAGGAAACTGCGACTATATTCCTTTGTCTTCGTAGACCCCTTCACCGTACATTAAATTGGATCTGCCTATACTTTCACTTGACCACATTGCGATGGTCAGACCGCGTTTTAATCAGTTCACACCCAGGTAATTAACCTTTTCTTTTCACCAGAAAATTAACACTGTGATAAAAAGGTTAAAGGATGCAGCGCTACCAGAGTCAATAAAACATTAAAACACGTTGTGAAAGGCAAACAAACTAATTTTCTGATGAAACGTGAAGATTGCAATAACTGTAATCTGCTAGCTGATACTTCTTAGTAATAAAGAATTTCGCATGGTTAGTTTAGCGCTGCTCTACGATAATTTTCTTTTAAATTTTCTGCACTGCGAAATCACACACTTGCTTTAAGTATGTGGCGCATCCAGAAAGTAAGTTTCCCTATTTTTACTTTCTCTACTACGTATAGTAGTCGTAGGGGAAGTATTGTATTCCACCCAAAAATTCGATACCGAGATTTCACCGGAAATACATGTTTTGAGACCCCTGAATTCAAGAAAAGCATTTTTGGAAACATGTCCGTGTGTGTGTGTGTGTGTGTGTCTGTGAACAGCATAACTCAGAAACGAACAGTCAGATAAACACCAAACTTGGTATTTAGGTTCAGTATCTTTCAGAGATGCGACACGAAGGTTTTAAAGTAAATCCCCCCACTCCAGATTACCCTTTACATGGAACATTTTTCGAAAATTTTAATTTTCTCAAAAATGGCTCTAACGAATTTGATTAAATTATCATGTGTTTAAGATAATCTCATGAGAAATGAAATGTATATCTCGAATTTTCTGGGAATGTCTCCAAAAGCATTCTTCATTGTGAACGACTTTTGCATAACTGGTAAACCATAAGAGATATACAAAATTTTACTACACAAAAAATGTAGATCGCGTTAAAATACACAACTTATGTCATATACATTTCTTTTGTTGAGTGAACCGTTTTCGAGATATTGCTTGTTATTTCCTTAAATTTTCCAATACTTATACTTTTTCTCAAATTCGCTATTCATTACTTTCTCTACTACGTATAGTAAGTAGGGGAAGTATTGTATTCCACCCAAAATTTCGATACCGAGATTTCACCGGAAATACATGTTTTGAGACTCAATGAATCCAAAAAAAGCATTTTTGGAAACATGTCCGTGTGTGTGTCTGTCTGTGTGTCTGTGTGTCTATCTGTGTGTCTGTGTGACTGTGAACAGCATAACTCAAAAACGAAGAGTCGGATAAACACCAAACTCGGTATTTAGGTTCAGTATCTTCCAGAGATGCGACACGAAGGTTTTCAAGAAAATCTCCCCGCCCCAAACTACCCTTTACATGGAACATTTTTCGAAAATTTTAATTTTCTCAAAAACGGCTCTAACGATTTTGATTAAAATATCATATGTTTAAGATATTGTCATGACAATTAAAATGTATATCTCGAATTTTCTGGGAATGTCTCCAAAAGTATTCTTCATTATAAACGACTTTTTCATAACTGGTAAACCATAAGAGATAGACAAAATTTTACTGCACAAAAAATGTAGATCGCGTTAAAATACACAATTTATGTCATATACATTTCTTTTGTTGAGTGAACCGTTTGCGAGATATTGCTTGTTATTCCCTTGAATTTTCCAATACTTATACTTTTTCTCAAATTCGTTATTCATTTTTACTTTCCCTACTACGTATGGTAAGTAGGGGAAGTATTGCATTCCACCCAAAAATTCGATACCGAGATTTCACCGGAAATACATGTTTTGAGACCTCCTGAATCCAAAAAAAGCATTTTTGGAAACATGTCCGTGTGTGTGTCTGTGTGTCTGTGTGTGTGTGTCTGTGTGTGTGTCTGTGTGTGTGTGAACAGCATAACTCAAAAACGAACAGTCGGATAAACACCAAACTTGGTATTTAGGTTCAGTATCTTCCAGAGATGCGACACGAAGGTTTTCAAGAAAATCCCCCCACCCCAGACTACCCTTTACATGGAACATTTTTCGAAAATTTTAATTTTCTCAAAAATGGCTCTAACGATTTTGTTTAAAATATCATATGTTTAAGATAATGCCATGAGAAATGAAATGTATATCTCGAATTTTCTGGGAATGTCTCCAAAAGTATTCTTCATTGTGAACGACTTTTGCATAACTGGTAAACCATAAGAGATAGACAAAATTTTACTACACAAAAAATGTTGATCTCGTTAAAATACACAACTTATGTTATATACATTTCTTTTGTTGAGTGAACCGTTTTCGAGATATTGCTTGTTATTCCCTTAAATTTTCCAATACTTATACTTTTTCTCAAATTCGTTATTCATTTTTTTATGTCCTGGACTTGCAAAGAGAATGGAATTCGACACATAGCAACCAGCGTTAAAATATTTGACCATCGCTTAAAAGCTACCATATTCCCCTTGCATCTACAAGAAAATTAGCAATAAGATTGACATCTCGATATCTCGATTAACATGAAGCATTGGAGAATAGGCGTTTGAAAAATTAGATTGTACAAGAGTAGAGAAAGTCATGTGAGTGTAACATCAGATTTTTTTATGTCCTGGACATGCAAAGAGAATGGAATGCGCCACATAGCAACCAGCGTTAAAATATTTGACTATCGCTTAAAACCTACCATATTCCCCTTGCATCTACAAGAAAATTATCAATAAGATTGACATCTCGATATCTCGATTAACATGAAGCATATGGAGAATAAGCGTTTGTAAAAACAGTTTGTACAAGAGTAGAGAAAGTCATGTGAGTGTAACACATCAGATTTTTTTTTATGTCCTGGACATGCAAAGAGAATGGAATGCGCCACATAGCAACCAGCGTTAAAATATTTGACTATCGCTTAAAAGCTACCATATTTCCCTTGCATCAACAAGAAAATTACCAATAAGATTGACATCTCGATATCTCTATTAACATGAAGCATATGGAGAAAAGGCCTTTGTAAAATTAGATTGTACAAGAGTAGAGAAAGTCATGTGAGTGTAACACATCAGATTTTTTTATGTCCTGGACATACAAAGAGAATGGAATGCTCCACATAGCAACCAGCTTTTAGAATATTTGACTATCGCTTAAAGCCTACCATATTCCCCTTTCATCTACAAGAATATTAGCAATAAAATTAACATCTCGATTAACATGAAGCATATGGAGAATAAGCGTTTGTAAAAATAGTTTGTACGAGAGTAGAGAAAGTCATGTGAGTGTAACACATATTTTTTTAAAACAAAGAAACCACGGTTACACGAAAAAAATTATAGGCAACAGGTACAGCAATGTTTGAACTATTTTTCGACATAGTCACCACAAGAATTGAGACGCTTGTAATATCGTCGGATCAACTTTTGTATTCCTGCCTCTGCCGCCTTCCCGTAGGGGAGTGGTTCCGACCCCTGCAGCTGCCGTGGTGCGGGCGCTGCGGACCCTTAGTACTTGTGGTACTTCTGACGTTACTAGAAGTACGTCGGGCCGAACATTCGAGCCCCTCCCGTTGGGAAACTGTTCGGATTGGGTTGGTCTCGACGGGGCAGTGGTTCCCGATAGCCATGGGAGATTGGGTATGTCTGTATGGGTTTCCATACCGGCGGGGTTGTGAGACACCTCAATGTCCTCCGGTACGGCCCTGAATGCTGTCGGCCCTACCGAGGTTATCGGTAGTCGCCCTTTCGGGATGACGCGCGTAAGTGGCGTATCTACTTCCATCTCCGCATAAGCGGGGGGACATTTTAGGAAACCAGCTAGGTGTTAACCCTGGGCATAGGAGGGGGAGCTTTACCCGGGGTAGACCTTCGCTCTGTCTCTGCCGCCTGTGAATGAAAGCAACGTGTAACACTCATCTTCAGTTCTTCGTCGTTGTCAAGACGCTGACCGGAGGGCAGGAATTTCTTGAGGTGCAAGAAAAGATGGAAATCGCTGGGAGCAAGATCAGCACTGTATGGTGGATGATCAAACAGCTCCCAGCCGAACTCCTGCAGAACAGTTGCCGTGCGCCGAACCGTATTTGGAGCAGCACAACACTTACAGTAAGTATTCCACGCCTTTTTTTTTTTACTTGCTCTACTACGTATAGTAAGTAGGGGAAGTATTGTATTCCACCCAAAAATTCGATACCGAGATATCACCGGAAATATATGCTTTGAGGCCCCCTGAATCCAAAAAAAGCATTTTTGGAAACATGTCCGTGTGTGTGTGTCTGTCTGTCTGTGAACAGCATTACTCAGAAACGAACAGTCGGATAAACACCAAACTTGATATTTAGGTTCCTGTATTTTCCAGAAATGAGACACGAAGGTTTTCAAGAAAATCCCCCACCCCAGATTACCCTTTACATGGAACATTTTTCGAAAATTTTAATTTTCTCAAAAATGGCTCTAATGATTTTGATTAAAACATTAATTATATGTTTAAGATATTTTCATGACAAATGAAATGTATATCTTGAATTTTCTGGGAATGTCTCCAAAAGTATTCTTCATTCTGAACGACTTTTGCATAACTGGTAAACCATAAGAGATAGACAAAATTTTACCACACAAAAAATGTAGTACGCGTTAAAATACACAATTTATGTCATATACAGTTTTTTTGTTGAGTGAACCATTTTCGAGATAGTGCTTGTTATTCCCTTAAATTTTTCAATACTGATTTTCTCAAATGGGAATTCGTTATTAATTTTTTTATGTCCTGGACATACAAAGAGAACGGAATGCTCCACATAGCAACCACCTCTTAAAACATCTGACTATCGCTTAAAGCCTACCATATTCCCCTTGTATCTACAAAAAAATTAGCAATAAGTTTAACATCTCGATTAACATGAATCATATGGAGAATAAGCGTTTGTAAAAATAGTTTTACGAGAGTAGAGAAAGTCATGTGAGTGTAATACATCAGATTTTTGTAAAACAAAGAAACCATGGTTACACGAAAAAAATTATTGGCAACAGGTACAGCAATGTTTGAACTATTTTTCGACATAGTCACCACAATAATTGAGACTCTTGTAATATCGTCGGATCAACTTTTGTATTCCTGCCTATGCCGCCTTCCCGTAGGGGAGTGGTTCCGACCCCTGCAGCTGCCGTGGTGCGGGCGCTGCGGACCCTTAGTACTTGTGGTACTTCTGACGTTACTAGAAGTACGTCGGGCCGAACATTCTAGCCCCTCCTGTTGGGGAGCTGTTTGGATTGGGTTGGTCTCGACGGGGCAGTGGTTCCCGATAGCCATGGGAGATTGGGTACGTCTGTATGGGTTTCCATACCCGCGTGATTGTGAGACACCTCAATGTCCTCCGGTACCGCCCTGAATGCTGTCGGCACTACCGAAGTTATCGGTAGTCGCCCTTTCGGGATGACGCGCGTAAGTGGCGTATCCACTTCCATCTCCGCATAAGCGGGGGGGGGGACTTTTTTTTTAGGAAACCAGGTTGGCGCTAACCCTGGACATAGGAGGGGGATCTTTACCCGGGGTAGACCTTCGCTCTGTCTCTGCGTCTGTGAATGAAAGCAACGTGTAACACTCATCTTCAGTTCTTCGTCGTTGTCAAAACGCTGACCGGAGGACAGGAATTTCTTGAGGTGCAAGAAAAGATGGAAATCGCTGGGAGCAAGATCAGCACTGTATGGTGGATGATCAAACAGCTCCCAGCCGAACTCCTGCAGAACAGTTGCTGTGCGCCGAGGCGCATGTGGAGAGCATTGTCATGGAGTAGCACAACACTTACAGTAAGCATTCCATGCCCCTTTTTTAATTTATTATTGTCGCTTTAACATTGAGGTCATGACATGACTACAATACATTTTAATAATTGCAATATTTTGAAACAAATTACAACATTGATTATATAACATTATACAATGTTATTTCTTTTAAAAACTTTAGTATGTTGTGACAGATGGTTAGATCACTCAAGGCCACTAAGAGGTTAGGAGGAATACCACAGTGAAGCCAATGAACATCATAGATAGGGCACTCTGCAACTATATGCTGAACTGTGAGAATGGAGTGACATGTAGGCTGATGATGTTTTTCAAGGAATTGCAGTATGTCCGATACGCAGCCTGGTGAGAAGTACCTGGTCACGACGAATTAGATGTTTTGTCGGGTAACTGAAACTAGGATTGGAGCTTTAGGCGATTAGTTTGCTACTGGATGTGGAACTCCAGTGCAGCTTCCATTTCTTACATATTTCATACTTGAGGAAATTTTTGAAATCGTGATGCGGAACCTTGAGGTCGGCCAGGCTTGGACAGTGGCATGTTGCTTCATCAGCTTTTTCATTTCCAGATATACCCATGTGAGATGGTGTCCATGCCAGCGTCACACGTTTATTGCAGGCTTTTATCTCATTGTACAGCTGTAAAATGTTCTGCACTAAAGAGTTTCTGGATGACTTCTGTTGAATAGCTAGAATTGCGCTCATGGAGTCAGTGAAGATGATATAACAACGGTGTTCAGCTTTCATTATGTATTCCAAGGAAAATATTATGGAAAAATGTTCACAGGGGAATATAGAGAGGTAATTCGCAAGACTGTAAGAAATTGTATGTTCAGGATGTACCACAGCACAACCACTACTCCCATTCATTTTAGATCCATCAGTATATATAGGTATGAAGTTTTGGTGCATGCCACATTCGCTTGTAATGGGTAATATATGTATCCATTTTGTTGTATTTGGCTAGAGTGGTGATGTTAGGCGGGGTTTCGGGTTTCCAAGAGGTATTGCTGAAACATTTGAGTTTTATTATAGCAGGAAATCTCATGCATATATTTTGAAATTCTATAGCTGAAGGAAGTGCCATGAGATTGTCCAGTTGAAATGCTGTTATTGTCGTTAGAACAATTTCCGCAGTGTTTCACAGTAACGGTCAGCGTTCACTGTTTCACTCTGTGCAGGAAGTCAATGAGTAGAATGCCCTTCCTGTGCACATCATTTTTGCACCGACACAGTCTGTTTGAATTTCGTCTTGACCGAATTCACTCTGACGCCAGTGCATTGACTGCTGCTTGATTTACGGGATAAAGTGTGAACTCCACGTCTCATCAACCGTGGTGGTTCTGTCGAGGAACTCGTCACCGTTTTCATGATACTGCTGCAGAAATGTCAGTGCTCCTCCTAAGCGTTTCGTTTAGTTTGAGGCAGTATTTTTAACACTTAAATAATTTCAGTCTAATTATATAATATGTAAATTCAGTAACAGCCCGCCTTAAAGCAATATGTGTATGTAATAATTTGTAAAATGTATGTAATAGTCATTGTATATGTTTATATTATTGTATACATATTAAATAACGTTATGCGAATATATTACGAAATTTAATAATGTAGGAGCTGTGAGAATAATAAGTTAAACGTTGCTAACAATGAGGTAACAATGAAGTAACCTTGAGGCAATAATGAATTTGTGAGTTTAACAATACTACTTCTAGTTCTTGGAAACAATAATGTAATTTTAGTGACAGTTTACAAAATAGCCAATCAACAACCAGAAAAAGCTTTAGTAAAATGAAGGTATTCTATTGGAGTAGGATTAGCCAATCAGAGACTTGAAATACATAAATTTACAAAGTTTAGGCGCTTGAAATCAGTTCAGTTGCCTCCAAACAGTGCTCATAACAAGACGCGAGATGTGTCCTCGAGAAATTAAATACGTATTCCTGTGAGACAAAACTAGTATACGTGTTAAAAAGTGCAAGTATTAAATAAAAGAATCTCACAGCTCTCTCTCGATATCAGTGAACTGCTATTTAATTTGTATCAAGGATTAATAAAAAGGAGTGAATTAAAACTTTAAATCTGTGTAAGCCTACATTCTTCAGTCGTACCACAACCTACCAAGAGAAACATATCTCTAACAAATACTGACGCAACCGAGGCAAACATAAATATAGTATTTAAAGAAACAGTTAAATTACAAAGTTAATAAAGTACATTTGGGGTGAAGGCTACCGGGTACCATACGTGCGGTTGCAACAACTTCATGTTCGGTTCTCCAACAGTTGAAATATAATACATCTACAAACTGACTTTCAATACGTAGGCAGCAACTACCTACTTCAAATTGACGTCCATACGTGGTGCAAACAACGTAAAGAAACAATCTTCTTCAAGTGCTCGAGTGTCAGGTTTTTCTACACCCACCTGGCACACGATTTCCTGAACAGCAGGTGTTTAGTGACAATTTCATGCAACAGGGATCGCGATATCTGCCGAAGATGGCCTCTGAGCTCCGTAATGATGAAGTGATAGTTCTCCACGATGCGCTGCCGCACTGTGCTGAGATTTTTCAAGAACATCCCGCCCCAAACTAGCCTTTATATGGAACATTTTTCGAAATTGTTTATTTCATAAAAACTGTTATAACGATTTTTATTAAAATACCATATATTAAAATGTATATCTTAAATTATCGGGAATAGCCTCTGAAGTCCTCTTCATTCTGGAGGAATTTTGGAGAATCGTGTTTAATTGGTAAACATAAAGCGATAGAAGAAAACGCACTGCACAAGAAATGTAGAGCTCCTTAAAACACAAAGTTTATTTCGAATAAATTTTTTGTGGCATAAACCATTGCGGAGTACTGTCGATTTTCAGTTGTTTCTCGCGATATCATGGAAACAGTATGGAATATCATATAGCGTCCAGTTGTTAAACATTTGACTGTCGCTGTTCTCTTTGTATCTATAACGAAATGTGCAATATAGCTATTTCTGCAAAGGTTTATCTCGACTAAAATGAAGTAGATATAAAAATAAAGTTTTGTAACAATAATTTGCGTAGCCACTAATAAATGATAGAGGGTAGAGAAGGTCGTGTGAATATAAAACATCAGAACCTTTGGAACAATTGCTCAGTCGTTGACATTCACTCGCTTACAGTTCTGTTAGTCTTTGGAGTATGTTACTTTTGGTTATTACATTAAATTCACACAGACATCCACACTGCCATTCTTACGTTCAGACTTTAGGGAGGAGGGAAATAATCCGGCTAAACAGAAATTCCCACCCTCCAGCCGGTAATCGAACCCGGCACCTCTGGAGAACCACTGAGACAATCCTCATTTGAATGTTATACATAGGATTTTTACGAAGTAGTAGATTATGATAAGAAGAGGATTTTATTTTGCTCGTAGTGTTTGGCAAACACTCCTCTCGCAAAATAAACTCACTTGTAATACGTGTGGCCTATACTATCTTTTAGACAGCGCTCGAATAGTAATATATCAATAATACAGAGTTACTCAAAAAGAAGGAATAGACTTTAAATATTCATTTCTAATGAACAACAATAGATGGTTGCACATGCGATACATCACTGAATAGAGGAAGGTTCAAAGTTTTATTTTATGTGTTCAAAGTGAGCTCCATTTATTATGAGAGGACAACCAGTGCTTTTCCGTTTGCATACGCAACCATCTTCTAAGAATTTATTGTATCAATTATAAATTTTTATGACGGGACGGCTCGTTGTTGAACTTACAACGAAATGCACGCTGTAATGAAACGGATTCACTCTTTGCATACTGCAGCTCACAAAACACTTTTCCTTGTATCGTCGCCATTTTCTCGTAAACAAACACAGCGCCGCTGTGGGCATGGAATGGAACTAATGGGTGGGGCTTAAAACTTTGAACTTTCCTCTATTCAATGATGACTCGTATGTGCCGCTATCTATCGTCGTTCATTAAAGATGAATATTTAAAATCTGTTCCATCTTTTTGAATAACCCTATATTATATTAACTCCTGAAAATAACATATGTCGTTTAAAACGTGTTCTTGAAACAAAAGAAATGACGCTAAAACAGCGAAATATCAGATGTTTTCATGTTTTGTTGATTCGCCAGCAGTCATTTTCAGTGAAATTATTTTCAACATGTTTTGCCTTACTCCAGGCCATGAAGCGATTAAATGATATATCATATTGCTTTCTGGAGTTTTTGGGTAAGTACTTCTAGTGTTGTTCTTTCTGCTACTTCTGTGATTTCAAATGGTTCTTCCATTTCAGTTTCTTCTGATTTCATAATTTCCGTTATTTCATCTTTATGTAGGTTATAGTAAGTAAAAGAATAATGTTTTATTCAAAGCGAGCAGAAAGCTGCCAATACAACGAATTTGCATAAATTGAAGTATGACGATTTGTATTGTATACAGATAATGCGAGCGCCATGAGAAATTAATTATGTAAAAAGACGTAATGAAAAGTAAAACCTAATCAAACCAAGTGGAGTTATTAAACATGTGTAAATACAAAGGGTAATTGCCATGTGATTAGTAAAGCATTTAGCTTTTGTGCTCTGTGCTAGAAGTCTTACTTTTTGGCCTTGCTGTCTAAAAAAGTATTTTACTCTCTCGGATATGTATTCATTGTGTATACGTACGATCTTACACTTAGACATCTGAGATCAGAATTCGTCAAGTTACTCCTTCGTCCTCTGCGTACAAATACTGGGTATTGTTTGAGTGTAAGCCCGCTGTTGAATGCTCAAAATGTTGCTACAGAGATAATGGTAACCACACACAAAGCAATCTCTTGTCACCAAACAACAAAATGAAACCCTTTGTTCATCACCTCACTTTAACCCACGAGCACCTTATCAAAAATAGAAGTGCTGAGTTTTTCTTACATTTACTTTTACAGTTCTAAATGGAACCAGCTTAAGAGGGGTACTTTCTGAAGAATGTCGCTTATCTGAAGTGGCTGACGCACCAGGGAAAACATCAGGGATGTCCAAACTGATTACGCAAACCGTGGAAAAACCGGTGTTACACTCATGTGACTTCCTTTACCACTAATGCATGCACTGTACTCCACCCAAAAATTCGACACTGAGATTTCACCGGAAGTACACGTTTAGAGACTCTCTAAATCCAGAACAAAAACCACCATCATCGTCTTCAAGGATTAGGCCTTTCGGCATGTTCCGCCTCAGAATTGTTCACGCCATCTCTTTAAAGGACGTCTTTCTTGTTGGGTTGTATTGCATTGCAGCTGTTATCTGACATACGTTGGACATGATCTCTCCGATGTAGTCTCTATTTTTACTTTCTCTACTATGTGTATTAAGTAGGAGAAAATCTGATGTTACACTCACATGACTTTCTCTACTCTTGTACAAACTATTTTTACAAACGCTTATTTTCCATTTACTTCATATTATTCAAGATAAACATTTGCAGAAACTATCTTATTGCGAATTTTTTGTAGGTACATGGGGAATATGGCAGTATTTAAGTGATAGTCAAATCTTTTAAGAGTTGGTTGCTATGTGGCGCATTCCATTCTCTTTGTATGTCCAGGACATAGAAAATCGAATAACGAATTTCCATTTGAGAAAAGGTATAAGTATTGGAAAATTCAAACACATAACAAGGAATATCTCGGAAATGGTTCACTCCACAAAAAAATGAATAGGACATAAGCTGTGTGCTTTAATGAGCTCTACATTTTTATGCAGAAAAGTTGTGTCTATCTCTTACTGTTTACCAGTTACGCAAAAGTCATTCAGAAAGAAGAGGACTTTTGGGGACATTCCCGAAAATTCAAGATATATATTTTATATGTCATGAAAATATCTTAAATATTCATTCATTATCTGTTTACCCTCCTCTTATGTAGGACTTACACCCCCAGGACTTACAAGCGGGTGCTTGGGGTCAGAGGCCCGTCGAGGAGCAGACACTCATGGATCGGACAGAGCATCCAGGATGGGTGATCAGCCCGATGCCTGGTATGGGATGAAGGAAGTAGATGAAACGAAATGTGGGTGAAATGGATGAAAGGAAAGGTGATGATGGAGCAGTTGGTGGAATGAATGGCGGGGGAAACCGGAGAACCCGGAGAAAACCCGCCCAGACGCCGCTTCGTCCACCACAAATCCCACATGCAGGTCCCTGGGATTGAACCCGGTCCGCCTCGGTGGGAGGCGAGCGGTCTAACCACTCGGCCACGGCGCCGCCTCTATCTTAAATATATGGTATTTTAATCAACATCGTGGCGGCATTTTTGAGAAAATCAAAATTTTCGAAAAATACTCCATGTAAAGGATAGACTAAGGTGGAGGATTTTCTTGAAAATCTTTGAAACATAATGAACCTAAATACCAACTTTGGTATTTATCCAACTTTTATTTTTTGGGTTATGATGTCCACAGACACACACACACACACACAGGGATCTTTTTCTAAACGTGTTTTTTTTATTCAGGTAGCCTCAAAAATGTATTTCTCCTGAAACCTCGATATCGCATTTTTGGGTGGAATGCAATACTTCCCCCACTTACTATACGTAGTAGAGAAAATAAAAAGCATTTTTAGAAAATGTTCCGTGTGTGTGTGTGTGTGTGTGTGTGTGTATGTCTGTGAACAGCATAACTCAATAACGAAAAGTCGGATAAGTACTAAACTTGGTATTTAAGTCCAATATCTTCCAAAGATGCGACACTAAGATTTTCAGCAGTATCCCACACCCCAAACTACCCTTTATATGGAACATTTTTCGAAATTTTTGATTTTATAAAGAATGGCTCTAATGATTTTGATTAAAATACTATATATGAAATATATTTGCATGACAAATAAAATGAATATCTTGAATTTTCTCGGAGTAGCCTATGAAGTCACCTTCAACGGAAGGAATTTTGTATAATCTTGTGTAACTCTAAATGTCAAGCGATAGGCGAAAACGCACTACACAAAAATCTGTAGCTGTTTAAAACACACAATTTATGTCAAATAAAATTGTTTGTGGTATAAGAGGTTTCTGAGATATCCATTATTAAAGGTGCGAATTGTTCATTACTTGGTCATTCTTTTAAAGTCCTGTCAACATTCAGTTGTTTCTCGAGATTGAAAAGGTTTATTTGGATTAAAATGAAGTAGATAAAAACATAAGCTTTAGCAAGATTAGTTTTTATACGCAGTAATAAGCGATATTGAGTAGAAAAAGCCATATAAGTGTGTCACATCAGATCTTTTCTTTTCTTGGTCATACAAAGAGAAGGAATTTCAACGCCATCACATAGTGATCGGGTCTTAACAAATTTGACTATCGCTTATGCCGACTGATTTCCCTTTTCCCATTTTACCAACAAATAAATATGTTATAAAAGCGTTTCACATCCCTCGCGATATGACCATGCAGTTAAAAGGAGAGTAAAATGAATATAAAAAACAAGCAAGAGATAATCCTGTAATATCTCTTCAAACAAGAAAATTGCTTGCTCTGTCCTAAATCTCGTTGTCTCTCTTGTGTCTTTCATAAAACAAATGAAATTACACGCTGTGGGTAACGGAGAGGGTGATTTCATGGCCTGTTAACCACAACAAGCCTCCTTGAACTAATTATAGTGTGTTTCAGAGATCTGTTTGTGCAGTATGTTTTTCTCTGTTATGGTTTAGTAGTTATACAAAATTCCTTCCCTTTATAGAGCTCTTCAGAGGCTATTCCCAGATAATTCAAGTTGTACATACATTTTACTTGTCATGTGTATATCTTAGAATATATTATACCTTTAATCAAAGGTTTGATTGTCATTTTTGAGAAAATTAAACATTTCCAATAATTTTCGATGTAAAAGTTAGCTTGCAGTGTGAAGATTTTCTTGAAATCTTTGTGTGGTATCTTTGAAGATACTGAACACAAATACCAAGTTTAAATTGTGTCCGAATATACCAAATTTAATTGAGTTTTATTTATGGACGCTCTTTAACTGCTGTGATCCTTAGCGTCGCGTTCTATATTGGGCGTGAAAGACCGGTAATTTTGCTCAGAGACCTCTTTATGAGGCTTGAGGTTCTTTTACGTGCCGTAAATCTGCGACACGGGACCACCGGCTTTACTTCTCTTCCGAAGGAAGACATGCTAAGGATTTTTACGCCCGAAAAAATCCATCACCCTCCGCCGGGAACTAGAGACTAACATGGTAACCACTACACCACGGAGGACAACTCCGATTGATACCGCAATTATTGACGGGAAGATGTAAATAATTAAATAAAAAATGATAGCGGTAAAATAAGGAATAATTGCGTTAAATAATTTCTGTATATTAAACCAATGTGCAATATAATAATATTGAGTTGAAACATTTGTCCGAAGAAAAAGGTAATTAGCGAGTCATGTTAAGCAAAGTCATTAGTAACAGCTTGAGGAGCGAAAGCACTAGTTTAAAAATCCTTGGAATGCAGTTAGGTTATAAGTTCATTACGTTTCAACACTCACATAGGCAGCAATTCTGAAAAAGAGAAAAGGAATGAAATTTTAAGAGTCGGGGAGGTACCACCTAGTAATAGTGTCACATCGTTTTGAGATTGGAGCGCATATGTAGTAACGTTGGTGGGGTAGTTCTAAAGTAGACGGAGCTTAAGTAACAAAAGAGCGTATATTGCTAAAATTAACGTATTGTCTTTTTTTTTCGTGTACAGCTTTAGGGACTTTTACGGTGATCGGCAGTTCATAGCGTCTAAGACCGCGCAGGGTTATCACTTAATTAGCGGCTATTGCGATGGGTTTTACCCCTAAGTATTTTAGCGACTCACGATAAGTTACGCTTCTAATTTCTTTTATTGCGGAGTTATTTAAAACCGTGAAATTGATACTGCAGTAGTTAGCAGGTATAATAATTCAATTATTATAGTTTTGAGTGCTACGATTTATAGTCAGTTTCATCCTTTATCTTCAAACGGTTGGCAACTCGCTTCAATAGCTTAAGTATTAGATTACAGTAAATTTCTCAATCAATTTAAACTGGTTATCCTTTCACACCCTCCCACGCATATCCTTAGAGAAAGATCTCATAGCCAACCACTGTAGCAGCCGGCAGCAAAATCAACTGGAGATACTGAAGCAAAGGATACGCCTTCAAAACCGACGAGTATCGCCCGGCTTTGCGACAAATATTGATATGGATTCTGAAATCTTCAAAACGTGTATTTCCTGAGAAATGTCGGTATAAAATTCTTGGGTGGTATGCAGTACTTCCTGTAAGTATAGAGATAATAATAAGCTTTTGTAAAAATAGTTTTTAGAAAAGTGGGTAGAGAAAGTCTTGTGAATATAGAAAATCAGATAATATCCTTTTAATGCACCATAAAGTGGGGAATCTACTGTTAGAAAGCCTTGTTAGTGGCGATGAAAGATGGGTGCATCATTCAATTCCCGAGATGAAATGGCAAAACGTGGTAAGAAAGCTGAAAGTCCTGCCAAAAAAGAACGAAGTCACGGACTCAGCAGGAAGATATGGCAATGTTTGCTGTTCATTACTTGCCTTAAAAGAACCGCAATGAGTGCTGATAGAAAAACGTAACTTAGAGCTTCAGACTGTTGACCTGCAAAGTTCTATTGCATGACAACCGAGTGAGATGCCCTGGCGGCAATGTCTGTGGCCCGCATTCAGGAGGTCCCTGGTTCGATCTCCGGCGACCGCCCACTTTGACCCATGGGGTTTTCATGGTTTCCCCGGGTCGGTAGGCGATGTTGCGTTGGTTCTTCTTATACCACGAATTTCCTGTGCCCATCATCTTCCTTATCATCTGTTTCAGGGTTGTAGGACCAGGCGTCGGTTACGGCTGGACGGTGGCTTGAGGTCTGTAAAGGTTTCTTCCCTGGCGTCGCTGCGGGGACTACTCAGGTTGCCGAGTGGCTCCAGCCGATAGGGGTAGCTTGTAGATAGGACCGGGTGGCACCGGATGCGTTCTATCTGGAAACGTTAGGGACCCCGCCCATGCTTGTGCCCGTCGACATCCGGATTTGGTCGCCCTTCGGGTCTCTCCCCTTATCCCTCCCTCACTCCTTCCTAGGGGTCACGTCGGAAGCCCCGTTTCCGAGGGCCCCTTGGTGAGTTGTGCCTTTAGCTTTTATGCATGACGTTTACTCACACTCCGCTGAAAGAACTCGGAAAGAGATACTATAAGGTTCTCTGGTGGTTTTGTATGCACAGTAGAGGTCTGCACGGGCTCGAACCTAGGTCCTTCTCGGCCCGCGGCTTAATTTGAAAAATGTTAGTCGGATTCGGGCTTGAGGATGAAGACAAAAAACTTTTACCCCATTTTTACTTCCTCTACCACGCGCATAGTAGGGAGACAAGGTATTGCATTCCATCCAAACATTAGATATAGAGATTTCACGGGAAAAAAACATGCCCGTGTATGTGTATGTGTGTGTCTGAACAGCATAACTAAAAAACTATAAGTCAAATTTGGTATTTGAGTATACTATCTTCCGAGGATGCAACACGAAGATTTTCAAGAAAATCCCCCACCCCAACTTCCCTTTGTCATGGAACATCTTTCGAGTATTTTAATTTACTAAAAATGGCTCAAACGAATACCATATATTAACATTTACATGTCAAATAAAGTGTTCATCTTGAATTTTCTGGGAATAGCCTTTGAAGTCAAGGAATTTTGTTTAATCTTGTATAAGTGGTAAATGCTATGCAATAGACCAAAATGTACAACACAAAAATGTAGATCTCTTTAAAACACAATTTATTTCAAATAAGTGTTTTTTTGTGACTTAAGCCATGTCTGAGATATCCGTTATTAATGGTTGGAATTTTTCATTATTTGGTCATTCTCTTAAAGTCCTCTCAACATTCAGCTGTTTCTCGCGATTGCATGGAAACAGTATGGAATTTTAAGGCCAGCGTAGAGCGTCCAGTTCTTAAACATTTGACTATCGCTGTTGCCTTTGTATCTGTAACGAATTGTGTAATGTACACTATGTGATCAAAAGTATCCGGACACGCCCACAAACATACGTTTTTCATCTTAGGTGCATTGTGCTGCCACCTACTGCCTGGTACTCATTATCCGTGACCTCAGTAGTCACGTGAAACAGTAGAATGGGACGCTCCGTGGAACTCATGAATTCGAACGTGGTCAGGTGATTGGGTGTCACTTGTGTCAGAGGTCTGTACGCGAGATTTCCACACTCCTAAACATCCCTAGGTCCACTGTTTCTGATGTGATAGTGAAGTGGAAACGTGAAGGGACATGTACAGCACAAAAGCGTACAGGCCGACCTCGTCTGTTGACTGACAGAGACCGCCGACATTTGAAGAGGGTCGTAAAGAGTAATAGGCAGACATCTATCCAGACCATCAAACAGGAATTCCAAACTGCATCAGGATCCACTCCAAGTACTACGACAATTAGGCGTGATGTGAGAAACCTTGGATGCCATGGTCGAGCGGCAGCTCATAAGCCACACATCACGCAGGAAAATGCCAAACGACGCCTCGCTTGGTGTAAGGAGCGTCAACATTACACGATTGAACAGTGGCAAAACGTGTGGGGTGACGAATCACGGTATACAACGTGGCGATCCGATGACAGGTTGTGGGTATGGTGAATGCCCGGTGAACGTCATCTGCCAGCGTGTGTAGTACCAACAGTGAAATTCAGAGGTAGTGGTGTTATGATGTGATCGTGTTTTTCCTGGAGGGGGCTTGCACCCCGTTTTGTTTTGCTTGGCACGATCACAGCGCAGGCCTACATTGATATTTTAAGCACCTTCTTGCTTCCCACTGTTGAAAAGGAATTCGGGGATGGTGATTGCATCTTTCAAAATGATCGAGCACCTGTTCATACTACACGGGCTGTGGCGGAGTGGTTACACGACAATAACATCCCTGTAATGACTGGCCTGCACAGAGTCCTGACTTGAATCCTATAGAACACCTTTTGGACGTTTTGGAACGCTGACTTCGTGCCAGGCCTCACCGACCTACATCGATACCTCTCCTCAGTTCCGCACTCCGTGAAGAATGGGCTGCCATTCCCCAAGAAGCCTTCCAGCACCTGATTGAAAGTATGCCTGCGAGAGTGAGCACTGTCATCAAGGTTAAGGGTGGGCCAACACCACATTGACTTCCAGCATTATCGATGGAGGGCGCCACGATCTTGTACGTCATTTTCATCCAGGTGTCCGGATACTTTTGATCACGTAGTGTAGATATTTCTGCAAAGGTTTAGTTGGTTTAAAGTGTAGTAGATGAAAAATAAGTTTTAGCAAGAATAGTTTGTATATCCACTAATAATAATAGGAGTCAGAGAAAGTCATTTAAGTGTATCACATCAGATTTTTTAAATTAAATTTCGCTGGAACTATTTCGAGGTGCCTTGGAATGACTGAATGACAATATTGTTGTTTATATTGATTGCATTATTTACATTGTGGATTTAAATTTAAAATGGATAATCTTAAAGAATAAAAAATACAAGGTGTGTTGCTAGTGAGATACTTATTGGTTTGCTACCAAAAAATCTAGAAGGTTATGCGAAGGAGCGTACACTCGTTTTAAAAAATGGTGTTTACTGAAGAATGTACAAAGTATTCAGAAAATATCTTGTTGTTTTATTTTACGGAAATAAGGAAGGAATATAAGTCCTCTATGATATAGGCAGAATATTCGATGTTAAGATTAGATCCGATCGTGGAAATAAAAAACCTATTTAAATCAAGTTTCCAATAGGATCAAAAACCTTCTGCAACACTATCAAGCATGTTTTTGTTGTTAAAGCCGTAGGTTTTGTAGTCAACTTTACAAAACAACTGCTGAAAATAAATTAGATACCAAGATTTGAGCACTCTATATCCGGGAGCCAGATTTACTCCTATTATTGGTTTCAGGGTAGCCATTATTTACTAGCTTACAGGAAAAAGGAAACACAGATGTAGCTGATAGCATGTTAATATACATAGTAGCAACAGGAATTTAGGAGCTAAGCGCCCTCACCACTGGGGAAAGCACAATGCGGTAGAAAAGAACAAGACCGCCCTGCAGTCGGGGATGGGATCCAATCACAACCCTAGCAAAAACATCTGATGTGCTACACTCATATGACTTTCTCTACTCTTGTACAAACTATTTTTACAAACTCTTATTCTCCATCTATTTCATATTAATCGAGATAAACATTTGCAGAACAATCTTTTGACATGCAAAGAGAATTACATTTTACACATAGCGACCAGCTCTAAAAATATTTGACTATCCCTTAAGGCGTAAGTAGTATTAGTCCCGGATGAGCCAATTGTTTTAACGATAATCCTGCCGCTAGGGGCGCTAGTGTCGCTAGTGTCGCTGCGTGCGACGGCGGCGGCGGTAAGTTTGAAAAGCGCCCTGAGCGGTAGGATTATCGTTAAATCGGTTGGCTCATCCGGGACGAGTTGAAAGAATTGAGGAAGTGACGTGGAGTGTTTTGATTGGTTCATTAATTTGGGGTGGGAGATGGAGGAAGGGAGATGGAGGAGTATGGAGGTCGCGTGATGGAGAGGAGCTGGGTGGCGCGGTGTTGTCTGTGCGGAGGTCGGCACTGAAATGGGGGGAAAAGATGGGGAGCGAGGGATAAAAAGTGTAAAGGAAAGTGACGTGTGAAGTTGTGATTGGTGGGAATAAGAAGTGATTTTATTGGTGGAAAGGAGCAAATGAGAGTTGTTGATTGGTAAGAATAAGAGGGATTATGATTGGTGGAAAGAAAAAGGTGTGGGAGTGGGGTATGTTGGAGGTGATGGGAAAGGTGAGTTTTGCTAGCAGCAAGATTTGCAAAAGCCTGTCTTGAACTGATCAGCAATTTTTGAACGTCGGATGGTAGTTTTCTTGAGTGGATAGAGAGATGGGGGCGATATGAGATGCGGTGGCGAAAATGGGAACTAGACAAGGTTGTTGAGACAAGAGGTTTAAGGACGAGGAAATTTGGAGGTTAGTGGTGAACACGGCGGTCGCAAGAGGTGGGGGTAAGGAGACGCAGTGGTGAGAATGGGAACTAAAAGAAGATGGGGGTAGCAAGAGTTTTAGAAGAGTAGATTTTGAGGTTAAAATAGTGGGAACTAAAAATGGCGGAGGGTCTGCGACAAGGAGATGCGGTGAGAACTAAACAAGATGGCGGTCGCAAGAGGAGGGTAAGGAGATTTGAGGTTACAGTACGAAAACACGAAAGGATATATTCCTACGCCAAGCAGGTCCGAAAAATAATTATGCGTGTGGTACTTACCTGTTACCGGTGTGGATGCGTCACCAAAAGCGCGGCACGCGAGGCGGAAAAATAAAAGCAAACTGTTTTTGAAAATGCTTAACCAGCTTTAAGATCAACCAACATCACTACGCACTGATATACCTAGGTTTTTAAAGCGGTACAGACACCCTTTGCAGAGGCGTAATTTAACTATACCAAAAACCTGGTACTGGACCATCGTGATGGTCGCTAGCGTACGTAGGAGCAGGGTTCTCATAGCCGGTCGAAAGCGGTCAAAAACGTGTACGACGTAGGTGTTGACAGTAGCTGCTGTCGAGTCAACGGTCGAGGTGTGAATAAACAAGATCTGTTCTCGCCGGCAATTTGGTTCGGAGATGTGAGCAGCGGCGAGGTGTTGTCTGTGCGGAGGTCGGGACTGAAAGAGGGAAAAGATGGGGAGCGAGGGATAAAAAGTGTAACAGAAAGTGACGTGTGAAGTTGTGATTGGTGGGAATAAGAAGTGATTTTATTGGTGGAAAGGAGCAAATGAAAGTTGTTGATTGGTAAGAATAAGAGAGGTTATGATTGGTGGAAAGAAAAAGGAGTGGGGTATGTTGGAGGTGATGGGAAAGGTAAGTTTTGCTAGCAACAAGATTTGCAAAAGCCTGTCGTGAACTGATCAGCAATTTTTTGAACGTTGGATGGTAGTTTTCTTGAGTGGATAGAGAGATGGGGCGATATGAGATGCGGTGGCGAAAATGGGAACTAAACAAGGTGGTTGAGACAAGAGGTTTAAGGACGAGGAAATTTGGAGGTTAGTGGTGAACATGGCGGTCGCAAGAGGTGGGGGTAAGGAGACGCGGTGGTGAGAATGGGAACTAAAAGAAGATGGCGGTAGCAAGAGGTTAGAAGAGTAGATTTTGAGGTTAAAATAGCGGGAACTAAAAATGGCGGAGGGTCTGCGACAAGGAGATGCGGTGAGAACTAAACAAGATGGCGGACGCAAGAGGTGGGTAAGGAGGTTTGAGGTTACAGTACCAAAACACGAAAGGATATATTCCTACGCCAAGCAGGTCCGAAAAATAATTATGCGTGTGTTACTTACCTGTTACCGGTGTGGATGCGTCACCAAAAGCGCGGCACGCGAGACGGAAAAATAAAAGCAAACTGTTTTTGAAAATGCTTAACCAGCTTTAAGATCAACCAACATCACTACGCACTGATATACCTAGGTTTTTAAAGCGGTACAGACACCCTTTGCAGAGGCGTAATTTAACTATACCAAAAACCTGGTACTGGACCATCGTGATGGTCGCTAGCGTACGTAGGAGCAGGGTTCTCATAGCCGGTCGAAAGCGGTCAAAAACGTGTACGACGTAGGTGTTGGCAGTAGCTGCTGCCGAGGCAACCGTCGAGGTGCGAATGAACGAGATGTGTTCTTGCAGGCAATCTGGTTGAGAGATGAGAGGCGCGGTGGTAAAAATGTGAACTAAATAAGATGGCGGAGGCACGAAGTTGAGGTTAAGGAGCGGCGAGGTGTTGACTGTGCGGCGGTTGGGGTCTGAAAGAGGGGGGAAAGATGGCGAACGAGGGATAAAAAGTATAACAGAAAGTGACGTGTGAAGTTGTCATTGGTGGGAATAAGAAGTGATGTTATTGGTGGAAAGGAACAAATGAAAGTTGCTGGTTGGCGAGAATAAGAGAGATTATGATTGGTGGAAAGAAAAAAAGGTGTGGGAGTGGGGTATGTTGGAGGTGATGGAAAAGGCAAGTTTTGCTACCAACAACATTTGCAAAAGCCTATCCAGAACTCATCAGCAATTTTAAATAACTAGTGTTTCGGGGGTTTTCTCTGGTTGGTAGACGAATGCAAGCTGTTTCTACCATACTTATATTATTCGTCTTTTTCCTTTTTTTTTAAAAAATAACTAATGCAATACTTCCCCTACTTACTATACGTAGTAGAGAAAGTAAAAAAGTATTGAAAAATTTAAGGAAATAACAAGCAATATCTCAAAAGTGTACTATCTTGTTTTCAAGGGTTTTCCAGATCGGTAAGCGTTAGAATACTCTTAGAGCTTTTTTCAGGTTTTTTAGCGGTTGTCCCTGGCCGGTAGGCAAATGATAAAGTTTTTCTATAACGTCGTCGTTTTGGCTTGTGGCGCACGGTTCCTAGGCACGTACTCGCGCGCGCGCGCACACACACACACACACACACACACACACACTAAAATAGTAGCGTATAAAAAAAAACTGATGTGTTACACTGACATGACTTTCTCTACTCTTGTACAATCTAATTGGTAGCTTTTAAGCAATAGTCAAATATTTTAACGCTGGTTGCTATGTGGCGAATTCCATTCTGTTTGCATGTTCAGGACATAAAAAAAAATGAATAAACGAATTTGAGAAAAAGTATAAGTATTGGAAAATTTAAGGAAATAACAAGCAATATCTCGAAAACGGTTCACTCAACAAAAGAAACGTATATGACATAAGTTGTGTATTTTAACGCGATCTACATTTTTTGTGTAGTAAAATTTTGTCTATCTCTTATGGTTTACCAGTTATGCAAAAGTCGTTCACAATGAAGAATATTTTGGAGACATTCCCAGAAAATTCGAGATATACATTTTATTTGTCATGACAATATCTTAAACATATGATATTTTAATCAAAATCGTTAGAGCCGTTTTTGAGAAAATTAAAATTTTCGAAAAATGTTCCATGTAAAGGGTAGTCTGGGGTGGGGGATTTTCTTGAAAACCTTCGTGTCGCATCTCTGGAAGATACTGAACCTAAATACCAAGTTTGGTGTTTATCCGACTGTTCGTTTTTGAGTTATGCTGTTCACAGACACACAGACGCACAGACAGACAGACACACAGACACACAGACACAGACAGACACACACACGGACATGTTTCCAAAAATGCTTTTTTTTTTGGATTCAGTGATTCTCAAAACATGTATTTGCAGTGAAATTTCGGTATCGAATTTTTGGGTGGAATGCAATACTTCCCCTACTTACTATACGTAGTAGAGAAAGTAAAAATGAATAACGCATTTGAGAAAAAGTATAAGTATTGGAAAATTTAAGGAAATAACAAGCAATATCTCGAAAATGGTTCACTCAACTAAACAAATGTATATGACATAAATTGTGTATTTTAACGCGATCTACATTTTATGTATAGTAAAATTTTGTGTATCTCTTATGGTTTACCAGTTATGCAAAAGTCGTTCACAATGAAGAATACTTTTGGAGACATTCCCAGAAAATTCGAGATATACATTTCATTTCTCATAACATTATCTTAAACATGCGATTTTAACAAGCAATATCTCGAAAACGGTTCACTCAACAAAAGAAACGTATATGACATAAGTTGTGTATTTTAACGCGATCTACATTTTTTGTGTAGTAAAATTTTGTCTATCTCTTATGGTTTACCAGTTATGCAAAAGTCGTTCACAATGAAGAATATTTTGGAGACATTCCCAGAAAATTCGAGATATACATTTTATTTGTCATGACAATATCTTAAACATATGATATTTTAATCAAAATCGTTAGAGCCGTTTTTGAGAAAATTAAAATTTTCGAAAAATGTTCCATGTAAAGGGTAGTCTGGGGTGGGGGGATTTTCTTGAAAACCTTCGTGTCGCATCTCTGGAAGATACTGAACCTAAATACCAAGTTTGGTGTTTATCCGACTGTTCGTTTTTGAGTTATGCTGTTCACAGACACACAGACGCACAGACAGACAGACACACAGACACACAGACACACAGACAGACACACACACGGACATGTTTCCAAAAATGCTTTTTTTTCTGGATTCAGTGATTCTCAAAACATGTATTTCCAGTGAAATCTCGGTATCGAATTTTTGGGTGGAATGCAATACTTCCCCTACTTACTATACGTAGTAGAGAAAGTAAAAATGAATAACGCATTTGAGAAAAAGTATAAGTATTGGAAAATTTAAAGGAAATAACAAGCAATATCTCGAAAAACGGTTCACTCAACAAAATAAATGTATATGGCATAAGTTGTGTATTTTAACGCGATCTACATTTTTTGTGTAGCAAACTTTTGTCTATCTCTTACGGTTTATCAGTTATGAAAAAGTCGTTCACAATGAAGAATTCTTTTGGAGACATTCCCAGAAAATTCGAGATATACATTTCATTTCTCTCGATATTATCTTAAATATATGATATTTTCATCAAAATCGTTAGAGCCATTTTTTAATACAAAGAGAACGGGATTTCACAAGTGAAACAGTACTGTGATAACGATACCACTGAAACAAAAAAAAAAATCTGATGTGTAACACTCACATGACTTTCTCAACTCTTGTACAAAGTATTTTTACAAACGCTTATTCCCCATCTAGTTCATGTTAATCGAGATAAACATTTGCAAAATCTATTTTATTGCTAATTTTCTTGTATAAAAAAAAATCTGATGTGTAACACTCACATGACGTTCTCTACTCTTGTACAAAGTATTTTTACAAACGCTTATGCTCCATCTAGTTCATGTTAATCGAGATAAACATTTGCAAACTCTATTTTATTGCTAATTTTCTTGTAGATGTAGGGGAAAATATATTTACAAGGGGAATATAGAAAAACAGTAGCCTTTAAGCACATACATATCTCTTAATAGCTGGTTGCTATGTGCAGCACCATTCTTTTTGCCACAGATTAATACTGTTTGCATATCAAAGACAAAAAAAAAATGAATAACGAAGTCCCATTTGAGAAAATAAATATTGGAAAATTAACAAACAATATCTCGAAAACGGTTCACTCAACAACAAAAATGTATATTACATAAGATGTGTATTTTAACGCGATCTACATTTTTTGTGTAGTAAAATTTTGTCTATCTCTTACGGTTTTTCAGTTATGAAAAAGACGTTCACAATGAAGAATACTTTTGGAGACATTCCCAGAAAATTCGAGATATACATTTCATTTCTCACGACATTATCTTAAACATACGATATTTTTCATCAAAATCGTTAGAGCCATTTTTTTTTATACAAAGAGAACGGGATTTCACAAGTGAAACAGTACTGTGATAACGATACCAACAAAACTAATTATTATTCACCCACTGAAACACATAAAAAAAATCTGATGTGTAACACTCACATGACTTTTCTCATCTCTTGTACAAAGTATTTTTACAAACGCTTATTCCCCATCTAGTTCATGTTAATCGAGATAAACATTTGCAAACTCTATTTTATTGCTAATTTTGTTGTAGATGTAGGGAAAATATATTTACAAGGGCAATATAGAAAAACAGTAGCCTTTAAGCACATACATATCTCTTAATAGCTGGTTGCTATGTGCAGTACCATTCTTTTTGCCACAGATTAATACTCTTTGCATATCAAAGACAAAAAAAAAATGAATAACGAATTCCCATTTGAGAAAATAACTATTGGAAAATTTAAGTAAATAACAAGCAATATCTCGAAAACGGTTCACTCAACAATAAAGATGTATATGACATAAGTTGTGTATTTTAACGCGATCTACATACTTTCGTACTCACCTATAAGATATAGAGGGTAGAGGTTGTACGAACGTAGCACTTTGAGAATTTATATTCAACAGTTGGTGTTACTCCTTAGAAAGGAAGTATCTGCTGATTTTTATTTAATTCTTTACATTTTACATAACACGTATGCACTGGCACAACACAAAAGCACTACACACGATACTCAGTTTTAATATTTGCACTAATAACATCAGGAATAACTGAAGTCTGCAAACAGTCATTTCCCATGTGCAGCCTTACGTACAGAGAACGTGTGTGGCTGATCTATGTGTAAAAAGAGCCTGAGAGCGGATGTACGTCAGCGGTAAAATCTTTTAAATGCATTTTTATTGGCGATGGTAGAAATCGTGCAGTGGTGGATCGTGAAAATTCATATAAATGGATGTATCACCTCATAATAAGCCTCTATATACCAAGAATATTGAGTTTTTAAAAAGTCAGCAACTGTACCTGTGTTTCTATACGTGAACGTCAGATGGCAGCTTCGATACGTGTCCACGGAGACCTTAGTGCTAGGCAACTGTACCTCTGTTTCTATACGTGAACGGCAGATTGCAGCTTCGATACGTGTCCACGGAGACCTTAGTGCTAGGCAACTGTACCTCTGTTTCTATACGTGAACGGCAGATTGCAGCTTCGATACGTGTCCACGGAGACCTTAGTGCTAGGCAACTGCACCTCTGTTTCTATACGTGAACGGCAGATTGCAGCTTCGATACGTGTCCACGGAGACCTTAGCGCTAGACAACTGCACCTCTGTTTCTATACGTGAACGGCAGATTGCAGCTTCGATACGTGTCCACGGAGACCTTAGTGCTAGGCAACTGTACCTCTGTTTCTATACGTGAACGGCAGATTGAAGCTTCGATACGTGTCCACGGAGACCTTAGTGCTAGGCAACTGTACCTCTGTTTCTATACGTGAACGGCAGATTGCAGCTTCGATACGTGTCCACGGAGACCTTAGTGCTAGGCAACTGCACCTCTGTTTCTATACGTGAACGGCAGATTGCAGCTTCGATACGTATCCACGGAGACCTTAGTGCTAGGCAACTGCACCTCTGTTTCTATACGTGAACGGCAGATTGCAGCTTCAATACGTGTCCACGGAGACCTTAGTGCTAGGCAACTGTACCTCTGTTTCTATACGTGAACGGGAGATTGCAGCTTCGATACGTGTCCACGGAGACCTTAGTGCTAGGCAACTGCACCTCTGTTTCTATACGTGAACGTCAGATTGCAGCTTCGATACGTGTCCACGGAGACCTTAGTGCTAGGCAACTGCACCTCTGTTTCTATACGTGAACGGCAGATTGCAGCTTCGATACGTATCCACGGGGACCTTAGTGCTAGGGAACTGCACCTCTGTTTCTATACGTGAACGGCAGATTGCAGCTTCAATACGTGTCCACGGAGACCTTAGTGCTAGGCAGCTGTACCTCTGTTTCTATACGTGAACGGCAGATTGCAGCTTCGATACGTTCCACGGAGATCTTAGTGCTAGGCAGCTATACCTGTTTCTATACGTCAACGGCAGATTGCAGCTTCGATACGTGTTCACGGAGACCTTAGTGCTAGGCAACTGTACCTGTGTTTCTATACGTGTCCACGGAGACCTTAGTGCTAGACAACTGTACCTCTGTTTCTATACGTGAACGGCAGATTGCAGCTTCAATACGTGTCCACGGAGACCTTAGTGCTAGTGCTAGGCAACTATACCTCTGTTTCTATACGTGAACAGCAGATTGCAGGTTCGATACGTGTCCACGGAGATCTTAGTGCTAGGCAACTATACCTGTTTCTATACGTGAACGGCAGATTGCAGCTTCGATACGTGTCCACGGAGACCTTAGTGCTAGGCAACTGTACCTGTGTTTCTATACGTGTCCACGGAGACCTTAGTGTTAGGCAACTGTACCTCTGTTTCTATACGTGAACGGCAGATTGCAGCTTCGATACGTGTCCACGGAGACCTTTCGCTTCAGGTGACAAAATAACACTAGGCACTTGTGTGCCGTGGTGTAAGCCGCAATCACGGTATTGGTAGCGTGGATCTCCTTGGGGCTCTCCTCGGAGTTACCTCAACACCACGTACATGACCTGGTTCGTCACGGGTACGCAGGTCTGCACTACCACTTCCTCGGCGTTGAGCAGGCCCAGGAGGCGATCGTACCGGTACACCAGCTAGCACGTGGACATGTTATCGCGCTGTGGTGTTACGTGTGCGAGGAATGGAAACTCAAGGACGCAAAACATGCACGACCGAGGGTTAAAAAGCAGAACAAGTAGTGACGTGGAGCGTTGTGATTGGTGTAAATAAGACGATCTCTGATAGGTGGACAAATTGAAATAACGTGATGTGATAGGCGAAAATAAAATCAAAGGTGATTGGATGAAAAATGACGAGAAGGAATTAGCGGTGAATTTGTGAACTAAGGTGGCGAAGATTTTTTTTTTTAAAAAAAAGGATAATATAAGTACGGCAACTGTAACGGTTTACGGCAAACGCGCGCCGCGCAATGCGTCACGCCGGGCATCTTGCTCAATATGATTTTTGTTTTATTGCCCGGGCGTGACGCATTGCGCGGCGCGCGTTTGCCGTAAACCGTTACAGTTGCCGTACTTATATTATCCTTTTTTTTAAAAAAAAAATCTTCGCCACCTTAGTTCACAAATTCACCGCTAATTCCTTCTCGTCATTTTTCATCCAATCACCTTTGATTTTATTTTCGCCTATCACATCACGTTATTTCAATTTGTCCACCTATCAGAGATCGTCTTATTTACACCAATCACAACGCTCCACGTCACTACTTGTTCTGCTTTTTAACCCTCGGTCGTGCATGTTTTGCGTCCTTGAGTTTCCATACCTCGCACACGTAACACCACAGCGCGATAACATGTCCACGTGCTAGCTGGTGTACCGGTACGATCGCCTCCTGGGCCTGCTCAACGCCGAGGAAGTGGTAGTGCAGACCTGCGTACCCGTGACGAACCAGGTCATGTACGTGGTGTTGAGGTAACTCCGAGGAGAGCCCCAAGGAGATCCACGCTACCAATACCGTGATTGCGGCTTACACCACGGCACACAAGTGCCTAGTGTTATTTTGTCACCTGAAGCGAAAGGTCTCCGTGGACACGTATCGAAGCTGCAATCTGCCGTTCACGTATAGAAACAGAGGTACAGTTGCCTAACACTAAGGTCTCCGTGGACACGTATCGAAGCTGCCATCTGACGTTCACGTATAGAAACACAGGTACAGTTGCCTAGCACTAAGGTCTCCGTGGACACGTATCGAAGCTGCAATCTGCCGTTCACGTATAGAAACAGGTATAGTTGCCTAGCACTAAGATCTCCGTGGACACGTATCGAACCTGCAATCTGCCGTTCACGTATAGAAACAGAGGTATAGTTGCCTAGCACTAGCACTAAGGTCTCCGTGGACACGTATTGAAGCTGCAATCTGCCGTTCACGTATAGAAACAGAGGTACAGTTGTCTAGCACTAAGGTCTCCGTGGACACGTATAGAAACACAGGTACAGTTGCCTAGCACTAAGGTCTCCGTGAACACGTATCGAAGCTGCAATCTGCCGTTGACGTATAGAAACAGGTATAGCTGCCTAGCACTAAGATCTCCGTGGACACGTATCGAAGCTGCAATCTGCCGTTCACGTATAGAAACAGAGGTACAGCTGCCTAGCACTAAGGTCTCCGTGAACACGTATTGAAGCTGCAATCTGCCGTTCACGTATAGAAACAGAGGTGCAGTTCCCTAGCACTAAGGTCCCCGTGGATACGTATCGAAGCTGCAATCTGCCGTTCACGTATAGAAACAGAGGTGCAGTTGCCTAGCACTAAGGTCTCCGTGGACACGTATCGAAGCTGCAATCTGACGTTCACGTATAGAAACAGAGGTGCAGTTGCCTAGCACTAAGGTCTCCGTGGACACGTATCAAAGCTGCAATCTCCCGTTCACGTATAGAAACAGAGGTACAGTTGCCTAGCACTAAGGTCTCCGTGGACACGTATTGAAGCTGCAATCTGCCGTTCACGTATAGAAACAGAGGTGCAGTTGCCTAGCACTAAGGTCTCCGTGGATACGTATCGAAGCTGCAATCTGCCGTTCACGTATAGAAACAGAGGTGCAGTTGCCTAGCACTAAGGTCTCCGTGGACACGTATCGAAGCTGCAATCTGCCGTTCACGTATAGAAACAGAGGTACAGTTGCCTAGCACTAAGGTCTCCGTGGACACGTATCGAAGCTGCAATCTGCCGTTCACGTATAGAAACAGAGGTACAGTTGCCTAGCACTAAGGTCTCCGTGGACACGTATCGAAGCTGCAATCTGCCGTTCACGTATAGAAACAGAGGTGCAGTTGTCTAGCGCTAAGGTCTCCGTGGACACGTATCGAAGCTGCAATCTGCCGTTCACGTATAGAAACAGAGGTGCAGTTGCCTAGCACTAAGGTCTCCGTGGACACGTATCGAAGCTGCAATCTGCCGTTCACGTATAGAAACAGAGGTACAGTTGCCTAGCACTAAGGTCTCCGTGGACACGTATCGAAGCTGCAATCTGCCGTTCACGTATAGAAACAGAGGTACAGTTGCCTAGCACTAAGGTCTCCGTGGACACGTATCGAAGCTGCCATCTGACGTTCACGTATAGAAACACAGGTACAGTTGCTGACTTTTTAAAAACTCAATATTCTTGGTATATAGAGGCTTATTATGAGGTGATACATCCATTTATATGAATTTTCACGATCCACCACTGCACGATTTCTACCATCGCCAATAAAAATGCATTTAAAAGATTTTACCGCTGACGTACATCCGCTCTCAGGCTCTTTTTACACATAGATCAGCCACACACGTTCTCTGTACGTAAGGCTGCACATGGGAAATGACTGTTTGCAGACTTCAGTTATTCCTGATGTTATTAGTGCAAATATTAAAACTGAGTATCGTGTGTAGTGCTTTTGTGTTGTGCCAGTGCATACGTGTTATGTAAAATGTAAAGAATTAAATAAAAATCAGCAGATACTTCCTTTCTAAGGAGTAACACCAACTGTTGAATATAAATTCTCAAAGTGCTACGTTCGTACAACCTCTACCCTCTATATCTTATAGGTGAGTACGAAAGTATGTAGATCGCGTTAAAATACACAACTTATGTCATATACATCTTTATTGTTGAGTGAACCGTTTTCGAGATATTGCTTGTTATTTACTTAAATTTTCCAATAGTTATTTTCTCAAATGGGAATTCGTTATTCATTTTTTTTTTGTCTTTGATATGCAAAGAGTATTAATCTGTGGCAAAAAGAATGGTACTGCACATAGCAACCAGCTATTAAGAGATATGTATGTGCTTAAAGGCTACTGTTTTTCTATATTGCCCTTGTAAATATATTTTCCCTACATCTACAACAAAATTAGCAATAAAATAGAGTTTGCAAATGTTTATCTCGATTAACATGAACTAGATGGGGAATAAGCGTTTGTAAAAATACTTTGTACAAGAGATGAGAAAAGTCATGTGAGTGTTACACATCAGATTTTTTTTATGTGTTTCAGTGGGTGAATAATAATTAGTTTTGTTGGTATCGTTATCACAGTACTGTTTCACTTGTGAAATCCCGTTCTCTTTGTATAAAAAAAAATGGCTCTAACGATTTTGATGAAAAATATCGTATGTTTAAGATAATGTCGTGAGAAATGAAATGTATATCTCGAATTTTCTGGGAATGTCTCCAAAAGTATTCTTCATTGTGAACGTCTTTTTCATAACTGAAAAACCGTAAGAGATAGACAAAATTTTACTACACAAAAAATGTAGATCGCGTTAAAATACACATCTTATGTAATATACATTTTTGTTGTTGAGTGAACCGTTTTCGAGATATTGTTTGTTAATTTTCCAATATTTATTTTCTCAAATGGGACTTCGTTATTCATTTTTTTTTTTTGTCTTTGATATGCAAACAGTATTAATCTGTGGCAAAAAGAATGGTGCTGCACATAGCAACCAGCTATTAAGAGATATGTATGTGCTTAAAGGCTACTGTTTTTCTATATTCCCCTTGTAAATATATTTTCCCCTACATCTACAAGAAAATTAGCAATAAAATAGAGTTTGCAAATGTTTATCTCGATTAACATGAACTAGATGGAGCATAAGCGTTTGTAAAAATACTTTGTACAAGAGTAGAGAACGTCATGTGAGTGTTACACATCAGATTTTTTTTTATACAAGAAAATTAGCAATAAAATAGATTTTGCAAATGTTTATCTCGATTAACATGAACTAGATGGGGAATAAGCGTTTGTAAAAATACTTTGTACAAGAGTTGAGAAAGTCATGTGAGTGTTACACATCAGAATTTTTTTTTTGTTTCAGTGGTATCGTTATCACAGTACTGTTTCACTTGTGAAATCCCGTTCTCTTTGTATTAAAAAATGGCTCTAACGATTTTGATGAAAATATCATATATTTAAGATAATGTCGAGAGAAATGAAATGTATATCTCGAATTTTCTGGGAATGTCTCCAAAAGAATTCTTCATTGTGAACGACTTTTTCATAACTGATAAACCGTAAGAGATAGACAAAAGTTTGCTACACAAAAAATGTAGATCGCGTTAAAATACACAACTTATGCCATATACATTTATTTTGTTGAGTGAACCGTTTTTCGAGATATTGCTTGTTATTTCCTTAAATTTTCCAATACTTATACTTTTTCTCAAATGCGTTATTCATTTTTACTTTCTCTACTACGTATAGTAAGTAGGGGAAGTATTGCATTCCACCCAAAAATTCGATACCGAGATTTCACTGGAAATACATGTTTTGAGAATCACTGAATCCAGAAAAAAAAGCATTTTTGGAAACATGTCCGTGTGTGTGTCTGTCTGTGTGTCTGTGTGTCTGTGTGTCTGTCTGTCTGTGCGTCTGTGTGTCTGTGAACAGCATAACTCAAAAACGAACAGTCGGATAAACACCAAACTTGGTATTTAGGTTCAGTATCTTCCAGAGATGCGACACGAAGGTTTTCAAGAAAATCCCCCCACCCCAGACTACCCTTTACATGGAACATTTTTCGAAAATTTTAATTTTCTCAAAAACGGCTCTAACGATTTTGATTAAAATATCATATGTTTAAGATATTGTCATGACAAATAAAATGTATATCTCGAATTTTCTGGGAATGTCTCCAAAATATTCTTCATTGTGAACGACTTTTGCATAACTGGTAAACCATAAGAGATAGACAAAATTTTACTACACAAAAAATGTAGATCGCGTTAAAATACACAACTTATGTCATATACGTTTCTTTTGTTGAGTGAACCGTTTTCGAGATATTGCTTGTTAAAATCGCATGTTTAAGATAATGTTATGAGAAATGAAATGTATATCTCGAATTTTCTGGGAATGTCTCCAAAAGTATTCTTCATTGTGAACGACTTTTGCATAACTGGTAAACCATAAGAGATACACAAAATTTTACTATACATAAAATGTAGATCGCGTTAAAATACACAATTTATGTCATATACATTTGTTTAGTTGAGTGAACCATTTTCGAGATATTGCTTGTTATTTCCTTAAATTTTCCAATACTTATACTTTTTCTCAAATGCGTTATTCATTTTTACTTTCTCTACTACGTATAGTAAGTAGGGGAAGTATTGCATTCCACCCAAAAATTCGATACCGAAATTTCACTGCAAATACATGTTTTGAGAATCACTGAATCCAAAAAAAAAGCATTTTTGGAAACATGTCCGTGTGTGTGTCTGTCTGTGTCTGTGTGTCTGTGTGTCTGTCTGTCTGTGCGTCTGTGTGTCTGTGAACAGCATAACTCAAAAACGAACAGTCGGATAAACACCAAACTTGGTATTTAGGTTCAGTATCTTCCAGAGATGCGACACGAAGGTTTTCAAGAAAATCCCCCACCCCAGACTACCCTTTACATGGAACATTTTTCGAAAATTTTAATTTTCTCAAAAACGGCTCTAACGATTTTGATTAAAATATCATATGTTTAAGATATTGTCATGACAAATAAAATGTATATCTCGAATTTTCTGGGAATGTCTCCAAAATATTCTTCATTGTGAACGACTTTTGCATAACTGGTAAACCATAAGAGATAGACAAAATTTTACTACACAAAAAATGTAGATCGCGTTAAAATACACAACTTATGTCATATACGTTTCTTTTGTTGAGTGAACCGTTTTCGAGATATTGCTTGTTATTTCCTTAAATTTTCCAATACTTATACTTTTTCTCAAATTCGTTTATTCATTTTTTTTTATGTCCTGAACATGCAAACAGAATGGAATTCGCCACATAGCAACCAGCGTTAAAATATTTGACTATCGCTTAAAAGCTACCAATTAGATTGTACAAGAGTAGAGAAAGTCATGTCAGTGTAACACATCAGTTTTTTTTTATACGCTACTATTTTAGTGTGTGTGTGTGTGTGTGTGTGTGCGCGCGCGCGAGTACGTGCCTAGGAACCGTGCGCCACAAGCCAAAACGACGACGTTATAGAAAAACTTTATCATTTGCCTACCGGCCAGGGACAACCGCTAAAAAACCTGAAAAAAGCTCTAAGAGTATTCTAACGCTTACCGATCTGGAAAACCCTTGAAAACAAGATAGTACACTTTTGAGATATTGCTTGTTATTTCCTTAAATTTTTCAATACTTTTTTACTTTCTCTACTACGTATAGTAAGTAGGGGAAGTATTGCATTAGTTATTTTTTAAAAAAAAAGGAAAAAGACGAATAATATAAGTATGGTAGAAACAGCTTGCATTCGTCTACCAACCAGAGAAAACCCCCGAAACACTAGTTATTTAAAATTGCTGATGAGTTCTGGATAGGCTTTTGCAAATGTTGTTGGTAGCAAAACTTGCCTTTTCCATCACCTCCAACATACCCCACTCCCACACCTTTTTTTCTTTCCACCAATCATAATCTCTCTTATTCTCGCCAATCAGCAACTTTCATTTGTTCCTTTCCACCAATAACATCACTTCTTATTCCCACCAATGACAACTTCACACGTCACTTTCTGTTATACTTTTTATCCCTCGTTCGCCATCTTTCCCCCCTCTTTCAGACCCCATCCGCCGCACAGTCAACACCTCGCCGCTCCTTAACCTCAACTTCGTGCCTCCGCCATCTTATTTAGTTCACATTTTTACCACCGCGCCTCTCATCTCTCAACCAGATTGCCTGCAAGAACACATCTCGTTCATTCGCACTTCGACGGTTGCCTCGGCAGCAGCTACTGCCAACACCTACGTCGTACACGTTTTTGACCGCTTTCGACCGGCTATGAGAACCCTGCTCCTACGTACGCTAGCGACCATCACGATGGTCCAGTACCAGGTTTTTGGTATAGTTAAATTACGCCTCTGCAAAGGGTGTCTGTACCGCTTTAAAAACCTAGGTATATCAGTGCGTAGTGATGTTGGTTGATCTTAAAGCTGGTTAAGCATTTTCAAAAACAGTTTGCTTTTATTTTTCCGTCTCGCGTGCCGCGCTTTTGGTGACGCATCCACACCGGTAACAGGTAAGTAACACACGCATAATTATTTTTCGGACCTGCTTGGCGTAGGAATATATCCTTTCGTGTTTTGGTACTGTAACCTCAAACCTCCTTACCCACCTCTTGCGTCCGCCATCTTGTTTAGTTCTCACCGCATCTCCTTGTCGCAGACCCTCCGCCATTTTTAGTTCCCGCTATTTTAACCTCAAAATCTACTCTTCTAACCTCTTGCTACCGCCATCTTCTTTTAGTTCCCATTCTCACCACCGCGTCTCCTTACCCCCACCTCTTGCGACCGCCATGTTCACCACTAACCTCCAAATTTCCTCGTCCTTAAACCTCTTGTCTCAACCACCTTGTTTAGTTCCCATTTTCGCCACCGCATCTCATATCGCCCCATCTCTCTATCCACTCAAGAAAACTACCATCCAACGTTCAAAAAATTGCTGATCAGTTCACGACAGGCTTTTGCAAATCTTGTTGCTAGCAAAACTTACCTTTCCCATCACCTCCAACATACCCCTCTCCTTTTTCTTTCCACCAATCATAACCTCTCTTATTCTTACCAATCAACAACTTTCATTTGCTCCTTTCCACCAATAAAATCACTTCTTATTCCCACCAATCACAACTTCACACGTCACTTTCTGTTACACTTTTTATCCCTCGCTCCCCATCTTTTCCCTCTTTCAGTCCCGACCTCCGCACAGACAACACCTCGCCGCTGCTCACATCTCCGAACCAAATTGCCGGCGAGAACAGATCTTGTTTATTCACACCTCGACCGTTGACTCCACAGCAGCTACTGTCAACACCTACGTCGTACACGTTTTTGACCGCTTTCGACCGGCTATGAGAACCCTGCTCCTACGTACGCTAGCGAACATCACGATGGTCCAGTACCAGGTTTTTGGTATAGTTAAATTACGCCTCTGCAAAGGGTGTCTGTACCGCTTTAAAAACCTAGGTATATCAGTGCGTAGTGATGTTGGTTGATCTTAAAGCTGGTTAAGCATTTTCAAAAACAGTTTGCTTTTATTTTTCCGCCTCGCGTGCCGCGCTTTTGGTGACGCATCCACACCGGTAACAGGTAAGTACCACACGCATAATTATTTTTCGGACCTGCTTGGCGTAGGAATATATCCTTTCGTGTTTTCGTACTGTAACCTCAAATCTCCTTACCCTCCTCTTGCGACCGCCATCTTGTTTAGTTCTCACCGCATCTCCTTGTCGCAGACCCTCCGCCATTTTTAGTTCCCACTATTTTAACCTCAAAATCTACTCTTCTAAAACTCTTGCTACCCCCATCTTCTTTTAGTTCCCATTCTCACCACTGCGTCTCCTTACCCCCACCTCTTGCGACCGCCGTGTTCACCACTAACCTCCAAATTTCCTCGTCCTTAAACCTCTTGTCTCAACAACCTTGTCTAGTTCCCATTTTCGCCACCGCATCTCATATCGCCCCCATCTCTCTATCCACTCAAGAAAACTACCATCCGACGTTCAAAAATTGCTGATCAGTTCAAGACAGGCTTTTGCAAATCTTGCTGCTAGCAAAACTCACCTTTCCCATCACCTCCAACATACCCCACTCCCACACCTTTTTCTTTCCACCAATCATAATCCCTCTTATTCTTACCAATCAACAACTCTCATTTGCTCCTTTCCACCAATAAAATCACTTCTTATTCCCACCAATCACAACTTCACACGTCACTTTCCTTTACACTTTTTATCCCTCGCTCCCCATCTTTTCCCCCCATTTCAGTGCCGACCTCCGCACAGACAACACCTCGCCACCCAGCTCCTCTCCATCACGCGACCTCCATACTCCTCCATCTCCCTTCCTCCATCTCCCACCCCAAATTAATGAACCAATCAAAACACTCCACGTCACTTCCTCAATTCTTTCAACTCGTCCCGGATGAGCCAACCGATTTAACGATAATCCTACCGCTCAGGGCGCTTTTCAAACTTACCGCCGCCGCCGTCGCACGCAGCGACACTAGCGACACTAGCGCCCCTAGCGGCAGGATTATCGTTAAAACAATTGGCTCATCCGGGACTAATACTACTGGCGTACTATGTTCCGCTTGTTTTGTATTTGCAAGGGCAATATAGATATACAGTAGCCTTTAAGCATAGACATATCTCTTAATAGCTGGTTGCTATGTGCAGCACCATTCTCTTTGCCACAGATTAATACTCTTTGCATATCCAAGACAAAAAAAAAATGAATAACGAATTCCCATTTGAGAAAATAAGTATTGAAAAATTTAAGGGAATAACAAGTAATATCTCGAAAATAGTTCACTCAACAAAAAAAATGTATATGACATAAATTGTGTATTTTAACGCGATCTACATTTTTTGTGTAGTAAAATTTTGTCTATCTCTTATGATTTACCAGCTATGCAAAAGTCGTTCACAATAAAGAATACTTTTGGAGACATTCCCAGAAAATTCAAGATATACATTTTTTTTGCCATGAAAGTATCTTAAACATATGATATTTTAATCAAAATCGTTTGAGGCATTTTTGAGAAAATTAAAATTTTCGAAAAATGTTCCATGTAAATGGTAGTCTGGGGTGGGGGGAGTTTCTTGAAAACATTCGTGTCGCATCTCTGGAAGATACTGAACCTAAATACGAAGTTTGGTGTTTATCCGACTGTTCGTTTCTGAGTTATGCTGTTCACAGACACACAGACACACACAGACATACACACACACACACACACACACACACACACACACACACGGACATGTTTCCAAAAATGCTTTTTTTGGATTCAGGAGGTCTCAAAACATGTATTTCCGGTGAAATCTCGGTATCGAATTTTTGGGTAGAATGCAATACTTCTCCTACTTTACATAGTAGAGAAAGTAAAAAAGATGCACTTTTGAAATAGCGCGTCACCCGTTTCAGAGAACGCATTACGGTTACTGAGCGCACCTAGTGGGAGTTTTCGACAATGAACTGTCATTTGGCTGTTTCGCTGTGACCGTTAGTTGCCGATCTACAGCCGCTGAAGTGAACACGTGTATAAACTGTTCGTCGGATTAATGACAATACGAGAATGAAAGAGGTTGAAGAACAACGTATGTGTGTGTGTGTGTGTGTGTGTGTTTGTGTGTGTGTGACAGAGAGAGAGAGATGTTGCTACAATGAGTCGCACGCAATACTATGAGTGGTTTAAGCGTTTTGAACACGCCAGAATGTCGGTTGCTGAGAATCTCAGGGCTGAATGATCTTTTGTATCAACAGCTGACCATGTCGAGATTGTCCATCAAGAATTTGTACCGCGTGGTCAGATGGTAAACAAGTCTACCAGGGAATGTGTTGGCACGTTTGAGGGTGCGCAGGAAGAATCCTAAATTGTGAAAAAAAAAAAAAAAAAACAGCTTGAATGCTCCATCATGACAATACGTGCTCCTTTTCAACAGCTATCTGGCAAAACATCAGACTCCGGTTTTGCCCATCCACCCTATTCTCCGCACCGAGCTCCAGGAGACTTTTTCCTGTTTCCCAAACTTAAAACACGTTGAAGAGATGTCGTTTCCAAACCGTGGACGACAATGCGACAAGTGACCTTCGCGCTATCCCAGAAAGTGCATTCCAGGAGGCTTTCAGAAATGTAAGAAACGTTAGGGAGTTTAGGGACTACTTTGATGGGACAGTGTTTAAAATGTTTTACAATGACAATAAAGATATTATAGCAAAAGTACAGTATTTTTTAAACACATCTCATATACGACATAAACACGATTTAAAACACGTGTTGGTATTCTACCGAACATTTGGAAAATGCTCCCCTTTAAATTAGGCGATACTCCCCTGCTGATATAAACATCCGGAAAATGACTTGCCAGAATTTCTAAAGTCAATTTTATCGTTTCTGTTAAACAATTTTATCCTAAACATCCTTAGCCTTATAAAAATATAACCGTCAGAGTGTTGCATGGCGCCCAAGCATTTGAAATTTCACTGGAAATAAAGTTTTGAGGACCTCCTGATTAAAAAAACCTTATGTGTTACACTCACATGACTTTCTCTATTCTTATAAAACTATTTTTACAAACCCTTATTCTCCATATGCTTCATGTTAATCGAGATGTTAATCTTATTGCTAATCTACATTTTTTGTGTAGTAAAATTTTGTCTATCTCTTATGGTTTACCAGTTATGCAGAAGTCGTTCACAATGAAGAATACTTTTGGAGACATTCCTAGAAAATTCGAGATATACAGTTCATTTGTCATGAAAATATCTTAAACATATGATATTTTAATCAAAATCGTTAGAGACATTTTTGAGAAAATTAAAATTTTCGAAAAATGTTCCATGTAAAGTGTAATCTGGGGTGGGGGGATTTTCTTGAAAAGCTTCGTTTCGCATCTCTGGAAGTTACTGAACCTAAATACCAAGTTTGGTGTTTATCTGACTGTTCGGTTCTGAGTTATGCTGTTCACAGACACACATACACAGACACACACACACATAGACAGACACACACACGGGCATGTTTCCAAAAGTACTTTTTTGGATTTAGGAGGCCTCAAAACATGCATTTCCGGTGAAATCTCGGTAATACTTCCCTACTTACTATACGTAGTAGAGAAAGTAAAAGTAGAAAAAGATCCACGTGTATGAATAGCATAACCATTAAATCATTCAAATTGGAACATTTCAAATTTGTCAGTTCCTTGATGTTGCCCCTAACGATTGCCATTTTTTTTCCCGAACTCAAAAAAGCGCCTTGGAGGCCAAGATTCGGAAAAGGCAAACAAAAATCGTAGTAAGCGAGAGACAGCGTGGTACAATCAAGCTGTTGACACAGCTGATGTATTAGATTATAACTACTCTATGTTTATCGAAATAATCGTTTACAGAAATATTTTCATTATACATTTCTTTGCAGTTACAAGAGCGATACGTTAGGCGACAGTCAAATATTTCAAAACTGGATCGATATGTGATGAATTTGAAATTCCATACTCTTTCTATCACATTACGAGAAGTAACTGACTGGTGTGACCACTTCAAAAAATGACAGAAAAAAATTTAAAACAATAAAAATGAATATCTCAGAAACACCCAGTGCCACAAAAGTTATTTAAAGTGATTTGTATATTTAAAAGAGATTTACATTTTATGCGTTGTGAGTTTTTACCTCCTCTACTACGTATATTAAGTAGGGGAAGTACTGTATTCCACCCAAAAATTGATACCGAGATTTCATTGGAAATACATGTTTTGAGACCCCCTGAATCCAAAAAAAGCATTTTTGGAAACATGTCCGTGTGTGTGTCCGTGGACAGCATAACTCAGAAACGAACAGTCGGATAAACACCAAACTTGGTATTTAGTTTCAGTATCTTCCAGAGATGCAACACGAAGGTTTTCAAGAAAATCCCCCCAACCCCAGATTATCCTTTACATGGAACATTTTTCGAAAATTTTAATTTTCTCAAAAATGGCTCTAACGATTGATTAAAATCTTATATATTTAAGATAATTTCATGACAAATAAAATGTATATTTTGAATTTTCTGTGAATATCTCCAAAAATATTCTTCATTGTGAACGACTTTTGCATAATTCGTAAACCATAAGAGATGGACAAAATTTTACTACACAAAAAATGTAGATCGCGTTAAAAACACAATTTATGTCATATATTTTTTTTTGAGTGAACCATTTCCGAGACATTGCTTGTCATTCCCTTAAATTTTCCAATACATTTTTTCTCAAATGGAATTGGTTATTTATTTTTTTTGTCCTAGTAATGCAAAGAGAACATGGCAACCAGCTCTTAAAATATTTGACTATCGCTTAAAACCTAGCAATTCCCCTTGCATCTACAAGAAAATTAGCAATAAGATTAATATTTCGATATCTCGATTAACATGACGCATATGGGGAATAAGCGTTTGTAAAAATAGTTTGTACAAGAGTAGAGAAAGTCATGTGAGTGTAACACATCAAATTTTTATATAACTTCTACAAACTGTCTTGTAAGCTTGATTTTCTATCTACTTCATGTTAATCGAGAAAAGCCTTTCAAAAATATTTTCATTACTCATTTCGTTATACAGGCTGCTGCATAAGTCAGTTAACTGAAATTGTAGTACAGTGTTTTGTAGCTTTAATTGTTTGTACAAAGTAGGTAATTTGTTCTACTGAAATTGTTTGAAGTGTCCTCCAGTGTTATCTAGACATTTAACACATGGTTTAAACACTGATTTCATATCTTGTCACACAACTCCCCATTATTACCAAAAAATGTTTTAAAATACTTGTTCAATCAAATCCTTTAAATGCTGTAGGTTTAATGGTTTTGTAGCGAAAACACTGTCTCAGTATCCCCCACATTGAAAAATCGCATGCTGTGAGATCCGGTGATCTTGGAGGCCAATCGATTGTACCCCGCCTTCCTATCCACTCTTGAAAATTGTCATTCGAAATGCACGGACGTCTAATCCGTAGTGCGGTGGAGTGCCGTCTTTCTGCTAAATGAGGTTGTTTCATACACTACAGGGGTATTGTCTAACTTCATGATTAATATTTCAAGATACTTTCCGCAGTCACGGGCCCATCGAAAAAAAACCCTGATGCGTTGCACTAACTTGATTTTCTCTACTCTTGTACAAACTATTTTTAGAAACGCTTATTCTCCATATGCTTCATGTTAATCGAAATGTTAATCTTATTGCTAATTTTCTTGAGGATGCAAGGGGAATATGGTAGGCTTTAAGCGATAGTCAAATGTTTTAAGAGCTGGTTGCTATGTGGAGCATTCTATTCTCTTTGCATGTACAGGACATAAAAAAACTAATAAAGAATTCCTCTTTGATAATAAGTATTGGAAAATTGAAAAAAATAACAAGGAATATTTCGGAAATGGTTCACTCGACAAAAAAAAACAAAACAAAAAAACGTATATGACATAAGTTGTGTGTATTAACGAGATCTACATTTTTTGTGTACAACAATGTTATCTATCTCTTAACGGTATACCAGTTATGCAAAAGCCATTCGCAATGAAGAGGGCTTTTGGGGACATTCAAGATATACATTACATTTTACATGAAAATATCTTAAACATATGATGTTTTTATAAAAATCGTTACAGCCATTTTGAGAAAATCAACATTTTCGAAACATTTTCTATGTAAAGGGTAGTCTGGGATGGAGGGATTTTCTTGAAAATCTTCGTGTTGCATCTTTGAAAGATACTAAACCTAAATACCAAGTTTGGTGTCCGACTTTTCGATTATGAGTTATGCTGTTCACAGACACACACGGACCTTTTTCTAAAATACTTCTTTTTGGATTCAGGGGGCCTCAAAACATGTATTTCCGGTGAAATCTCGGCATCGAATGTTTGGGTGGAATGCAATACTTCGCCTACTTACTATACGTAACAGAGAAAGTAATAAGGGCCTATCTCTTCTTTGCTGCATATACCAGCCCAAACCGTAACCCCAGCAACATTTAACTGCTCCTCAATAACAAATCGTGGATTTTCAGCAGCACAATACTGAGGCAGTATTTTTAACACTTAAATAATTTGAGTCTAATTATATAATATGTAAATTCAATAATAGCCCCCCTTAAAGCAATATGTGTATGTAACAAGATATAAAAAGTGTATATTACAGTCATTGTATATATTTATATTATTGTATACATATGTAATAATGTTCTCTGAATGTATTACGTAATTTAATAATTTAGGAGCTGTGAGAATAATAGGCTAAAAATTGCTAACAATGTGTTAACAATAAGGTAACTTTGAGGCAATAATGAGTAAGAATGTTTAATAATGCTACTGGTCATTATTGGAGCAACAATCATGTAATTTTTGAGACAGTTTAATAAATAGCCAATCAACAACCAGAGAAAGCGTTAGTTAAATGAAGGTGTTCTATTGTAGTAGGATTAGCCAATCAGAAACTGAAATATAGCAAAATTTACAAATTCAGAGTTCAGTTGGTTGTAGACAGTGTTCCTAACCGGACGCGAGTCGCGTCTTCGAGAAGTTTAATACGTATTCGTGTGAGACGAAAATAGTTTACGTGTTAAAAAGTGCAAGTAATTAATAAAAGAATCTCACAGCTCTCTATATCAGTGAAGCGTTATTTAAATTGTGTCAAGCATTAATAAATGTAGTGAAGTAAAATTTACAATCTGTGTAAGCCTACATTCTTAGCCGCACTACCCCCTGCTAAGACATCCATGTCTCTAAAAAAAAGTATAAATACTGACGCAGCCGAGGCAAACATAAATATATAATATTTAAAGAAACAGTCAAAATTACAAAGTTAATATTTTTTTAAACACATTTTTGGGGCAAAGTCCACCGGAAAGTACATTTGGGGCGAAGGCTACCCAGTACCATACGTGCGGTTGCAACTACTTCAAGTTCGGCTCTCCAACAGTTGAACTACAATACAACTCCTACTTTTCCAATTTGAAGCAACAAACATCTTCAAATTGGCTCCCAAAAACGGGGGGCAAATAATAATACAACAAATTAACTACTTCAAATTGGCGCCCCAAACCTGGGGCTAATAAAAAACGTGAAGCAACAACCTACTTCAATACGCGCAATTGTGTTTGTTAACTCTTACATGTAACTTAAATCTTGTTTCATCTGACCACAGGATTGTTTTGTAAAAGTTAGGACCACTTTCACTGCGCATCACATACCACTCACAGAATTCACTTCAGGATCATCCTCGTTTAGGGCGTGTAGTAATGTACGCTTATAAGGCTTCAGATGTAATGTTTTTAACATTATCCTTAAACTTCTGTCAGCAAATTGTAGTTCCTTAGAAGCCCTTCTTGTAGATTTTTAGATGATTGAACGAATGGCTGTGAAACGAGCTGCAGATTTTCGTCACTACTTATTAATTTTGGGGGCTACTGCGTGATAGTCAGATACAGAACCTGTCACCTCGAACCTTTGATTTAATTTGTAGATAGCTTTCCTGCATGGTGGCTGTGTATATGGCAACTTTTCAACGACTATCTTTATAATTTCGATCAAATTCCACCAAATGTGTAAATTAAAAACGCACTGCTCTGTCGACAATTATCTATTCATAATGCCACGTTTCACGCTAACAATGAATGTATGAGGGCGGATTGATAAGTCAGAAAATAGCAATTTTTTTCCAAAAAGTCAATTTTATTTCTCAACATAGTCTCCTTTCAATTCAATACACATTGTCCAACGTTTCTCCAATTTTTTAACCCTTCCAAAAAATATGATTTTTCGAAGTCTGCAAAACATGAGGTTGTTTCTGCCATTATGTGTTCACTGGACGTGAATTTCTTCCCAGCGAGCAAATTTTTCAGGTTTGCGAAGAGGAAGAAGTCCCTTGGAGCCAAAACTCCATAATATAGTGAGTGAGTTAGCAGTTCGTAGCCCAGTTCCACAAATTTTGCGATGCAATGGCTGACTTGTGTGCGGGTGCATTATCCTTTGAAAGAGAACCTTTTTCTTCATCACATGGGGTCGTTTCTTTAGCAATTCCTTGTGAAACTGGTCCAGCATTGCGGCGTAATATGAGCTGACATCGTTTTACCCTTTTCCGAGTAGTGGATATCTATTAACCTTTGTGAATCCCAAAAGACAGCTGCCATGATTTTTCCTGCCGATGGAATGGTTTTCGTTTTCTTTGGAGCAAGTTCGCCGAAGGAAATCCACTACTTTGATTGTTGTTAGGTTTCAGGTTGATAGTGATAGATCTAAGATTCATCAACCGTGATATAATGCCACAAAAACTAATTTGGTTTACGTTAGAGCAAGTTCAAACATGATTCCGCTTGTTCTCAACTGTGAGCAGTCGCGGAACCCATCTTGCTGAGAGCTTTCTCATACCCAAAAATTCGTGCAGAATGTTATACATCCCTTCACTCAAGATGTTTACGGTCTTGGCTATCTCACGGATTTTCACTCGGCGGTCTTCCAACACAATATCGTGAACTTTGTTCACCATTTCTTGTGTTGTGACCTCAATCGGCCGTCCTGTGCGCACCCTCTCTTGTGCTCCAACGGCGACATCGAAATTCTATGAACCATGCCATGAGATGGAGCAGAGTCCCCATAATACTTGTTCAGCTTTTCTTCCGTTTCCTTCACCGTCTTACCACGCAAAAAGTGGTGGTTTATCAGAACACGAAATTCATTTTCTACGAAGCAACACACATCTACTTATTTTAGCGCTCCCAACAATGTTCTAAAAAGAAAATGACAACGAATTTCTGCGATTATACCCAGAATAGATGTAAGACTTGGATACAAACAAGAAACCTGTGATTAGAACGCTATCTCTCGTCAAAGTCATGGAATTATTAATCCGCCATGGAATAAATGAAGCCAAGGTTCAGATTATCACTTGCTAATAACAAACCAGTTCTGCCATCACTCTTTAAACAAATTTCGCTGCCCACAGGTTTCGCGATTTTTCCGTGTGGGGGATACCTCTTAATTAATTAGGTAAAATTTGACCACAGAGAGAAAATGCGCAGCTGTTAACTGACTTATGCCGCATTCTGTTGAAAACGAAATTATAAAGGCAATAATTATCATAATATTCTGAGAAGGATAGCGATATAAAATAAGTAATAATATATTTAAAATCAGTGTATGTATAAAAAGGGGAAGCATTGTGAAAATTGTTGACTGTAAAAGCGGCAGAAAGACAAGACAGGCACAGTTTTATTAATTAGGGACCAGCCTCAGGTAGAAAGGGTAAATACCATTGAAGCAAGTTTTTCCTGGTAAACAGCCGAGTATAGCTGCACTTAGCCTAGTGAAGGCCACTCTCTAAGCATCATGACGCTAAGTTGAGGAGAGAGAGGGGAAGTTGAGGCGTTGGTTTTCCTTGTATTTGCGTGGGTAGATCAGTCTGCCTGAGTGCCTGGTGAGTGTAGGACGACCATCTCGTCGTGTGGAGAAGATTGGCGGCGAACAGAGGGTAGAACGCTTAGCCGTAGTTAATATTCTTCGGTCTTGTTAAAGACAAAGTAACTTCGTATGCATTTAATAGTGATCGGCAAACCTAAAGTATTATTTTAAATAGTGAATAAAAGTGTCCCAAGACAGCGTTTGTGTGTTTCTCTGTACACACCCACGCATATCCTGAGGTTGAGGTTTCATGCTGGAGCAGCCGTGGCAAAAGAAGAACCAACTGGGAGGAGACAAGCAGCAACCGTGAGGCAAAGGTATTACTTCATTGTTGGAGGCGAAGCGTGGCTGCGTCATATTGCGCCTAAACGTGGGGCTGAAAGAATTACCTGCGTCACTGTATATACACGGGAAATAAAGGAAACCAAATCGACAATGAGATGCTTACTCTTTCCATAACATCGCAAGGAACAAGCAAATAGTGACAGTGCTTTAATAAAATTACAAAGTATCGAAACATTCAAACCAGTAATAATGAATATTTTAGCAATGTCTGATATCAGAAAAAAAATATTTGAAATGAAATGTTGGTATTGCAATGATAATCGCTAGAGGTATTTTTCAGGAAATTCTTTCTTTTTTCTTTCTTATTTTTACTTTCTCTACTACGTATAGTAAGTAGGGGAGGTATTGTATTCCAACCAAAAATTCGATACCGAGATTTCACCGGAAATATATGTTTTGAGACCCCCTGAAACCAAAAAAGGCATTTTTGGAAACATGTCCATGTGTGTGTCTGTGTGTCTGTGAACAGCATAACTCAGATACGAACAGTCGGATAAACACTAAACTTGGTATTTAGGTTCAGTATCTTCCAGAGATGTGACACGAAGGTTTTCAAGAAAATCCCCACCCGAGATTACCCTTTACATGGGACATTTTTCGAAAATTTTAATTTTCTCAAAAATGGCTCTCACGATTTTGATTAAAATTTCATATGTTTAAGATATTTTCATGACAAATAAAATGGGAATGTATGTAAAAGTATTCTCATTGTGAACGACTTTTGCATAACTGTAAACCATAAGAGATAGACAAAATTTTACTACACAAAAATGTAGATCGCGTTAAAACACACAATTTATGTCATATACATTTTTGTTGTTGAGTGAACCATTTTCGAGATATTGCTTGTTATTCCCTTAAACTTTTCAATACTTATTTTCTCAAATGGGAATTCGTTATTCATTTTTTTGTCTTGGATATGCAAAGAGCATTAATCTGTGGCAAAGAGAATGGTGCTACACCTAGCAACCAGCTATTAAGAGTAATATCTATGCTTAAAGGCTACTGTATTTCTATATTGCCCTTGTAAATATATTTTCCCCTTACATCTACAAGAAAATTAGCAATAAGATAGAGTCTGCAAATGTTTATCTCGATTAACATGAAGTAGATGGAGAATAAGCGTTTGTAAAAATAGTTTGTACAAGAGTAGAGAAAGTCATGTAAGTGTAACACATCAGAATTTTTTTCATTTATGACCCGCCTTTAACTGCAATGGTCATATCGGCGGCCTTTTACTTTTGAAACGTATTGGCTATGGGTAATGGTATTAACTTGTATACTCTTGTCATTGGATTTCTGATTTTTCTTTCGGTGTTATAGATTAGACCGCACACACACATACATGCTCATTCATACTTCCAGACTTTGGAAGGCTGGCAGTAATCTCTGCTAGAGACAAATTCGGGATTTTCTAAAAATCTTCCTGTCACATCTTTGGAATGCATTGAACATAAAGAACAAGTTTGGTATTTATTCCAATTTTTGTTTTTCAGTTATGCTGTTCACATGCACACAAATTTTTTCTAAAGATACTGTCTTGTTTAGGGGGCGTCGAAACGTGTTTCTTCTGGTGGAGTCCTGATATCGATTATTTTTGTGAAATCCTACACTTCCCTTGCTTCTTTAAGTAATTTCTGGGGGAAGTAAACATGTTTGAAAATGTTTCCCTAAACATATTGCGAAACAAGGGTGGTTTGTACCTACATCATTGAAGAACGAGGGAAATTTTGAAAATACGAGGCAAAGTCAGTATATTCTACTTCCGAGAAAGTCACATGCCTATCTATGTGTTACTACCTTTTCGACGATAGTGAATACTACTTACGCGAATATAAAATTATAAACTAATATCTGTTGCACATTGTGGTTCCAATAGAAAAATCACCAGCATTAACTTTGGTGGGGAACTCGCATTCGATTATCCACGCCTGATTGTTGACCTTAAAAAATATATCAGTAACTTGGAGCTCACATTTAGCTGCTGCGTGAATTAAATCTTAATTACAGTAGAACCCCGAAACACCGAACCCCGCAAATACAAGATTTCGGATAATTCGAACAGAATGCGCGATAGCAGAAACAACCATAGTACTTGCTTAAAAATCTGATGTGTTACATTCACATGATTTTCTCTACCCTCTGTCGCTTATTAGAGTGTATAAACATTATTCTTACGGAACCTTATTTTCTTATCTACTTCATTTTCGAGATAAACCTTTCCCGAAATAGCTTTTTTTTTTAGATTTATTTATGGACGTTCTTTAACTGCTGTGGTCCTTAGCGTTCCATTCTATATTGGGCGTGAAAGACCGGTAATTTTGCTCAGAGACCTCTTTATCAGGCTTGAGGTTCTTTTACGTGCAGTAAATTTTCGGTACGGGACCACTGGCTTTACTTTCCTTGCGAAGGAAGCCATGCTAAGAATTTTTACGCCCGAAAAATCCATCTCCCTCCTCCGTGTTCGAACCCGCATCTCGGGGACTAGAGGCTAGCATGGTAACCACTACACCACGAAGGACGACTCCGGAAATATCTGCATTACACATTTCGTTATAGATACAAAGGAAATAGCGGTAATCAAATGTTTAAAAATTGGATGCTATTCCAGTTTCTAAAATTCCATACTCTTTCCATGACATCGCGAGAAACAATTGAAAATCGACAGGACTTTAAAGGAATGGCTAAGTATTGAACAATTCGAACCATTCATTACGGATAACTCGGAAATGGCTGATGCCACAAAGAAAGTTACTTGAAACAGCTGTGTGTTTTAAAGAGATTTATATTTTTTGTGAAGTAGGTACGTTTTCTCTATTGTTTAACGTTTACCAGTTATACAAGATTATATAAGATTTCTTTCGAGTGAAGAGGACTTCATAAGCTATTCCTAGAAAATTCAAGATATACATTGTATTTTTCATGTAAATATCTTTAATATATGGTATTTTAATCATAATCATTAGGGCAATTTTTAGAAAATACAAAATTTCGAAAAATGTTCCTTTTAAAGGATAGTTTGGGGTGACGGATTTTCTTGAAAATCTTTGTATCATATATTTGGGAGGTACTAAAGCTAAATACCAACTGTGGTATTTATCCCACGTTTCATTTTTGAGTTTTGCTGTTCAATGGACATTTTTCTAAAATTCCGTTTTTGGATTCAAGGGCCTCAAAACGTATATTTCCAGTGAGATGTCGGCATCGAATTTTTTGGGTAGAATACAATACCTTCCTTACTTGCTATGACATAGATAAAATAAAAACGATTTATAAGCTGGCATTTATCGTAATAGAATGCATATGTAGTATAGTAGGGCTACATAGTTAATTAAACTCTATTATGCTATACAGTGGCTGAAGAAGAAGTGAAGCTATAACGTGCAAGTGACAAATATTGTAGTGTAAGCAATTTTGTAATTGTACACTGTGCTGTATTTACAGTAACTTATTACATGATTTTCGCATAATCCGAACATTTCCAAATCCGAACAATCTCGATTTTCAGGGCTTCTACAGTAAATATGCACAAATACAAAATAACTAATCTAGGTAAGATTGCTTCTTCTTCTTCTTCTTCCTCCACAGATACTCTCCTCTTTACAGGTGAGACAGTATTTTTAATACTTAAATAATTTCAGTCCAAATATAATTTGTAAATTCAATAACAGCCCCCCTTAAAGCAATATGTGTATGTAAGAATTTGTAAAATGTATGTAACAGTCATTGCATATGCTTATATTATTCTATCCATGTGTAATAATGTTATGTGAATGTGTTACGTAATTTAATAGTGTAGGAGCTGTGAGAATAATAAGTTAAAAGTTGCTAACAATGAGGTAACCTTGAGTCAATAATGAGTAATAAAGTTTAACAGTACTACTTGTGATTCTTGGAGTAACAATAATGTAATTTTAGTGACAGTTTATAAAATAGCCAATCAAGAACCAGAAAAAGCTTTAGTTAAATGAAAGTATTCAATTGACTAGGATTAGCCAATCAGAAACTGAAATATAGCAAAATTTACAAATCTAGAAATCAGTTGCCTGCAAACAATGTTACTAATCAGACGCGAGACAAATCCTCGAGAGATTTAATACCTATTTTCATCTGAGACGAAAAATAAGTTTACGTGTTAAAAAGTGTAATTAATTAATAAAAAAGAATCTCACAGCTCTGTATATCAGTGAAGTGTTATTTTAATCGTATCAAGTATTAATAAAAGGAGTGAAGTAAAATTATAATCTGTGTGAGCCTACATTCTTGTCACACCACAACCCTGCTAAGAGAAACGTGTCTCTAAAATAAATACTGACGCAGCCGAGGCAAACATAAATATATATAATTTAAAGAAACAGTTTAAATTACAAAGTTAATACTTTTTTAAACTTGGGGCGAAGGCTACCGGAAACTGTTTACTATACGTGCGGTTGCAACTACTACAAGTTCGGCTCCCCAACAGTTGAAATATAATACAACTCCTTCAATACAACCTGCTTTAAATTGACGCCCAAAGCGTGGTAAAAAAAATAACGTAACAAACCAATGTTCCCAAATTGGCGTCCATACGTGGAGCTAATAAATATCTTTCTCATAGGATATACACTCCAAAGGGCTCACAAGCCCATGAGTTGGGCCAGTAGGCATCGAGAAGCAAATAAACTCTGGATCATAACTTATCCAAGATTGGTGATCAGCCCAATGCCTGTTATGTCGCTGAAGAAGGAAATGAAATGTAGATGATGTGAAAATTTGCTGATCAAAGTATCTAACCGAACATTCATCTAGCGACAGAGGAAAACCGTGATAAAACATTTGGTCAGATTGATCGGCCCGGAGATTTGAACCTGGGACCTTCCGAATGAGGGACACATACGTCACCGTCTGGACCGTCCCGCTCATTCAAGGTAAGGTTTAAATAGGAAAATTCGGTTGTAGAATTTGATAATAATTCATGTCTGCAATAATAAACATACCGAAAGCTAAAGGATTTAATATAGTTCATGCACATACGTTGTCCCAGTAATCTGTTCGCGTTATCTTATTTGCTGAACGCCTGTTATTGTTTTATTATTTTTTAAAATTTGGGTTCTTTGCCCTCCGGCTAGCTATTATTACTCAGTCGAGCAAATATCTCTACGCGGGGCGTGTAAACGGAAAGGAGTTGTTACTAAAAGATAACACTGATAAAAGAGATTGCTGAGAACTGCGTAATGTGTACCTCGCGAGAGATTCTGTAGAACTGCGCGACGTTTTCCTTGTGAATGATTCTGTAGAACTGCGCGATACTTGCCTTTGGCTCAAGAATTTATACTCCCTCACCCCGATATGCCTAAACATTATAATAGAGCTGCTATTGGTTACTAAATCGCGCCAACATTAGCGTCTGTTTTGTCAGCCAATCAAAATTACGAACACATATGCTCTAGGGAAGATATTCCCTCCATTTCTAAAGAAAGGCACGCTACCCTGACGTCATTTGTTTGTCTCTTCTAAGTGATAAACATCTCACCCCATCGCTTCATTGTTACCCACTCCTATTGTCAGTTTCAGTGAGGCCGTGTGAACTTATTTCCTAACAATGCTTATAGCTAACAAACATCTAAAATCATTGTCATACAATAATGTTAATTTACACTACAATCACTCTGGCATTCACATGCTGTGATATAAAATACTGCCTCAACGTGCAGTAAAGTAGATAAAACGTGCAGGTAGGTTAGGTTCCAACATTGAATGCAGAAAATTCGGCTTTCCACCATACAGCATGGATGGGAAGTGGATCAGAAAACAAAATCTTCGAAAAACTTATTTTTGGATGACATATTAAATGGTGTTCATCGGTCCAGTAACAGAGAATTCTTAAACCATTTCTCCGTGTAAAAGCTAGGGTATAATAAAAGGGAATATCAAACAGATCTAGAAGAGGGCAGTGTCTGCAAGTCACGTTAATGTTGATGTTGACCGCCAGATGCGCAAGGCACGACAGGTTTACGAGGGGTAGGGAACAAAGTCGCTTGTTTTTGTGAGTTGGTAGGCCGGGGAAAGTGATGTTTACAATCACTTTCTTCTTCCAGCGGTACAATGACACGGCTACTATCAAGTTACGGCTTGATGACCTTATTCTGGTCTCCGGCAGATTCAACATGTTACAGATCAAATGGTGTGTGAGAGTCAGGGCCACACATCTGTCAGTGACCTCTGTCCGCATCATTGCTTACCACAAGGGTAGAGTTACTTCCTCACATAATAGCCAAATGCGATTCCGGAATTCCTAGTTTTTTACTTTCTCTACTACGTATATGTATTGCATTCCACCCAAACATTCGATACCAAGTTTTCACCGGAAATACATGTTTTGAGGTGCCCTGAATCCAAATAAAGCATTTTTGTCACATGTCCGTGTTCGTATCTGTGTGTTAAACTTCGTATTTGAATTTGAATCTTCCAAGGATAGGACACAAACATTTTCAAGAAAATCCCTCCACCCCAGACTACCCTTTACTTGGAACACTTTTCGAACATTTTGATTTTCTCAAAAATGGCTATAACGATTTTGATTAAAATATCATATGGTAAAGATCTTTTCATGGCGAATGAAAAGTATATCTTGAATTTTCTGGGAATGTCCCTTAAAGCTGGTTCACAACCAACGAAAACGGTAACCAGAACGAGAACGGGAAAGTTGAAATACATGCATTCAAATGGGAGCGTTCACAATCGACGGGAAGCCTTCCCGGGCACCGGGAACGGGAAAGAAGAGTTGCCCAAGTTTTAACTTTCTCGTTCTCGTTCCCGGGCACGGCATATTAGATCCCTAATATTCACATTAGACTCTTCACTCTAGAGGTTCTTCTAGGCGGCTGTGACATGAATCAGCCGCTAGTGCTCTCTGTAGTCGCAAGCTGGAAACATGAAACTGGAAGTAATTAGTAGTAAATGTGCTTCCTAACCTCGTCCCCACACCCGCAAATCCAATGAGTGTTGCTTCCTCAGGTGAAGGGGTCACTTCTAGTTTGTTTATATGACTATTACCTAAAAAACAATGGCAAAAGCTACAAAGAACAGCTAAAACAGGTGGAAATTAAAAAGGAACAATAAACAATTTTAATGTATGCCATTAAATATAGGAATGAAAGCTTGCCATAAGTAGAGGGATCGGAATGTAATGGATATGCATTTAGATAATGTTTACTCTATGGAATTTTGACGTTGGCTTGGCTAAATTGGAAGTAGGTGAAAAAATATCATTGGGCAGTTAAAAACAAATGAAATTCCAATGCGGAAAATCGACTTTCACTTTGTGATCGATATGTATTCCCGTTATCGTTACCGGGCTGTTGTGAACCAATATCTTGTATGGTGCATTGCTTCCCGTTCTCGTTTCCGTTCTGGTTACCGTTCTCGGGCGGTTGTCAACCAGCCTTTAAAGTCCTCTTCTTCTGAATGCCTTTCGCATAACTAGTAAACCGTAAGAGATAGACAGAATTTTACCACATAAAATATGTAGATCCTGTTAAAACACAATTTATAATTTTTTTTTGTTCTGGACATTTAAAGAGAATGGAATGCTCTACTTAGCAACCAGCTCTGAAAAGATTTGACTATCGCTTAAAGCCTACCATATTCCCCTTGCACCTACAAGAAAATTATCAATAAAATTGCTTCTGCAAGTGTTTATCTCTATTAACATGAAGTAGATGGAGAATAAGCGTTTGTAAAGATAGTTTGACAAAGAGTAGAGAAAGTCATGTGAGCGCATCACATTAGATTTTTTATATTGGTATTTAAAGATAGAAATTTCGTGACCATTTCGCTATACCTATACATAGATACGGGCAGGGTTAGAACCTTATTTCCCTGTTGTTATTCAAGCTCGTGCTCGGGTGGTCCTGAAAATGCTGAAGCATCTACTGAAAATGCAATTCATTCTCGCAGCGTTATTCGTGAAAGTGAAATTGAACCACGAGTTTTACAATCGTCAGCGACGGTGGCTGGATGTAAACAAAACAAGCGTCAGCTAATCTTTCTTAATGCCTCTGTTCGATGCATATACAGGTGGGCTAAGGCATCTTACGCGGAATGTTTAATCGCATGGAGAACAGGTAATAATTTAGAAGTGCTGTTCTTTGGAAACGAGTTAAACGTTAAAACAGTGCACGTCTAAATAATGTAGAATAGGTTTCGAAACTACATTCTTTAATAAGTTTTATACAGTTAAATGACTTCTGGAATATATATATATATAGTTCTTTTTTCTGAAGGACATGGGCTGTAAAGCACTTTTAATTTTAATCCATACATTACTAATATGTTAAAAACGATTAACACCTTGCACACTGCGAGCTACATAGATCTATTTCGGCTACCACTCCCTAGAGGAAGGGAAAAGTGAAGGAACCACAGGAAGCTACAGGCCGCAGCAGACAGGCCACAGAGACGCGCGGAAGTCCCTAACAGTTCTAGACTCGAAGACCCGTCCTCAGGCTGGAGCTGCCTAGAGAAGCCCTCGACTAAGCAGCCCTCTAGTGTCCTTGGGGAGTACTCTTTCCTCTGAGCAAGCATCCGGGTCATCTGTCTGGCACTGCCATACGCCACGAAACCTAGAAGTACACCTGAAAGATAAGAAAGAAATAGAATAAAAGGGAAATTATGAAAAGGAACTCGTAATAGATTGGAAACTATTTCATCATTCGCCTACCGACCAGGGAAACCCACGAAAACATTCAAAGTCAGAGTGGTCGGTCGACGAGAATTGAACCCGCTACCTCCCGAATGTGAACCTCACACATTACAGCGGAGACAGTTCGCTCGGTCACTAGCTACTAAATACGTAATGTATTTACTTTAAATAATATACATTTTGATCTTACTTATGGTATATCGGAACCTAAATATTTGCATGTAAGGAAAAAATTATTTTAAATGTTGCTTTTATTGTTATAAGAGTTCAAAATGATGTAGCAAATAAGCAGCAATGTCATTTAAGCCTCCGTAACCAAGAGAGTATTGCCTAATCAGGTAGATATGGGCGGATTTTTTTGGAGGGGGAAAAACTTTTTCAACCTGTATTTTTACTTTCTCTACCACATACGTAGTAGGTAGAGAAAATATTGTATTTCATGTTTCCAGGCCTCCGAATAAAAACATTTTAGAAAAATGTTCGCTTGCATGTGTTTGTGAACGAAATGTTCGATAAATGCCCAACTTCATAATGCAGTTCAGTCGACACGAAGAGTTTCAAGAAAATGCACTCATCCCAAATACACTTTGTATGGAAAATTTTTAGACATTTTTTATTTCCTTAAAACTGGATAAATATGTTTATTAAAGTATTGTCACGGAGCCCTTGGCGGCTCCACCAGATGTGATGGAAGGTTACTTTGCCCAAACCGCCGCCTATACCAGATGGACGAGGACGGGGACGTAGCTCAGAAATATAATCGAGAGGGGTTATAGATTGAGGGCAGCTGGGAGGCTGGTGAAAGAGGGACACTATTATACGTGTAATTCTTATTCTAACAGAGACTCTAAACTTTCTAATAAATAGCTTTTGGGTCTAGCTGATTGATGGAAGACGTTCGGTGTTCCATCTTCATCATGCCTGAGGCCTATATCGAAGTTGTAAACTAGCACAAAATAAATTTAAAGAGCCGATCGTCACAGAGTCCTGCTAAGCAAAGCCTCAGTCATAAAGAGAACCTTAAATTTAAATACCCGAGGAGTATGCTGACTAGCGCTTTAGACAGCACTGTCGTAAGCGGTGTCAGCATGATTGCATAATCTACGCTTGTGTCGAACATGAGGTGATCATTGCCCTAAAAAATCAAACCAACAAACTCCTACTTACATAAGCATCCAGGAAATGACTCCCAAGAATTCTCAACCCAATTTCATGGATTTACTTAAACAATTCCTTTCCCAGATATTGTATCTGGAATTTTGAAAACTATATAGTCACATTCTTGTAAAAAATCTATAACTGTCACAATATTTATGTTTTAAGTATTTTTACATGACAAATAAAATATATATCTTGAATTTTCTGCAAATAGCCTGTGAAGTTCCACGGTTTGAGAACGACTACTTTAAGTACACGCAAGCACTTAGTAACACACTAATAAGCAATTTAATGGTGTAATTCTGTTTGCGGCTGTGAGTAATCAACTATTACACTCATAATATCACGTTTCACATAACTTACCTCTAAGCTGATGGAAACGGCGATGTTCCGCTGATTTACTCAGGCGAGTCTCGTGATATCCAGGAAGTACATGGAGGCTGATACAGGCTGGAGGAAGGTCAATGTTGCGGAACGCTTTTCCTTTGTTTTTGTCGTCGTGGTTGTCCGTAACATTGTGATGAGAAAGTCACGGTCGTGATGCTTCACTTGTTAAATTTATGTGAACTGGGGAGGAAATGCAAAATTTAATTCCTCAGAAGTCCCCCATTTAGTTTCCTTTTAGCCTTCAATCTTTAACTTCTCTACTACACTACCTATAATAAGTAGAAGGAGTATTGCATTTCACTCAAAAGGATTAATATCGAAATTTGACATAATACACGTTTTGAGATCCCCTAAAAAGGCATTTTTAGAAAAAGATGTGTGTGCGTCTTTTTGTTTCTGTGAACAGTTATAACTAAAAAATATGATGTGTTACACTCACATGACTTTCTCTACTCTTGTACAAACTATTTTTACAAACGCTTATTCTCCATCTACTTCATGTTAATCGAGATAAACATTTGCAGACTCTTATCTTATTGCTACGTTTCTTGTAGATGTAAGGGGAATATATATTTACAAGGGCAATATAGAAATACAGTAGCCTTTAAGCATATACATATCTCTTAATAGCTGGTTGCTAGGTGCAGCATCATTCTCTTTGCCACAGATTAATACTCTTTGCATATCCAAGACAAAAAAAAATGAATAATGAATTCCCATTTGAGAAAATAAGTATTGAAAAATTTAAGGGAATAACAAGCAATATCTTGAAAATGGTTCACTCAACAACAAAAATGTATATGACATAAATTGTGTATTTCAACGCGATCTACATTTTTGTGTAGTAAACGTTTGTCTATCTCTTATGGTTTACCAGTTATGCAAAAGTCGTTCACAATGAAGAATACGTTTGGAGAAATTCCCAGAAAATTCAAGATATACATTTTATATGTCATGAAAATATCTTAAACAAATGATATTTTAATCAAAATCGTTAGATTCATTTTTGAGAAAATTAAAATTTTCGAAAAATGTTCCATGTAAAGGGTACTCTGGGGTGGGGGGATTTTCTTGAAAACCTTCGTGTCGCATCTCTGGAAGACACTGAACCTAAATACCAAGTTTGGTGGTTATCCGACTGTTCCTTTCTGAGTTATGCTGTTCACAGACACACACACAGACAGACACGCAGACACACACACGGACATGTTTCCAAAAATGCTTTTTTTGGATTCAGGGGGTGTCAAAACATGTATTTCCGGTGAAATCTAGGTATAAGTTTTGGGTGGAATACAATATCTTCTTAACCTACTATGTACGAGGTAGAGAAAGTAAAAATGAAAACAAATCGAAATAACATTTTCTGTAAAATTTCGCAAATAGATTGCCTTAAAAGGTCATCATCGACTACGGAAGAGAATACAGCAAGATCTCTCATCACGGAAGAGTATACTGGCCTACACTAGGGTAGTTCACCTTAGTTTTGATTTACAGAGATCTCTTGTAAGAGTAGGCGTCGTAATAAAAAACAGATGGTACCGGAAGACAAAACGAGGTTCGAGACCAGCCGACAGCAGGAACAATGTAACGGGTAAGTTACAGTATGGCAATATATCAGTCTGATATAGTGAGAGGTGTTAAATAATTACCCCCAAGCGTGAAGTGTATTCGGAACAAAGATCTTTGTTTTGATAATTCGGGATTAACACGAACGGTTGAATTGTAAATGATCACGCTAACACCTCTCATAAACATTCTCACATTATTTCAAGTTTTACCTAAATCTTACATCTAGAAAGCTTTAAACAGTCGATATAAAATTTAGAATAGCAGTAATAATTTTTTGTTTTAGTAAAATTATATTTTTACTTTCTCAACTACTTACGTATAGCACGTAGAGTAAATATTGCATTCCACCAAAAAAATTCTGATGTGTTACACTCACATGACTTTCTCTACCCTCTATTGTGTATTAGTGGGATTACAAATTATTCTTACGAAGGATTATTTTTCTATCTACATACTACGTTTTAATCCAGACAAACCTTTTCGCAAATAGCTATATTACGCATTTCCTATACATACTAAGAGGACAGCGATAGTCAGATGTTTAAGAACTTGACGCTATATGCTGGCCTTAAAATTCCATACTGTTTCCATGCAATGGCAAGAAACATAAGACACCAGGGGACTAGGCTCTCACATGACCCTGGGAGGCTGGCGTCAACCGAGTGATACTCTCACCCCGGGCCTCCTATTACAGGGCGGAAGTCCGTACGCCACTTACACCGTCAACCCCAAAAAGGGGAAGACTACCGAGACTGGTAGGGCCGACAGGGATCTAGCAACTGTCTACCGGCTATCCAGGGCGATACCCGAAGATTTTGAGTTGTCTCACAACCCCGCCTGGACGGAAAACCGCACAGACGTACCCAATCTCCCATAGGCATCGGGAACCACCGCCGAGTCCAACCCAATCCAAACGGCACCCTACGTGTGGGGCTCGGATGTTTGGCTCAGCGTACTTCTACTAACGTCAGAAGTAGGTACCACGAGTGTCCAGGGTCCGTAGCGACGGCAATCGAAAATCGACGGAACTTAAAAAGAATCACAAAGTGTTGAGCATTATTAACGGATATCTCGTATGCCACAAAAATGTATTTAAAATAAATGTGAAGTAGTTATTGTCTTTAGGAGTTTGTTGATAATTACGTAGGAGTTTGCACCACACTTTGGTCGTTAATTAGAAGAAGTTGTTTACATAATATGCTGCTACGTATGAGAAGCCGATTTTGAAGATGTATTTTTGTTGTTACACTCCAAGTTTAACAATATTATATTCACTTTGTTATTAAACTACTTCTATAGATAGTATTTATGTTTATGTTTGCCTCGGCTGCGTCAGTCTTACTTTAGAGACACGTTTCTCTTAATCAGGACGTGGTGCGACAAGAATGTAGGCTTACACAGATTTTAAGTTTTAAATTCACTTCTTTTTATTAATTCTTGACACAAATTAAATAGCACTACACTGATATCAAGAGCTGTGAGATTCTTTTATTTAATACTTGCACTTTGTTAACGCGTATACATAATTTTCGTTTCACACGAATACGTAATATTTCTTTAGAGAACACATCTTCCATCCGGTCACTACCAAGGTCTGCCAGCAATGAACATGTCAACCGTTCAAACCCGTAAACTTTTGTATTTCAAGTCTGTAATTGGCTAATCCTAGTCTAATAGAATACCTGCATTTTACTAAAGCTTTTTCTAGCTGTTGATTGGCTATTTTTAAACTGTCACAAAATTTACATTATCGTTGCTCTAATCATGACTAGTAACATTTAAGCTCTCAAACTCATTATTGCCTCAAGGTTACCTCATTGTTACCTCATTGTTAGCAACTTTAAACTTATTATTCTTACAGCTCTTACATTATTAAACTACGAATGCATTTACATAACATTATTGAACATATTTACAATAATATAAGCATACATACATATTGCTTCAAGGCGGGCTGTTATTGAAATTACATATTATGTAATTTAATTGAAATTACTCAAATGTTAAAAATACTGCGTCAAATGGTGGTTTAAAGAGATTTATATCCTTACTTTCACCACTACGTATAGTAAGTTAGGGAAGTATTGTATTCCAACAAAAAATTCGATATCGAAATTTCACCGGAAATACATGTTTTGAGGCACCATAGATCAAAAAAAAAAGAATTTTTAGAAAAAAGGTCAAATAAATACTGAACTTGGTATTTAGGTTCAGTATCTTAAAAAAACATTCCTCCACCCCAGACTACACTTTACATGTAATATTTTTCGCAAATATTAATTTTCTCAAAAATGGCTCTAACGTTTTTGATTAAAATATCATGTGTTTTAGATATTTACATGGCAAATGAAATGTATATCATGAATTTTCTGGGAATGACCGCAAGAGTCCTCTTCATTCTGAATTACTTTTGCACAACTGGTAAACCGTAAGAGATTCACAAAGTTGTGCTACACCAAAAATGATGATCTCGCAAAAACGCACAATTTGTCACAGACATTGTTTTTGTCGAGTAAACTTGATATATTCCTTGTTATTTGTTTGAATTTTCCAAAACTAAATATTTTTTCTGAAATAGGAATTCGTTATTCGTTTTTTCTTTTTTGTTTTTGTTTTAATGTCCTGAAATGCAAAGAGAATGGAATGCTCCACATAGCAACCAGCTCTTTAAATATTTGACTATCACTTAAAGCCTACCATATTCCACTTGCACCTACAGAAAATTAGCAACAGGATAAAAAGTTTATCTCGATTAACATGAAGTAGATGGAGAATAAGCTTTTGTAAAAATAGTTTTACAAGAGTAGAGAAAGTGTGTAACGCATCAAACTTTTTTGTGTAGTACATTTTAGTCTATCAATTAACGTTTACCACTTATACAAGATTATAAAAAATTCCTTCCGAATAAAGAGGGCTTCAAAGGCTGTTCCCAGGAAATTCAATATATACATTTTATTTGTCATGTAAATATCTTTAATATACGGTATTTTAATTAAAACCATTAAAGCCATTTTTAAACAAATTAAAAATTTCAAAAATATTCCATCTAAAGGCTATTTGGTGTGGGGGGATTTTATTGAAAGTCTTCGTGTCGCATCTTTGCGAGGCACTGAACCTAAATACTAACTTTGGTATTTACCCGACTTTCGTTTTTGAGTTATGCTGTCATACATGCTTTTTGTTTTGTTTAAGGGGCTTCAATACATGTGGTGTCTGTTCGAATCGTTTACAAATCCTAAAAGTACCCTTTATGCTCCACCTTGTCTAAATGTAATTATCGTCTCGTAGCTGCACTTTAATGGACCTCATTAAAGTGCAGGTTTCCACCAATCTCAAGATCCGCAGATAACAAAGTCTACTTTCTTAAAGGTTAGAGCATATATGCTGTATGCATAATCGAGTATTGTGTGAAGGTTGAGATCAGAATAAAATCAATACTCCCTCGTCTGCGCACATACCATAACCCTGCCAGCTGTTTCACTGCGTAAGGTCTGGTCAATGCATTTGTTGACTCAGATAAGGGTAGAATACTAAAAATAATTTATAAATGTTTAAACTTAGACACATGGTCGAGCATAAAAGTCGTATGAAACTTGAATATAAGGGCAATTAAGATGCGGGTATAAAAATTTTGAAACTCATATTTTAATTGCTACCATTATTACTCTCGTTGCATAATATACTATTTTCGGTTTCTCGGGAATTCAGAACCTAAATTGAGTAGGATAGGATAGGACTAGAAGTGGAGGGGGGCTTAACACCTCGATCTATGCAGATATTTTGTGCCTAGGCCCCTGAAGGGGCGTCCCCGGGAGGGAGGTATAAGGTGAGAGGAGACAGAGAGCGGCCGAACCAGAAGGCCGACAGGTATAGGGCAGGGTTCCTACCATTAACAGATTTGAACTCCCCGGGTTCTGGCTGGTGCAGCCGTCCCCCTCCGCCTGTGAGCTTACGTATCCCCGGGGGGCCGGGAAGACCGCTCGCATTCCGGGTGACGAAGGTTTCCTTAGAGCATCCTTTTCCCCTTTCTTACCGAGATCTCCCGCCGACACTTGCAACCCTGAAAGAAACCAAACAGATGAAAGGCGAAGTGAAATGAGAATGGAGATGAAATGGAGGGACAAGAAATTCGGAGGATGTAATTATTCTTCCCAGCATTCGCCGACCGACCCAGGGAAACTCTGGGCACAGGAATCGAACCCATCACCTCCCGACGTTACCGCCTGAGCCATCCCGCTTGTTTAGATTCAGTGATATCTGACTTATACAGATCCTTTAAGGCTACAACAGAATGAAATTGTTTTGAGGTCGAAAACCAGTTAAGAGATTTTACTAATGTTGCCATTTTTGCATTACTCTCACTAAAGAACTGCAAGACAGTGTGTGGGTTTTCGAGTTTTTACAAGATCAAGTGCTGCCTCCATATCAATGTCAATCCCGGAGCTAAAACCTAATGAGAAAGTAGGTCTTCCTTGGAATGTAATTGAAAATACCTCTTTGAGATAGCCCCAAACCATAAGTACAGAGAATAATTTCTGAAGATATTCGCACAAACCTCCAGGTAACACTTTGATGTCCGTGATTAGCGATGAAAATGGCTCCACCCCAAATAGCAGCTTTCATTTACAGCTTGCACTTGCAACTGATGGATGCCAGATCTGATGTGTTACATTCACATGAATTTCTCTACTAATTCCTCAACATAATATTCTTAAATGACTTTGTTACTTTCTCTACTACGTATAGTAATTAGGGGAAGTATTGCATTCCACCCAAAAATTCGATACCAAGATTACATCGGAAATATATGTTTTGAGGTGCACTGAATGCATATAAAGCATTTTTGGAAACATGTCCGTGTGTGTGTCTGTGAACAGCATAACTCAGAAACGAACAGTCGGATAAACACCAAACTTGGTATTTAGGATCAGTATCTTCTGGAGATGCGACACGAAGGTTTTCAAGAAAATCCCCCCACCCCAGGTTATCCTTTACATGGAACATTTTTCGAAACTTTTAATTTTCTCAAAAATGGCTCTAACGATTTTGATTAAAATATCATGTATTTAAGATACTTTCATGACAAATAAAATGTATACCTTGAATTTTCTGGGAATGTCTCCAAAAGTGTTCTTCATTGTGAACGACTTTTGCATAACTGGTAAACCATAAGAGATAGACAACATTTTAGTACACAAAAAATGTAGATCGCGTTAAAATACACAATTTATGTCATATACATTTTTTGTTGTTGAGGGAACCATTTTCGAGATATTGCTTGTTATTCCCTTAAATTTTCCAGTACTTATACTTTTTCTCAAATGCGAATTCGTTATTCATTTTTTTTGTCCTGGCAATGCAAAGAGAATGAAGTGCTCCACATAGCAACCAGCTCTTAAAATATTTGACTCTCGCTTAAAGCCTACCATATTCCCCTTGCATCTATAAGAAAATTAGCAATAAGATCTCGATTAACATGAAGCATATGGAGAATAAGCGTTTGTATAAATAGTTTCTACAAGAGTAGAGAACGTCATGTGAGTATAACACAGATTTTTCTTCTATCTATTTCACGATAATAAAAAAAACACTTGTAGAAATGGTTTTATTACATATTTCCTTGTAAGTACAATGGGAATTGGGAAACACAGTAGGCTTAGTGAGTAACATTTTTTAAGAGCGTGTCGCTATATGAAGGCCTTGAAATTCTATGCTCTTTGTATAGATTTATATTCAGGAGACCACATAACGTGTATTTTCAATTAATTTCACATATGGAATTTTGAACAAAATACACTTACTATAGGCAATTCTATGTAAGCAGTAGACAGACAAGGTAGTGATGGGAGATACCACTACTTCTCGATAGTTAATAGGAGAAGATACGATAGGACTGACTGCTGAGGGGACTCGGCACCGATCCAGAGTGGATATTGCACCTGCGTCACAAGGGAGCGCCCCCGGGAGGGACGATGAGGCGAGAGGAGAAACCGGACGGCCGGAACCTGGAATGACGGCACAGCAATCACAGGGTCCCCACGCAGAAGGGGTCCAATGCCTCCCAAGTGCGGGCTTGGATACCCCAGCAGACAGCCAAAAGCCGAGGGACGAAGAATGGAACGAAAAGGAGGGACAAAAAATTCGGTTGAAGAATGAAACCACCTCAACATTCGTCTGGCGATCCGGGAAAACGCCCGAAAAAACCCAAGGACCAGAGTGGGCGGTCACCGGGAGCAAACCTGGGACCCCCCAAATCCGGGGCACAGATGATGCTCCTGAACCATCCTGCTCGGTCTTGATATTTACCGATACAGATTTTTGAGCACCGATACTCGATATTGACTTTATAAAAGCTGTAATGCGAGAGCTTGAATTATGTTCTTATTAGTAGTTTTCTATGTAAAAATGCAAGAAACCAATTTTGAAATGTCTGCTAATTCCGAAATTACTTCTATTTGAAATTCCCCAATTGTAAGCATTTTTTATCCTGATAATGCCACAGGTTATATATCCCCTATTGTTAGTGAAGGCTAATAATAAAAATAATAATAATCCATAACATTTTATTTGCTACCTTTTTATGTAATCTGATATCGTAATTATTGACACGAGGATATAAATAAGTTAAATAAACAAATGATAGCTAGATGGGGAAATAATAGCAGTAAATAATTTTCGTATATTAAATCAATGTATAATGTAATAAGCCTGAGTTGAAAGATTTGTCCGGAGAAAAAAAGGTAATTAGCAAGTCATGTAAGGAAGACATTAGTAACAGCCGATAGCGAACGCGTTAGTATAAAAGTTCCTGGAATGCAGTTAGAGATTGGGTTCAGTACGTTTGAAAAGTTATGTAGGCAACAATTCTGTAAATTAGGAACGGAATGGAATTCTGAAATTCGGGGAGATTCCGCATAGAAACAGTGTCAGATGCACATACTTAGTTTTTAGACTGGACCGCGCGAGAATGAATCTAGGTAGGGGTATTGATATGTGGGCCGAGCTTAAGTTAAGAAAAAGGCGTAAATTCTAAATCAGAGACACATTCATGACTTATTTACATAATTCTATGACTTACTCGTCTGCTGACTCTTGTGAATGTGAGTTTCATTTTATGTAGTGTAGCGACTAGTGGCGCGCTTGAGTGAGTAAGATTTTGCGGCTAGTGCAAGGGATCTTCCCCAGTAACATTTCTGCCACTTGCGGTAGCTGACGCTTGGTTTAATTATTGTTATAGAAGTAATTGATTCGTAAATTCAACAGTCGACGACTCTTCTCAAACTGAACATTTTAGTCAACATTAAAGTTTCTCAACTAACTAAACTGGTGCTGACACTTGTGTCAGAAGTTTGTACGCGATATTTCCACACTCCTAAACATCCCTAGGTCCACTGTTTCTGATGTGATAGTGAAGTGGAAACGTGAAAGGACATGTACAGCATAAAAGCGTACAAGCCGGCCTCGTCTGTTGACTGACAGAGACCGCCGACATTTGAAGAGGGTCGTAAAGAGTAATAGGCAGACATCTATCCAGACCATCACACAGGAATTCCAAACCGCATCAGGATCCACTCCAAGTACTATGACATTTAGACGTGAGGTGAGAAACCTTGGATTCCATGGTCGAGCGGCTGCTCATAAGTCACACATCACGCAGGAAAATGCCAAACGACGCCTCGCTTGGTGTAAGGAGCGTCAACATTACACGATTGAACAGTGACAAAACGTTGTGCGTAGTAACGATTCACGGTACACAATGTGGTGATCCGATGGCTGGGTGTGGGTATGGTGAATGACCGGTGAACGTCACCTGCCAGTCTGTGTAGTGCCAAAAGTGAAATTCGGAGGTGGTGATGTTTTTCCTGGAGGGGGCTTGGACCTCTTGTTGTTTTGCGTGGCACGATCAGAGCGCAGACCTACATTGATATTTTAAGCACCTTCTTGCTTCCCACTTTGAATAGCAATTCGGGGATGGCGATTGCATCTTTCAACACGATCGAGCACCTGTTCATAGTGCACGGACTGTGGCGGAGTGGTTACACGACAATAACATCCCTGTAATGGACTGGCCTGCACAGAGTCCTGACTTGAATCCTATAGAACAGCTTTGAGATGTTTTGGAACGTGCCAGTCCTCACCGACCTACATCGATACCTCTCCTCAGTTCCGCACTCCGTGAAGAATGGGCTGCCATTCCTCAAGAAACCTTCCAGCACCTGATTGAAAGTATGCCTGCGAGAGTGAACGCTGTCATCAAAGCACCATATTGACTTCCAGCATTACCGATGTAGGGCGCCACGAACCTGTACGTCATTTTCAGCCAGGTGACCGGATACTTTTGATCACCTATTGTATGAACTTGGAGTGTGGTTATCGTATACTTGGTATATACACACGCACGCGCGTATCTCTGCCTAAAAATCCTTTGGTTTTATTCAGGGAAATCTCAAAGCATGCATTTATGGTGAAATCTCGATATCTAATTTTTGGGTGGAATACAGTGATTCCTCTATCTCTTAGGTACGTGGTAGAGAAAGTAAAAACGGTTTATCACTATTCTATATTGTTAAATATCAATTCGAGGTTTCAACTCACGCCGCTAGGGTGAGATATAGAATGCGTTTATCAGATGGGGACACCTCGCTACTTAATGTATTGTGGCTACGCCCCCGGGAGGCAGGAGTGAGCCCTAGTAGTTCCCAGGTCTGTAGCCAGGCAGGCCCACAGAGACTCTCAGTAGTCCCTAATATTTCCAGTTTGAACACCCGCGCACCAATCCCAAGAGAGCTACGAAGCGATCCTAATGGGCGGCGTAACGCACCCTGGCGTTCCGTGGAGAAATCTTTCTAATGCGCAAGCATCTATGCCATCTGCCCGACTCCGCAGGACCTGAAAACACATCTGAAACACGAAAGGGAGAGATGAATGAGAGGAAATAGGGGAAAGGAGAAATCGTCGTAGAATACACCCCTTTGTCATTTGCCTAGGTAACCAGGGAAAAATCACGAAAAACCTCAGGATCAAAGTGGGCGGTCACCGGGAATCGAACCCGGGACCTCCCGAATGCGGTCCTGTGCCATCCCGCATGGTATGTGCTAGGGTTTTGTATCCCACCAAGAAACAGGGTATGTTTATAAATTATTTACACCGCGTGTTTATGGTCTCTGTATACCAGCTCCAGGTAATAACAGCAGAATATGTAATGTTTAGCACCTGTATCCTCACGCGTGACGTAACGCTTTACCATAACGGATTTTAAATTACCAACGCTTCTTGTAAGCATCTGTTTAGCTCTATGCAAATAAGTTCCTTAATTCTGGCATGAAGACTTCCCTATAAGGGAGCATCAACACTATTTTGGTTGTCGTTATGCGAGAATCAGTCATGCGCAAAACTGATTTAAATAATGTTCTTCAAAAAATCTCATTAAAGGTCACAAAAACTGATTCCTCCGCCAAGGAACTGAGAGGGAGAGAGGTTTGGTGTGAGGTTCGTATTCGGGAGGTCCTGGGTTCTATTCTCGTTAATCGCCCACTCACTTTTTTCTTAGTTTCCCCTGCTCGGTAGACGAATGCTGGTGTGGTTTCTCATCTACCACCATTTCCCTTTTATTCCGTTTCCTTCTCATATTTCAGATGCACTTCTAGGTTCTATTTGAGGTGGTGCTGGACAGATTGCTCCAAGGAAAAGGTTCCGTTGACGCTTAAAGGCTGCTTGGTTGAACGAGTCGTTCATTGCCCTCTCTGGGCAGCACCAGTAGTGGGACGAGTCTTCGAGCTAGCAACTGTTAGGGAATTCCGCACATCTGTGTAGGCTGTCTTACTGCGGCCTGTAGCCTCCTGTGAAGCCTTCACTTTATCCCTTCCTCCTGGGAGGTGTAAGCTGCAATAGATTTCACGTAGGACGCGAGGTGTCCCCCACGCTATCTTCCATTTAAGGATTTTTCAGCAAAATAATGAGCCTAAATAATTTGATGTGTTACAAACGTAAGGATTTCTCTAGTTACAATCCTTTAGTCTTATATCACTTCCACTAACTTTTTTAACAAAAGCTATCTTTCGATTTATTTCGTGTTAATTGAGATAAGCTTTTGCAGAAGCAGTTTCCCTGCACATTTCATTGCATCTACAGGGAGATACAGGAGACTCAAGTGATAGTCAGATGTTTAAAAAGTGGGTCGTTATATACTGGCGTTGAAATTCCATAATCCTTTCAGTGGCGAGAAACCACTGATGATGACGGCACTTTAAAAAAATCAAAGTATTAAAAAATTCAAAACAATAACATCGAATATACCGACCGGTATAGCTTAAGCGGTAACATCTGTAATGGAGGTAGCTGGTTCAAGTCCCGTGGACTTGAACCAGCTCAGTCGCCAAAGTAAATACACCGAACTAGATATTTAATACCAGAACCCAAACTTCCACCTTAAGTCTAAAAACAATAGTAAGAATGAAAATAGACGGTATTAGACAATGATCTGTCATCTAAACAAGGTAATGAGAGCAGGTAAACTGGACAGCACCCTAATGTTATCTGCCTGACAGATGTAGAAGTAGAAATGCATTTACCTGGTATTAAGGTCCTTGTGGACACATATCAAAGCTGCCATCTGCCCGTCATGTATAGAAGCGGAGGAATAATTGCCTGGCACTAAAACCTCTGTGGACACGTGACGAAGCTATAGTTCAGCAACTTAGAAAAAACCCTTTGGAGGGGTAACTCAGCTGATTATGTATTCTCTGTCTCTAACTGCCTTGGGCAGGTATGCCTCCGAGTCGCTGCTTAAGCAGCGCACGCCATAATTTTGTCAAACCCCGTGTTTTATTTTATTCTCACAAAATCGTTCATCCCACCACTGTTGTAACTATCCAACTATAGAGGCAGGACTCAAGAGTATTGCAACAAAAATGCTGTATTTGTAGATTGCAGTGTCAGGCCACGCAAAGAGCAAGGTGCGGCGGGTGTGAAAACAAATGTTTGCATATAACTAGCGATAGCATTTCACATGCATGCGGTATTATTATTGGATATCTTCCAAAAGCTAATTCACACTCTTTAGGGTAATTCATAGTCCCATTTATCTCTTCAAGGAAAAACGTTTCCCACTGATTGATTTGCATAATACAAATTACTTCTATTGAAGTTTTGCAAAGAAAACTAGCGGCTTTAACTTTATTACAGGAAGACCAATCACATATTATCATCATTCGAAACTGTGCTATTTAACACACCTCTTACAGAACTGGAATAAGGATTTTAGTTTTTGAGTTATCACGATGTAAACGAGAACCTGTTAAATTTATGTACATTATAAAATTGCTGTGTTCACACCAGTGACGTGACACTGGTTTCCGAGTATCAGCTCACTTCCCCTTTAAAACACCTTATTGTATAGCTCAGTAGTTAAAGGCGAAAGACAAGTCGAGTGGGGGCGATTTATTCCTCCTGAACAGTCGCGCAATCCGTAGACGGAGGGATTTTACTATGTCGTTATATTATAGATGGTATGGTACAAGGATGAGACCTAGATGGCTAACTGTCTGACGCACACCGATCCACACGGTATTCTTCTAACAGATCCGTCGTGTAATGATTATGTAGTTAAAGCGACGTAAAATAAGTAAGCAAAAATTATAAAAATGAAAGGAATGAGAGAGAGAGAGAGAGAGTGCGTGTAATAAATGTAGTGTAATAAATTTTCGTCTATCTCTTATACCAGATATAAAAATGCATGCTGAATAAAGAGGACTTCACAGGCTATTCCCAGAAATTTCAAGAGACATATTTTGACCGTAAGATAAGTGTTGTGAGCATATGGCATGATTATTAGAGACAGCTTTGAGAAGATAAAAGTAATGAAAAATCTTTTATTGGAAAGGTAGTTTGGGAAGGGAGAATTTTCTGGAAGAATGCTCTTGCATTCTTTGAATATGCTGAATTTAAATACCGTGTTTGATATTATTCGACATTTCTTTAATCTGCACACAGAATTTTTGGGTGGAATAAAACATTTACCCTACCTATTAAAGGTCAAAGGTAAATTACAGAGAAATCCATAATCATAATTGCGCGTAAAATATATAGGAGCAGAGGCCATTTTATGACCTTACAGCAAAGGAGGCGTTTTATGGCTTTATGGGCAGATTCAAAGTGTTTCACCACGGACATTACAAAGCATTAAATTCCATTGCATTATATTGTAAATTATTTGCCTCGTAACTCTCGGCTGCTCGTCGTCTTCCTTCCAGGTGTGGGCGTTGATGTGCTGTAATAGATGGTCCCTACAATACTTTTGTATTGCCCTACAATTCTAAATGTCTCCAGGGTCTGGAACAGGAGACGAAATACAATTCAGGTTCACTTTAACTTTAGTTTATTGAAACTAATTTGCTACCAGCCGTGATTTTTATCTCACAAATGCTGTACCTCGCAATCAAACTCTATATCTTTCTTAAATTCCTATCAGCTTCTACAAACGCTCCGCCATCAAAGTGGCATGAAGTTCACCCCCTGACGCAAGTGAGTAAATCAGACGCGAGAATCTCTGGGCACTGTCTTTTATACACCCTGCAAGTTTTACCTGTTTTAAAGCGCTAATCTGGTTGGCTCTCACCTTAGCGTTGTATGAGAACATTTGCCCTCACATCTCTCCTTGTGACACACCTGGACATCTCACTACTGTCCAAGCCTTTCACTACCTTTTTCTAACCTATAGTTATCTCTGCAAGTCATGTTTAGCCAAGTCCTGTGCTCTCTGCCCCCCGGAGATGTCTCCGACTTGTACCGCTTGGGGTCTTGTACCTGACTTTTTCCTTCCCCGCACGGCTAGCCAGCTTCCATTAACACTTAATATATATGTATTTACAATTTAATAACTATTTCTATAATATTATTATTTACATTGTTCCCGCTACAAGTTTAAAATTACAGACTGAATGTAGCACACTAATTGGTATACAGTGCTATGATAGTTCAGAGCTTATCTGTGCGCCTATTCTTCCTCACGATCATGGCTAACAAAATGCATTTAAAATTTGATTTAACATTGAGTAAATAGTTGCAAACATGCATTAATGACGAGTTGATTTTTAAACTTCCTAACGAAAGCTATTCACCTTATTCGCTTTCTATGGCTGCGGGATATGTTTCCTATTTTTGTGGCAGTTTTTGTTTATAGTTCATGTTATGAAGCGTAAACTATGGACTAGTATATAGCCTAGGGAGCTGTGTTCCTTGTTTAATACGTGTTTATTGTTGTACCAGGAAGAATTTCACTATGTGTGACGAATAAAGCTGTGATGCCATGTCTTCAAGGATTTATATACACAGAATTCCCATTTATTTTAAATGCAATTTTTGTATATTTACTGTACTGAGCATTCTAAATTTCTTGACATCCCAGAATTTTCACTCTTTTCTTCGCTAGGGAAAGGTTTACGAGTTTCAGTTTCAGGAGATAATTATTCATTCACTGTTTAACCTCATCTTATGTAGGAGTTACACCCCCAGGACTTACAGGCGGTTGCCTGGGGTCAGAGGCCCGTCGAGGAGCAAACACACTCATGGAGCAGACAGAAGATCCAGGATGGGTGATCAGCCCGATGCCAGGTATGGGAGGAAGGAAGTAGATGAAACGAAATGATGGCGTAATGGAGGAAAGAAAAGCTGATGATGGAGCAGCTGGTGGAATGAATGGCGGAGAACCGAAGAACCCGGAGAAAACCCGCCCAGACGCCGCTTTGTCCACCACAAATCCCACATGCGGGTCCCTGGGATTGAACCCGGGCTGCCTCGGTGAGAGGCGAGCGGTCTAACCACTTGGTCACGGCGCCGCCCAGGTAATTATTCATGACTTTTATTTCTATTTGTTATACTATCATTTATACTTAGATAATAAAGCAGGCTACATCTGATTTCCATAGCGAAGTTTTTTGCTGAGGATGGAAAATAGAGAGTGCAGCAAAAAGGCGAAACCAACTTAGATTCATAAAACTTAAACCAAACCCTTTTGTGGACAGTTGGCACCAAAAGTAAAGTTTTAACACGATCTACTTGAACTAGAAATAAAGGGATAACACTCAGTGGAATAACATTTTTATAACACTCCGTTGTTACCACTCTTGTTACACATAATGGACATTTTGTGTTTATTGTCGCGATGCATGGATCCACTTTATTAATTTTGTAGCATTGTTCTTGTGCTCATAGCGTTGAAAGTTATAGACTGACACGCTGAATGTATGTCCGAACACCCAGTTGTTGCTAGGCGAAGCGTCAGGTTTAATCCACCCTAGAAACGTTGCGCGAATTCTGGTTACGACATTCGCCCAAGAGGTGAAGGACTCCTGAGATAGCAGGAGTGCACCCTTAAAAACCCCTGGCTTTTGGGACAAGCAGGGACTCCAGAGGGTCTGTTACACGGACCTGCGTCAGTTTGATTCTTGAAAATCATTACGAAAAGTAAATTATAATTCGGCAAGACAATACCATGCATCGGACAACATTTGTTTCTCCCAGGTAAGCACGCCGTCTCACTAAATTCATCGTAATCCCCTTTAGGCGGCCTCGAGCCATGTGGTAATAAATCTATATTTTTATAGACTTGTTCGGTCACTAGGTAAACGTTTAAGGCCATACTGGTCATACTAACACCTTCCTCTTGGTAATGTACTTTAAATGCTAACCACCTTTAAGCACCTTCTCTTAGTCTGGGACTTCCTTCTTGTATGAGTCACTCTACCCAATGGTTTGACACGCGCGGGTCTCCTGCAACCCGTGAATTAGTCATCCTCTTTGAACTCCTCTGAGCTACCCCTCCTTTATCCATGAAATGTGTTGTAATTGCCTGAGACTTGATCGCCACTCCTTTCTTACCCCTGCAAATCTAACCGCGACGTTTGGTGGAGGCGCCTGATTGAGCGTCTCTCAGCCTCTTGCAATCCTTCGTAATTCGCACCGCAACAATATTAAGTGGAGGCTTATAACCATTAAGGTAATGACAGATTATTTTAGTGGCACGAAAATGGATTCGACAGAACCAAAATAAATCTGCAAGCAGTGGAGAGGATACTTTGGGATAGCAACGAAGTCGAGCAAGAAGTGGAGGAAACACTAGGACATTCCATATAACATATTTCTTGAGTAGTGGAAGGTAAATAACGTATATTTTTATTTCCTCTAGCACGTACATATTAGGTAGAGAAGGTATTGCATTCCATGAAAAAATCCCACACCCAGAATATACGTTTGAGGTTCTCTGAATAAAAAAAATTATAAAACTTTCCGCGTTTGTTTTTGTGTCTGTGAACAGCATAATTCAAAAACGAAAAGTCGGATAAACACAAAATATAGTATTTGAGTTCAGTATCTTCCAAAGGTGCGACATTAAGATTTTCAAGAAAATCCCTCCATCCCAAACAACCTTTACATGGAACACTTTTGAGATATTTTATTTGGTCAAAAATGGATGTAAATTTTTTTATTATAATGACATATATTTAAGATATTTACATGAGAAATAAGATGTATATTTTGAAGTTTTTTGGGAGTAGTCTTGCAAGGCCTCTTCATTCCAAAGAAATTTTATAGAATCTTTTATAACCGACGAACGTTAAAGCACACAATTTATTCCAAATAACTTTTGTGTCAACAGCAATTTTCGAAATATTCGTTATGAATGCTTCGAATTTTAAGGGAAGAACTTAGTGTCCAGTTCTTAAACATTTGACTATCGCTTTCTTTTTGCATCTATAATAAAATTTGCAATGTAGCTATTTCTCCAAAGCTTTAGCTCGATTAAAATGGTAAATAGGAAAATAAGCTTTCGTAAGAATAGTTTCTATACTCTAAATAAATTATTGGGGGTAGAGAAAGTAATGTGAATATAACGCATCTGATTGTTTATATTTATAAAGTGAAAAGTGGAGAAACGGTATTTTTGATACAGACTTCTGTATATTATAGAATGTTATGATCACTTACACAATCATGCTCAAACAACAACGAAGGCCAAACAATAACAGATTAGAGCTCAGAATTACGCTGTCGCAATGTATACTGCTATTTCCACACAAATGTCAGCTGGATGTTTTATAATTTAACATTTAGGGCTGTCTAAAAGTAGTATATGATTACACATCATGTTAAAAAGGTATTCATTTTGGTCTCTGGAATTGCTACTAGCAAATTAAAACCTCACTTTTAACAGTTATGTCATAAGTAAGTATTCTTCATTGAAATGCCGAAAAGAATATTTTAAATGTCCTGAAGATGTAAGAGAAGAATTAAATGTTTTAAAGTTGACAAACAAAGAGGTAATTGCGACATTACCTCACGGGATGAAGTGTTTAGTGTGAGAATTGTGTTACCTCACTGTACGTGAGATGAAATCGGAAGTGGTAGGAGGTGGTGGTGCGCGTCCCCCGCTCGACTCTCTATCACCGTTATATATAAAGCTGGCCTAGAACTTGAACCTGACTTCAGTTTCACTGCCATTCCGTGCCTCAAGAGAAACCAAGAATGATAACCACGCAACCGGTAAGTCTGTTGGAATTTTACACTGCTTTCTCCTTAACGTCGTATAAACGTTTATTTCCTATTAACTAGTGCTGAAATTGTAAAGGATCAAAATGTTTATAGGATCAATTTCTGAATTAGTATGCTTTAACGTTATTACTTTCTCTACTACGTACAGTAAGTAGGGGAAGTATTGTATTCCACCCAAAAATTCGATACCGAGATTTCACCGGAAATATGTTTTCAGACCCCCCGAATCCAATTTTTTTTTTTTGGAAACATGTCCGTGTGTGACTGTGAACAGCATAACTCAGAAACGAACAGTCGGATAAACACCAAACTTGGTATTTAGGTTCAGTATCTTCCAGAGATGCGACACCAAGGTTTTAAAGAAAATCCCCCCACCCCAGATTGCCCTTTACATGGAACATTTTTCGAAAATTTTAATTTCCTTAAAAATGGCTCTAACGATTTTGATTAAAATATCATATGTTTAAGATATTTTCATGACAAATAAAATTTATACCTTGAATTTTCTGGGAATGTCTCCAAAAGTATTCTTCATTGCATAACTGATAAACCATAAGAGATAGACAAACTTTTACAACACAAAAATGTAGATCGCGTTAAAATACACAATTTATGCCATATACTTATTTTTGTTGAGTGAACCATTTTCGAGATATTGCTTGTTACTCCGTTAAATTTTTCAATACTACTTTTCTCAAATGCGAATTCGTTATTCATTTTTTTGTCTTGGATATGCGAAAAGTATTAATCTGTGGCAAAGAGAATGGTGCTGCACATAGCAACCAGCTATTAAGAGATATGTCTATGCTTAAAGGCTACTGTATTTCTATATTGCCCTTGCAAATATATTTTCCCCTTGCACCTACAAGAAAATTAGCAATAAGATTAAAATCTCGATTAACATGAAGCATATGGAGAATAAGCGTTTGTAAAAATAGTTTGTATAAGAGTAGAGAAAGTCATGTGAGTGTAACACATCAGATTTTTTCAGAGGAAATAACGTTTTGAAGTCCACCGAATCAAACAATAAACACCATGGTATTTAAATTCTTCTAAAGACGTGACGCAAACATTTTCAAGTAAATGCTCCTAACCCCCAACTACCCTTTACAGTGAAACCTTTTCGTTATTTTTTTATTTTCTCAAAAATAACATTCTGTTTAAAATCCCATAAATTTGAGATATTTGCACTACAAATAAAATGCATATCTTGAATGTTTTGGGAATTGCTTTAAAGTTCTCTTCATCCTGAATGACTTTTGTGCATTAGCTAAACTGTAAGAGATAAACAAAGCCTTACTAAACAAAAAGTATAGATTCGTTAAAACGCATAATTTATGCCATATACATTTTTTGTGGTGTTAACCATTTCCGAGATATTCTTCGTTATTGTTATAAATTTTCAAACACTTAAACTTCATATCTTGCCTGTCATGTAAATATCTGAAACATATGATATTACAATTAAAATCGTTAAATCCATTTTTCAGAGAATGAAAAATAATGATAAGTTTTGCATAGAACACCTTGGGGTAGGAGAATTTTCTTGAAAATCCTCCCGTCACATCCCTGGAAGATGCTGAATTTAAATACCAAGTTTGTATTTAACCGTCCTTCCGTATTTTAAGTATGATGTTCAGACAGACGTCAGACACATCCCCACACATAGGCATACACACACACACACATGTAGCTTTTTCTAAAAGATGTACTTAGTAGGTAGAGAAGGTATTGCATTCCACCCAAAAATTCCATAGCAAAACTTCACAGGAAATACATGTTTTGAGGCCGCCTGAATAAAAAAAGCATTTTTAAAAAACATCTGTGTGTGTCTCTCTCTATCTGTATGTCCGTGTGTCTGTGAACAGCCTAACTCCAAAAAGCAAAGTCAGATAAATACCAAACTTGGTATTTAGATTCAATATCTTCAAAAGATGCGATACGAAGATTTTAACAAAATCCCTCAAACCAAACTATCCTTTACTTGGAACATTTTTCGAAATTGTTTATTTTATAAAAAAACGGCTCCAACGATTTTGATTAAAATACCATATATTAAAGATATTTACATGACAAATAAAGTTTATATCTCGAATTTTCGGGGAATAACCTATGAAGCTCTCCATTCGGAAGAAATTTTGTCTAATCTTGTATAACTGGTAAACGTTAAACGACAGACGAAAACGTACTATACAAAAAATCTTAAGTGTTACACTCACATGACTTTCTCTACTCTTGTACAAACTATTTTTACAAACGCTTATTCTCCATATGCTTCATGTTAATCGAGATGTTAATCTTATTGCTAAGGGGAATATGGTAGGCTTTAAGCGATACTCAAATATTTTAAGAGCTGGTTGCTATGTGGCGCATTCCCTTCTCTTTTCATTTCCAGGACGTAAAAAAATGAATAACGAATTCCCATTTGAGAAAAAGTACAAGTATTGAAAAATTTAAGGGAATAACAAGCAATACCTCGAAAATGGTTCACTCAACAAAATAAATGTATATGATATAAATTGTGTATTTTAACGCATCTACATTTTTTGTATAGTAACATTTTGTCTATCTCTTATGGTTTACCAGTTATGCAAAAGTCGTTCACAGCAAAGAGTGCTTTTGGAGACATTCCCAGAAAATTCAAGATATACATTTTATTTGTCAGGAAAGTATCTTAAACATATGCTATTTTAATCAAAATCGTTAGAGCCATTTCTGAGAAAATTAAAATTTTCGAAAAATGTTCCATGTAAAGGGTAATCGGGGGTGGAGAGATTTTGTTGAAAACCTTCGTGTCGCAGCTCTGGAAGATACTGAACCTAAATACCAAGTTTGGTGTTTATCCGACTGTTCGTTTCTGAGTTATGCTGTTCACAGACAGACAGACACACACACACACACACACACACACGGACACACACACAGACAGACACACACACAGACACACACACAGACAGACACACAGACACATACACACACCGACATGTTTCCAAAAATGCTTTTTTTTTGGATTCAGGGGGTATCAAAACATGTATTTCCGGTGAAATCTCGGTATCGAGTTTTTGGGTGGAATACAATACTTCCCCTACTTACTTTATGTAGTAGAGAAAGTAAAAATGAATAACGAATTCCCATTTGAGAACAGGTATTGGAAAATTTAAGGGAATAACAAGCAATATCTCGAAAATGGTTCACTGAACAAAAACAAAAAAAAATGTACATGACATAAAATTGTGTATTTTAACGCGAACTACATTTTTTGTGTAGTAAAAGTTTGTCTATCTCTTATGGTTTACCTGTTATGCAAAAGTCGTTCACAATGAAGAATACTTTTGGAGACATTCCCAGACAATTCAAGATATATATTTTATTTGTCATGAAAGTATCTTAAGTATATGATATTTTAATCAAAATCGTTAGAGCCACTTTTGAGAAAATTAAAACTTTCGAAAAATGTTCTATATAAAGGGTCATCTGGGGTGGGGGAATTTTCTTGAAAACCTTCATATCGCATCTCTGGAAGACACTGAACCTAAATACCAAGTTTGGTGTTTATCCGACTGTTCGTTTCTGAGTCATTCTGTTCACAGACAGACACACAGACACACGGATATGTTTCCAAAAATGCTTTTTTTTGGATTCAGGGGGTCTCAAAACATATATTTCTGGTGAAATCTCGGTATCGAATTTTTGGGTGGAATACAATACTTCCCGTACTTACTATACGTAGCAGAGAAAGTAAAAATGTAGATTTCTTAAAGACACACAGTTTATTCAAAATAAGTTTTATGTAGCATAAACCGTTTTTGAGATATCCGTTATTAAAGGCTCGAATTGTTCATTTGTTGATCATTCTCTTAAAGTTCTTTCAACATTCAGTTGTTTCTCGCGATGTCATGGAAACAGTATGGAATTTTAAGGCCAGCATATAGCGTCCAGTTGTTAAACATTTGACTATCGCTATCTCTTTGTATCTAAGCGTTAGTAAGAATAATTGTGTACCCACTAATAAACGATAGAGGGTACAGAAGCTTATGTGAATGTATCACAGAACGTATTTTATTTATGATGTCTCAAAATTTCGAATTTTCTTGTGGAATGCAATATTTCGTCTACTCACTATAGGTAAGCTGTAGAGAAAGTCATGTTAACGTGCACTTCATTATTAGAATAAGGTTCTCCAATGAGTGTCTGTGAACAGCATAACTAAAAACCGAAATATTGAATAAATACAAAATTAGTGTTTAATCTTCCAAGGATGTGAGACGGAAATGTTCCTCCTCCTTAGAGAACTTATATGTATGTATTTTTTTTCATAATACTACACAAAAATCATACATTACTTGAGTTGCTATTTTATTCTTTAGTCCGCCATGCATTTAAACACCATGGTTATTTATGCATGGTGTGTCATAACAAATTCATATTGCTTTATTTTTCTAAGCCATTTTTCTCTTACTCTACCCATATATTCTCCTATCCTTTTTATATCCCCCTCCTTTTGTATTTTCACTATCCTAACTTTTAATACATCTTGGTTAACATTCTCCAATTCTTTAGGTAAAATCTCATCTCTCCACAACTTATTTTCTTCACATTAAATAATATAATGTAAGTCATTATCTGCCTCTCCAGAAAGAGGACATCTATCCAAATTCACTCCCTTCCTATCTCCCCTTAGCCTATGTGCACTTAATCTAGACCAGGCCCACTCTTCTCTCACTAACCTGTTACCTATACTCATGTACTTCTCCCTTCCCCAGTCCACCTTTAATTGTCTATATAGTTCCAAGCGTTTCTTTCCTTCCAGACTTTGAAATAATTCTTGTCTCTATGTCTTCCACTCTGTTCCTCACTCCTTTCCAGAAAGCTTTAACTAACCCCTTTCTCTCTCATCCCATGTTACGCATTTTTATTTCCTGTAGGATTTTCCTTACTCCTTGAGCCCAGTTCATCCCAGCACTAGATTTTTCTTGTATTATTAAACATTGCTTCAAGATATTATGCTCGTTCAATGATTTCAATCTGTGCCAATATTTAAGTATCCTTTCTACTATCATGCCCTTGCTACCTACTCTTCCCAACTCCAACATTGCTGCTCCATTTGGAGGACTTACACCCCCAATGCCTGGTATGGCGGTGAAGAAGAAGAAAATGAAATGTAGTGATGAAACGGATAATAGGTAAACTCGCCAATCAAATTATCCAACACAGCATTCACTTAGCGACCCAGGAAAACCGCGAAAAAACCTTTGCTCGGGTTGGCCGGCTCCAGTTGTTTCAACCCAGGACCTCCAGAATGCGATCCAATCGTTATATTCCCGGTCGTTATATTCTGAAAAATGGCTTTAACGCTTTTTATTAAAATACTATGTGTTTCAGATATTTACATGACACACACGTCTTCTTTATTCCGAAAAGTAATTTGCATAATTTCGTCTAACTGGTAAACCATAACAAGACACACAAAAACTCGCTGCAACAAGGAATGTAGATCTGATTAAAACACACCATTTGCGTTAAATGTTATCCATTTTCTATATCTTCGTCGTTATTTCGAAGTGATACGCCATCATTCATTGTTTCTCCAAATGTCACGGAAAGACTATTGAATTTTAAGTCCAGCATACGGGGACCAAGTTTTTAAAGATTTAACTATCGCTTCAGTTTCGTGTACAACATGATTAACATGAAATACATAGACTAATAAATACCAAGTTTGGTATTTATCCGATATTACGTTTTTGAAATGTACTGTTCACAGACACACTCACATGGACCTTTTTATAAAAATGCCTTCTATTATTGATGATAAATTTTAAGCAAAACATAGTATGATTAAGAAAATTTGATATGTTACATTCACACGACATTCTCTATTAGATCGCTTACTACTGGGTATAGAAACTATTTTTACTAAAGCTTATTTTTCTCTCTACTTCATTTCAATCCAAATAAACTTTACAATAAATAGTCATATTACACATTTCGTTTTAGATACAAACAGAACAGCGATAGTCAAATGTTTAAGAACTGGCTGGCCTTAAAATTCCATACTGTTTCCATGACATCGCGAGAAACAACTGAAAATCGATGGGAATTAAAAAGAATGACAAGTGTTGTTCAATTCGAACTGGCGGCCCCGTAACTCAATCGGTAGAGCAACTGTCTACTATGCTAGGGGTCCCGGGTTGGAATTTTTCTCTAGCCAAGATTATTCTTTATCCTCCCTAGAATTTAGAAGTATGAACGAGAGTGTGAATGTGGTATGATCTAATTATTAAAAAAAAACAAAGTGCAAGAAACCCAACAACAAGAGTTAGGCAATAAAATTCAAAGGAAAGGCCGCCGATTAGACCAATGCAGTTAAAGGTGCTGTATAAATGGAACTAAAAGCAATTCGAACCATTAATAACGGATATCTCAGAAACGGCTTATGCCACAAAAAAAAGCTTATTTGAAATAAATTGTGGGTATTAAAGCTTTTCATCTATCGTTTAACGTTTACCGGTTATACAAGATTATACAAAGTTCCTTCCGAATGAAGAGGGCTTCATAAGATATTCCCCGAAAATTCAAGATATACATTTTGTTTTTAGTGTAAATGTCTTTAATCAAAATCGTTAGTCATCTTTTAGAAAATAAAAACTTTCGAAAAATATTCAATGTAAATGTAGTTTGGGGTGAGCATTTTTTTTGAAAATCTTCGTGTTGCATCTTTGGGTGATATTGAACCTAAATACCAAGTTTGGTATTTATCCGACTTTTCATTTTTGAGTTATGCTGTTCACAGACCTTTTTCTAAAAGTGGTTTTTTATTCAGGGGGCCTCAAAACGTGTGTTTCCGCTGAAATCTTGGTATCGAATTTTTGGTTAGAATGGAATATCTTCTCTACAGAAAGTATAAAAAAAATCTTCTTTAATAAAAAAAGTTATTGGACAATAGTAAATCAGTGAACTTAAAAGAAATTCCTCTACATCTTGTAAAGTTTTCAGCCTGATATCTTAAATAGTTGCTGAGGTAATGGTTTAAGAATTTAGCAGATTTAGTATTGGGGTAGACTTTTTGTCTCACCTTAAGTACTGAATACATTAATCCCCCCTCAAAGTAAACTAGGTTTAGGAAAAAATAATTTCAACAAAATAATAGCAAACGAAAAAAGTCCACTCTTTTAATTCTGGTTTTAAATTAAATGTCATACAACGCTAATCACCATGAAGAAATAGCCAGAAATTATCAAAATATGTCTATTAATCTCTGAGGTTATAGTGGAGATTTAATACAGTGTAAGTCCTTGTTTTGGATCGTTAACATGCCTTCTTTGACAAAACATTTACATAATCTAGCCGGTGTTTTCAATCGTGAGCATGGAATTGTAATCTCACAGAGCAGCTATAACTCTCGTCTCTTTCACTGCCAGACCCATCTCGCCGTGAGGCATCACAATGCTAAACTGTAATACCCTTGTACACGTGACCTCACGTTTGCTGTGGCAATGAACTCCAGAGAAAGTGTTTCAAGCAGAGGTCTGCGATCGCATCGCCTTATACAATAACTTTGCTTATGCAGGATCATAGAATGAGAATATTTTTACTTTCACTACCACGTACAGAAACGACAGGTAGAAATCAACAGGGCTCCCCTGCACAAACCGCATTTGTTAACGTTTCTAGGGCACTTCATGACGTCATGACTTCATGTTATTGGGAGGTGGTGTCACCTTGTAGGTGCTATCACACCTTGTGCTGTGTATCACACCAATAAGCATACCTATGCTAGTTCTGTCGATCTTTCGCGAGATTAATTATGAATATACAACCAGTGTCTGTTTGAAAATGCTCTTGAATATGAGTCATTTCTCGAGAGGTTAGACTTTAAACCCTAAACACTATTTACATGTTCTTAAGCAGGCAAGTTATAAACCCCTTCCTCCATCAACACACTCAGGGTGAAGGAGGCGCCAGCGGATATCGTAAGTCACGCCCTATTAACACCTTTACAGACGATCAGAAATCGGACTAGATTACTTCTTGTGGCATGCGTACGTAGTACGTAGAGGTATGGCATTCCACCCAAAAATTTCATACCGAGATTTCACCGGAAATACATGTTTTGAGGCTACGTGAGTTTAAAACAAACATTTTTTTTTAGAAAATGGTCCGTGTGTATACGTCTGTCTGTGAAAAACTAACTCAAAAACGAAAAGTCATATAGGTAAATACCAAACTTTGTACTCAAGTTCAATATCTTCCATAGATGCGACACGAAGACTTTCAGGAAAATACCTCCATCCCAAACTAATCTTTACATCGGACTTTTTCGAAATGGTTTATTTTTCTCAAAACTAGCTGTAACAATTTTGACTAAAACACCATATATTTAAGATTCTTCCATGACAAATAAAATGTATATCTTGAACTTTCTGGGAATGTCTCCAAAGTCCTTTTCATTCGGTAGGAATTTTGTATAATTTTGTATAACTGGTAAACGTTGTGGTAGACAAAATCGTACTACATAAAACTTACAGATATCTTTAAAACACTTAATTTAAAATAATATTTTTGAGGCATTAACCATTTCCGTAAAATGTGTTATTAGTTTGAATGTTTCTACATTGTGTCATATTTTAAAGTGTTGTTGCTATTCAGTTGTTTCCGCTTAGTAATGCAAAGAGTATGGAATTTCAAGGCCTGCATATAGCTATCACTTTTAAACGTCTGACCATGGAATCAGTTTCCTGTATTCCCCTTGTGCCCAAAACGAAATATTTAATGAAACTGTTTCTGGAAACGTCTCGATTAACATGAAGTAAAAAGAAAAATAGGCTTTCGTAAGAATATTTACTAGAAACTAAATCATTAGTCTTTGTTTATCACTTATGTTACGCAATGATTTATTTATTAAACATGCATTGAGAATGAAAAGAGCTTCACATGCTATCCACAGAAAATTCAAGTAAACTGTATTACTTCTCAGACACATATCTTAAACATATGGTATTTTAATAAAAATCCTTGGACTTTCTCTATCTTCCGTTGTTTATTAGTGAGTATACAATCTATTCTTATTAAAGCTTATTTTTATACATACTACGTTTTAATCCAAATGAACCTTTGCAGAAATAGCTTCATTACACATCTCGTTATAGATACAAAGAGAACAGCGATAGTCAAATGTTTAAGAACTGGACGCTATATGCTGGCTTTAAAATTCCATACAGTTTCCATGACATCGCGAGAATTTTGACTTTAAAGAATGACCAACTAATGAAAAATTCAAACCATTAATATCTTAGAAATGGCTGATCTCACAAATAAAGTTATTTGAAATAAATTGTGTGGTTGAAAGAGATCCACATTTCCTATGTAGTACGTTTTCGTCTACCGCTTATCGTTTACCAGTTATACAAGATAATACAAAACTCTTTCCAAATGAAGAGGACTTTAGAGGCCATTCCTATTAAATTCAAGATATACATTTTATTTGTCATGTAAATATCTTTAATATATGGTATTTCAATCAAAATCGTTAGAGCCATGTTTTAGAATATCAGAGCTTTTGAAAAACTTTCCATGTAAAGGGTAGTTGGGTTTTCTTGAAATCCTCGTGTCGCATTTTTGGAATATAGGCACTCAAATACCAAATTTGGTATTTATCCGACTTTTTGTTTTTGACTTATGTGCTCACAGACACACATACACTCACACATACACAAAAGGACCTTTTCTAAAAATGCTTCTTGTTTGGGTTTAGGGGGGCCTCAAAACATATATTTACGTTGAAATCTCGATATCGAATTTATGGGTGGAATGCAATAACGTGATAGAGAAAATAAAAAAATGCAGCGAAAAATTTCCCATGTAAAGAATGGTTTTGAAGGGGATACTTTATAGAAAATCTTTGTGTATTAACGGAAGGTGTTGAAAACTGTATTAACAAGTTTGATATTTATCCGACATTTAGTTATTTAATTATGCCCTTTACACACATACACACGCAAAACTTTTTCTGCGAATGTTCTTTTTGGAATCGGCGGTGTGCAAAATATCAATTTCCATTAACATCGCGATATATAAAACTTTTGGATGGAATGCAAGACTTCAATACCTCTACGCTAGAAAAAGAACAAAAACTGATTTACGATTTGAGAACAGCCTTTTTACTTTCTCTAATACGTATAGTAAGTAGGGTAAGTATTGCATTCCATCCAAAAATATAATACCGAGTTTTCACCGGAAATATATGTTTTGAGGCCCCCTAAATCCAAATAAAACATTTTTGGAAACATGTCCGTGTGTGTGTCTGTGTGTCAACATCATAACCCAAAAACGAAAAGTGGGCCCAACTTGGTATTTGAGTTTAGTATCTTCCAAGGATGCGACACTAAGATTTTTGAAAATCCTGCCTCCCGCTCTTTACATGGAACAGTTTTTTCGAATATTTTGATTTTCTCAAAAATGGTTCTAACAATTTTATTTAAATATCATATGTTTGAGATATTTGGACTGAAAATGAAATGTATATATTGAATCTTCTGGGAATGTCCCCAAAAGTCCTATTCATTCTAAATGACTATGTAAACCTTAAGAGAAACAAACGTTTACTACATAAAAAACTTAGATCTCATTAAACCACACAATTTATGTCACATAGATTTGTTTTTTTTTCGTGTGAACCTTTTAGAGATATCACTTGTTATTTGCTTGAATTTTCCAACTTATACTGTTTCTCAAATGGGAATTCGTTATTATTTTTTATCATGCAAAGAGAATGGAATGCTCCACATAGCAACCAGCTCTTAAAATATCTGACTATCGCTTAAAGCCTACCATACTCCCCTTGCACCTACAAGAAAATTAGCAATAAGAAAGTTTCTGCAAATGTTTATCTGGATTAACATTAAGTAGATGGAGAATAAGCGTTTGTAAAAATAGTATGTACAAGTGTAGAGAAAGTCATGTAAATGAAACACATCAGATTTCTTTCTTTCTTGCTCCATTTATATGCGCCTTTAACATCTCGGTCGTCCTACTTGGCCTAGGTGTACCATGCTGTTGCGGTAATCTGTTCGTGTTATCTTTTTTTTTACTTGGCGCCTGTTATTGTTTTACTATTTTGAATTTTGGGTTCTTTGTCCTCCGGATAGATATTATTACTCAGTCGAGCAAATATCTCTTGAACAGAGTGTGTAAACGGAAAGGAGTTGTTACTAAAAATAACACTGATAAAAGAATTTGTTTTTACACTTTTATTGCCGTCACACTTAATTAATTTCACATATTTAATCTTGATACACGCCTGACTGAAGCTGTTATATTTTCGAATGTAACTACAATCACTTATTTGCCGCGTACTATTAATTCGCGTATTTCACATTTTGTAACTAACTTTACGGCGTGAGAGATTCTGTAGAATTGCGTAATGTGTACTTCGTGAATGCTTCCTTAGAACTGCCTGACGTGTAACTCACGAGAGAGATTTCTTAGAACTGCGCGACGTTTATCTTGTGAATGATTCTGTAGAACTGCGCGATACTTGCCTCTGGATCAAGAATTTATACTCCCTCACCCCGATATGCCTAAACATTATAATCGAGCTGCTATTGGTTAATAAATCGCGCCAACATTAGCGTCTATTTCATCAGCCAATCAAAATTACAAACACATATGCTCTAGAGAAGATATTCCCTCCATTTCTAAAGAAAGGCACGCTACCCTGACGTCATTTGTTTGTCTCTTCTAATTGATAAACAACTCACCCCCTCGCTTCATTGTTACCCACTCCTATTGCCAGTTTCAGTGAGGCCGTGTAAACTTATTTCCTAACAATGCTTATAGCTAACAAACACACAAAATCATTGTCATACAATAATGTTAGTTTACACTACAATTACTCTGGCATTCACAGTGTTGTGATATAAAATACTGCCTAAATGCTAGCCTTAGTTTCCGAGGTCACGGGTTTAAACCCGGCGGAGGGCGATGGACTTTTTTCAGGCGTAAAAGTCCTTAGCATGGCTTCCTTCGGAAGGGAAGTAAAGTCGGTGGTCCCGTGATCGTAGATTTACGGCACGTAAAAGAACTTCAAGCCTGATAAAGAGGCCTCTGAGCAAAATTGCCGGTCTTTCACGCCCAATATAGAATGGGATACTAAGGACAACAGCACTTAAACAGCGTCCATAAATAAACATAACATTGGCAATCATATTCACTCGCTTACAATGGTTTTAATCTTTGTGTTGGTATTACTTTTGGTTTGTGCTTTACATAGGTTACTAGCCGAAATACCCGGCGTCTCCCATAGTTTGGTGGTTTCTTCCTGCAACATTTAGCTTAAAGTTGAACTTCCGGAATAGTCTTGAACTTCTTTGGAGGCATTTAAACATAATTACGCAAGAGTTATTTAAAAATCTCAGGGCTTTATAAAGATAAAAAATTATAAATAAATAAAAATGCTGAAAGTATTATGCAAAAGAACACCACAGATACCACAGTTTGTAATAGTGATTTCTCGTGAATGCAGCTGAGTGACGGTTCCAAGCTGCCACATTTGGGATGATTCCTCGTTATTTATAAAGAAAATCTTGGTTAGGAAGAAATAATAGCAGTTTATGTAACATAAATATAATCTTGTTCATTCTCAGTAATCAACATACACTAAACTACTAAATAAACATACGAATGACAAAATAAAATGAAGTTCAAGATGAATACACAAGGACATCCAGAAAGTAAAGAACAATTGCACATTGCGTTCGGTGCTGGTCCCCCACCACCACAATTGCATGCACCCTAGTTAGTTCCTTACTCCACCTCGGTGTGAGTCGAGTTTCGTCGCTGTGAGGTCACGCCTGTCTGTTCTACAACAACCAAATGGAGGCGCCAATTGAAAATACTGCCAAATGTGAATTGCGTAGCATGATTCATTATTTGAATGCTCAAAATGTTCGGCAAATAGAAATTTATAAACAAATAATGCAGGTGTATGGTGATAATGCAATGAACGAGTCTTCAGTGAGGAAATGGTGCATAATGTTTAACCAAGGAAGAACCAGTGTGCACGACGAAGACCGGTGTGGGAGGCCATCACTCATTACGAATGAGTTGAAGGTAAATTTTGATTAAAGAGTTCAGTTTATTCACTTGTTTCCAAAACTAAAAGACTTTTTGGGTGGAAAAAAGTTTCCAACCGATGAGGATCTCAAAGAGGCAGTGATAGTCATTTGGAGGTAGGAGCGTATAATATCGGCAATGAAAAAGTGCTACCACGTTACAATAAATTCTATGACAGCAACAGTGATTACATTGAGAAATAGAGTAATGTACTGCATCATTTTAAATAAAGTTTTGTGTTGATAGCTTTCGTTATTATTTAGTTATGCCAAAAAGTTCTTTACTTTCTGGATGTCTCTCGTACAAAGAAAATAAAAACAAGAAGCGTACTTCGACTGGTTTGATGCTGTTGTTGTTATCCATGTCCTCTGCCATTTTATATGTCACTCAGTTTTTGTTTTTATACTTATAAAAGCATCACAAACTTCCCATAGAGAAAGAAGCCTGCTGATTACAGAAAATGAGAAACTACAAATTATAATAAGTGAATATCAGAACATCGAAATATAATCACAGAATGAATGGACATGATCTTAGAGTTATTTAATACTGTTACATTAGCAATGTCTGAGCACTATACAGACTTAAGTAGTTCAATGCGATTGTGTTGAATGCTTTTGTGTTATTATATATTAATACCAAAATAAATAACCATGAGAGTATAAAGAAGAATAAAAACAAGTTGCATTTTGTCGGTTTGATGCTTTTGATGTTATCACAATCCAACATAATAAGTTCGAAATGTTGTTAATCTTTTACCAAGCGATTGTAGTCCCTTTACATTTGCGCAATTATAGCCACAAGTGGCATAGTTATTGTAATTTACTTATTTGACTATATTATTACTACATTACATTGCCAGAGAGATCAACGAATAATACGTGAACTCGCTCTTCCTTTGTTGTTTTGTAAGGCTTAAATTAAAACCTAAGTAATTATTCTTATGTGGCAATATTCAACCTATTACGGTTATCGTTGAGAAAGACATAGATGCCATTGCGAGCTTTTGTAGGCATTACATAAAATGAAATAATTAATCCTGTGAAATGGGGCGAAATTTGGAATTCTAAGCTGGATAGTAATTTTCACCTTGTGTCAAACGCTATCTGTGCTAAGTTTGATCGAAATCGGTGCAACGGTCTAAAAGCGTATAGGGACGTAAAACACACACACACTGGATTGACTACAGAGGGGACTCGGCACCGATCCAGAATGGATATTGTACCTACCGCCCACAAAGTCCCCGGAAGTCGTCATCTGTGGCGTAGTGATTACCGTGCTAGCCTCTAGTTCCCGAGGTCGAGTGTTTAAACCCGATGGAGGGCGATGGATTTTTTCGGGCGTAAAAATCCTTAGCATGGCTTCCTTTGGGAAGGAAGTAAAGCCGGTGGTCTCGTGTCGTAGGTTTATGGCACATAAAAGAACCCCAAGCTTGATAAGAGGCTTCTGAACAAAATTACCGGTCTTTAACGCCCAATATGGAATGGGACACTGAGGACCACAGCAGTTAAAGAGCGTCCATAAATAAAACTCAATTTAATTTAACCCGGAAGGAAGAATGAGGCAAGAGGAAACACCTCTTGCGGCGGCCGGAACCAGGAGCGACGGCACATCAATGTACGGTCCCTAAGTTTCCAAATTGAGACATTCCGGTAGACGGACAGGCAGACCGGGGACCCCACTCCCAACAGAGGAGGTCCAGTGCCCCTCAAGGGGGTTCGGGTGCCTCGGCAGCCAGCCGATCGCCGAGGGACGGAGATAGACATAAAGAGCATCCTGCTACGCTGCACCGAAACACCATCGCCGACACTTCCGACCCTGAAAGAGACCAACGGGATGAAGGATGATTGAAATAAAGAATGCAACGAAATGGAGGGACAGGAAATTCGGGGGATGAAAGAAACCACTCCAGCATTCGCCTGACGACCCGGGAAAAACTCCTGTAAGAACCCATGGGTCAGAGTGGGCGGTCATTGGGGATCGATCCCGGGACCTCCCGAATGCGGGCCACAGACGTAACCGCCTGAGCCATCCCGCTCGGTCACACACACTGACTTTTATATGTATATATTAAGATATAGTCGAGGAGTTGGCTCGGAGGTAGAGTGTGAGTCCTCGAATTCGAGAGATCCCGGGTTCCCGTCCACTGCCCAGTCTAACCTTGGATGTTTTTGTGGTTTTCTCTGGTCGGCGGACGAATGCTTTGGTGATTTCGCATCCATCATTTTCCTTTCATTCCGTTTCCTTCTCATCTTTCAGGAGTGGTTCTAGGTTTCGTGGTGTATGGCGGTGCTTGATGGCGTGAATACTTGCTCAAAGAAAAGAGTGCTCCCGTGAACACTAGAGAGCTGCTTGGACGGCGGTTCGTTCGTCGCCCTCTCTAGGCAGCACCAGCCTGCAACTGTTGGGGATTTCCACGCGTCCCTGTGGTCTGTAACCTCCTGTGGTTCTTTCATTTCATCCCTTCCTCCTGGAGGGTAATAGCCACAATAGATACCTATGTGGGTCACATTGCGCGAGGTGACCCCCTTCTTTGCATAACCTATACCTATTAACATTTAACACTCGAGTCATAACGTCATCCTCCGTGGTGTAGTGATTACCATGCTAGCCTCTAGTTTCCACGGTGCGGGTTCAAACACGGCTGAGGGCGATGGGTGTTTTTGGACGTAAAAATCCTTAGCATGGCTTCCTTTGGAAGGGAAGTAAAGCCGGTGGTTCCGTGTCGTAGATTTAAGGCACGTAAAAGAACCTCAAGCCTGATAAATAGGCCTCTGAGGAAAATTACTGATCTTGTACGCCCAATATAAAACGGACGCTAAGGACCACAGCAGTTAAAGAGCGTCCATAAATAAAACTCAATTTAAGTTTTTACTCGGGTCATATCGGCGGATTTTTACCTTTGAAACAATTCCTCATCGACAACTATTATCACTCACTTAACGTGGCGTAAGTCTTTGGGTTGGTATTGCTTTTGGTTATTACATTGAAGTCACACACATTCACAATCTCATTCATATTTCCAGACTCTAGGGAGGACGGAAAAATCCTGGCTAAAGAAACGTTCCCGCCCTTCAGCTGGGAACCGAACCCGGGCCTCTGGATTTGGAGGTTAGCATGCTAACCACCAGGCCATAGAAGCAGTCTATGGTGTTTTGCTTTCCGTATCTGCGTGCAACTAAGTCCATATCACTTTATTTGAGATTATTTATAGTAAAAAATTTAACGTAACATGATTAGAAGAATTTTGTAAAATGAAAGGTGTAATAAAGGGTGGCGTGAAGCTGTAATGAGAAGAGAATGTCATATGTGAGTGACAAGTCAGATTTTTGGGTGTATTAACACATTATCACCAATTATTCACCTGAAGTAAAAATCACCATAAAACCTTCGGTAACAATTCTATTCTATTTTTACTTTCTCTACTACGTGGAGTAAGTAAGGGAAGCATTGCATTCCACTCAAAACTTCGACATCGATATTTCACCGGAAATTCATGTTTTGAGGCCCCCTGAATCCTAAAAGCACTTTTATAAAAAGTTATGTGTGTGTCTGTGAACAGCGTAACTCAAAAACGAAAAGTGGGATAATACCAAACTTGGTATTTAGGTTCAGCATGTTTCAAGGATGCAACACAAAGATTTTCAAGAAAATTCCCCTACCCAAGACTACCCTTTACATGGAACTGTTTTAGCAAATTTTTATTTTATCAAAAATGGCTCTAACGATTTGGATTAAAATATCATATATTTAAGATATTTTCATGCCAAATAAAATGTATATCTTGAATTTTCTGGGAAAGTCCCCAAAAGTCCTCATCTTTCTAAATGACTTTTGCATAACTGGTAAGCCGTAAGGGATAGACAAAATTTTTCTACGCCAAAAATGTAGGTCTCGTTAAAGCTCCATTATATTCCTTGTTATTTGTTTGAATTTTCAAATGCTTATACTTTTTCTCAAATGGGAATTCGTTACTAGTCTTTTTTATGTCCTGGACACGCAAAGAGAATGAAATGCTCCACATAGCAACCAGTTCTTAAAAGATTTGACTATCGCTTAAAGCCTACCATATCCCCTTGCACCTACAAGAAAATTAGCAATAAGATAGTTTCTGTAAATGTTTATCTCGATTAACATAAAGTAGATGGAGAATAAGCGTTTGTAAAAATGGTTTTTATAAGAGTAGAGAAAGTCATGTGAGTATTTATATAGTTGATTGTACTGAGTTGGAAATTGCTGTGTTACAGAGGAAGATCCTGGTCAGGATGCTGCTGTTGCTGACATTGGTTGGAGTGGGGAGCTGTGGCCTTCTGGACAAGGGTTTCCTGGAGGAAGGTGAGACGGTGAAACTGAGAGGATCTGCACAGACCACCCACACTATCCGTCTACCGGTATCGGTACGTACCGTCAGGGTAACCAGGACATTCGCGGTACCTGTACCGGTACCTTTTCCTGTACGACGGGATGTGCCGGTGCCCGTTCACGTGCCCAAACCCATCCCCGTACCCGTATCATACCCCGTTCCCGTGACACCCCACCCTGCGGCTTCTAATCCCTTCCCATTGTACACAGACCCCGCTAATCCCATATTCCAGGACGCATCCAACCCCATAGCTCAGTTCCAACATCCGTCCCTGAGAGCATTCGGGTCTCCTGGTTCCAGCATCACTCTCAAGGACGGCTCCTTGGGGTTTGTAGTCGGGGCTAGCTATGGCGTCTCTGGCAACGGCGGCTTCGAGGGGAAACACCCTGGTGCCGTGTTTAACGATCCTGTGGGCCTAGTGGGCGCTTCCAGCAGTGGCAGTCCTTCCTTCAGCATCGCCAAGTCCATCGAGAGCAGTTTCGATGCAATAGGTTTGGGAAATGCCCTTCAAGGAGATGATAAAGGCAAGAAGTAGCCAGGACATCTGACAAGGTTGTCGTCGGTTATACCAAAGCAATAGTGTTCAAACATTCCGTAGACTTCTTATTGAGTAGCTAGACAACGCACGGCCACATTAGGTGGCGCTTATTTTATGTCAACTTCATCAAAATATTGTTTATTGTCATAGCATCAAGCCATTGTTCATCCTGTAAATAGTTGTTAATAAAGATTATTTTGTTACCAATACTCCAAGAGAAGAGCTCTCCAAGAGCTCTATATTTCCCATGTTCCTTTGACGCCGTTCTGTGCGTCTTTTATTATTGTATTCCTGAATCAAGAAACACCAGGAAGATGAAAAATTAACGGTAGTATTATAACCACAACTGTGGTTACTTTATTCGTGGCCACTGTTCATTATGGCCTGAACAACGTGCTAAGGATTGGTGAGATTAAATGACAGCCAAATAGGACATGACTAAACAGGTTTCACCCCTTTTCATTAGCGTCTTCTTACCAGTGTGGCTTTGACACACGCCAGTCAGGCGATAGATCCCTGAAGAGGAAGGCTGCAACGCCTTCGAAATATAGGATTTGATTGTAGTAGCACTTTAAATATAGTTTAGGCCATACATTTCTTTAATTAATCACAACTCTGGTTCTTATCTCGTAAGAATATGTTGTTAGAGTTATATTTATGTGTAATATACTACGAAAAAATTGATAAAAGACAAACAATACATCCAAATATGCATTTAAAATATAATAACTGTAAAACATAGACAACCTTTATGGATGTCGAATCGGCAATTTAAGTTGCGTAAGAGCCCACAAAATGAAGGTTGAGATTAAAACGATAAATAGGTTAATCTAGTTGGTAACATAAAAGAAAAACGAATATTGCATATTAAGGTAAAAAAATGAAAACGGTAAAGCTGTTAGGTTAGGCATCTGTAATTGGTTCCTGTTCCAAGAACTTCTATCCCGGAATGGTCTTTTAAAACACCAGTGAAGTGCTCTATATATACGTAGGCATGAGAAAATTCATGGACCTTTGCATATACGGAGTAGAAATTTTATTCATATTTTTAATATATTGTTGTATACTGGGTTGAGGCCAAACGGTTTGCAGCTGGATATTAAATTTTAGTTACCCCCAGCATATACATTGGCGAGGAATAATTATCACAAAATACACAGAATTTCACATTAATCACGTTACCTGTGGTTTATTGAATATAACACGGTGCCCCTACATCTCACAGAAAAAATAAAAAGGAAGAAATTGAAGGGAGATGCTACAGACATGCGATTAAATTCACACAATTCACATACGACCTTTCATACCAGACACTCGACCAGAAGTGACGCTAACGCACAGCACACAAAGGAATAACGCTCACTTCCCCCACTCTCCACCGCTAGCTAGGAATCGCCAGCTGGCCAGTGGCGAGAGTCGCCACGCCAGACGAATCTTCAAAACCCAAACCGAAAGAATTACCCCAACAATACTGTCGCCAACGTCGCAACAATGTGCCTGGCGTGACAATACACACACATACACGCCACAATATATATAATCTTGAATAAAACTCCCTTGATATTATGGGGGAAAGTAAATGTCATTAGGCGTGTTTTATTTGGAGGACGTTGTGATGGTAATTTTAGGATCAATTAAATTTTTTAAAATGTGAACCTACCTTTCTTTTGTTGTTTTCTCACTCCTCATAAAAAAACTAAACAACATTTGTATAACGCACCTTGCAACTGTTCTTACACCAACGTAAACAACAACAAAAATTCCGAATGGCTGTGTACGAAGAGCGCAATGAATAGTTGGCCATCCATGGATGGTCATTTCAGGGTCAATTTACGTTTCGTAATTGGGAACCAGCATTGTTTATTTTGTTTCCCTATTACTCATCACAAAATAAACAGCTTTTTATAAACCATTTTCTACTGAGAAAAATATACAAAATGTAGGTTCCCACTTAAGAAAATTAAATTGACCCTAAAATGACTATCATAACCTCCTCCAAACAAAACACGACTAATGACATTTACGTTTCCCCATAATATCAAGCAACTTTTATTCAAGACATTTCTTTCTACAACGCCTGGTTTTGGAGATATTGTACCGTCTCAACAATGGTCTACCCTGTATATACAGGAAATACAATCACTCATTAAAGTTGTCCCTTGCAAAATATATTCTTTTATAGCACTTGACAAAGTCTCTTAATTACGCTGTTCCAAAAAAACACTGGTTTACAAAAGATACATTTTTCTCTTCTCTTTTTCTAATACTGACATATTTCTGGCAACGAAATAAATTAGAAATCCAATTAGCAGTAACCGCGGCACCGAAAATATCACAGATACATTGCCTACTTAACACACAGTGAAAAAACTAAGAATTCCCATAAGTATTCCCCAAGCAAACGAATAAATTCAATTTCTCCAGCCCTCCATCCTCCACGCTTGCACAACACAGGTGCCCTCTCAGGTGCCATTGCATATGCCTCCCCAGATTTAGCGCAAAAGAACTTGAAAACTCAAAATAAAGGAACAACGTTAATCCTAACGATACTAACGTCCTCTACTAACACAGCACTAACTTTGAAACAAAAACATCGTGTTAATTAAATATTAGCTAGTGTGTGTGGTACTTTTCGCGATTGTTTTTAAAAAGTGTGGAATTAAAATAAGGCCTAAATTGAGCATTTTTAAAACTTAGGAATCGCCAAATAAGATCAGCTCATCCTTATATTTAACGAGCTTTTTACTTCCTCTACCACGTACGAATAGTAGAGGAAGAATTACATTCCATCCTAAATTCGATATCGAGATTTCAACGAAAATACGGAGTAGAGTTATTGGTACCTGGAAAAAAAAACGCTTTTCGACAGTGTTTTGTTTGGTCGGTTGGACACCACGACATTGACAGCGCCACTTCTTAGTCAGGAAGGGTAAACGGGAACGTGAGTAACAGGTAAAGGGGGCAAAACTGGGCAACGTATGTAAAAATGTTGTAAGTAAACGTGTCGAGTTAAACTGTAGGCAAGTGCAATTTTCCGACAACAGCAAAACATTTGAAGTTGTGATTTATAGCATATATTGTATTCAAAAGTGATCATTGAGTCTGGAGAGTTCATCATCAGCCGATGGTAAATTAACATGAAGGAGCAGTTCTAGAAGAAAACTAGAGGAGAAGCTGTTTTTGCATCCAAACAAGGTATTACACTCAGCCACACGTGAGGTAACTGGTAATTCATTATACAAATACGTAGGTTAGTACGACATTCTTTGTATCGAGTGGCCATAAACATCTTTCGAAAAGTCTAGAATAGGTCAATTAGTTAATAGACAGAATTCAATGCTACATGAAAGTCATCTTGCTAATTCAGGAAAAAGTGTAGTTGTTACTTTCTCTGCCAACTCTGAATATAAAACTCTGATGTGATACATTCACATGCCTTTCTCTACCCTCTATCGCTTATTAGAAGTATATAAATTAATTTTTCTAAGCCTTATTTTTATATCTACTACATTTTAATCCAAATAAACCTTTGCAGAAATAGCTACATTGAATATTTCGTTATAGATACAAAGAGAACAGCGATAGTCAAATTTTAACAACTGGACGCTATATGCTGTCCTTAAAATTCCATACTGTTTCCATGACATCGCGAAAAACAACCGAAAATTGATGGAACTTAAAAAGACTAACAATTCGAACATTTAATATCGGATATCTCAGAAATGGCTTATGCCACACAAAAACTTTTTAAATAAATTGCGTGTTGTAAAAAGATCTATATTTTTTGTGTGGTACGTTTTCGTCTATCGCTTAACGTTTACCAGTTCTACAAGATTGTATATATCTTTAATATATAGTATTTTAATCAAGATTGTTAGTCATTTTTTAGAAAATCAAAAATTTCGAAAAATATCGCTTGTAAAGGGTAGTTGGGTGGGGGATTACCTCAAAATCTTCGTGTCGCATTGGAAGATAGTGAACTTGAATACCAAGTTTAGCATTTGTCTGACTTTTTGTTTTTGAGTTATACTGTTCACAGACACACATTCGGACAGTGCTTTTTTTTTTGAAAAATGCCTTATTTGGTTTCAGGGCGCCTCAAAACATGTATTTCCGTGAAATTTTTGTATCGAATTTTCGGGTGGGATGCAATAAATAGTAGAGAAAGTAAAAATGTACTTCTATTTAAAACACAAAGTTTATTTCAAATAACATTTTGTGTTACATCAGCCATTTCCGAGATTTTCTTATTACTGATTTGATTTTTCCAATATTATTGTCATTTTTACTTTCTCTACTACGCATGTAAGTAGAGGAATTATTGTATTCCACCCAAAAATTCGATACCGAGATTTCACCGGAAATACATGTTTTGAGACCCCCTGAATCCAAAAAAAATTTTTTGGAAACATGTCCGTGCGTGTCTGTATGTCTGTGTGTGTGTGTCTGTGAACAGCATAACTCAGAAACGAACAGTCGGATAAACACCAAACTTGGTATTAATGTTCAGTATCTTCAAGAGATGCGACACGAAGGTTTTGAAGAAAATCACCCCACCCTAGATTACCCTTTACATGGGACATGTTTCGAAAATTTTAATTTTCTTAAAAATGGCTATAATGATTTTGATTAAAATATCATATGTTTAAGATATTTTTATGATAAATGAAATGTATATCTCGAATATCTCATATACATTTTTTTATTTGAGTGAACCATTTTCGAGATATTGCAATAACATTAACATTAACATTTCGATTAACATGAAGCATATGGAGAATAAGCGTTTGTAAAATTAGTTTGTACAAGAGTAGAGAAAGTCATGTGAGAGTAACACATCAGATTTTTTTAAACACTGCCAACGTTCAGCTACTTCTGGCGATGCTGTGGAAAGTGTATATGCAAGCGTTTATGTCAACTTGAATATAGGCAAAAGAATAAGATATTGCAAGAATAGTTTGTGGAGGTCATATAAAAATAACCGGTGGAGAAAGTCATGTGAATGTAACACATAAGATTTATCATAAAACAGTTAAATACGTTGTTAAAATAGTTCTAAAATATATGGGAAAAAGTTTGTAACAATACTTCTAGAAAAGAAAAGATCGGTAAGTAGAAGTGTCAAGAAATCTGTAAATCGGCTGCCACGCCCTCTGGTCAAGCTTATTTATATCATGACGTAACTTTCTCAATTTCACTCGGATAACAAAATGGTTTGCATGAAAACATTCCTAAAGAACTGCTATCGATTCAATTATTGTCCAGTTTCTACCTTGCGATCCCCTTAAGAGATTGAAGAAATATCGACTCATTAACCTTCACAGAAATAGACTAGAAACAGTCGACGGAGGAGAATCAGCAATTATAACACAGTTAAATTTAATCGTCCAAATAAAAGAAGCAAGGAATGTATTTTCCTAGAGGAAGGTCAACGACCTTGTTCCTCGTCAGCTCACCCTTAGGCGGGAGAAGCGGGAATCAGTCGCAGCAATCGTGAAAGTGAACAAAAACTGGAAACAACCTCACTACCACACAGTCATATTTTACTTTCTCTACCTCTTACTTGTGGTAGGTTGAGGAAATATTTTATTCTATCCAAAAATTCGACATATCGATTTAACAAACAAAACAAGCAAACTCACTTTTGTGGACACATAAATAGTAGTTTTAGAAAAATGTCCATGTGTGCCAGACAGAAAGATAGAGCATACTCAAAAACAAAACACTGGGTAAATGCAAAGAATGAATCTTTTAATGATTAAAGTGGAAACTTTTCATGAAACTCCCCTGTGCCTTTATTTTGCAAACAATTTCACTATTTTTTAAAAAAAATTGATGTGATACATTCACACGACGTCTTCTACCTTCTATTGTTTACAAACTGTTCTTATTAAAGCTTATTTTTCTTTCTACTACATTTTAATCCAAATAAAACTTTACATAAATAGCTACATTACACATTTCGTTATAGATACAAATAGAACAGTGTTAGTCAAATGTTTAAGAACTGGACGCTATATGCTAGCCTTAAAATTCCATACTACTTCCATGCAATCGCCAGAAACAACTGAAAATCGATGGGACTTTAAATGAATGTCAGGCATTGCACATTATTTTAACCTTTAATAACGCATATCTCAGAAATGGCTTATACCACGAAAAAAACTTATTTGATATAAATTGTGTGTTTCAAAGGGATCTACATTTTTATAGTACTTTTTCTATCGCTTAACGTTTATCAGCTATGCAAGATTACATAACATGTTTTCGAAATGAAGTGGAGTTCACAAGCTATTTCCAGAAAATTCAAGATATGCATTTTATATGTAGTGAAAATATCTTTAATATAGGGTCTATTAATCAAAATTAAGAGCCATTTTTTATAAAAAGTTTGATATTTTTATGGCAAATGAAATGTATATTTTGAATTTTCTGGGAATGTCCCCAAAAGTCCTCTTCATTAAGGATGACTTTCGGATAACTGATAAACCGTGAGAGATAGACAGAATTTTACTGCACAAGACATGTAGATTTCGTTAAAACATACAATTTAAGTACCATACATTTTTTTTTTGTGGAATGAACCATTTCCGAGACATTCCTTGTTAATTGTTTGAATTTTCCAATACTTATACCATTTCTCAAATAGGAATTTTTTTCCTGGACATACAAAGAGAATGGAATGCTCCACATAGCAACCAGCTCTTAAAATATTTGACTATCGCTTATAACTTACCATATTCCCTTGCACCTACAAGAAGATTAGCAATAAGATAGTTTCTGCAAATATTTATCTCGATTAATAAGAAGTAGATGGAGAATAAGCGTTTGTATAAATAGTTTGTGCAAGGGTAGAAAAAGTCATGTGAGTGTAACACATCAGATTTTATATGCTGAGCTCCAAGCGTTTGTTTTGCTATGGGGTCTTAAATTCACGGCATGCCAGGAGCACGAGCGATGTCTGGAAAAAGTGAAGGGTCAGAGCGTGATTTGACACACGACAGTAACCGCGGTTTTGTTTCAGAAAATAATAAATAAAACTGTTATATTAGGTCACTCTTTCACCCATGGAAAGGAATTCCGTCTTTAAGCCGAGCTAGATTACTGGGTGTGTCATTGAACAGCTAACTGAAAAATCTGATGTGTTACACTCACATGACTTTCTCTACTCTTGTACAAAGTATTTTTACAAACTCTTATTCTCCATCTATTTCAAATTAACCGAGATGAACATTTACAGAAACGATATTTTGACATGCAAAAGAATTACATTTTACACATAGAGACCAGTTCTAAAAATATTTGACTTTCGCTTAAGGCGTACTATGTTCCCCTTGTTTTGTATTTACAAGGGCAATATAGAAATACAGTAGCCTTTAAGCATAGACATATCTCTTAATAGCTGGTTGCTAGGTGCAGTACCATTCTCTTTGCCACAGATTAATGCTCTTTGCATATCCAAGACAAAAAAATGTATAACGAATTCCCATTTGAGAAAATAAGCATTGAAAATTTAAGGGAATAACAAGCAAAATCTCGAAAATGGTTCACACAACAAAACAAATGTATATGACATAAATTGCGTATTTTAACGCATTTACATTTTTTTGTGTAGTAAACTTTTGTCTATCTCCTATGGTTTACCAGTTATGCAAAACTTGTTCACAATGAAGAATACTTTTGGAAACATTCCCCGAAAATTCAACATATAAATTTTATTTGTCATGAAAATATCTTAAACATATGATATTTTAATCAAAATCGTTTGACCCATTTTTGAGAAAATTAAAATTTTCGAAAAATATTCCATGTAAAGGGTAATCTGGGTTGGGGGGATTTTCTTGAAAATCTTCGTGTCGCATCTCTGGAAGATACTGAACATAAATACCAAGTTTGGTGCTTATCCGACTGTTCGTTTCTGAGTTATGCTGTTCACACACACACACACACACACACACACACACACACACACACACACATCAGAGACAGACATACAGGCACAGGCAGTCACAGACACACACGGACATGTTTCCAAAAATGCTTTTTTGGATCCAGGGTGTCTCAAAACATATATTTCCTGTGAAATCTCGGTATCAAATTTTTGGGTGGAATACAATACTTCCCCTACTTACTATACGTAGTAGAGAAAGTAAAAACTGAAGTTGAAATGACATCCAAACCTTAAATTCAGATTCTTCCAAGGACATGATTCGTAGATTTTCAAAATGTTCCTAAACTCTAAAAATTCCCTTTGTGTCGAATATTTTGTTATTTTTGATTTTCTTAAAAATGCTCTAAGGATTTTAAATAAAATATTACGTTTCTTGACTGATAAAACGTATATCTAGAATTTTCTCTGAATAACCATTCATTCAGAATAATCTTTTTTTGGCAAACCATAATTCTTAGGCATATATAAAATGCACGAAAACTGCAGATCTGGTTGAAGCACTCAGTTTATATCAAATAAAATGTTTGTAGCATTAAACTCTTCGGAGATAACAGTACTTGATAACTTCAAAGGGACCAATTATTACTTTCTATACTACGTATAGTAAGTAGGGGAAGTATTGTATTTCACCCAAAAATTTGATACAGAGATTTCACCGGAAATACATGTTTTGACACCCCATGAATAAAAAAAAGGCACTTTTGGAAACATGTCAGTCTGTGTGTGTGTGTGTCTGTCTGTCTGTCTGTATCTGCGAACAGCATAACTCAAAAACGAACAGTCGGATAAACACCAAACTTGGTATTTAGGTTCAGTATCTTCCAGAGATGCGACACGAAGTTTTTCAAGAAAATCTCCCCACCCCAGATTACTCTTTACATGCAACATTTTTTCGAAAATTTTGATTTTCTCAAAATTGGCTCTAACGATTTTGATTAAAACATCATATGTTTAAGATATTTTCATGACAAATGAAATGTATATCTTGAATTTTCTGGGAATGTCTCCAAAACGACATTTGCATAACTGGTAAACCATAAGAGATAGACAAAATTTTACTACGCAAAAAATGGAGATCGCGTTAAAGTACACAATTTATGTCATATACATTTTTACTTTCTCTACTACGTATAGCTACATATAGTAAGTAGGGGAATTATTGTATTCCACCCAATTGTATTTTTCAATACTTATACTTTTTCTCAAATTTGTTATTCATTTTTTGTCCTGGTAATGCAAAGAGAATGGAATACTCCACATAGCAACCAGCTCTTAAAATATTTGACTATAGCTTAAAGCCTAGCAATTCCCCTTGCATCTAGAAGAAAATTAGCAGTAAGATTAACATCTGGATATCTCGATTAACATGAAGTATATGGAGAATAAGCGTTTGTAAAAATAGTTTGTACAAGAGTAGAGAAAGTCATGTGAGTGTAACACATCAGATTTGTTTGTCTTGGATATGCAAAGAGTATTAATCTGTGACAAAGAGAATGGTGCTGCACCTAGCAACCAGCTATTGAGATATATGTCGATGCTTAAAGGCTACTGTATTTCTATATTGCCCTTGCAAATACAAAACAAGGGGAACATAGCAGGCCTTAAGCGATAGTCAAATATGTTTAGAACTGGTCGCTATGTGTAAAATGTAGTTCTCTTTGCATGTCAAAAGATCGTTTTTGCAAACGTTTATCTCGATTAATATGAAATAGATGGAGAATAAGAGTTTGTAAAAATAGTTTGTACAAGAGTAGAGAAAGCCATGTGAGTGTAACACATCAGAATTTTTTTCTGGTCATGCAACGAATTGCATTCAAAGCTAGCATAAAGCGACATAGTTTCTCTATAATGTACTTAGTAAGCAGTGAAAATGTTTTCCGCCAAAAAATCCATGTCGATATTTCATCGTAAATACTGGTTTTGAGGGTTTTGAATAAGAAGAAAAGCAGTTTTAGAGAACTGTCTGTAAACAGAATAACTAAGAAAACCAAATATTCAATAAATGTCAAACTAGGTTTTTTTAAGTTTAGTGTCTTCCGAAATTAAACAAAAGTTTGAAGAAAACCCCACCCCAAAAATCCTTTTTAATTATCTTTAACAATTTTGATCAAAATACCATATGTTTAAACTGTTTTTAAGATAAAACGTGTGACTTAAATTTTCTGAGAATAGCTTTTGAAATTTTCTTTATTCTGAATGACTTTTGTATTATTGATTAACTGTAAGATAAAGACAAAATCTTACTTCACAAAAAAACAGATCTCGTTAAAGTACACAATTATATTAAGTAAAACGTTTGCGAGATTAATCATTTCCAAGATATGCTTTATTTTTTTGAATTTTGAAATACTTTATTACTTTCTCTACACGTATAGAAGTATTGCATTCCACCCAAAAATTCGATACCGAGATTGCACCGGAAATACATGTTTCGAAGAACCCTGAATACAAAAAAGCGCTTTTAGAAAAAGATCCGCGTGTGTCTTTGTGTCTGTGAACAGCATAACTCAAAAACGAAAAGTCGGATAAACACTAAACGTAGTATTTAGGTTCAGAATCCTTCAAAGATTCGACACGAAGGTTTTCAAGAAAATCCCCCCACTCCAGACTACCCTTTACATGGAACATTTTTAGAAAATTTTAATTTTCTCAAAAATAACTCTAACGAGCTCAAAAAATCATACATTTAAGGTATTTTTATGGCAAATAAAGCGTATATCTTACATTTTCTGGAAATGTCCCCAATAGTCCTCCTCTTTCTTTCTTTCTTTCTTTCTTTCTTTCTTTCTGTCTTTCTTTCTTTCTTTCTGTCTTTCTTTCTTTCTTTCTTTCTTTCTGAATGGCTTTGCATAACTGGTAAACCGTAAGAGAAACTTTTTCTACACAAAAAAAATGTAGATTCCGTTAAAACACACAATTTATCTCGTATACATTTTTTTTGTCGAGTAAACCATTTCCGAGATATTCCTTGTTAGTTTATTAAATTTTCCAATACTTATACTTTTTCTCAAATTCGTTATTCATTTTTTTTGTCCTGGACATGCAAAGAGAATGGAATGCGCCACATAGCAATTATCGCTTAAAGCCTACATTCCCCTTACACCTAAAAGAAAATTGGAAATAAGATAGAGTCTGCAAATGTTTATCTCGATTAACATGAAGTAGATGGAGAATAAGCGTTTGTAAAAATAGTTTGTACAAGAGTAGAGAAAGTCAAGCAAGTGTAAGACATCACACATTTTTCTACTTTTCTCGATTAGAAATCCGTCTTTTTACAGCCTTTTTACTTTCTCTACCGCGTACCTAGTAGGTAGAGAATTTATTACATTCCACCCAAAATTTTGATTCCGAGATTTCACCGGAAATAAGTGTTTTGAGGCTCCCTGAATACAAAAAAGCATTTATAGAAAAAGGTCCGCGTGTGTCTGTGAACAACATAACTCTAAAATAAAAATTCGGATAAACACCAAATTTGGTATTTCATTTCAGTACCTTCAAAGGATGCGGCACGAGTGTTTTCAAGAAAATTCCTCCAACCTAACTACCCTTTACATGGATAACTTTTTGAAATGTTTGCTTTTCTAAAACATGGATACTACGATTTTTATATAATAACTCATATTAAAATATTTAGATGACAAAGGAAATGTACTTATTGAATTTTCTTGGAATACATTTGAAGTCCTCTTCATTCTGAAGGAATTTGCTATAATCTTATATAACTGGAAAATGATAAGAGATAGACAAAAACGAACTACACAAACATAAAATCTCTTTAAAAACACACAATTTATTTGCAATAACTTTTTTGTAGCATCCGCTATTTCTGAGATATCTGTTATTAGTGTTTCCCATTGCTCAATACTTAGGTCATTCTTTTCAAATGCTGTCGATTTTCATCTGATGTCATGGAAAGAACATGGAGTTTTAAAACCAGCGTATAACGTCGAGTTTTTTAACATCTGACTTTTGCTATTTCCTTTGTATCTATAACGAAATGTGTAATGTAACTAATTCCGGAGATCTGATTAAAACGAAGCAGTTAGTAATATAAAATTTCGCAAGAATCATTTCTATACTCAACAATAAACGACAGAGGGTAGAAAAAACATGTGAATGTAACATATAATATCTTTGCGTAAGTATAGGTATTTCTATTTTTCACTATCGTAAAAAAGATACTATGCAATACAGTTGGTTAGGTTCATTGGAGAATATGCTAAGTACAAAATATTCGAATTTCTTTCGTATTTTCAAAGTCTTCCTTTTTCTCCAATGATGTACACCCGGTGCAATAAAGTGCCGATATAATGAGCTGTGTTTTAAGTTGGTAAGAGATTAGTAAAGCAGCCCTCCCCATTCATAGTTCCATTCATACCCCCTATCCTAGGGGGGCTTTCGCATACTCTCTTTTCGCGATGGCGGATGTACACCACAGGCTAGGATAGTTTCGTTACGAAAGCTTAATTGTTCCTCCGTAGGCTGGAAAGGTAGAAGTAGAATGAAAACGTATGTAAGTTGATATTGAGGTGTGTTATATATAAAGGGAAGTTGAGGATGCCTTTTTTTTACCAGGAAAATTGTAGTCACATGGAGAATTTCATTAAGTATTGTCATATCAACATCGTAGCTCAGACAATGGAGTAGCGGCACGTGAAGCTGAAGATTGGTGGTTCGTACCCCCATTATCCCATTGAATTTTTTTAGTATGATTCTACCTTTCTTTAATTAATTCGTAATTAGCATTACCTTAAATAAATCTTATTATCAGTTTTGCAAGAAAAGGAATATAAAGGAGGTTGGGGTAACCTTTTTCAAGCAAAGCGCAAATGCTATGTTTGCGAATTTTTTGTATAGCTTTTTGGTTTTACGTGGTTCATTTTGTATAACTCAGTTCTTTATCATGCTTGTTTGTGAATGTATTCTAATTCAAAATCTATATATATACAAATAATAATAATAATAATAATAATAATAATAATAATAATAATACAAAAAGAAAAGAAATAAAACTACCCTATAATGCTGTAACTCATTAAATGAGTTATTCAAAGTAAAATACCTTTTCTCTCTTGAAAACCTTATTTATTAAGCTGTTCTTTTTTCACAGAGAAAAGGGAAGACGTGAAGATCTAATAGGATCGAATCCGCAATCAAAAATCAAAGATAAAAATAAAGTAAACACTGGACATACATAATATAATAAATAATTCGAGACTAGCATATAATAATAAATTTATTATTATTATATATGTCTTATCAAAGATTAATAAAAAAATTGATATCCTTTAATTTTGCTTTCTATCCCATTGTGATATGTTTTTTTTATTATTTTGGTACCATGCGAACTGCATTATGTGTTTATAATTAAATACGCTACCTGGTTTGCTGTCCAGTAACCCAGATCATGGTATTGCTTCCACTAGTTTGACGCTGTTCTTGGAGTACTCCATAGCTCCGCAGCCCTCGCTGCGCTATAACCTTGCTCATTAAGGGCAATAATTTTCGGTTTGTTGTTAATATCTTTTATTCCTTTCAAATGACATAGGTATATGTACAAGTAAATTTCATCCAACCACTCAACAAAATGTTTGTCTTGCTTTCTCCCCTGTGTTCCCCTCGCTCCTGAGTCAGAAATCTACCTCTATTCATTGGTTAGGGTTTGAGTGTCAGACTATCGACATCAAGCCAGTAAGAGACGGACAGATCTGTGGAGTGTCTGACGAGTATCTTCTAGCGACTCAGGTAAAATGCTTCCTTTTCCTACCCTTTTCACCGCTCACTTTGTTCAAACCAATAAGAGATTAGCACAACCGCATAATTGTGAAAAACAACTGATAAGGAAATTCTGCCAACGTTAAATAAAGTAAAACGCTATAGGAAACCAAAGCACTGTACCGTACTTGTCACATTTGTATCGCAGTATACACTAGCTTGTATTCTGTTTCTGTAGTGAAATGGATATCTTCGTGTCTCGCATGAATGGCCGGGGTGCGCCACAACAGCATAGTGATTTTATTTCTTTATTAACCAGTATTAAATGGTTAATCGTTTCTCACTCATTTGCAATTTTGTCTAACACCATAATTATTGCGTTTTCTGTTTTACATACGAGAGATGCTTTTACTTTCTCTACTACGTATAGTAGGTAGGGGAATTATTGTATTCCACCCAAAAATTCGATACCGAGATTTCACCGGAAATACATGTTTTGAGACCCTCTGAATCCAAAAAAAGCATTTTTGGGAACATGTCCGTGTGTGTGTCTGTGAACAACACAACTCAGAAACGAACAGTCGGATAAGCACCAAACTTGGTATTTAGGTTCAGTATCTTCCAGAGATGCGACACGAAGGTTTTCAAGAAAATCCCCCACCACAGATTACCCTTTACATGGAACATTTTCGAAAATTTTAATTTTCTCAAAAATAGCTCTAACGATTTTGATTAAAATATATGTTTAAGAAATTTTCATGACAAATGAAATGTATATCTCGAATTTTCTGTGATAGCCTCCAAAGTATTCTTCATTGTGAACGACTTTAGAATAACTGGTAAACCATAAGAGATAGACGAAATTTTACTACACAAAAATGTAGATTGCGTTAAAATACGCAAATTATGTCCTATACATTTTTTGTTGTTGAGTGAACCATTTTCGAGATATTGCTGGTTATTCCCTTAAATATTTCAATACTTATACTTTTTCTCAAATTCGTTATTCATTTTTTTGTCCTGGTAATGCAAAGAGAATGGAATAGTCCACATAGCAACCGGCTCTTAAAATATTTGACTATCGCTTAAAGCCTACCATATTCCCTTTGCATCTACAAGAAAATTAGCAATAAGATTAACATCTCGATTAACATGAAGCATATGGAGAATAAGCGTTTGTAAAAATAGTTTTTACAAGAGTAAAGAAAGTCATGTGAGTGTAACACATCAGGTTTTTTCCAATGTTGTCTGTATCTTGTGCATCCAAATTGCTGTTTTACACATTTCTGATTGCCCTTTCTACCATTTTGCTTTTGTTCCTACCCTTTCTCATGGAGAGAGCATAGAATTTCAAAGGCATCACATAGCAGTCAGCCTACAGTATTTTTCTTATACCTACAACATGCTATATAAATGTGGAATGACGTTTATCTCAACTAACAGAAGTGTACAGAAGAATAAGGTTTTGTAAAGCTTGTATATGAGTGAGTAGAGAAATTATATGAATGCAATGTGTCAGATTTGTTTTTAATTCCAATCAGAGTACTGAATGTAAAAGCTTAAAAACTGCACTTTTGTTACGGTCTTGATATATTCAAAACTTTTAGATACACAGGAGTTAGTAGAAAATATTTAATGTTGGCAACAGCCCATACTTGCCTCATGTTATGTAACGTTGGGAAAATAACAAGTAAATGTTGAGATCTGCAGTGCATTTATTTAGGCGTAAAATAAAATAGAAACAGTACAAAACATCACATTAAATAACAAAGATGTAAACATTAGAGATATATGTTGCTTTTTCTAACCATGATGATAACCACCGTAGCTGCTACCGAAACCTCCATGTCCACCTCCTAGAGTGTGTTCCCCGTAGCCTCCTGAGGAATAGCTGCCGTGACCACCGCCGAAACTGCCTCCAAAGCCGCCAAAATCACCACCTCCGTAACCACCATGGCTGCTGATGACAACAGGCACTGGCTTCTTGACGATGACGGGATGGGGTACAGGAACTGCCACAGGCTTGGGCACTGGGACGGCAAATGGTTTGGGTATATGGACTGGCACGGGGTGTGGTACGGGGACCTTGACGGGGACCTTAACTGGGTAAGGAACAGGCCTCTCGACGGGGTATGGCACCTTCTTCTCTACGTAGACGGGGTAGGGCTTGGGCACGTGGACTGGGTAGGGTTTCTCTACGGGGACGGCGACGGGCACCTTGACGGGGTATGGTACTTTCCTCTCGACGTGGACGGGGTACGGCTGTGGTACAGGAACTGCGACCTCTTTAGTGATGGTGATGGCCTTGACGTGGCCATGTTCAACTGAAGCCCCTCCAAAACCGCCGCCATAACCGCTTCCAAAACCGCCTCCATAACCGCCGCCGTGTCCCAGACCGTGTCCTATTGAATGCTCCAGACCTCCACCATAACCACCACCGTATCCTAGGCCCAGCAGTCCTCGCTTGTCCTGCTTCTTCTCAGTCTCCACCGTCTTCTTCTGCTCCTCACACACGCCGAGGACAAATAAGCACACCACCACCAAAAGTTTCTGTAAGAGAAAGAGGTCAAATCATACCCTTTCAGATATCTGCATCTTTTAAAAATCTGATGTGTTACCCTCACATGACTGTATTTTTACAAACTCTTATTCTCCATCTATTTCATATTAATCGAGATAAACATTTGCAGAAACGATCTTTTGACATGCAAAGAAAATTACATTTTACACATAGCGACCAGTTCTAAAAATATTTGACAATCGCTTAAGACGTACTATGTTTCCCTTGTTTTGTATTTGCAAGGGCAATATAGAAATACAGTAGCCTTTAAGCACATACATATCTCTTAATAGCTGGTTGCTAGGTGTAGCACCATTCTCTTTGCCACAGATTAATAGTCTTTGCATATCCAAGACAAAAAAATGAATAACGAATTCCATTTTGAGAAAATAAGTATTGAAAAATTTAAGGGAATAGCAAGCAACATCTCGAAAATGGTTCACTCAACAAAAAAAAAGGTAAATGACATAAATTGTGTATTTTAACGCGATCTACATTATTTGTGTAGTAAAATTTTGTCTATCTCTTATGGTTTAGCAGTTATGCAAAAGTTGTTCTGAATGAAGAATACTTTTGGAGACATTCCCAGAAAATTCGAGATATACATTTTATTTGTCATGGAAATATATTAAACATATGATGCTTTAATCAAAATCGTTGGACCCGTTTTTGAGAAAATAAAAATTTTCGAAAAATGTTCCATATAAAGGGTAATTTGGGGTGGGGGGATTTTCTTGAAAACCTTCGTGTCGCATCTCTGGAAGATACCGAACCTAAATACCAAGATTGGTGTTTATTCGACTGTTCGTTTCTGAGTTATGCTGTTCACAGACAGACACACAGACACAAACACGGACATGTTTCCAAAAATCGAATTTTTGGGTGGAATACAATACTTCCCCTACTTACTATACGTAGTAGAGAAAGTAATATGAATACCACGTATCACGTTTTTACATTAAATTATCATAAAAACTTGCATTTAGAACTGGATAAAATTTTGTGAGAATTTTTTGAGTTGATATCTTGAGGCAAACAAAATTTCAGTATTCTATCTGCAATATTATAGAAAATGTTAATTTCAAGTCTGTTTCTTCTAAAAAGGACTTATTTCTCTAAAACTCTTAAAAATAAAACTGCAGTAAAGTAGAATAGGAGTGCCAAATAACCTCTCTATCTTAAAATAATTTATTTTTCTTCTTTTTTCAGTGTTCCTTATTACTTAAGTTGCCCTTTGTGATCAAATGTTGCCAATTTCTTTGAAAATTTCGTCTAGGAGCTTTAAGATGATCAAATAATATTAGGGCTTGAATTTTCCGGAAAGTAAAACTGACGAAGTAAAAAGATTTAGAAATAATATTTATTATTTGAGGTAACCTTATTGGTGAAGCTTCCAAATTCCGCAATTCTTAAACAATTGTTTTGAAATTTTAGACACTTGCTTGGAGGGTTATCCTAGAGCTGAGTACAATGGTTTTTTGCAAGCTGGTAAAATATTTTAGTAGTTATTAATTATTATTATTCATATACATATTGTTAGCTATATAAAATGTCCTACGCCTCAATTTATTTAATTTGGTGAAACAAATGTTTTCCTGACATTAGGTAAAGCTATTGGTAAGACACTCAAATATTTGTTTAACTACCGACAAATTTTTTTCTTCTGTTCTACAGAAAAATCCACCAAAAATAACACTTCACAATTTGTACAAAATATGTGGGTACGATTTACACATTTATTTTCTCTAATACGTATAGTAAGTAGAGGAAGTATTCTATTCCATCCAAAAATTCGATACCGAGATTTCACCGGAAATATATGTTTTGACACCCCCTGAATCCCAAAAAACCATTTTTAGAAAATGTCCGCGGGTATGTGTGTGTGTGTGTGTGTGTGTGTGTGTGTGTGTGTGCCTGTGAACAGCATAACTCAGAAACGAACAGTCGGATAAATACCAAACTTGGTATTTAGGTTCAGTATCTTCCAGAGATGCAACACGAAGTTTTTTAAGAAAATACCCCCACCCCAGATTACCTTTTACATGGAACATTTTTCGAAAATTTTCTCAAAAAAGGCTCTAACGATTTTGATTAAAATATCATATATTTAAGATACTTTCATGACAAATGAAATGTATATCTTGTAATTTCTGCGAATGTCTCCAAAAGTATTCTTCATTGTGAACGACTTTTGCATAACTGGTAAACCATAAGAGATAGACGAAATTGTACTATACAGAAATGTAGATCGCGTTAAAGTACACAGTTTGTCATATACATTTTTTTGTTGAGTGAACCATTTTCGAGATATTGCTTGTTATTCCCTTAAATTTTTCAATACTCAAATGGGAATTCGTTATTCATTTTTCTTGTCCTGGTAATGCAAAGAGAATAGAATGCGCCACATAGCAACCAGCTCTTAAAATATTTGACTGTCGCTTAAAGCCTACCATATTCCCTTTGCACCTCAAAGAAAATTAGCAATAAGATTAACATCTCGATTAACATGAAGCATATGGAGAATAAGCGTTTGTAAAAATAGTTTGTACAAGAGTAGAGAAAGTCATGTGAGTGTAACACATCAGAGTTTTTTTAAAAAGGGCTTCTTCTATCTATTTATATCTAGCTTGAAATATTGGTGGAAAATTGCATCGTGAGGGACACATTTTATGTACTGAAAAATAGAAAAGATTCGTTTCTTAGGAAATCAAGTTTTAAAGTTTCTCATGCTACTATTTGGTATTTATGGCCTTCATATGGGGTTACGAGATGGTCCATTAAGACCGTAAATTGAAACTACTAGGCGTATGTGTGAAATTTCGAATTTTCAACCAAAATCTCACCATAGGGTTTCCTAAGGGATAAAACTCAGGAATGATTAATTTTGAATTTGTTCTCTAAAGCAATTCAAATTTTATTTTCAAATCATGTTACAGGATTGAAACTTGGTGAACATTTTGAAAATTGCACAGTGAAATATAGACTACGATACACTACTCAAGGAATTGATCTAAAAATTTGAAAGTTTGTGTTAGAGTATTACAAATGTCTGGTTAAAAACCCTAATCAGTTACTCAAGAAATAAAGAATTTACACATTTCATAGTTTGGGCACCTTAAGCTAATGTGAAATTTATAAAGTAGTATAATTGCTTATCCAAGTGAGGCAACTTATAATTAAGTACAGGAATTTGATGTTGATAAACCGTTTAATATGTATGCATTGAAAACTTCATAATATGCACATAAAGATGCCCATATAAAATTTTGACATCATATTGACGTAAAATAAAAATTTAAGGCAATTTTGTGTTATCTCTCCGTGAATAAAACTATTGAGAAAACTGCATGAATTATTATTTAACTCATGAATATTTATGCTTAATATTCAGGAGTTAGAATATACCCCTGTAACCAAGCTTGTCGCTCATTTTCACTTTCTCTACTACGTACAGTAGGTAGGGGAAGTATTGCATTCCACCCAAAAATTCGATACCGATATTTCACAGGAAATACCTACATGTTTTGAGGCCCCCTGAAAGAAAAAGGTCCTTGTGTGTCGGAACAGTATAACTCAAAGACGAAAAGTGGGATAACTACCAAACTTGGTATTTAGGTACAGCATGTTTCAAAAATGATGCACGAAGATTTTCAAGAAAATTCCCCCATCTCAGACTACTCTTCACATGGAAAATTTTTCAAAATTTTGATTTTCACAAAATGGCTCTTAGGATTTTGAAAAAGTAATCTTCTTTCTGAATGGCTTTTGCATAACTGGTAAACCATAAGCGTCAACATTTTTCTCCACAGAAAATGTAAATCTCTTTAAATCACACAATTTAGTCATACTTTTTTTGTGGAGTGAACCATTTCCGAGGTATTCCTTATTTGTTTGAATTTTCCAATACTTATACATTTTCTCAAATGGAAATTAGTTATTCGTTTCTTTATGTCATGGACATACAAAGAGAATGGAATACTTCACATAGCAACCAGCGTTAAAATATTTGACTATCGCTTAAAGCCTACCAATTCCCCTTGCACCTACAAGAAAATTAGCAATAAGATTAACATCTCGATTAACATGAAGTAGGTGGAGAATAAGCGTTGGTAAAAATAGTTTTACAAGAGTAGAAAAGGTCATGTGAGTGCAATGCATAAGATTTTTGTTTTTATGAAGTAATTGGCGCCGTTAAAATTCTCCTTGTTTTTAAGTATGAATTAACTTTTTGTTAGCCAATATGAAGCAATTATAAAATGCATGTTTGGATCTTTAGATAGGAAATTTTAGATTATGTATGCAAATTTTCATACAAATCAGTGCAAAACTGAAATGTAATCAAATTCCATGCGCAAAAATGTAAAACTAAGAATCAAATACAGAAAGGTTCCAGTGGGGTTAAAAGAAAGTGCATGTGCGAATTAAAATATCAACTGTGATCGTGATAAATGTTATAAAAATGATGACAGATGTCTATAGAATATTTGTATTAGGTATATAATTCAAAACTCGAAAATTTTGTCATTTACTAAAAACTCTCTCAGTGTTCCTTAAGGATACGTATTTTGAACTACCAATATTAGCTTTCTGAAATCTATATAATATATGTATTTTAATGCAAAGATGTTAAATCCAAAACCTCATACGTTTTTCTGTAGTTGTTTAAAATATATGGGCACGGTTGGAAAGTTAGAATCAGACGACTGAAAAATTCAATGCCATAGCCGGGATTTGAACCACGGACCTCCCGGTCTCCGTTCGGTTGCTCTAACCGCTGTGCTACCATGGCAACATGCCGGCACGCCATTAAATTCTCCAGCTGACTCGCATTTTTCCCAGTAAACCACAGGGAGATCTCAAATTGTATTGAGATGTCATACCCCAATGACGACTTACATTCTTTGTAAGTACTTAAGTCCCGGGCTTTTAGTTTCAACCACTATTAGGTCAATTAATGGAATTAATTGTTCTTTCACACAAGCCGTGTGGCATTGAATTTTTCAGTCGTCTGATTCTACCTTTCCAACCCTGTCCAACACACAGTTTGTGTGAAGGAACAATTATTTCCATATATGGACACGTTTGTTTGTTATTTTGTTACGTCACTTTAAAAGTCCCTTGTGGAAAAAAGATTGAAATTTTGGCCTGATATTGTCACCCTAGGTGCATCGCATCTAATTATGCTCTAATGCTTTTTCAAATGTTCATTACTTATTTAAGGAATTTTTGTGTTTGAAAATTAAAAAAACATACCCAAATGTATGTCACAAAAAAACCAAGAGTAATTCTTATTCATTGTACCTCTATGAAATTGTGTTCCAAATTGCATTAATTTATCATAAAAAGTGCTCTACAAGGAGCATTTTATAGGAAGAAAATGTCAGTAAAGAGGAAACCGCGATTTAAGTTTTGAATGCATAACTCACATTCAAATCACCAGTTTGGTATTAATATTTTCTGTTGAAGCAAGAAATGGACTTTTTTAGAATAAAAAATACACTTTTTTGCTCAAATTCTTAAAATTTCAGCCATAGATATACTTAGCAGCCACTTTCATACCGTGAGGGAACGCCTACGACCAGATAAGGCGAAAATATTTGTGTTGCGAGTGCGCTACCAGCATTGTTGCCAAGTTTAATATTGACTCAATGGCACATATTTGGAAATATCTTATTTGCAAATCAAATATGAGAACAAATTGAATAAAATAAAATAGGATTATAAAATTATATGTGTAAAACAAGCAAATGTGCAGCATAATTTGTGAACTGCTGAAATATTGTGCTTATTTACAAAACAGAAAAAATATGTATTATATGCAGAATAAAATTGTTGCAAATTTAGCAATTAACTCACATACCAAAAAGCTACGCTTATTTGGTAGCAGAGAAAAAAATGTGTTTTGTATTGAAATCCAAGTAACTATGCTGGTACTTACTGTGTATCCCATTGCACTAATGCCTAGTTGAGAATGTTGTGTTTCCGACATAATCTCAGGTTTATATACCAAACAGCGCTTTCCTTTCATTATCAGCGTCCGTTTCCGTCACCGGAACATTGCACATGTACCTCCCCTAAGGGAAAGTTCAGCCCCTCTCCTGTTGCTCTTGATGTTATATCACGTTTTATAAGGAGAGCGCGTTTGTCACTTGCTGGAGAAACAATCGATGTCAAACAATGGTAAAGTATGGTCGATTGTTCTGAGGAATATGGACTTAACCGCAGTAAAAGGAAATAAATAAATTTTTATCTTTTCATTGCAAGCAAAAACAAAAAAAATGTGATGTGTTACACCCACATGACTTTCTCTGCTCTTGTAAAACTATTTTTACAAACTCTTGCTCTCCATCTATTTCATATTAATCGAGATAAACATTTGCAGAAACGATCTTTTGACAAGCAAAGAGAATTACATTTTACACATAGCGACCAGTTCTAAAAATATTTGACTATGGCTTAAGGCATACTATTTTCCCCTTGTTTTGTATTTGCAAGGGCGATATAGAAATAAAGTAGCATTTAAGCATCGACATATCTCTTAATAGCCACAGATTAATACTCTTTGCATATCCAAGACAAAAAATGAATAACGAATTCCCATTTGAGAATGTATTGAAAAATTTAAGGGAATAACAAACAATATCTCGAAAATGGTTCACTCAACAAAAAAAATTTATATGACATAAATTATGTATTTTGTGATTAGTAAAGTTTTCTGTATCTCTTATGGTTTATCAGTTATGCAAAAGTCGTTCACAATGAAGAATACTTTCGGAAACATTCCCAGAAAATTCAAGATATACATTTTATTTGTCATGAAAGTCTCTTAAACATATGATATTTTAATCAAAATCGTTAGAGCCATTTTTGAGAAAATTAACATTTTCGAAAAATGTTCCATGTAAAGGGTAATTTGGGGTGGGGGATTTTCTTGAAAATCTTCGTGTCGCATCTCTGGAAGATACTGGACCTAAATACGAAGTTTGGTGTTTATCCGAATGTTCGTTTCTGAGTTATGCTGTTCACACACACACACACACACACACACACATGGACATGTTTCCAAAAATGCTTTTTTTGGGGGGGATTCAGGGGGTCTGAAAACATGTATTTCTGGTGAAATCTCGGTATCGAAATTTTGGGTGGAATACAATACTTCCCCTACTTACTATACGTAGTAGAGGAAGTAAAAAACTATTCTGCACATTATAGAAGTAGCCACAGTACAATCTATTCTGGGATAGACACGCCAAGATAATCACAATGAAAGAAAAAGTCTTATGTGGTACATTCACAAGACCTTATCTACCCTCTATCTTTATTAGTGAGTATAAAAGCTATTCTTACTAAGGTTATTTTTATATCTAGTACGTTTTAATTCAAATAATCCTTTCCAGAAATAGTTACGTTACACATTTCGTTATAAATACACACAGACAGACACACACACGGACATGTTTCTAAAATGCTTTTTTTGGATTCAGGGGGTCTCAAAATATGTATTTCCGGTGAAATATCGGTATCGAATTTTTGGGTGGAATAGAATACATCCCCTACTTACTATACGTAGTAGAGAAAGTAAAAATGAATAACGAATTTGAGAAAAAGTATAAGTATTGGAAAATTTAAGGGTACAACAAGCAATATTTGGAAAATGGTTCACTCAACAAAAAAAATGTATATGACATAAATTGTGTATTTTAACGCGATCTACAGTTTTTGTGTAGTAATATGTTGTCTATCTCTTATGGTTTACCAGTTATGCAAAAGTCGTTCACAATGAAGAATACTTTTGGAGACATTCCCAGAAAATTCAAGATATACATTATATTTGTCATGAAGGTATCCTAAATATATAATATTTTAATCAAAATCGTTAGAGCCATTTTTGAGAAAATAAAAATGTTCGAAAAATGTTCCATGTAAAGGGTAATCTGGGGAGGGGGGATTCTCTTGAAAACCTTCGTGTCGCATGTCTGGAAGATACTGAACCTAAATACCAAGTTTGGTGTTTATCCGAATGTTCTTTTTGTGTTATGCTGTTCACAGACACAAAGATAGACACACATAGACAGACACACACACACACGGACATGTTTCCAAAAATACTTTTTTTGGATTCAGGGGGTCTCAAAACATATATTTCCGGTGAAATCTCGGTATCGAATTTTTGGGTGGAATACAATACTTTCCCTACTTACTATACGTAGTAGAGAAAGTAAAAAATTTACAGTATTCTTGCAGCTAAGCTATTACTACATATTTCGAAGAAAATTCGAGGAGATTGAATGATAATTTTAATGGATTTAACTTTTAAATGCTGTATACAATACATCTGATCACAACAATAAGCTAATTATAAAATAACAAGAAACATAATTTCTTATTTTGAGAAACGCAAACTTACAGCTGGAAATATAATTCTGTATAATTTGATGGAGTATAATGCACAAAATTGAAAAGGTATATTTAGTATAACTGCTAGTTACAATATAGTTACTCCACTTATAAACAACAAAAATAAGGCGATAGCTAAGGATAATGGTGCCTAAAAAGCAAACTAAACAGCTGCTATTTCATAGCTGACGCCATGACATATATGAAGAAATAAATTAATTTGTGAAACATTTCAGACTTATAGATAATGCATTTCTCCATGAACAAGCAACTTGTCGAAACAACGAATGGAAAACAAAATTGAAATCTTGATTTTTTAATTTTATCATGTATAACAAAAACCCAGAGAAATATGAATTTATTGTAAATACGAAGTAGTAGCTTCGCTAATTTTTATGCAGTTTAAGACTATAGAATAATCAGTATGGAAACAAAAACAGAAGCTGTTTAATGCATTTTAATTAGTCCAATCCAATATTCAAAATAACCGACTCTTACTTTACTAGAGCTCTTCTCGTATAGAATTTTTCTCAATAAAGATAAAGGTATTTTTTTTTTCGGAAAACATAAAGGAAACTTAAAAGCACACTTAAACCAAATATACTTGTGCTAAATTTATATTTAATATTTTTTAATATATGTTTAATTAAAATTTCTTCCTTATTCATAAATTTTTCTCCTACTTTTATTTCCTACCTATTTCCTTGTTTTTTAAGTAGGAACCGATAATTTAGACAAAAAATCTGATGTGTTGCACTCGCATGATTTTCTCTACTTTTGTACAAACTATTTTTACAAACTCTTATTCTCTATCTACTTCATGTTAATCGACATAAATATTTGAAGAAACTATCATATTGCTAATTTTCTTGAGGTGCAAGGGTAATATGGTAGTATTTAAGTGATAGTCAAATCTTTTAAGAGCTGGTTGCTATGTGGAGCATTCCATTCTCTTTGTATGTCCAGGACATAAAAAAACGAATAACGAATTCCCATTTGAGAAAAACTATAAGTATTGGAAAATTCAAACAAAATAACAAGGAATACTTCGGAAATGGTTCACTCCATAACAAAAATGTCTCTGACATAAACTGTGTGTTTTAACGAGATCTACATTTTTTTGTGTGGTAAACGTTTGTCTATTTCTTACGGTTTACCAGTTATACGACGAAGAGGACTTTTAGGGACATTCCCGGAAAATTCAAGGTATACATTTCATTTGCCAAGAAAATATCTTAAACATATGATATTTTAATCAAAATTGTTACAGCCATTTTTGATAAAATCAGAATTTTCAGAATATGTTCCATGTAATGGGTAGTCTGGTGTGGGGAATTTTCTTGAAAAATCTTCGTGTCGCATCTTTGAAAGATAGTGAACCTAAATACCAAGTTTGGTAGTTTTGTTTTTGAGTTATGCTGTTCACAGATACACAGACAAACAGACACACAGGGTATGTTTCCAAAAATTATTTGGATTAATGGCAGCTCAAAGCATATATTTTCGGTGAAATCTTAAAAATAATATTGTTTTCCAAATACTTTCTTATCATTTATTACTTCACAGCTTACGCTACTTCTCCATGTAGTCACGCTGTTATTCAGACACTGATCGTAATGGGAAACCAATTTTTGTATGCTTTGGGCAAAGAATGATGCCGCCTGCGACGAAAGCGCAGTCAGCGCTTCTTGTTTCACATCATCCCTAATGAAATGTTTTCCACCAAGGGATTTCTTAAGATGAAGAAACAGATGAAAATCACTCGTGCCAAATCCGGACTGTAGGGTGGGTGGTCGATTGTTCCCAACCAAATTATGCTATCAGATCCTGAGTTTGTTTGGCTGTGTGTGGCCGGGCATTGTCGCTCATTATTGTTTCCCCATAAACCTCACACAGTATTTGCTGGCGTCAATTTCTCGCATTCTAAAAACGAATCGCTGATCTGACTTCATAGTCGGCGGGTCGTACGATTGTTTTGAACATTTCGGAACGCCGTATCAACAGGGAAACACAAAGTGACGGTCGCTCACAGCTGCATCTGGTTTCCTAATGTATGGAGGAAGTGTTCGCGCATGCTCGTGACTACAGTACTGCAGCGGCAAAATATTGAACCTTTTTTTTTAAGGTTGAGGCAGTATTTTTAACACTTAAATGATTTTAGTCAAACTATATAATATGTAAATTCAATAACAGCCCGTCTTGAAGAAATAAGTGTATGTAATAATTTGTAAAATGTATGTAACAGTCATTGCATATGCTTATATTATTGTGTCCATGTGTAATAATGTTATGCGAATGCATTACGTAATTTAATAATGTAGGAGCTGTAAGAAATAGGTCAAAAGTTGCTAACAAAGAGGTAACAATGAGGTAACCTTGAGACAATAATGAGTTTGAGAGTTTAAATGTTATTTGTGATTCTTCAAAGCATTAATGTAATTTTAGTGACAGTTTATAAAAAATAGTCAATCAACAACCAGAAAAAGCTTTAGTTAAATGGAGGTATTCTATTGGAGTAAAACTAGCCAATCAGAGACTTGAAATACAGAAATTTAGAAGTTTAGACGGTTGAAATCTAAGTTGCCTGCAGACAGTGATTGTAACCGGTTGCTTGTGCGTCCTTGAGAGATTTAATACGTATGCGTGTGAGACGAAAATAGTATACGTGTTAAAAAAAAATGCAAGTATTAAATAAAAGAATTTTGCAGGTCTTGATATCAGTGAAGTGCTATTTAATTTGTGTCAAGGATTAATAAAAAGGAGTGAATTAAAACTTAAAATCTGTGTAAGCCTACATTCTTGTCGCATCACGCCCTGCCAAGATATCCTTGTCTCTAGCAGTAATACTGACGCAGCCGAGGCAAACATACATATTAAATATTTAAAGAAATAGTCAAATTATAAAGTTAATATTTTTTTAAACTTGGGGCAAAGGCCATCTGAAAGTACATTTGGGGCGAAGGCTACAGGAAACTGTTTACTATACGTGCGGTTGCAACTACTACAAGTTCGGCTCCCCAACAGTTGAACTATAATACAACTCCTACAATACTCCTACTTCAAATCCGCTTTTCATACGTAGCAGCAACTACCTACTTCAAATTGACGCCCAAAGCGTGGTGCAAACAACGTAAAGAAACAATCTACTTAAAGGTTTTTTCCGTTTTTCAGTGGTTACCCTTCATTCCCACTCTCCATTCTTCACGATTCTCCCAATATTCCTCCTCCAGATAGCGAATCCTCATCATTTTAACTACATCTGTTCTCCAATTGCCACATTTCCTCCTCCCTGATGGTGATCATTCCAAAATAATCCTAGGCCATCCTTCTTCTGTCATTCTTTGGACATGGCCATACCACTAAAGAGATCTTCTTTAAATTCTGTTCTAACTGGTTTGTCCATCTCCATTTACTGTCTTACTTCTTCATTCCATTTCCTCTCCAATTTAGACATTCTAGCTCCTTTACGTATTCCATCCATCTCTAACGCTTGTATTTTGTTTACATTAGCAACAACTTTTTTCTTGGAGTGGGGGAGCTAGCCCACTGCCAAACCCCGAAGGAGCGGACCGTTGCCTCTTTTGTCGGTTTTCAGGGTTCCTGTTTGACTTTCACGGTTAGCGTAGCGGCCTTGGGGCACACGAGGTTCCCGCCGTAGTTCACTCAAACAGGCATTCTCCTACTTTCCGTCGCCCACCCATCGGGACGTTGGACCTCAGAGGACGGATTTTGAGGGGCTTACAACCACACTTTAAAAACACGCCTCATACAATTGTGGAAACCGTTAATGTTCTAGACAGCTATTCTAAAAGTATGCATACCAAACTTGGTTAAGATTAATGCACTACAAAAAAATCTGATGTGTTACACTCGCATGACCTTCTCTACTCTTGTACAAACTATTTTTACAAACGCTTATTCTCCATCTACTTCATGTTAGTTGAGATAAACATTTGCAGACTCTATCTTATTGCTAATTTTCTTGTAGATGTAAGGGGAATATATATTTACAAGGGCAATATAGAAATACAGTAGCCTTTAAGCACATACATATCTCTTAATAGCTGGTTGCTAGGTGCAGCACCATTCCCTTTCCCACAGATTAATACTCTTTGCATATCCAAGACAAAAAAAATGAATAACGAATTCACATTTGAGAAAATAAGTATTGAAAATTTAAGGGAATAGCAAGCAATATCTCGAAAATGGTTCACTCGACAAAAAAAATGTATATGACCTATATTGTGTATTTTAACGCGATCTATATTTTTGTGTAGTAAAATTTTGTCTATCTCTTATGGTTTACCAGTTATGCAAAAGTCGTTCACAATGAAGAATACTTTTGGAGACATTCCTAGAAAATTCAAGATATACATTTCATTTGTCATGAAAATATCTTAAACATATGATATTTTAATCAAAATCGTTAGAGCCATTTTTAAGAAAATTAAAATTTTCGAAAATTCTTTCATGTAAAGGGTAATCTGGGGTGCGGGGATTTTCTTGAAAACCTTCGTGTCGCATCTCTGGAAGATACTGAACCTAAATACCAAGTTTGGTGTTTATCCGACTGTTCGTTTCTGAGTTATGCTGTTCACAGACACACACACGACATGTTTCCAAAAATGCTTTTTTTGGATTCAGGGGGTCTCCAAACATGTATTTCCGGTGAAATCTCGGTATCGAATTTTTGGGTGGAATACAATACTTCCCCTACTTACTATACGTAGTAGAGAAAGTAAAAGCTTATGGGTGAAACTATCAGTAAAGTCTATTTTTTGGGGGAATTAGACGACAAAGTTTTGTTATTACAGATTCATTCTTCTGCAGTGAAGAATGAAGACCAGGTCTCCCTGCAGTATAATACACTGACTCTTTTTCTTTCAATTTAAGCCTTTTGCTGGATTTTCTGGCCTCTATAGTATCTACTCTTTCGTGTTCTCTTGTGGTCAGTTCATTTGAGTTGAGTGTGTTCATCAGTCACTCACTGCTTGTGTGGTGTACTCTCACCAGGATTTATTCCAATAGCTTCTAGCACCTTTCATGCCACTATCTTCTTAACATGTGAGGCAGTATTTTTAACACTTAAATGATTTCAGTCAAATTATATAATGTATAAATTCAATATCAGCCCTCCTTGAAGCAATATGTGTATGTAATAATGTGTAAAATGTATGTAACAGTCATTGCATATGCTTATATTAGTGTATCCATGTGTAATAATGTTATGTGAATATATTACGTAATTTAATAATGTAGGAGCTGTGAGAATAATAAGTTAAAATTTGCTAACAATGAGGTAATAATGAGATAAACTTGAGGCAATAATGAGTTTGAGAGTTTAACAATACTACCTGTGATTCTTGGAAGCAATAATGTAATTTTAGTGACAGTTTATAAAATAGCCAATTAACAACTAGAAAAAGCTTTAATTAAATGAAGGTATTCTATTCGAGTAGGAATAGCCAATCAGAGACTTGAAATACAGAAGTTTACAAGTTTAGACGGTTGAAATCAGTTCAGTTGCCTGCAGACAGAGTTACTAACCAGACGAAAAAGTGTCCTCAAGAAATATAATACGTATTCGTGTGAGACGAAAATAGTTTACGTGTTAAAAAGTGCAAGTAATTAATTAACAAAAGAATCTCACAGTTCTCTATATCAGTGAAGTGTTATTTAAATCGTATGAAGTATTAATAAAAGGAGTAAAGTAAAATTATAATCTGTCTAAGCCTACATTCTTGTCGCATCACAACCCTACCAAGATATCCATGTCTCTAAAATAAATACTGACGCAACCGAGGCAAACATAAATATATAATATTAAAAAAACACTCAAATTACAAAGTTAATATTTTTTAAACTTGGCGCAAAGGCTACCGGAAACATTTTACCATTCGTGCGGTTGCAACTACTTCAAGTGTTCGGCTCCCTAACAGTTGACATATAATACAACTCCTTCAATACAAACTACTTCAAATTGACGTCCAAAGCGTCGTGCAAATAACGTAACAAAATGCGTTCTTCAAATTGGTGTCCATACGTGAAGCCTTCTAAAATACTCCTTTCTTCACAAGAAAGTCCAAATTCTGGGTAAGCTTCCAAAAAATTTTTATTAGTATGAGAAACAAACGCTCCAAACTACATTGAACAGGGAGGTATGAAAAATGCATCTCCAAGGCTTGAAGCACAGAATAACAAAGCGATTCAAAGTGGTTGCCATTTAGCAGGCTTGGCTCACAGAATTTAGATGCCATTTTGCCTCCAGGGACTAGCCTTTTGATTCATATCTTAAAAACTATAGCAAATATCCCCCCCCCGAAAAACATTTCACCATGATAAATTTTTAGACCCGTTTATAAGAAAAGGCAAACTAGTAAAAATGTAGTTTTAAAGCTGGGCTTAAAACTACAAGGCGCAAACAGCCCAACTGGGTCAGAATCTTTCCTCCTTAACGGCTACTCGAACCGAGTACTCTCACTCCCCAGGGCGTATGACAACGGGGGGAGTGAGTGACCAGGTTGGGAGACAGCCACACGCCAGGATGAGAGCGAGAAGCTGTATCTATCTCTTTAAATAGTAAGTTAGAATTAGGATTAGTTGGCCTAGCACCTCGACCTTCAAGAGACCTTTTGTGATACACCCCCGGGAGGAATGGGTGAGATGAAGGAACCCAGGAGACGTATGGGCTGCAGAACCGGCCAACGTAGGCAACAGAGTTCTCTTAATAGCTACAGGCTTGACCACCCGGCCGGAGAGCACTCGGGGTGCCCCTCCGGTAGCCTGTGGCTCACAACCTCCCCTCCAGCTGAGACCGGGGAAAGCCCGAACCAACAGTGGAGGCTCGAACGGCTGCCATCTGATGGGGCCGAAAATCAGTTTCAAAGCGTAAGCCCCTGCGCCATCTGTCCCTCACCGAACGACACACAATCCCGTGAAAGAGGAAATAAGGCAGCATTTGCCTTACCGCCAGGGAAAACCACGGTAAAACCTATGGTCAGAGTGGGCAGTCACCAGGAATCGAACAGGACCTACTGAATGCGAGTTACCGCGACGCCACGCCACCTTTTTGTTTTTAAATTATGCTGTTCCCAGACATACACACAAAATACACAGATCTTTTCTAAGAATCTGATGTTTTGCATTCACAAGAGTTCTCGACTCACTCTTCTACAGACTACACTTATAAAAACGTATTCTTCTATCTACCTCTTATAATACTGGAGTGTAAGGAATCTTCGCTGATACTTCTAAAATTTGGCCAAAAGTTTTAGCAAATTAAGGGCAGTTTATATGAAAATCCTTCCAAATATTTACAATTATACCTAGCATTTATACAACTACTACGGCTTCTACTACTTCAAAGTAATTACTGACATATTTGGAAGTACAGGGTGATCCGTTTGGGCATGGATAGAACAAAAATACTGTAAAACATGTACTCCTGAACTTTATTTGTTGAAACTTTCTGTATACAACACTGAAAGATGGGAGATTCCTCAGTGCTCAAATGAATTCCATTGCACACTCTGCAAAACTCATAACGGTGTTGCAATTCAGCCCATGCCTTTGTAACATAAGATGGGTGATTTGTTGAAAAGCTTGAGTAATTTTTAGTCTCAGAGCATCCACGTTCTTGGGTTTCTGTGCATAGACAGTGTCTTTAAAAAAAACCACACGAAGAAGTCAAGAGGGGTTACATCTGAGAGTTTGGGGGCCAAGCAATGGGTCCACCACGAGCACACCACATACCATTGAACATGGCATTTAGAAAATTACGAACCTCACATGCCCAGTGAAGGGGTGCACCATCTTACTGGAATACAATGTTCATATTGTTGTCTTACTCAAGTTCTGGCAAACAAAACGACTGCAACATACCCAAATAAGATTCATGACACAAGTTTCTGCAAAGGATGGTCCATTCACTAATACTGCTCACTCCGCACGATGCATCAACCTTTGAAACGGATCTTTCAAGCTCGTAGGAGACATGTAAATTTTTTTGCTACTATATTTTACGTAGCTTTAACTACAGGGTCATATCGCGACGGATTTGTTAGTGGATAACTCTTAGATCGATGTGTGGTGGACAGTTAGCCTTCTAGGTCTCATCCCTGTAACCACCCACTTCGTCATGTGTCCACAGAGACCTTAGTGCATAGCAACTGGATCTTCTGTTTCATGCCATGCATTAGGGTGCCGTCCAGTCTAACTGCCGCTTTCATATAGAAAGGCGGACAGTTAGCCTTCTAGGTCTCATCCCTATAACCACCTGCTTCTTCACGTGTCCACAGAGACCTTAGTGCATAGCAACTGGATCTTCTGTTTCATGCCATGCAGATGGCATTAGGGTGCCGTCCAGTCTAACTGCCGCTTTCATATAGAAAGGCGGACAGTTAGTCTTCTAGGTCTCATCCCTGTAACCACCTGCTTCTTCACGTGTCCACAGAGGCCTTAGAGCATATCAACTGGATCTTCTGCTTCGTGCCATGCAGATGGCATTAGGGTCCGTCCAGTCTAACTGCTGCTTTCATACAGAAAGGCTGACAGTTAACCTTCTAGGTCTCATCCCTGTAACCAGGCGCTTCGTCACGTGTCCACAAGCCCCTAGTGCACAGCAGCCGGAACTTCTGCTTCGTGCCGTGCAGATGGCATTAGGGTGCCGTCCAGTCTACCTGCTTTTATTGGCTGTGAATAGAAGGCATGGCATTCGCTGTTACCATCTATTTTTATGCTTACTATTTTTTTAGACTTAAGGTGGAACTTTGGATCGTGGGATTAAATATCCAATCCGGTATGTACCTTAGCGGCTGAGGGAAACCACGAAAAATTCTCAGTTAGATTGTTAGGCCCACGGGATTTGAAACCGGCACCTCCCAAATACGGGCCACAGAGTTACCGCTCGGTATGTAGACTTGTCTTGCCCAAATAATGCAGCTGTGCATGTTTGCTCTCCCGCTGACATGAAGAGTACCTTCGTCTGTAAATACCCATTTGTTTTAGAAGCCGTCATCTTCAATCCTTTGGCTCATCATGGATCCAAAATTGAAATGAGCTTCATGTTACTCATCACTAGAGCTGCGACATCGGAGTCGCTACGTGGAAGAATGCGTATAGAATAGGAAGGGAAGGTTGTAGAGATAAGGGCTAACCTTGACCAAATGCGGTACTGTCTATACAAGAAGAATTACGCATGTCTGATGAACATTTGCTTTATTTCTGGAATACTATTTAGAACATATACAGCTGCCTTATATATCTGAAATGTCCTTATTAAATCATTACTGCAAAACGCTACGTTACAGTGTGCACATGGATAAGATTGTATGTCAATGAACTACAACCCGTAACTTTGTATCCTGTAGTTCATATAAGCGAATATCGACAGAAATAAATGCCGTGCACAGTTCATTAAACGTTTGATTTAATGGAGGTGACTCTTGAATTAAAACATTAAATTTGAGTTTTATTTATGGACGCTCGTTAACTGTTGTGGGCCTTATGTCCCATTCTAAATTGGACATGAAAGACCGGAAATGTTGCTCAAAGGCCTTTTTATCAAGCTCTAAGCCCCTTGTACACGATCAAACTTTTTTTTCAGTTCAAGAGTTTACAAGAAAAATTGTGAATTTTTTTCCAATATGTGACAAGATTGGAAAAGACTTGGCAATGACAAAAATGTGTATTTATAAGTTGTCTCTTCACCAAAATGAAACCCTTCAGAACACATTGACAATTTATCATGCACAAGGCAATTTAGTATTTGCGTCACAGTATAACAATTCGCAATGAAATATTCTTGTTTATTAATATTATGTAGCACTTTCACGTATTATATCCAATGAAATCACATTACGAGTGTGGAATACAATGAAAAAGACACCAAACGATAGGTTAACCCCACTATATAACATTGCATTAATGTATACTTAGTTCGGAATACTGCCTGGCAATTATTTCTTTATAACCGCCTTCATCTGCTCTATCTTGTGATAATCCACGGAGCATACATCATAACTTGGCTGGGTAGTCATTTTTGTTTACTTTTCGCTTTCAGCCATTTTTCAGATTTCGTGACGCACTGCGAATACTCGCATTTCATTGGCCAAAGCCATCAAATCATTGTGAAATCTTTGACCGTTTAGAGCATGTCCTTATTTGCTTTCAAGACCTTCAAAGACTTTAAAAGTATTGAAGAAAAGTTGTGAAGTTGACAACTCTTGAAATGTATTGTAAAGTATTGAATTTGACAAAAATTTGATCGTGTAGAAGCGGCTTAAGGTTCTTTTACATGCCACAAATGTACGACCGACTTTACTTCCCTTCCGAAGGAAGACATGCTGAGCATTTTTACGCCCGAAAAGATCCCTTCGCCTTCCGCCGGTTTTGAACCCGTGGCCTCGGGAACTGGAGGCTAATATGATAAGCACTACACCACAGAGGATGACTGAGGTGACTCTTACTGTAGTAGTTTATTCTCAAATTTTGCAATACAACGCTTATGTTTCTGTATTGACAAGTCTTCGCACATTACTGGCTGGACTATGCGCAGAAGCAATTGTACTATTGTATACTTTGTAATAAAGGGTTTCTTTAATACGACCTGACGTATATATAGCGGTTGTTGTTACAAACACATGACTGTGGTAGAAAGTATCAACCTTAAATAGCTTAAGTTTGCAATTTGACAATGCTACATTGTTTAGTAATTGTTTGGCAGCCATCAATAGTGAACCCTTTCTTTCTTTCTTTCTTTCTTTTTTCACTGTTTCACCTCCTCTTATGTAGGACTTACACCCCCAGGACTTACAAGCGGGTGCCTGGAAACAGAGGCCCGTCGAGGAACAGGCACACACTCATGGAGCAGACAGAATAGCCAGGATGGATGATCAAGCCGATGCCTGGCATGGGAGGAAGGAAGTAGATGAAACGAAATGATGGTGAAATGGATGAAAGGAAAGGTGATGATGGAGCAGTTGGTGGAATGAATGGCGAGGGAAACCGGAGAACCCGGAGAAAACCCGCCCAGACGCCGCTTCGTCCACCACAAATCCCACATGCGGATCCCTGGGATTGAACCCGGGCCGCCTCGGTGTGAGGCGAGCGGTCTAACCATTTGGCCACGGCGCCGCCCAATAGTGAACTCTCTCAGCAAATTTGTAAACATGGATAAAACTGGTCATCGTTATGTGATACAATACTTTCATTTGAAAGGTCTTAGTCCAACTAATATTAAAGCTGAGCTAGACTCTACTCTGGGGGAATCTGCTCCTTTGTTTACAACAGTAAAATATTGGGTGGCAGAGTTTAAACGAGGCCGTACGAGCTGCCAAGACGAACACAACAGTGGTTGACCAAATGAGGTGACCACGCCAGAAATTGTGAAGAAAATCCACAAAATGATATTGGATGACCGTTGACTGAAAGTGCGCGAGCTAGTAGACATCGTAGGCATTTCAAAAAGTGCTGTAAATCGCATACTAACTGAAAATTTAGACATGAGAAAGCTGTGCGCAAGATGGGTGCTGCATTTACTCACAATGGAACAAAAACAGCGTCGTGAGGATGTTTCAGTCGAGTGTTTCGCGATGTTTCGCTGCAATAAAGCAGATCTTTTGTGTCGATTCATAACCATGGATGAAAAATGGGCCCATCATTTCACACCTGAGACGAAGGAACAGTCAAAATAGTGGGAGAATCGGCTCCAAAGAAGGTAGACAGTTCCATCTGCAGCCAAGGCCATGGCGTCAGTTTTTTGGGAATCGCGTGGAATAATTTATATGGATTATCCTCAAAAAGGAAACTCAATCAATGGCGAGTATTATGCAAACTTATTGCAGCATTTGAATGATGAAATAAAGCAAAAAACGGCCGCATTTAGCGAAAAAGAAAGTTCTGTTTCATCAAGACAATACACTACTTCACACACCCATTAACGCCATGGCCAGAATCAATGAGTTAAAGTTCGAGTTGCTCCCTCATGCACCCTATTCGCCAGACTTAGCTCCCTCTGATTATCTTCTGTTTCCAAAGTTGAAGAAATGGCTTGGTGGTAAAAGATTTGCCAACAATGAAGAGGTGGAGGCTGCAGTTACTGGCTATTTTGCAGAACTCGACGGTTCTCACTATAAACAGGGTATCGAAGCTATTGAACATCACTGGGAAAAGTGTATCGAGCTGAAAGGAGACTATGTAGAGAAATAAAGAAGTTTTTCCCCATAATTGTTGTGTTTTCTTTGTTAGATCGGGTACTTCTGGGACAGCCCTCTAATAGGGAAAACATTTTCCCCATACTCCAATACATACTGTTGCATCCTTGTTGACTTTCTTACCCTTTCCTTTGGCATTTTGTCTACGTGGATACTATGAGGCGATACACTTGACGCACTGTACAGGAACCCTCTCGTTGTAAATAGTCGACTACAGGGCGCCTATAGGCAAACGTAACGACTCCGATGTCGCAGCCCTACTCATCACGTAATGCTTGTAGACGTTTAAGTGAAATGGGTACAGTTTCAGGTACTTTCGAACAATACGCTGACTTGACATATATGTACATTCATCTCTGCTGACAGTCGTCTTAAACGTTTCGTAGGATTCCTAGATTCAGTGATAGCTTCTCTTACCGGATTTTGTCTGTGAACTCCTGCACGTTTTTTTAAACTCAGAACCTGTTTATGCAAATATTCGATACCACAACATTATGGAACCGTATTTAGGTACATGATGCACACTATATGTCAAAATTCCCTTTGAACTTATTTCACACTCTCAAATTTGGCATATCAAAGAACACATTGAGCCCGTTGTTGATCTGTAGTAGCCATTTTAATCATCTACGATTTTCATTTGTTCTTTTCGGTTGTGAAATGTTGTTTGTCATGTAAGGAAACTTCCATCCATTAAGTGTAATATAATCAGCAAGAAATTTTTTCTAAATCATATTGGCTTTTATAAAATACTTGCTTTTGTCCATAGGCAAACGGATCACCCTATATAATTACGAACTAGCCCTATATAAAAGGAAAAGTCTGGTGTGTTGCTCTCACATGACTTTCTCTCCTCTTGTATAAAATATTTTTACAGACGCTTATTCTCCATCTACTTCATATTAATCGAGATATAGAGATGTTAATCTTATTGATACGTGCAAGGGGAATAAGGTAGGCTTTAAGCGATAGTCAAATATTTTAATAACAAAGAATATCTCGAATATGGTTCACTGGACAAAAAAAAGTATGTGACATAAATTATGTTTTAACGAGATCTATACTTTTTTGTGTAGTGAAATTTTGTATTTCTCTTAGGGTTTACCAGTTGTGCGAAAGTCATTCAAAATGAAGAGAGCTTTTGGGAACACTCCCAGAAAATTCAAGATACGCATTTCATTTGCCATAAAATATCTTAAACAGAAAATCCAAATTATTCGAAAAATGTTCCATATAAAGGGTAGTCAGGTGTGGGGGATTTTCTTGAAAATCTTCGTGTCCTTGGAAGATAGTAAACTTAAATACCAAGTTTGATATTTATCCAACTTTTCGTAGACTGACATGTTTCCAAAAATGCTCTATTTGGATTCAGAGCACCTCTGAATATGTATTTCCGGTGAAATCTCCGTATAAATTTTTTGGGTGAAATGCAGTGTACTTCTACTTAATATACATGGTAGAGAGAGAGAGAGAGAGAGAGAGAGAGAGAGGGAGAGAGAGAGAGTAAACACGTGAGTCAGTTGGAAGATTTTATATTGCGTCGGCATGTTGCTATTGTAGCTCACTTGTCTAAAGCAACGGCACGGAAAGCCGAAGATCCATTGTTCAAATCCCGATTAAGGCACTGAATGTGTAGCGGGAAACGGTTGCGGGAAATCGTCGGTCCTTGGGTTGATGTTATCTGCTGCAGTGTTGTTCCTCGGCTATGGATGCTCGTCGGCTGTTGAGTTTTCCATTCCTAACTTTTCCCTATATATATAACTCGTTCTGGTTATCGCGGGTGAGGCAAATTAAAAATAAACTACATTTCCCTTAATCAGTATAGTTTATTAACCATTTAAATATTTATGGGCGGCTAGCTTTTCCCATTATTATAATCCCACCACTTTAAATTAGTCAGGAGCCTAGCTATCTGCACACGCACTCCCACCCGTATGCACATACACGTGCATGTGTCGCTAAGAGCGTAGCACTTCGTGTCGACGTGAATTCTTGAAGATAGAGAGTGGGCTGAGGTCTTGTCTGTCCTTACGTACCTGAGCCTAGTGACGCTCACCTCTGCGTTTAAAATGTAACAACGTTTCCAATTGGTCCTCAGACCGCGTTACCTTAACATGTATGAGAATATATTACTCCAAACTCGTGCGCTTACGCGTCACCCTGGTGCGTTGTGAAGCCGGTTCAATATCTCTGTCTCCTTCTTTTCTCTATCTGGCTCTTTCTATTTCTCCTGACCGTTACCGGTTCCCTGCTCGTTGGCTTAGTGAAAGGTGTGCTCTACTTAGAATTCTGTTTTCTCTGGAAATATGCTGGCTCGCCCGCTTCTTACAATTTGCTCTGTACAAATGTTGGATGTTGAATATTTAACATGTGAATTATATTCTTACTGTACAATTCTTATATATGTATAGTATATCCCCTTTCAAATGTTTCAGCGCGATCCTATCCTTTCCAACTAGACATTTTGTATTCCGCATTTAGGTTCAGATGTACTGTATTTTTTTCGTGTTAAGGATCTTTGTACAATAAAACTAAAATATACAGCAACAATACTTTATTTACGCTAAATAGATACAAAAAACTGTACAAAACTTAACATTACATAACAAAAGAAACAAAGAAAGGAGTGTTATGAACGATGCTCACTGTAGCTGCCGCCTCCGTTGCTGCCGCTGCCTCCATAACTACTACCACTGCTACCTCCATAAGATGATACCTTCTGGTTTACCGAGGAGTAACTATAAGTGCTACCGGAGTCGTCGCTCCCATAGTTGCTGCCAGAATGACCGCCTTCATATCCGTCTCCAGAGCTGCCGCTTCCATATCCGCCTCCGAAACTACCGCCTGAGTATTTGCCTCCATAGCTGCTGCTGCTACTACTGCTGCCATATCCGCCTCCGTAATTACTGCCTGAGTATTTTCCTCCATAGCTGTTGCTGCTACTGCTGCTGCCATATCCGCCTCCGTAACTACCAGCTGAGACACCACCTTCGTATCCGCCTCCATAACTGCTGTCAGAGTTACCACTGCCATAGCTACTGCTTCCATGTCCACCTCCATAACTGCCGCCCAAGACACCGCCTTCGTATCCACCTCCATAGTTGCCGAGAGAGTGGCCTCCGCCATATCCGCCTCCAAAGCTGGCTTCAGTGTGACTACCGCCAGAGATACCGCTTTCGTATCCACCTCCATAGCTGCCGCCCTCGTATCCGCCGAGATCACCGCCTCCATATCCCCCACCGTGGCTGCTCACGACAACGGGCACCGGTGTCTTGACTATGACGGGATGTGGTACAGGAACCGCCACAGGCTTGGGCACTGGGACGGCAACGGGTTTGGGAACGTGGACAGGCACGGGATGAGGTACAGGGACCTTGACGGGAACCTTAACTGGGTAAGGAACAGGCTTCTCCACTGTGTATGGCACCTTCTTCTCGACGTAGACGGGGTAGGGTTTGGGTACATGGACTGTGTATGGCTTTGCTACCGGGACCTCAACTGGAACCTTGACGGGGTAAGGTACCTTCCTCTCGACGTGGACCGCGTACGGCTGTGGTACAGGAACTGCCACTTCCTTGGTGATGGTGATGGCCTTGACGTTGCTCTGCTGCACAGAGACTCCTCCAACTCCACCCCCGTAACTTCCTCCGTAACCGCCTCCATAGTCGCCGCCATAACCGCCTTCGTAACTAACTCCATAACTGCCTCCATTATCTGCTATGTAGCTTCCTCCATGGTCACTTCCATAGCCACCGTGGCTACCTCCGTATCCACCTTGGCTACCTCCGTATCCACCTTGGCTACCTCCATATCCACCGTGGCTACCTCCATAAGCACCTCCAAAGCCACCGTGGCCACCTCCATAATCTGCTCCATATCCGCCTGCGATGACCACGCCGTGTTCCAATCCTGATCCAAATGAAGAATGTTGCGATCCACCAGAGTAACCTACAGCCACCGCTCCTCGCTTGTCCTGCTTCTTCTCCTCCTTATCAAGCTCTTTGTGCTCCTCACACACGGCGAGCACGAACAAGCACACCGTCAGCATGTACTTCTGCAACAGAATTTTACTCTTACTTAACATTCCACCTAAAATTGCATTCCACTAAATAAATTGATGCCCTACGCCATGGCGCAGTGGGCTGGAGCGTGGTGCTCTGCTTCCCGGCCACGAAATGTACCTCGATCGATCCCACCCATTGAGATGCATATTTCAGGTCCTGGGGATAGTACCGATGACCACTCAGCAACGTGAGAAAAGTGAGGAGCTGCGATAGGTAGCGATTCTGGCCTCGCGAGCCAAATTTCCGGCTGGGGATGCATGATGTATCGGCTGGATGATCGCCTACCTCTGCCTTGTGCAGGTGGCCATGAGGCCGTCTGTCGGGTTGGCAGTCCCAGGTCCTTTGCGGGGTGTAGCGCCACAGGATTTATAAATAATATAGGGAAAAGTGTGTGTGAATTACATAAACAAATACACAAAAAATACAAAAGTTAGTATTTCAGTTCGGCATCTTTCAAAGATGCGACACGAAGATTTTGAAGAAAATTCCCCTCCCCAAACCACCTTTTACATGGCAAAATGTTAGCTATGTTTTTATTTTCTCAAAAAATGGCTCTAACGACTTTGGTTAAAACACTGCATGTTCAACATATTTGCATGAACTAGCTTAAAATTTCTACGAATAGCTTTGTGTAATTGGTAAACCAATAGAGAGAAACAAAATCTTACCATGGAAAAAAATGTAGATCTCGTTAAAACAATTATTCTCAGATAAATTTTGTTGTGGCGTTAAGCGTTTCCGGGATATTCTTGGTTATTGGTTTAAATTTTCAAATAGCTATTTATATGTAATTTTTTCAAGTTGTAAGTTGCTATTTGTTTTTTCTCGTAGTCATGAAAAGAGCTAGGAATTTCAAAGCCTTCATATAGCGACATAATTTTTAAAAATCTGACTATCGCGTCCTTATATATATACAACAGAATGTGTAAATGTGTAATGAAAATTTATCTCGATTAACAAGAAGCAGATAGAAGAATAAGCTTGTAGAAGAGTAAGCAGAGAAAGTAATGTGATTGCAAGGCATATATTTTGCTTTTATTCAGGTGGCCTCAAACGTGCATTTCCAGTGAAATCTCGGTATCGAATATTTGGGTGGAATGCAATAGCTCCTCTGCCTGTAGGTGGTGGAGAAAGTAAAAATACCAGACCTTTTCAGAGCAAAGTCGCTCTGGTTGTTTTCATGTGTGTGTGTTTTTGTGTGAACAACATTGCTAGCTCTAAAACAGTGAAGCCCAACCTGTTCTCTTAAGAGCTAAGGTTCAAAGTCCATAGCTCACCCCACGTACTGCATATGAAGTGATTGACAAGTTAAACAAATCAAGTTTCAGTCTTTGGCAGCACGAGTGGAAGTACGTGGGAAGGAAAACTCCCTTCATCCTTTCTCTCTCACTGTAAGGTTGTGCATCCCTGCTCTAAAACAAAAAGTCAGTTAAATACCAAAAGCATTTTCCAAGGATGCGTCACGAGAATTTCAACAAAATCCCCCCACCTCAAACTATACTTTACATGGAATATTTATGGAAAATATTTATTTTCTAAAAAATTGTTCAAACGGTTTTGATTAAAATAGCACATATTAGAAATATTTACTGACAAATGAAATGCATATCTTGAATTTTTGCGGGAGGTTCCGGTTCAAATCCCGTGAAACGGCCAATCTGACAGAAGTTTTTTCGTGGTTTCCCTCAGCGGCCAAGGCAGATAGCGGATTGGATATTTAATACCATGACTCAAAGTTCTACCGTCTAAAACAATAGTAAAAATTAAAAATCGGTAGTAATAGCGAATGCTGTGTCATCTCTCCACAGAAAATGAAAGCAGGTAGACTGGACGGCACCCTAATGCTATCTGCACGGCACGAAGCAGAAGATACAGTTGCTATGCACTGAGGTCTCTGTGGACACGTGACGAAGCAAAATGGCATGGTTACAGGGATGACACCTAGAAGGCTAACACATCGATCCACGAGTTATCTGCTAACAGATCCATCGCGATATGACATGCAGTTAAAGCGACGTAAAACTAAATAGATTAAAAAAAATCTGATGTGTTGCACTCACATGACTTTCTCTACTGTTGTAAAACTATTTTTATAAACGCTTATTCTCCATATGCTTCATGTTGATCGAGATGTCAATCTTATTGCCAATTTTCTTGTAGATGCAAGGGGAATATGGTAGGATGTAAGTGATAGTCAAATATTTTAAGAGCTGGTTGCTATGTGGAGTATTCCATTCCCTTTGCATTACCAGTACCAAAAAAAATGAATAACGAATTCTCATTTGAGAAAGTATAAGTATTGGAAAATTTAAGGGAATAACAAGCAATAACCCGAAAATGATTCACTCAACCAAAAAAAAAACTGTATATGACATAAATTTGTATTTTAACGCGATCTACATTTTTTGTGTAGTAAAATTTATGGTTTACCAGTTATGCAAAAGTCCTTCACAATGAAGAATACTTTTGGAGACATTCACAGAAAATTCAAGATATACATTTCATTTGTCATGAAAATATCTTAAACATATGATATTTTAATCAAAATCGTTAGCCATTTTTAAGAAAATTAACATTTTCGAAAAATGTTCCATGCAAAGGGTAATCTGGAGTGCGAGGATTTTCTTGAAAACCTTCGTGTCGCATCTCTGGAAAATACTGAACCTAAATACCAAGTTTGGTGTTTATCCGACTGTTCGTTTCTGAGTTATGCTATTCACAGACAGACACACACGGACATGTTTCCAAAAATGCTTTTTTTTTGGATTCAGGGGGTCTCAAAACATATATTTCCGGTGAAATCTCGGTATCGAATTTTTGAGTGGAATACAATACTTCCCCTAGTTACTATACGTAGTAGAGAAAGTAAAAACTATGCACCTCTTTAAAGCATACAGTTTATCAAATAACTTTTTGGAGTATCATTCTCTTCTGATATATTCGGTTGGCAATGGTTCTATTTGTTCAGTACCTTGTAATTGTTTTTAAATCCTATCGTTTTTCTGCTGTTTTTTGAGATTACATGAAAACTGTGTGGAATTTTTAGCCTAGGCTGTCCAGTTCTTGAACATTTGACTCTCGCTGTTCCCTTTGTATGTATAACGAGATGTGTAATGTAGCTAAGGTGTATTTGGATTAAAGTGAAGTAAATAGAAAAATAAACTTTCTTAAGAATAAAATTTGTATATCCACTAATAAATGACAAAGTGTAGAGAAGGTTATGCTAGCATATATAATATTGGTAGGTACTTACCGCTGATCTCATTGTGGTAGGATTGCTGTGTTGAGAATGATGTCTAAATGACATAATCTGCAGGTTTATATACCGATCACAACTTTCATGTTCCGTTTCCGTATGTGAGGAACTTACTTCCCCTCCCGACCAAACCAGATTTAAGCGTTGGGTTGGGCGAAAGTAGATGCTAGTTAACTCAGCAAAATATGGTTTGTCATTTACAGCGGAACTAGACGCCACCGATCCGTCAAGATTGTAATCCGGATTCCCGCCTAATTAATGTTTTTTCTTTCATTTACGTAGGCTTGTTGAAGGTAATTGTCCAAGAGATAACTTCAATAAGCTTTTACATAAGACCGTATACCTAGACGTTTCGCAGAAGAACAAGGTGTTAGTACTTTTCCACTCTCAATCCGGTAGAGTTTTTTTTCCCCCACGGAAATAAAAGTTCGAGAAAACGTGATCAAGTTTATGTACAGCAGTTGTCGGATACTAAACTTACCTTTCCACATGCTAATACAGCAGGTCTAGATTGTGAAGGTGATTTCATCTGGTGAAAATTTACAGGTTTAACTTGCCAACGCCAAATGTTTTTGCATGTATACGTTTCAGTAATAAATTTTACTTCCATACCCAAATTAGTTTCTAACTTCGCTTTCTGAGCTCGCTTCCAAGCGCTATATAACAAACAATGTTTAGAAAAGTATCTTTTATTACATTCACGTGTCTTTCTCTGTCCAATTCCACAAGCTATTGCTGTGAAAGCCATTTTACTTTCTCTACTACCTACTTAGTAGCCAGAGAAGGTATTGTATTCCACCTAAAAAATCCATATCTCACCAGAAATACGAGTATATTGTTTGAGGCGATATTTTTTTAATCCAAAAAAAATCATTTTTAGTGAAAGGTCCATGTGTGTGTCTGTAAACAGCGTAACTCAAAACTAAAAGTCGGATAAATACTGAACTTTCTATTTTGAGTTCAGCATCTTCTAAAGATGTGGCACGAAGGTTTTCAAGAAAATCCCCCCACCTCCAACTACCCTTTACTTGGAAGATTTTTCGAAATTTTTGATTTTCTAAAAAAATGATTCGATGATTTTGATTAAAATACCACATATTAAAGATATTTACATGAAAAACAAAACGCATATGATGAATTTTCTGGAAATAACCTGTGAAGTTCTCTTCATTCGGAAGGATTTGTATATATTCTTGTGTAACTGGTAAATGTTCAGCGATAGATGAAAACGTACTACACAAAAAATGTAGATCTCTTCAAAAGACATAAATTATTTAAAATACCTTTTTTTTGTGGCATGAGCCATTTCCGAGATATCCGTTATTAATGCTTCAATAGTTCAACAATAGGTGATTCTTTTAAAGTCCTGTAAACATTCGACTGTTTCTCGCTGTCATGCAACAGTATGGAATTTTAAGGCCAGCATATAGCGTCCAGTTGTTATAACATTTGACTATCGCTGTTCTCTTTGTATCTATAACGAAATGTGTAACATAGCTGTTTCTGCAAAGGTTTATCTCAATTGAAATGAAGTAGATATAAAATAAGCTGTCGTGAGAATAATTTTTATACCTACTAATAGACGACGGAGGGTAGATAAAGGCAAGTGAATGTAAAAACATTTTCTTCACTCTGATATAAACCTTTGTATAAACAGTTAAATTACACATTTCGATATAGCTACAGAGGAAATAGTGATAGTCACACGTTAAAAGCTAGTCGCTATGAAATTCCATACTCTTTCCATGACATTCGGAGAAACAACGAAAGCGGTAGCGCTTTAAAGGTATGTGCTGTATTACAATTCGCACGCCTTTTTCTACTCTCTCGTTTATTAGTGGGTATACAAACTATTCTTACGAAAGCTTATTTTTCCGTCCACTATATATTAATAAAGTTAAATCTTTCCGAAAATAGCTACATTACACATTTCGTTATGGATACAAAGAGAACAGCGATAGTCAATTGTTTAAGAACTGGACGCTATATGCTGGCCTTAAAATTCCATACTTTTTCCATGCAATCGTAAGAAAAAGACTAAGCATGGGACAGTTTGAACCATTAATAACGTATATCTTGAAATGCCTAATGCTACAAAAATTTATTTTAAATAAATGGTGTATTTTAAAGAGATAGTACGAAGGGGTGTCAAAAAGTAACCGGAAAACTTTTATTGTTTGAATTTTTGTTGTTGAAATTCAATTAGAAATAATCAAAATACTCTCCTCCTGAGGCTACATACACACACACGGACTTCATTAACTTGATCAAAAGGACTTGCATTAATCAATGGAGACAAACATGGGAAGCCACATCTAGAAGCAAGTTACACGATGTCTACATTTCAGAGTCCAAATTACAACCGCAAAGACCAAGTTATATTAACTCGAATACGTATTGGACATACTTCTACAACACATAAACATCTCCTCAACCGTGACCTTTCTCCTGCGTGCGACCTCTGCAGATCCAACCTCACAGCTCATCATCTCCTTACAGCCTGCCGTCGCTATGTACAGCACAGAGAAAGATGTGACATCCCCAACAGCCTACCAGACGCCCTAAATTCAGCACAACAAAGAACTTTAAACTTAATGAAAGCGACGAAATTGTATAACAATAACACACCTGTTTAGAGAATCTAATGTTGTATGTACTATTAAAGCTGGTTCACAACCAACGAGAACGGTAACCAGAACGAGAACGAGAAAGTTGAAATACATGTATTCAAATGGGAGCGTTCACAATCAACGGGAAGCCTTCCCGGGCCCCGGGAACGGGAAAGAAGAGTTGCCCAACTTTTAACTTTCTCGTTCTCGTTCCCGTTCCCGGCACGGATTGTTAGATCCATATTGCGCATATTAGACTCTTCACTCTAGAGATTATTCTAGGCGGCCGTGACATGAAACAGCCGCTAGTGCTCTCTATAGTCGCAAGTTGGAAACATGAAACTGGAAGAAATTAGTAGTAAATGAGCTTCCTAACCTCATCCCGACAGCCGCAAATCAATGAGCGTTGGTTCCTCTGGTGAAAGGGTCATTTGTAGTTTGTTTATATGCAACTCAAAACAGGCTATCACCTAAAAAAACAATGGCAAAAGCTACAAAGAACAGGTAAAACCGGTGGAAATTGAAAAAGAACAATAAACAGTTTTAATGTATGCCATTAAATAAAGGAATGAAAGCTTGGCATAAGTAGAGGGATCGGAAATGTAATGGATAAGCATTTAGATAATGTTTACTCTATCGAATTTTGACGTTGGCTTGGCTATATTGGAAGTAGGCGAAAAAATATCATTGGTCAGTTAAAAATAAATGAAATTTCACTTTGTGATCGATATGCATTCCCGTTCTCGTTACCGGGCTGTTGTGAACCAACATCTTGCATGGCACATTGCTTCCCGTTCTCGTTTCCGTTCTGGTTACCGTTCTCGGGCGGTTGTGAACCAACATTTACTGTTTAAAATATTGTAATTTCATTGTAATCACGTGCTATATTTTAAGTAGTTGGGATATGACTTTAAAGTTAAAGCAACAATAAAGGATATATTATAATAATTAATAATAATAATAACTGGCTCCAACATCCTATCCACTTTTCAAAATACTCATAGAAGCCCTTGTTTGACATACTGTGCAGTATACCCGAAATAGAACTATTTAACTCAGAATCTGTTTGAAAATAGTGCATAAAAGGTGCTTTTTACTCGTGGGAACAGTGGAAGTCACATGGTGCAAGATCCGGTGTATATGGTGGATGGGGCATAACTTCAATGCCTAATTGAGTGTTGAGACAACTGTTCCTCATGAAACACTCTTGGAACCCACTTTGCTGCGACTTTTCTATATCTCAAATCATTACGAATTATGTCTTCAACGAAATGTGCATAATGTTACAACCTTTGCTATTGTTGCGTCAATGGTGTTGCGGTTCACCTCGAATTTTGATGTTGACAGCCTTTCTGGACGTGGAGCATCTTCAAGGCTTTTTTCACTAACTTTAAATTTCTTATGCCATTCAAAAACATGTGTTTTTGATAACACATGCTTCCTAGATAATTTGTAGGGTTTCAGTTCCTGATTTTTTTTCAGAACACAAAATCTAATTGAAATCCATGCTGGGTCATTGAAACACGTTTTTAGACAATGACTCCGTCTGACAAACTGAAGACCTCATAGGCTACGTCGCGCACATCACAGCGTTAATCAAGATGAGATCTCTCCGTTACCAAGATTGGTGAAATTCGGCGCGTGCGTGTTTACATAGAAAAAAATTCGGTTACTTTTTGACATCCCCTCGCACGTTTTGTCTATTGCTTAACGTTGCATTTATATAAGATGATACAAAATTCCTTACGAATGATGTCTTCGTAGGTTATTTTCTATAAAATTCAAAATGCACATTTTGTTTGTCATGTGGTTGTCATAAATATGTTATATTTACAAAATTGATAGTAATTTTTGAGAAAATAGAATACTTCAAAAATTATTTCCTGTAAAGTGTAGTTTTGGGTTGGGAGAAAATCTTCGTGTCACATCTTTAGAAGAAACCTAACTTAATTCCCAAGTTTAATGTTTATACAACTCTTCATTTTTGAGTTTCAAAGACATATACACACAGACCTTTTAATAAAAATCCGATATATTATATTCACTTCTTTCTCTAATAATTTGATGCAGTAATTTGTATCACAAATTACTTAAATGTAAATAATGATTGTAATATGAATATGCATTTTTATGTGACATTGATTTAAGATGTTTATTGATTGTAATTATTGTTGAGAAGTAAGTTTTTAATGCCTTACTGAAACTGTCAATAATAGCGTGCAATAATGCAGCGAGGGGGTGAGCTGTTTATCATTATTGGAAACGAGGAAGTTGCGTAATGTTGGCGCGTTTTTCCGTTTAGAACCTTCTGGAATATTTCCCTAGAGCATATGCATTCATAATTTTCATTGGATATTAAAATAGACGCTAATGTTGGCGCGTTTTATTAGCCAATTGCAGTTCAGTTATAATCTTTAGGCATATCGGCGTGTATGGGTATAAAAGCAGTAGGTTAGAGGTAAAGTCTGCCAGTTCATCAAAAATCTGTGTACACTACACGTCGTCTTCAGTCAGTCAGTTCGTCGAAAGTATTAGTACGGCATACATCGGATATAGATTCACAAGTTACGCGCAGCAGAATTATGAAAGATCTAAAGTATGGTAAAGTTAATTATACAAAAGATTGAAGTACGTGGATTAAAAGAATTATCAGTAAGAAGTTATTATAACAGTTTCAGTTTGGTGAGTGTTAAGATCAATGTATAAATGTGATAGTTAACGTGTTCGACAATAAATGTGTAAAACAAATTTCTTCATCAGTGTTATATTTGGATAAAAGATTCCTTTCCGTTTACACACCCTGATCAAGAGACATGTTCGACCGAGAAATAATAGCTAGCCGGAGGACAATAAACAAAAATTAAATCAAATAACAGTCGCATTCTTTCGAACACTAACACTGCTGCAAATTGCTAACACCAGATGGAGCTACAAACCGAACAAATGAATGACGTCACAAGATGGCTTCACATAAATACACAAACATTTGTAAGTAATACCGTTACAAATTTTGCAAACTATTCTTACAGAAGCTTATTTATCCATCTACATCTTAAGGTACATTACACATTTCGCTGTCTAATAAGAAGAAAGGAGAAGGCTTAAGCGATAATCAAATGTTTTAAAAAGCTGTTGGCTATATGCTGTTCTGAAATTCCGTTCTTTGCTTATCACGAAAAAAAGAACAATAATTAATTAGCAGTTTAAAAATAATGTAAATCCAAATTCAAACCAATAATAAATATCATCTCGGATACGGTTATACCACGGGAAAAATTATTTGACATAAATCCACCTTTTTTGTGCAGTAAGCATTTTTCTATCTCTTTAAGATTTACTAATTGCACAAAAGTGATTTAGAATAAATAGCATTCACAGGTTATTCCCAACAAATCGAAGGTATACATTTTATTTTTCATGAAAACTGCTGCAACATGCACTATTTTAATTAAAATCGGCGAAACAGTTTTTGAGGAAATGACAATTTTCTAAAACAAGTTTCGCATTTAACCGACCATCCTTTCTGTTCAGACACACATACGGAACATTTTTTAAAAAAACTTTTTTGGAAGATCAAGGGACCTCAAAACATGTATTTCCCCAAAGAGATTTGACATCGAATTTTTGGGTGAAATACAATAACTCCCGTACTTTTTTTTCTCGCGAGGGGCAGAAGGGAATTTAAACACTGCGGCTAGAGGCCTATTGTGCCATATACAACCTCCGGGAAGAAGAGATGAGGTGAAAGATTTTAAGGGTGGTTACCCGAACCAAGTAGCGGCAGGTACGGATATTGCGGGATCCCTAAAGTTCAAAGATAGAAACACTCCCCAACGCTTCTCCTAACGAACAGGTACGAACTGCCCTGATTCCACCACAAACGAGGAAGAAAAAGAGTGCATATCCACCGCGCACCACACACCACCAAACTACCCACTCAAGCCCCGTGTCCGGAAAGGTGATAGAAAATGAAGTGATGGGGGATGAGGGACCGAAAAACCGCCCAGCATTCGCCTGGCGACGGAAATACCTACAGGCCCTGGACTGACTACTCAGTCCGCACCCTCGAACTCCAGGAGTCATAACTGTAGGGCTTTTCCATTGGGGCAGCATCTATTATATATTCTGCCCCCCTCTCCTGCGTGGCCGAGACTGGGTTAGGACGCCATCCTCCCTGTCACACAGGGACGGAAATGGATGCGCCACTTATGCGCGTCAGCCCAATAGGGAAAACTCTGTCAGGGGACTAGCGAATAACCTCGGTGGGGCGGAGATTATATATATAATTACTGTCTACCAGCTCTCAGTCATGACTGGTGACGGAGAACATCTGGGCGTCTCACAACCTCGTCTGGGCGTACCCAATCTCCCATGGGTATCGGGAACCACTGCTCCGCCGAGTCCAACCCAATCCGAACCACTGCCTATAGGAAGGGGCTCGAATGTTCGGCCCAGCATACTTCTAGTAACGTCAGAAGTGTCACGAGTGCTCAGGGTCCGCAGCGCCCGCACCATGGCAGCTGAAGTGGTCGGAACCCCCGAAAAAACCCAAACTAGAGTTGGAGGTCGCCAGGGAAGGAACCCGAGACCTCCCGAATGCGGTAATGTATTGCGTCGATGGTGAGGTTGTCCCCTGATCCTTTTTCCAGAAAAGTCATTACACCTTTGAGTTGCACGTTGGGTTGCTAATTACCTTCTTAACAGGTATTGCGCCGATGAATAGTTCATTGTCAAAGTCCATCTGATTTATATTACTGTGTGCACTATTCCATGCACAGCAAATGGAACCGCGAGCTGCGAGTTTCTGGAAAAAAAGCACTGACGAAAATCTTTTAGTGCAAATCAACCTTCAAACCGCTAACAAAGGAATATAACGGAGCTGCCAGTTTCAAGCCTGGATAAAAGTGTGAGAAAAAGACTATTTTTAAGCTAGTACTGTTATGAAAATTGGAATCGAGATAAACATTTCCAGAAACTATCTTATTGCTAATTTTCTTGTAGATGCAAGGGGAATATGGTAGGCTTTAAGCGATTGTCAAATATTTTAAGAGCTGGTTGCTATGTGGAGCATTCTTTGCATGTCCAGGACATAAAAAAATGAATAACAAATTCCCATTTGAGAAAAAGTATTGGAGAATTCAAAGATGTATATGACATAAACTGCATATTTTGTCAGATCTAGATATGAAGAGGACTTTTGAGGACATTCCCAGAAAGTTGAAGATACACATTTTAGTTGCCATGAAAATATCTTAAACATACGACATTTTAATTAAAATCGTTAGCCATTTTTGAGAAAACCAAAATTTTGAAAAATGTTCTATGTAAAGGGTAGTCGAGGGTGGAAGGATTTTCTTGAAAATATTCGTGTCGCATCTTTGGAAGATACTTAACTCAAATACCAAGTTTGGTATTTATCCAACTTTTCGTTTTTGAGTTATGCTGTTCACAGACTGACAGACGCACAGACATACACAGACATGTTTCCAAAAATGCTTTATTTGGATTCAGGACACGTCCAAACATGTATTTTCGGAGAAATATCGGTATCGAGTTTTTGGATGGAATCAAGTACTTCCTCTACTTATACGTAGTAGAGAAATTAATAAAAATTAATTTTCAGAATGTTTAGCATACGTAGTTATATCCCAAACTTTCATTCAGTTTCGTTAATTAATTTCGGCAACAGTGGAAGTACTGCTATGGACTTTAATATTATTTAAAACGCTTTTACTACTAGTATTTTATATTGCGTAAAATACACTTTTTGACCACTTCAATGGAAGCTTTCAAAAAATTAGCAATTACAACAAAATTAACATTCCCGTTTTCACTTTCTCTGCATGCTGGATAAGAAAGTGTATTAATTGTTCTTCTACACAAGCCGTGTGTAGGACAAGGTTGGAAAGCTAGAATCGGATGACTGTATAATTTAATGCCATAGCCGGGAGTTGAACCACGGATCTCACGCTTTCCGTCCGGTTGCCCTAACGGCCTCCTATGGTAGGTCCTATATTCCACCCAAAGAATCGAAAACGAGTTTTCACTGAAAATATAGTTTTGTGGCCCCCGGAGTCTCTCTCTGGGTGTGTGTGTGTGTGTGTGTGTGTGTGTGTGTGTGTATGTATGTGTGTGCGTGCGTGTGAGAGAGAGATAGAGAAAGAATAACTAAACACAAAAAGCTTTATATTTATGTCTTTCAACTTTCAAGGATATGATACAAAGGTTTTCACGAAATTCCACCCACGCCTTTACTTGGAAGAATTTTGGTATTTTTTATTTCCTTAAAAACAAAGATTTTTTTACATAAAATAAGCATGTTTGTGGTATCAACATAAAAAATAAACCGTATATCTTGACTTTTCTCGGAATACCCTATGGACTTACACTACGTGATCAAAAGTATCCGGACACCTGGCTGAAAATGACGTACAAGTTCGTGGCACCCTCCATCGGTAATGCTGGAAGTCAATATGGTGTCTTGATGACAGCGTTCACTCTCGCAGGCATACTTTCAATCAGGTACTGGAAGGTTTCTTGGGGAATGGCAGCCCATTCTTCACGGAGTGCGGAACTGAGGAGAGGTATCGCTATAGGTTGGTGAGACATGGCGTTCCAAAACATCCCAAAGGTGTTCTATAGGATTCAAGTCAGGACTCTGTGCAGGCCAGTCCATTACAGAGCTGTTATTGTCGTGTAACCACTCCGCCACAGCCCGTGCAGTATGAACAGGTCCTCGATCGTGTTGAAAGATGCAATCGCCATCCCCGAATTTCTCTTCAACAGTGGGAAACAAGAAGGTGCTTAAAATATCAATGTAGGTCTGCGCTGTGATCGTGCCACGCAAAGCAACAAGGGGTGCAAGCCCCCTCCAGGAAAAACATGACCACAGCATAACACCACCACCTCCGAATTTCATGTTGGCACTACACACGCTGGCAGATGACGTTCACCGGGCATTCGCCATATCCACACCCTGCCATCGGATCGCTACATTGTACAGTGATTCGTCACTCCACACAACGTTTTGCCACTGTTCAATCGTGTAATGTTGACGCTCCTTATACCAAGCGAGGCGTCGTTTGGCATTTTCCTGCGTGATGTGTGGCTTATGAGCAGCCGCTCGACCATGAAATCGAAGGTTTCTCACCTCACGCCTAACTGTCATAGTACTTGGAGTGGATTCTGATGCAGTTTGGAATTCCTGTGTGATGGTCTGGATAGATGTCTGCCTATTACTCTTTACGACCCTCTTCAAATGTCGGCGGTCTCTGTCAGTCAACAGACGAGGTCGGCGTGTACACTTTTGTGCTGTACGTGTCCCTTCACTATCACATCAGAAACATCTGACACAAGTGACACCCAATCACCTGACCACGTTCGAAGTCCGTGAGTTCCACGGAGCGTCCCATTCTGCTGTTTCACGATGTCTAATGACCACTGAGGTCGCGGATAATGAGTACCAGGTAGTAGGTGGCAGTACAATGCACCTAAGATGAACAACGTGTTTGTGGGGGTGTACTTGATCACATGGTGTACTTTTAGTGAGTATTACGTAATGGTATTAGAAGGAGAAGCCATACGAGATAGGCAAATAAAAAATTCTTCAGGGAAAAGTAACAGCTCATTATAATACACATTTTTCCCACAATAACTTTTTTTCTTAGCGACACCCTTTTCGAAATATTTCGTACCATAATACATTTATGTGTTCCCAAATACATTTGACAGAAATAGTTTGATAATACGTGACTGCTTATATTTTACCTCCATGATTTCAAGACAAACAAGAAAGAGTTGTAAGACCTCGCTCCCTTGCGTGTAAGCATGTAGGAATTATTAATTCTACTAAAGTTGAAATAATTTCTAGCTAAACATTTTATCATCGTGCCGAACGAAAAGAAATGGAAGAGTGGAATTTCATATGGATAGTACCTGTGAAATTATAATGAAAGAGAAAGTCGTTTATGTACAATATTATGTTTTTGTTTTTGATGAGATTTAGCGGGAGGAGAAAAAGAAGAGTGGCATTCCTTTAGAGGATCCCCGTGACGATACATTTAAACATGGAACAATGTAACATACGATGCCAAATATTTCTAAAGCCTTAGGGGAAAAAATTGATGTGTTACACTCACACGACTTTCTCTGCTATTGTACAAACTATTTTTACAAACGCTTATTGTCCATCTACTTCATGTTAATCGAGATGTTAATCTTATTGATAATTTTCTTGTACATGCAAGGGGAATATGGTAGGCTTTAAGCGATAGTCAAATATTTTAAGAGCTGGTTACTATGTCGAGTATTCCATTCTCTTTGTATGTCCAGGACATAAACAAACGAAAAATCTGATATGTTACACTCACATGACTTTCTCTACTCTTGTACAAACTATTTTTACAAACTTTTATTCTCCATCTATTTCATATTAATCGAGATAAACATTTACAGAAATGAACTTTTTGGCATGCAAAGAGAATTACATTTTACACATAGCGACCAGTTCTAAAAATATTTGATTATCGCTTAAGGCGTACTATGTTCCTCTTGTTTTGTAATTGCAAGGGCAATATAGAAATACAGTAACCTTTAAGCATCGACATATATCTTCATAGCTGGTTGCTAGGTTCAGCACGATTCTCTTTGCCACAGATTAATACTCTTTGCATATCCAAGACAAAAAAAAAATGAATAACGAATTCCCATTTGAGAAAATAAGTATTGAAAAATTTAAGGCAATAAGAAGCAATATCTCGAAAATGGTTCATACTCAACAACAAACATTTTTTGTGTAGTAAAACTTTGTCTATCTCTTACGGTTTACCAGTTATACAAAAGTCGTTCCCAATGAAGAATACTTTTGGAGACATTCCCAAAAAATTCAAGATACACATTTTATTTTTCATAAAAATGTCTTAAACATATGATATTTTAATCAAAATCGTTAGAGCCATTTTTGAGAAAGTTAAAATTTTCGAAAAATGTTCTATGTAAAGGGTAATCTGGGGTGGGGGGATTTTCTTGAAAACCTTCGTGTCGCATCTCTGGAAGATACTGAACCTAAATAACAAGTTTGGTGTTTATCTGACTGTTCGTTTCTGAGTTATGCTGTTCACAGTCACACACGGACATGTTTCCAAAAATGATCTTTTTGGATTAAGGGGGTTTCAAAAAATATATTTCCGGCGAAATCTCGGTATCGAGTTTTTGGGTGGAATACAATACTTCCCCTACTTACTATACGTAGTAGAGAAAGTAATATCGAATTCCCATTTGAGAAAAATATAAGTATTGTAAAATCCAAACAAATAACAAGGAACATCTAGGAAATGGTTCACTTCACAAAAAAAATTAATAAATTGGATATCTTAACGACCTCTACACTTTTTTTGTTGGAAAGTTTGTCTCTCTTATGGTTCACCAGTTGTGCAAGAGCCCTTCAGAAAGAAGAGAACATTTGGGATATTCGCCAGAAAATTCAAGATATGCATTTTATTTGTCATGAAAATGAAAATTTTCGAAAAATGTTCCATGTGAAGGTAGTCTGGGATGAGGGATTTTCTTGAAAATTTTGTGTCGCATCATCGAAAAACACTAAACCTAAATACCAAGTTTGGTATTTATCCGACTTTTCCTTTGAGTTATGCTGTTCACAGACACACACGGACCTTTTTCTAAAAGTGATTCTTGGCATTCATGGGCCTCAAAACATGTATTTCTGGTGAAATATCGGTATAGAATTATGGTTAGAATGCAATACTTCCCCTACTTACTATACGTAGTAGAGAAAGTAAAAATAGTTTTATTTTTTTATTGTTATTTATTTTTAAGGTCTACGTTTTTATATACTCGTAAGTATTACCTATCCCTTAAGGTTTTCTGGTTATATGAAATTCAGAACAATAAAGATGGCTTTGTAGGCTATTCATAGAAAATTCAGGATATACATTTTATTTGCCATTCCAACGGCTGGAACATTTGTTGAGCGTTTTTGAGAAAATCAATAGGTACACTGTAGAGAAAGAAAAATTGCTGCATTGTAAACAGCATTTCAAATGCCTAAAAAAAAGCATATTTTCTGAGAACATTTTTTTGTTTTAAATTACGTACCTAATTACGTAAAAAGTAAAACACGTAATAAGAAACTTTGAAACAATTTTTAGTAAATGTGGGATAGAGAAGCAGTAGAGATTTCGAGAAAATTCCCTTCTAGTAAACTCGTTCAGACTCATTGGGAAAAGAAATATTTCACATAAAACTGGCCCTAAAGAATAAGTATTAATATTAGCTAAAAAACAAACTGAATCTATTTTCCCCAATTACCTCTTGTATGAAATTTTATATTTTGGTGTGTATGCGCATACGTGTATAAGGCATAAGATTACTTAACACAAATGTATAATTGTACTAATGTTTTATGAGGTTTGTTTAATCGCTTACTTCCTTATACCTAGGCCATCACCTGTCTAACCGGATAGCTTTTCTGTTAAACGCCGTTGATTGACAGCTCCTTCCTAATGTCCCTCATTAGTCAGGTCTCTTAAAGGAAACTGACCATCGGCGCAATACGAAACCACGGTTCCTCCATCCTTTCCTTTAATTACGTAGGAGAGAAGGTAAAAACTGCAAGTATTTGCAAATTCAAACCAAGAATAAATTTTTATTTAACTAGATTCTAGACTTTAAGGAGATCTAAAGGTCATTCTGTACCAAGAGGTCTTCAGAGAGAATTCCCAGAGAATTCAAGAGATACGTGTTATTTGGCATGCATATATCTTAAATATATTATATTCATTTTTGAGTAAATGGAAAATTTCGTAAAATCTTCCATGTAAAGGGTAATTTGGAGTGGGGGATTTTCTTTAAAATCTTGTATTGCGTCTGTGGAGATTCCTGAACTTAAAATATCACGTTTGGTTTTTAATCAGCTTTTCGTTTTTGAGTTATTCGGTTTATAGCCCGAAGACACACACATATTACTGGATTTCTAACAATGCATGTATACTTCATCTACTGCGTATAGTAAGTAGGGTAAGTATTACATTCCACCCAAAAATTCGATATTGAGATTTCACCGGAAATACACGTTTTGAGGCCTCCGGAACAAAAAAAAAAGATTTTTAGAAAAAGGTCCGTGTGTGTGTGTGCGTCTGTGAACAGCATACCTCAACATTGAAAGGTCGGATAAACACCAAATGTGGTGTTTAGGCTCAGTATCTTTCAAAGATATAACATAAAGATTTTCAAGAAAATCCCCCAGACCAGACTACCCTTAAATTGAACATTTTTAGAAAACTATGATTTTCTCAAAAATGACTAACAATTTTGATTAAAATATCACATATTTAAGATATTTTAATGACAAATTAAATTTATATTTTGATTTTTCTGGGAATGTCCCCAAAAGTTCTCTTCATTCTGAATGACTTTTACATAACTGGGAAAACATAAGAGATAGACAAGGGTTTTCTACACAAAAAATGTAGATATTGTTAAAACACACAATTTATGTCATATACATTTTTTGTCGAGTGAACTTTCTCCGAGATATTCCTTGTTATTTGTTTGAATTTTCCAATACTTATATTTCTTCTCAAAAGGGAATTTGTTATTCGTTTTTTTACTTTCTCTACTACGTATAGTAAGTAGGGGAAGTATTGTATTCCACCCAAAAATTCGATACCGAGATTTCACCGGAAATACATGTTTTGAGACCCCCTGAATCCAAAAAAAAGCATTTTTGGAAACATGTCCGTGTGTGTGTGTGTCTGTGAACAGCATAACTCAGAAACAAACAGTCGGATAAACACCAAACTTGGTATTTAGGTTCAGTATCTTCCAGAGATGCGACACGAAGGTTTTCAAGAAAATCCCCCCACCCCAGACTACCCTTTACATGGAACATTTTTCGAAAATTTTAATTTTCTCAAAAATGGCTCTAACGATTTTGTTTAAAATATCATATGTTTAAGATAATGCCATGAGAAATGAAATGTATATCTCGAATTTTCTGGGAATGTCTCCAAAAGTATTCTTCATTGTGAACGACTTTTGCATAACTGGTAAACCATAAGAGATAGACAAAATTTTACTACACAAAAAATGTTGATCTCGTTAAAATACACAACTTATGTTATATACATTTCTTTTGTTGAGTGAACCGTTTTCGAGATATTGCTTGTTATTCCCTTAAATTTTCCAATACTTATACTTTTTCTCAAATTCGTTATTCATTTTTTTATGTCCTGGACTTGCAAAGAGAATGGAATTCGACACATAGCAACCAGCGTTAAAATATTTGACCATCGCTTAAAAGCTACCATATTCCCCTTGCATCTACAAGAAAATTAGCAATAAGATTGACATCTCGATATCTCGATTAACATAAAGCATATGGAGAATAGGCGTTTGTAAAAATAGATTGTACAAGAGTGGAGAAAGGCATGTGAGTGTAACACATCAGATTTTTTTATGTCCCAGACATGCAAAGAGAATGAAATGTGCGGCACATAGCAACCAGCGTTAAAATATTTGACTATCGTTTAAAACCTACCATATTCCCCTTGCATCTACAAGAAAATTAGCAATATGATTAACATCTGGATATCTCGATTAACATGAAGCATATGGAGAATAAGCGTTTGTAAAAATAGTTTCTACAAGAGTAGAGAAAGTCATGTGAGTGTAACACATCAGATTTTTTAATATCCTGGACATGCAAGGAGAATGGAATGCTCCACATAGCAACCAGCTCTTGAAAGATTTGACTATCGCTTTTCTGCAAATGTTTATCTCGATTAACGTGAAGTACATGGAGAATAAACGTTTGTAAAAGCAGTTTTGCACAAGAGTAGAGAAACTCATGTGAGTGTAACACGTCAGATTTTTCTTATTTGGAAGCCTCGAAACGTGTATTTCTGGTAAAATCTCTACCTGCTAGGCAGAGAAAGTAACAAATTCCATTAAGTTATAATCATGTTCCTATATAACTCGTGGGCGCACACAGACACGTTTTTCCCCTAAAAAAAATTATATTCCGGAGGACCCCAAAACCTGTATTTCCAGTGAAATTCAATGTCCAGTTTTTGTTTGGAAATACTGTCTATACTTCCTCTAACCACTATAGGTAATTGTCGGAGAAAGGAACATAAAGAAGATTTATGCCAAGGTCCGCGCACATGTATATCTGATTATCTCTATGAAGGGTATTTCTCAATAGCATTTATACGCTGCCTTTGACATCTAAGGTAATATCAACGGCTTTTGCCTTACAATTGCTCATAGGCAATGATGTTCACTTGTTTATTACTGTGTTAATCTTTGGGTTTATCTTTATAATTAAATTCGCACATACACTTCCACTCTCGCATCCAGAACTTATTCGGGAGGCACCGGGTTCGATTCCCGGTGACCACACATTGATCCATGGGTTTTTCCCGGATCGTCAGGCGAATGCTAAATCAGTTTCTTTGATCCCCTCCATTTCGTTTCAGTAATCATTTCATTCATCTTTCACCCCGATTGAACTGTTTGGGTTGGAAGTGTCGGCGCAGCTCGGTAGGAAAAAAATAATGCTCATCCTCCCTCGGTCTTCGGCTGGTTGACGAGATTAAAGGACCACCCGTTGAGCGGGCATTGGATTCTGTGTGGTGCGTGGTCCCCGATCTGACTACCGGGACGTCCCGGTGGTGAAACTGTAGGGACCCTGCCATTGCTGTGCCGTCACTCCTGATTTCAGTCGCCCAGTGTCTCCCTTCACTTTGTCCCTCACTCCCGGGGGCGCCTCCTTGTGGCGCTTCGGTAGAATATCCTGGAGGAACAATCCTAGCTAAAGAAAAATTCCAGACTTCAGCCGGGAATCGAACCTTGGACCTCTTGATTTGGAAGCATAACATGCTTCCAGCAGATCACAACGGTTGTCGAGGAAACGTTGAGATAAATATCAAATCCCATAGTTGGACTAGGCACTTATAAGGAGGCAAGGGGAAGATTTATGTTGCATTTACGGTTTTGTCGATAGCCGTGATAAATCGGTGACCTGCTTAGATCTTATTTTGGCCTACACCCTCTAGGAAGAAGGGATGAAGTGAAGGAACCATAGGACAGGCTGCTGAGACGCGCGGAGGTCCTCAACATTTCCAGGCTAGAAGAGCCGTCCAATGCTGGAGCTGCCTACAGAGGGCGATGAACGACCCGTCGACTAAACAGCCCTCTAGTGTTCACGGGGTGTATTATTTCCTTTGAGGAAGCATCCGCAACATCTGTCCGGCACCGCTATACGCCACGAAACCTATAAGATGAGAAGGAAAAAGAATGAAAGGGAAATAAATCGTGGTAGATGACCACTCGCCCCAGCATTCGCCTACCGACCAGGGAAATTCACGAAAAACCTAAGGTCGGAGTGGACGCCGACGGGAATCGAATACGGGACCTCCCGAATACACTCTCGCACGTTACCGCGAAGCCGTCTCGCTCAGTTGGACATCAATTAAGATATCTTCTCGAATTAACGCAGTGCTGTATTTTTTAAAATACTGTGGAATCTCGTAAGTTTATAAACCATCCTCTCACACAACGCGAAGGTAAAACCACTACACGGATAGATACGCTAGCAAAATGTAAAATATACACAAATTAACCCACACCTTTTGTACGAGGCATGTTTTTAAAGTAAGTACCGTTTTAATATTTTACCGCTGTAGCGCTGCAATCGCGATTTTAAACATGCGCGATCACTTCCTCCATTCAATAGGAAGCCAGATGCAGCTGTGAGCAATCATTACTTGGTGTTTTCCTGTTAGAGCGTTTCGAAATGTTCAAAACACTCGAAAGACCCGTCGACTGTGAAGTCAGATCAGTGATTCAGTTTTTAAACACGAGAAACGTTACGTCAGCAAACATTCATCGCCAATTGTGCGAGGTTTATGGGGAAGCAATAATGAATGACAATACCCGGCCACACACAGCCAAACAAACTTAAGATCTGATCGCATCATTTGGTTGGGAACAATTCGACCACCCTCCTTACAGTCCGGATTTGACACCAAGAGTATTTCATCTGTTTCTCCATCTAAAGGAATTCCTTGGTGGAAGACATTTCAACGGCGATGATGTTGTGAAACAAGAAGTGCACACTTGGCTTTCGTCACAGGCGGCATCATTCTTTGACCATGGCATATAAAAACTGGTTTTCCGTTACAAGTGCCTTTGGTTAAGTAATGTAAATAATGAATAATAAGGTATTTGGAAAATAATATTCTGTTATTTTTTTAAAAACATCGGTGCTTACTTTAAAAACATGTCTCGTATTTGGGCTTGGACCCAGATTCGAATCCCTGTTGGTCATCTTCTTGCCTTTGTGAACGCATACGTTCGTTTATGAATACATGGTTTCTGAATGGCACCAGGGAAAAAGAAGAAACAAAAGTAAATGCGAAGTTACTAATGAAGTAACCATGAATTTACCATGCTCGCATAAGACGCTTCTGTTTTTATTCCCGTTGGACAAACCACCCTAACCTTGAGCTTTTAGTGAAGTTTCCACGTCAGTAGATAAATGTGGCGATAGATTTATATACTGCCACACATTTTCCGTTACCTCTTTTCCTCTAAATTAGTTTCATTTCATCCTTCAGGATTGCAAGGCCGAGCCTTGAGAAGAGAACTCTTTCTTCCTTAGAATCCATATCTCCCACCCCTTCTATGAAATTTGTTATACACCATGGTTAAAAAGTCTGATGTGTTACATTCAAATTACTTTCTCTATCCTCTATCGCTTATAGTGGCAGTACACATACTATTCTAACTAAAGCTTATTTTTCTATCGACTTTATTTTAATCCAAATAAACCTTTGCAGAAATACCTACATTACACATTTCGTTATAGATACAAAGGGAACAGCGATAGTCAAATGTTTAACAACTGGACGCTATATGCTGGCCTTAAAATTTTATACTGTCTCTTTAACATCACGAGAAAAACCGAATGTTGAAAGGACTTTAAAGAACTAAGAAATGAACAATTCAAAATTTAATAACTGATATCTCATAAATGGCTTATGCCACAAAAAGTTATTTGCAATAAATTGTGTGTTGTAAAGAGATCAACATTTATTGCATAGTAATAATGTAATTGTAATGTAACGTAATTCTTTATTGAGTGTTGAGGATTTACAATTCATCTGGGCATGATCGGAATCGAGCCCTGGCTACTTTGGCTGATCATACCCAGCCTTATTTATTTTTTGTAAAACTTCTTATACTTCTTTTACATAGCTTTTACCATTTCTCTACCATATATTATGTACAAATATTCATTAACCTTATTGCTACGTCGGTTTGCCTGGCACCCAGGCCATTTGCCTCCCGGGTATCTCTTCAACCCTTCCCTCTTTACCTTAATTATTCTTCTCCTCCGCTCTACCCTCTACTTTTGCATTCCTTACTTTTTTTGCCCATTTTTCTCTTACTTTCTGCAAAACCCCGCTTATACTTCTAATCCTTCATTCTTCCTGCCTTGTTAACATTTTTATAGCTACAATTTTCTTCTCTATTTTTTCACATTTTTTTCTTCATACTGCTAATTCCTTGCATTCTATATATAATGTTCTATACTTCCTTTCTTTCTTTCTTTCTCACCGCACACTTCACATATTTCTTTTTTGCTACCTCTTATCCCACTTAGTAAAATTGTTCCTGTTCTCATGCAAGCTATTCCTTCTTGCCTGTTACAGTAATCTACATATGGTTCTCGTCCCCAGTCTCTTTTCATTTGTTTGTAAAATTGTAACGATTTTGACTTTCTCTACTACGTATAGTAAGTAGGGGAAGTATTGTATTCCACCCAAAAATTCGATACCGAGATTTCACCGGAAGTATATGTTTTGAGACCCCTTGAATCCAAAAAAAGCATTTTTGGAAACATGTCCGTGTGTGTGTCTGTGAACAGCATAACTCAGAAACGAACAGTCGGATAAACGCCAAACTTGATATTTGGGTTCAGTATTTTCCAGAGATGCGACACGAAGGTTTTCAAAAAGATTCCCCCACCCCAGATTACCCTTTACATGGAACATTTATCGAAAGTTTTAATTTTCTCAAAAATGGCTTTAGCGATTTTGATTAAAATATCATATGTTTAAGATATCTTTATGACAAATTAAATGTATATCTCGAATTTTTTGGGAATGTCTCCAAAAGTATTCTTCATTGTGAACGACTTTTGCATAGCTGGTAAACCATAAGAGATAGACAAAATATTACTACACAAAAAATGTAGATCGCGTTAAAATACACAATTTATGTCATATACATTTTTTTGTTGAGTGATCCATTTTCGAGATATTGCTTGTTATTCCCTTACATTTTACAATACTTATACTTTTTCTCAAATTCATTATTCATTTTTTTATGTCCTGGACATGCAAAGAGAATGGAATGCGCCACATAGCAACCAGCTCTTAAAATATTTGACTATCGCTTAAAGTCTACCAAATTCCCCTTGTATCTACAAGAAAATTAGCAATAAGATTAACATCTCGATTAACATGAAGCATATGGAGAATAAACGTTTGTAAAAATAGTTTGTACAAGTCATGTGAGCGTAACACATCAGATTTTTTGTTTTCTAAACTTCCCCATATCTCCTGCCCATCTATATCTTCTAGCCTGCATTTTACATTTCTTGTATAGTAGGGTTTCGTCTATCGCTTAACTTTTACTAGTTATACAAGATTATACAAAATTCCTTTCGAATTAAAATGACTTCAAAGACTATTCTAGAAAATTCAAGATATATATTTTATTTGTAATGTAAATATCATTAATATATGGTATTTTAATAAAAATCGTTATAAAAATGTCGTAAAGTGGTCTATGTAAAGGATATTTTGGGGTGGGGGGATTTTCATGAAAATTTTTGTGTCGCGTCTTTGGAAGATACTGAAGCTAAATACCAAGTTTAGTATTATCTGACTTTTTGTTTTTTATTTACCTACGTTGTTCAGACGTCCATGGACCTTTTTCTAAGAGTGCTTTTTTGGGGACTCAGCAGCTCTCAAAAGTTGTATTTTTGGGTGGAATACAATACCTTTTCTAGCTACTGTATGCGTGGTAGAGAAAGTAACAAAGAGGTACACTTCTCCATGTAAATCACAACCGTACAAGCTGGCTGAAATAATCAAACCTAAAGAGGTGTTTGAAGTGAACGAACATGTTTTTCTTTGTGGCATACTTGCCGCCATACATGTATGATCTGAATGTAGTATAACCAGCTTGGGCCTAGGAATAATTGCGGAAATAAAACCAACAGGTGTATTATCGCCGTGATGTAAAGATTGAGAATATATCGCTTGTGTGCAAGTTTTTGGATAAATGTAGAGGTGGTGGAAAATGTTTACTGGGACACGAATGGTATATTGAAAAGTGTCATTCATTTAGCTGGGAGATGACAGCAGCAATTCTTCATTTTCTTCTTCCTCCTCCAGTGAAAGGAGTCCGTACAGAACAACTTCTTTTAGATGTGTGTGCCTTGTTTGCAAGTTAAACATAGTGCATAAACTTTGTTTGGCGATCACTTGAAGACTACCTCGTTGATTGTATTTCTGCCAGGGAATGAGCTGGTGGACAGAGAGTAGTCAGAACTCCACGAGGGGACTGCATTTACACGGCAGTAAACAAAGTGTCATAGTCAACAAATAAACTGTCTTTTTCCGTTAGACGGTAGTAAAATTCCGCTAAAGTTGTCAACATGGCAACGATAGTTAGTACATTTTCAAAATCAATAGATAACCTCCCTTGGCCCCTCACCGCGCTCTATTGGCCTTTTGTTTCACTTACCATTTAATAGGAAAGGAGATCTTATACCGCGAGCAACTTTTACCCAATCAGAACGCGGAGGAACAAATCTCCGTTTGTTTACACGCTGAGTAAGCTGTTATGTGTTCTTTTTATGTTTTGTATCTGTATTATACATCCAGCCAGTCACTTTACGTTGCTTGTCCCCTTTGCTTAACGCTCTCTTTGGTGCTCTCTTTTTTTTTCCTCTGTGGGTTGCTGACGTGGCATGTGCTTTGGCCGTACGCGCTGAGTGGTGGATTTCTGTCCGCATTGCAGGGATAGCTCTCTGCCCGGCAACTACTCATGCGGATGGTGGAAGTTTTTTTGTAATGAATTTTTAAGGAACGTCTTTGTGATTTTCGGTGGATCGACCTTATGTAAAGGTAGGCTTTATTATCAGTTTTATGTCCTGGTAATGGTGAGTGAATTTTGGGGCGGAAAACGTTATGTGTGTTTGAAAATAAGAGTTCGTAAAGTGACTGGCTCTTGGAGTTGTTCATAGGTTTAGTGTGTTTTGTTTCTTTTCCAGTTGAGTTATATTTTCAGTACGTGATTTTCAGTGTATAGTTAGTTTAAAATTTGTGATAAGAGCTTTACACCGTTGTGCAATTTGAAAATGCATATTTTGATTCATGAAGGTAAAAAGCATCAGTAGTGTGAAATTTGTGAGAAAAGCTTTTGGCATTTGTCGTCTGAAATTGCATAGTTTGATAAAAGGAGGGCAAGAAGCAATATAAGTAGAAATTTGTGAGTAGAGCTTTACATATTTTGGGCACTTTGAAAATGCATAGTTAATTCAAAGTTACTGATATTCTGTTGTGTAAATTATGAGAGCAGTAATTGCAGTTAAAACCCAGTTATGCTGAACCCATTTATGCTGAACTTTGTAACTGAAAACGGTTGGGTTGTAAAGCTATCTACATCTAGCTTAGCTGGACTTTGAAGCTCTCGGTTTCCTGAATTTCATTAAAGTCTGTTTCGGTCTTGTTCAACATTCTTAGCTAGTCTTTCACTAGCTAAACATAATTAAAATTTTTGGTCTGATGTTTATAGTGGCCTTGTTTTATAAACTTTCTAAATTGATTTGGTTTGTTGAATTTTTGGATTTACTTAATTTTGCTGTATTTAAAACTTGCCTTTACTGCTCTGCTCAATTGGTTTTGGTTGCTTTACTCTTTAAGCCATTTTTGTTTTACAGTTATTCTTTTATGGTTGCTTTACGGTTCTGGTTATTAATGTTTGTTTATTATTATCATTAAAGTACCCAAAAACAAACTTATCAATAGTAGTATATTTTTGAGAGTTCTGGTTTCCTTTTGTTTTCCCCTACGGCACTCGTTAGGGCTTCCCTTTTCGTTTGGCCGGGGTTCCCTAACTCAGTCAAACAGCGGAACCATTGCAAATTACTGGTAGCAGAGCGTGGTTAATTGATTTGTCTGTGTTGGTTAGGGAATATTTTTGGGTTTGTTGTTTGCTCTGTATTCTCCGGATCTCATTTTCTTACTTGTACCATATCCGTAGTTACAAGATGGCGGTATCGGTTACTAATGTGGAAAGATTAAGGAAAGGTGAATTGTGGGTAGAGTTGGTTGTACGTGGAGGTCAATGTTCTATGACAACTGAAGTGGCTATTATGTTGGATGTTTTTCGACAAATTAAGGATGCTCCATTAATTACTGTTTCTATTGATCACGTGGTAGTGACTAAGTGTGAGTCCACTTGCTCGTTGGCCTTAGCAGAGATTCAGGATAATTTAATGGATTTTGGGCGCGAGGATTCTCCCTCTAAGGCACAGTTGCTCCGGTGGCAAGTTAGAATTCGACATTACTTGTTCTATTTAGATTATGTCTTACAGAGATACCCTACTTTTCAGTCATGTATAGCGTTGCAAAAGTTAAAGGATCAGTTTAAGGAATTAGCCCGTAAAGTGGAGGAAGATTTTGGGACTTCACAGGAGGATACTGGGTCGTCCCCCTTGTATAATCAAGGATTGTCAGATGTGGTTCAGCCTTCGATTGCGGTGTCTGCGTTTCGGCCACTTAGACTCGCTCATCCCCTCCAGCAATTCGTGGAGGGCGTTCACTTAAACGACATTGTTGATGTACCATCAGCTTTACAGTTTCTCTATTTTCTTGTTCGATTGACGCTAATGGCTAAGCGTTATTTGGTACCCACGGCTCAAGTGATAGAATTATTTTCTGTCAAGGTGTCTGGGATAGTTTCGGACCTGTTAATGCGGTGTGCTGGTTTGGCCGACCCTGTGACTCGCTTTCATTTGGCCCTATTAGACATGTTCATTCCACGTAGGGAATGCACGAGGATAATGCAAGACGTATATTTTCGTCCTCAGGGTCTAACGGAACCGTTTACAGAATATATGGTTCGGGTTAAGGAAATTGCTTTAGTGTTGGTGCTCCCTGATACGGAAGCGGAAATTTGTGATGTCATTTTATCAGGACTCAATCCAGTTGTCAGGTCGGCTTTGGTTTTAGGACCTCGGCCGTCAAATTTGCAGCAGTTGGAAGCATTGGTACCTAAACTCAATGAAGTTATGCTTGTTGATAGGCTGCGTCTGTCAGAGCCTCCGGGCTCATTAGCAACTCCTAATACCACTGTATCAGCTCCTTCTTCGGCCATTGTTCCGGATTCGCGTCGTCTGGCCACTATTAAATGCTTTCAGTGTGGTCAGGAAGGCCATGTTCGACGAAATTGTCCCAATAGGAGGACCGTGAATCGGGGTTTTCTTCGTGTTTCTAATCAGGGGCGACAGTTTCGACCTTTATGACGCCAGAAGGTTAAGTCGACCATTTGTTTGTCTCGGCGTATTTGTGGTTATCCGTTTTCGGGTAAACCCTTAGTTCAAGTTTCTCTTGAGAAGTTGCCTTTATTGGCGTTATTAGATTCCGGAAGTTCGGTCTCTTTGATTCAGCTTGATTGGCTTAGGTTAAATTTACCATGTATTATGTCGCGTGCAACCACGTGTCAGTTGGTTTGTTTGATGGTCAATGGTCAGGCCTTTCAAGTTACTCAAAAAGTATCATGTACTATACGTTTCCCACGTTTTACGTGGAAACATAGTTTTTTTGTCGTTCCCAAGCTTCCTTATGCATGTGTCCTAGGTGCCGATTTTATGTCAAGGACTGGGATGGCTATTGATTTTTCCACTAGGCAGATCGCTTTTCATTTTGCTCCCCGGATAAAGTTGGACTTTGTGAGGGATTTTAAACCACCTGGGCCCCCTCTAACCTTGGGAGATATTAATTTGGTAACCCAAAATTGCGCTACTTCTTCTCTGTCTCATTTGTCCCCTGAACAGGCAAAGCAAATAGAGCATTTAGTTAGGGAATTTGATTCCCTGTTTACTGATGTTTTAGGGGTCACTCATTTGACTCAATATGAAATTCAGTTAACTGATTCTACTCCGGTCAAGTTATCTCCATATAAGCTCACACCACCGAAGATGGCTATATTAAAAGAGAAAATACAGAAGATGCTTGACCAAGGGGTTATTAGACCATCTACTTCAAATTACAGCAGCCCCATATTTCTAGTACCGAAGGGAGATCAGGATTTTAGACCGGTCATAGATTATCGTCTCTTGAACAAAAGAATACTTATTGAAAGTACCCCTTTGCCCGATTTGCATACAGCTGCTCATCATTTTTCGAAGGCTCGCGTTTTTACGACCCTGGATTTGAACAATGCTTATCATCAGATTCCTTTGGCTGAACATTCCAAGCATCTAACAGCTTTCGCTACCCCCTGGCGCCTTTATGAATTCAATAGGGTCCCATTTGGTTTGGCTACGGGCGCGCAAGTCCTCACTCGTTTCCTGGATAATTTGTTTTCGGACATAAAATTTCAATATTTGTACCATTACTTAGATGATCTTGTAGTATATTCCGAGGATTTTGACTCACATCTTGTTCATTTACGTGAGGTCTTTCGTCGCCTACAGAGCGCCGGGTTATCAGTTAAGCAGTCTAAAGTTCATTTTGCTACCTCTCAAATATCATTTTTGGGCCATATGGTTTCCCCTTCTGGTATTACCATAGACCCAGATCGCACTAAGGCTATTAGAAATTTTCCGGCACCCAAGAATAAGCGTGAAGTGGCTCGATTTTTGGGAATGGTTAACTTCTTCTCTAAATTTATTTCAAATTTTTCTACTCGGGCGGAACCTCTTAATTGCTTACGTAGGAAAGGGGTTACTTTTGCGTGGGCCGAGGAGCAGGAAGCGGCATTTGTTGATCTAAAAGAGGCTATTTCAAACCCTCCTGTCTTGGCTTTTCCAGATTTTGCTATGCCCTTTATTTTACAGACGGATGCTAGTGCTAGCGCGCTAGCGGCTGTTTTGTTGCAGGAATTTCCTGAGGGTCGTCGTCCCATTTATTATAGTTCGCGTACTTTATCTCCTGAAGAACGTAAATTTTCTACATATGAATTAGAAACCTTAGCGGTGCTTTTTGGATTGGAGAAGTATAGGGTGTACTTAGAACATGTGCATTTCTTTTTAGAGTGCGATAACCAGGCTTTAACGTGGGCGTTAGCTGTCCCAAGGAAGACAGGTCGTCTTGCGCGTTGGGGTGTCCGGATAGGTGCCTTTAAGTTTACACCTTCCTTTATCAGAGGTTCAGAAAATTGTATTGCGGATGCTCTTACCCGGGTATTTTCCGAACCTACTGAGGAGTGTGTTTATTTCGAGACTTTGGATGCTCCTGCGGATACTCAGATTGAGAGTTTCTCATTTTCGGCATTTCCTGAAATGTTTGTCAGTATACCTGAACTTCAACTTACCGATTCTGGGTTGGCTTCAATTATTGAGCAAATTAAATCGGGAGTTTCACTGCAGGATTATAAGATTCATGAGGGTGTTTTGATGGGAAGAGCTAGTTTTGATCGGCGTTATAAAGTCATAGTTCCGAAGGCAGCTATTCCCATGATTCTCAGTTATTTTCACGATTCTCCTTTCGGGGGTCATTTAGGCATTGCCAAAACCAGAAATCGAATTCGTGAACAGTTTATGTGGCGGGGCATGGATTTCGATGTAAGAAAGCATGTTAAGTCTTGCCGCATTTGCGCATTGTCCAAACCCGCGCAGGCTACAAATTGGGGATATTTGGCTTCGGAGGTTCCCTCCGCGCCCATGGAAAAACTATTTGTAGATTTTATCGGACCATTCCCTCGTTCTATTCAGGGAAATATTTTTGCATTGGTGCTCACTGATGCTTTCTCAAAGTTCGTATGGATTTCACCTCTGAGTGCGGCTACTGCTCGCCTCGCTATTCGGGAACTTGGAACAATATTTGGATCTTTTGGTGCTCCTCAATATCTGGTCTCTGACAACGGTTCGCAATTTAAGTCGCGTCTCTTTCGTTCCTTTTGTTTTGATTGGGGTATTAAGCATTTTACTACTACCCCTTATTACCCTAACCCCTCATTAGCGGAACGGGTCAACCGTAACCTTAAGTCCGCTTTAATTGCTTATCATCACCAGCAGCACAATTGCTGGGATAAATACTTGAAGCAACTTCAGTTTGCTTTCAATTCTGTGAGACATGAGGTTCATAAGACGACGCCATTTTCATTGTTATTTGCCTACCAACCTTCGTCTCCTTTGGCTAATTTGTGGGCGTTAAATGATTTATTACCGGCTGACAATTCTCCGCATACCATTCGTACTAATTGGAAGGCTGCCTTGAATAATCTGCGTAGAGGCCACTCTATGAGAAAGCAGCGATACGATGCGTCCCGTCGTCCCTCCCCATTCAAAGTGGGAGATGTTGTTATGTGCCGTAACTATCCTCAGTCCTCGAAAGCAGATGCGTTTGCCGCGAAGTTAGCTCCTCGCTATCTTGGCCCGTTTAAGATTCTCAGAATTTATAAGGGGGTGTCTGTTCTTTTGCAAGAATTGTCTTCTTCCTGCAGGCGCCGCGCTCACCTGTCTCAGCTTAAATTGTATAACTCGGGGTAGCAAGTGAGTCACTTGGCTTTGTCCTGATGATGGGTGACTCACTTTCAGGAATTAGCGATCCTGCCCCATGCGAGCTCTTGATTTGTCCCATTCCCTTAACCGGGATAAATCCTGTCCCATTCCTCTCCCAATCATCCTTTCTTATCCCTTCCATATTCATGAAAGCTCCCAATTATACTTTCCTTTCCTCCTACAGTAATGGTATCTTTTCGGATGTTAGCATATAGAACTCCAGTGATTTGTCTTCAGATCCTTGACACATGAGAATATCACTATTGCATACTTGCCAACTTTTACAGTTTGCCCGTAAAATGTATGGTTATGTCCGTGTGCTAGGGCTATTCAAGAGTCAGTCACTTGCGAGTTCCTGAATATTTTGGAGGAATTTATGATTTCCTTTTCAAGTCAGTGTGCAAGATAAATATGGTAACATGTATGGTTACCTAATTCTGAAAGTTTTGCCTCATTTCCATTCGCCCTTGCTGGGATATTTAGCTGTTGCGCAGAGCCTACCTTTGCTGTTGATCCTGTTATTTTGAGTGACCTTTTGTGTTCCTATAAATTTGGCTCGAATTTAATATCCTTTGTTCTTTTTTTAATTTTTGGGGGTAATATTTTAAATTATAATTATATATATTTATAAGGTCACTTAATTTCAGTGGGTGTCAGCTTAATTAAATTGTTCTTATTGGGAAAATTTTCATGCTTCCACACCGGTGATGCCCTGCCGGTATGCCCTGTTCACCTGCCTCTCCCCAGTTATAATTTGTGTGGGGTCGGGGCAAGTGAATTATTATTTTGTTGTACATAGTTGTTATATAGTGCATTATGTCTCATAGCTGTTTCATTGCATACCATGTTTAATTCTTGTTCTATAATTGTAATGCTATACTTGTCTAATTTAAAAATGCACATGGTTTATTGTGAAATTCAGTATTTATATGTCTATAAAATTATAATTGATTGACGATGATTTAGTTTGTATAAGTAAGTTTATATTTTGCTTTGTGAGCCCCCTCTGCTGCTTTGTTTTATTATGTTTCAAATTCTTATCCTTCTCGGCTACCATCCCTTTTTCCTTCCTCGTGCTACTCTGTATGGATACGTTCTGGAGTTTCTGTGTTGCGATGTGCTGACTGCTGTGCAAGTTTCTTCTGCTCTGGTGATGTGTGCAGCCGGGTGGTCCTACGTGGGAATCTCACCGTTGCACGCTATTTGGTGGTTTAAAATACTGAAGCCTGTGCCTCCTCTTCCGGATCCTGACAACTTTATACATGTTCTGGCCCGCTTCAGTTTCTGCCTTAGCATTAACCATCTGCAGTGTCGGCGTTATTAGTAAAGAAAAATCTATTCTCCTGGTTAGCGGCTTGTCCGCTGAATGTTGCTGCCAAAATCTTGATGCAACTTTTCACCTATGACTGTTCCTGGGAGTTATATACTTAAGTTTTTCATCACCTTGGATGGCTGCCCGGTTGCTACATCGTGGGATATATACTGTTGGGGTTTGTGTGCCTCATTATGGTCTCCTCCATATGTGTTCAGTGCCAGCATCTGAAGTTTGCGGACTGTATGTGTGGAGTTACCTTCTTCGTCTACTTACAGTGTAGCATGTTCCTTCTGTTTTCCTAGTTGTTTCCCCTTTTGGCTACTTATTGTTCCCTTTCCTCGAGTTCCTATAAATGGTTATTTTTTTTCTTCTCGCAAGCTCGCAGATTGGGGGGGGCTATTGTGCTGTTATGTGTTCTTTTTATGTTTTGTATCTGTATTATACATCCAGCCAGTCACTTTACGTTGCTTGTCCCCTTTGCTTAACGCTCTCTTTGGTGCTCTCTTTTTTTTTCCTCTGTGGGTTGCTGACGTGGCATGTACTTTGGCCGTACGCGCTGAGTGGTGGATTTCTGTCCGCATTGCAGGGATAGCTCTCTGCCCGGCAACTACTCATGCGGATGGTGGAAGTTTTTTTGTAATGAATTTTTAAGGAACGTCTTTGTGATTTTCGGTGGATCGACCTTATGTAAAGGTAGGCTTTATTATCAGTTTTATGTCCTGGTAATGGTGAGTGAATTTTGGGGCGGAAAACGTTATGTGTGTTTGAAAATAAGAGTTCGTAAAGTGACTGGCTCTTGGAGTTGTTCATAGGTTTAGTGTGTTTTGTTTCTTTTCCAGTTGAGTTATATTTTCAGTACGTGATTTTCAGTGTATAGTTAGTTTAAAATTTGTGATAAGAGCTTTACACCGTTGTGCAATTTGAAAATGCATATTTTGATTCATGAAGGTAAAAAGCATCAGTAGTGTGAAATTTGTGAGAAAAGCTTTTGGCATTTGTCGTCTGAAATTGCATAGTTTGATAAAAGGAGGGCAAGAAGCAATATAAGTAGAAATTTGTGAGTAGAGCTTTACATATTTTGGGCACTTTGAAAATGCATAGTTAATTCAAAGTTACTGATATTCTGTTGTGTAAATTATGAGAGCAGTAATTGCAGTTAAAACCCAGTTATGCTGAACCCATTTATGCTGAACTTTGTAACTGAAAACGGTTGGGTTGTAAAGCTATCTACATCTAGCTTAGCTGGACTTTGAAGCTCTCGGTTTCCTGAATTTCATTAAAGTCTGTTTCGGTCTTGTTCAACATTCTTAGCTAGTCTTTCACTAGCTAAACATAATTAAAATTTTTGGTCTGATGTTTATAGTGGCCTTGTTTTATAAACTTTCTAAATTGATTTGGTTTGTTGAATTTTTGGATTTACTTAATTTTGCTGTATTTAAAACTTGCCTTTACTGCTCTGCTCAATTGGTTTTGGTTGCTTTACTCTTTAAGCCATTTTTGTTTTACAGTTATTCTTTTATGGTTGCTTTACGGTTCTGGTTATTAATGTTTGTTTATTATTATCATTAAAGTACCCAAAAACAAACTTATCAATAGTAGTATATTTTTGAGAGTTCTGGTTTCCTTTTGTTTTCCCCTACGGCACTCGTTAGGGCTTCCCTTTTCGTTTGGCCGGGGTTCCCTAACTCAGTCAAACAGCGGAACCATTGCAAGCTTCGGAAATAAAACAAGGTGTAGGCTGTATGGAGGAGTGTAAACTGCTCACATGTAAGATAATAGTCGAGGTGATGACTCTATAGATTTGACTTAATGTGCATCGGAATAGATTTAGTACTCGTGACGCAGTGTGAGCTTCCAGTCCTTTCTCTTTTCACATTCTTCGTCGGAAATGGGAAGAAGACGGACACGCCAGACAGCCGCTGAAGAAACCGCCGCAGCCCCTTTGGCACCCACTGAAGGGGCCGTTGCTGCGCCGTCATCTGAAGAAGCTGCTCCGAGCCTCGCCGCCGCTGATTCGCCGGCTGATCCCCCGGCATCTGCCGGGAGCTCAGCCTTCACGCCACCGGTGACCGGGCCTTCTTGGGCAGCGGTCACTGCATCGCCACAGCACCAGCAGTCTCACCGTTCTCTTCCAGTCAGCACCACACCTCACCTCCAACCGCAGCAGTCGCCAACAGCACCGCACTTCTCATCACAACATCCATCGCAGCAGCCACCACCACAGCATCCTACACCACTGCGGTGCAGCGCAGTGTTTTCCGGAGTTCCTCGAGATCTGCCGACCAGATACATACTCTCCGCAGCTCAACACCGGTGGCCTTCTACCTTGAAGGCCACACGCATCATCACGTCTCGGGGACTGACCATCTTCGTCCGCCTGGCATTGGCTGATCCGGCCGACCGTGAGGCTGCCTTAAGGTTCGGCCTGCCCTTATTAGGGCAGGTTCTTCGTATAGAGGCTAGCCGAACGGAAAGCCACCAGCCATGCCGCAGATGCTGCTGCTACGGCCACGACTACACAACCTGCGCTGCACCACCCAGGTGCCACTACTGCGGTGCATCAAGGCTGACGACGCAGTGCACCAGACACGACCTCCGCCGCCGACGTTGGTACTGCGCCTCCTGCAACGACCACGGCCACTTCACCGGGCAGGTGTAGTGCCCATTGTACCGAAAAAGCCATCGACCATCACCGCCTGAGACCATCTACACGGCTCCAGCCGCTCCTCCCACGCCAACGCCACCTTCAGCTCCGGCCATCACCGACACCACCCTACGAGATGCAGTCCAAGATCTCCACACGGAGTCCTCGACATTGGATCCCGCATGACTCAACAGGAAGAACACATTACAACACTCACCACCGCCGTCAACTCCGCCGAGACCGATCATCATCTCCGCCGAGTAGCCGCATTGGACCCGGACTCCAAGACCTACACACCATCACCGCAGCCTTGTCATCCTCACTCAACACATTCACCACCAGCTGCCTGCAGCGATTGGACGACATCAACACCTCAGTCAGTGGCCTGGGAGAATCCATCGCCAGCCTGCTACCGACAACAGCACCGCCAGCTCCGACAGATTCCCTGAAGGAGCTTCGGCACACGTTAACAGGTCATGCCGACCTACTGCGATCCCTGAACACTAAGATGACCGAGTGGACTTCTGTCCTCTTCGGACTGAAGAGTAAGCAGGAGCGAACCAGCGTCCACTTGGCGTCACTGGAAACTCGCTTTTTATCGACGGCACTACCCAACTACTATCGACAACCAGAGGGCTCCTATCGAGTGCCGCGCAACAACCACTGAAATGATGTAATAAACAAAGCCACATCCCTTCCAAATCTACTCACGTAACTCCCCGTGTGTGGCGGCCAGGGCCTCGGTCATGGTCGTCACCCGGACACATCCTTACTCCACTGCCAGCGCAATAAGCTGGCAGCTATCTTACCACGCACTAACGGGGGTGCAACAGCGGAACCCCAATACCTTTCCTAACTTCTCCTTCTACTCCACGCTCAATCCTACCTATTCCCAACCCCCCCCAAAAAGCGTTTAGTCCAGTAGAACTCCGTCAGATGTCGGAGCTGTCTCTGTTTTCAGACTTTGTGATAGTCCTCCCATTCTGTGGGCTTTAGGCTATTCTGTACTGAAAATACTAATTTCTACAAATTTTACCCAATTTAGTTGAAACTTTTATCACAGATTTGTTCAACATAATTATAGTATAAAATCATATTACATGTCTTCTATATCAAACCTTCCAAAAAATGTTAAAAAATCTTGAAAATCAATTGTCAATTGAAATGCATCATGTGATCAAAAATTGAATGTTTGAACTTTTTTATCTTGCATATTATTTCTCGAAAGTATGTAGAGTAGCGTGGGGCAAGTATACGCACTTAAACTTTCAAGACCTCCGCAACGGTATCTATTCAACCAGTATATCTGAAATTTTTATTATGCAATCTTTATTCTATTGTTCATCACAAACAGTGGTTAAAACCTATTTTTACATGCGAAAAATAGTTTTATAAATGTTCAATTAAAATGTAACCCATGCGAATTTTTGCCCCATAGATGGGGGTAAGAGTACGCATAAGGTGGGGTAAAAGTACGCAGAAAACACAAATGTTTAATTTTAATGCTTGGTGCTGTAACTTTTATTACATTATAAGAATACACCAAGGACCTTAGTCTGACTAATATTGAACATCATTCTAAGAATAAGATGATAACCTAAATATAAAAATATTTGAATAAAGAAAAGATTGAAATATTCTCATTGTCTGTCATTTTTAACAATAGTCGCAGATAAATTTGCTGCCTCCCTCATGGGTGGAACAAGCTACATGCCACCATTCTGCACACTTTTGGCACTGAATCCAGTCCTCTTCTGGTGGTTCAACATACTCCCCGTCGCATCCTGGACAGTGGATTTTCTCATTTGAAGTTGAAGTTGACGCTTTGGGTAGGACTGAATGGCATTTGGTCCTTTGGGGTCTCATATCGTTTTGTGCATATTTTGATACATCACGCTTGACGTGTTTTGAAGCACTGGATGATTTAAGGCTTGATTCATTTCCAATCTTCTTTTAAAGGGTGAGCTAGTCAGTACTTCCAATTTTTTACTTCTCTTACTTCTTTCCTCTGCAATTGAAATTGTGTTCTTACACGTCCTGGGTTATTTAGTAACCGTTTGTCACACATTGCAGAATATAGATCTTTTAACGGCTTGAAAAATGATCTGTCAAGGGGCTGCAACCTATGTGAAGTATCGGGAGGAATCGATAATAGATGAATACCATTGTGTCTGCAGTAGACATTGTGTCTGCAGTTTATATGGGATATGTGGTTATCTAGCACCAGAAGTATTGGATTCTCCATGCTTCCTCTTACATGCTTCTGAAAATGCTTCAGCCACTCAGAAAATAGCTCACTGTTGATGTAGTCACTGTCTGAGCACATCATGATTGAACCTGGTGGAGTTCCGTGCATGAGTTCTTGTTTAGCTCTTTTTCTTGCAAATATTATGGCTGGGGGAACATAATTTCCACTGCGCTGACTGCCAAACAACAGTTGTTAAATTTCCTCTTTCTGTAGAAACAATTGTTCCAACTGCTTTCTTACCAATAGGTGATACAACCTTTGGGGTCTTACTAGGGACAGTGCTTATTCTGATTCATCCATATTATATATTCTTGATAGACAGAACTTGTATTGATCCATCATTTGTTCAAGATTATCAAAAAACAAAGAAACTTGAGCTTTATTAAAGCCCATAACTCGAGCAAGACTTGTTTTGGTGGAAACACGGAGTGATAGTTTGTGCAGTTTCATAAATTTTAGTGCCCAATCTCTACCAGCTAATTTGCTGTCCTTGTTAAATGGATGGATTACCTTGTTAATATCAGCAAACTAAAATGCCAGTTCTACGCAAATCCTTCAATGTTAAACTATACAAGTGAGAGTCAAGGAGTCTGCAAAGCTCTGCCAATTCCTTCGCATGCTGTTTAGTGCGTACTTTTGCCCCACTCCACAGTTCGTACTCTTGCCCCGTTGTCGTCTTTAACATCTCCCAGACCGTACTGCCATCTGTGGCCAGTTTCACACAATGGCCAAGCCACCGCACGTTATTACAGAAATTTGTCTGAGAAATGACATAATGCTAAAATACCTGTCCCACATTTCTAATAGCTCAATCACGTTTCCAAAACCACGAAAAATAACATCAAGAGGAATGATTTTCAATCTTACCTCATAGTTTAAAGACGAAACACACCAGCACAACGAAACTATGTACAGAGGCTATCGGCCATGTAATTCTTCCAACAGCATACAGTACTGCCAATTGCACGGCCGTCTTCATATAAATATCCCTTGTGCGTACTCTTACCCGCCGCGTACTTTTGCCCCGCACTACTATAATTCCTTAAACTCAAAGATTAAATGCTATGTTACGTTAAAAATTTCGCTGGAAAATCAATCTTGTGTTTCATTTTAAAACCATATACCCAAGCTACACTTGATATCATGAAATGACTGCACATATCTGTTCATCGACCTTCAAAGAACGTATAAAAATGGAAAAATTGGAACAAAGATAGAAAATTGTGGCCATTTTAAAATAGCAAAACTGTAAGAAAGCAAGATTAGGTGAAAATCTCGTTTTAAAATTACGAGCAATATTTGCACACGCCAATGCACATCTATTTAAACAAGTGGTTTGGGGTTTAAATCACCAGATGGTCAAAACGACAATTGAAGCCTTAATTGAGAATGTTTGAGTTTTTCTATGAAAAAAGTCTGATGTGTAACACTCACGTGACTTTCTCTACTCTTGTAAAACTATTTTTACAAACGCTTATTCTCCATGTGCTTCATGTTAATCGAGATATCGAGATGTCAATCTTATTGCTAATTTTCTTGTAGTAGATGCAAAGGGAATATGGTAGGTTTTAAGCGATAGTCAATTATTTTAAGAGCTGGTTGCTATGTGGTGCATTCCATTCTCTTTGCATCTCCAGGACATAAAAAAATTTGATGTGTTACACTCACATGACTTTCTCTACTCTTGTACAATCTATTTTTACAAACGCCTATTCTCCATATGCTTCATGGTAATCGAGATATCGAGATGTCATCTTATTGGTAATTTTCTTGTAGGTGCAAGGGGAATATGGTAGCTTTTAAGCGATAGTCAAATATTTTAACGCTGGTTGCGATGGGGCGCATTTCATTCTCTTTGCATGTCCAGGACATAAAAAAAATGAATAACGAATTTAAGAAAAAGTATAAGTATTGGAAAATTTAAGGAAATAACAAGCAATATCTCGAAAACGGTTCACTCAACAAAAGAAATGTATATGACATAAGTTGCGTATTTTAACGCGATCTACATTTTTTGTGTAGTAAAATTCTGTCTATCTCTTACGGTTTACCAGTTATACAAAAGTCGTTCACAATGAAGAATACTTTTGGAGACATTCCCAGAAAATTCGAGATATACATTTCATTTCTCATGACATTATCTTAAACATATGATATTTTCATCAAAATCGTTAGAGCTATTTTTGAGAAAATTAAAATTTTCGAAAAATGTTCCATGTAAAGGGTAGTCTGGGGTGGGGGGATTTTCTTGAAAACCTTCGTGTCGCATCTCTGGAAGATACTGAACCTAAATACCAAGTTTGGTGTTTATCCGACTGTTCGTTTTTGAGTTATGCTGTTCACAGACACACAGACACACCCACACACACACAGACACACACACGGACATGTTTCCAAAAATGCTTTTTTTGGATTCAGGAGGTCTCAAAACATGTATTTCCGGTGAAATCTCGGTATCGAATTTTTGGGTGGAATGCAATACTTCCCCTACTTACTATACGTAGTAGAGAAAGTAAAAAATGTATAACGAATTTGAGAAAAAGTGTAAGTATTGGAAAATTCACTCAAAAAAATGCATATGACATAAATTGTGTATTTTAACGCGATCTACATTATTTGTGTAGTAAAACTTTGTCTATCTCTTATGATTTACCAGTTATGCAAAAGTCGTTCGCAATGAAGAATTTTTTGGAGACATTCCCAGAAAATTCGAGATATACATTTCATTTGTCATGACAATATTTTAAACATATGACATTTTAATCAAAATCGTTATAGCCATTTTTGAGAAAATTAAAATTTTCGAAAAATCTTCCATGTAAAGGATAGTCTGGGGTGGGGGGATTTTCTTGAAAACCTTCGTGTCGCATCTCTGGAAGATACTGAACCTAAATACCAAGTTTGGTGTTTATCCGACTGTTCGTTTCTGAGTTATGCTGTTCACAGACACACACACACACACGGACATGTTTCCAAAAATGCTTTTTTTTGGATTCAGGGGGTCTCGAAACATGCATTTCTGGTGAAATACCGGTATCGAATTTTTGGGTGGAATACGATACTTCCCCTACTTACTATACGTAGTAGAGAAAGTAAAAATTTAAAAAGCATTGAACTAGCCTAAGATATTGTGAGTTTTCTAAAAGATAACGAAAATGCTGCAATTACAAGGAATAAACTTTATTTGTGCAAAATATATACAAAAGTTGTAAAAATATAACATCAGGTAACAAAGAAAACTTCAGGAGTACGTTATATGTCTTAACCATGGTAACCTCCATAACTGCTTCCAAAGTACCCATGGCCTCCATATCCACCATGGCCGCCATAACCGCTACCATGGCTGATTTTATAGATTCTATAGACACCGTAACCGTTTCCGTGACCACCTCCGTAGCCACTGTAACCGCTTCTGTAACCACCTCCGTAGCCACCGTAACCGCCTCTGTGACCTCCATATCCACTTCTGTAACCACCTCCGTATCCACCGTAGCTACTTTTGTATCCACCTCCGTATCCACTGTATCCACCATAACCGTGACCTCCGTATCCACTTCTATAACCACCTCCGTATCCACCGTAGCTGCTTTTGTAGCCGCCTCCATATCCACCATAGCCGCCTCCGTGACCACCTCCATATCCACTGTAACCACCGTAGCCGCCTCTATATCCACCGTAACCACCGTAGCCGCCTCCATAACCATGTCCATAATCGTCTCCGTACCCACCATAACCGTAGCCTAGCAGGAGCCCTCGTTTTTCCGGCTGCTTTTCAGCCTCCTCAACATTCTTCTTCTCCTCCTCGCAAGCGGCGAGGACGAACAAACACAACGTGATCAGGTACTTCTGCAAGAAAAAGTTGATACATCAGTGGCTGTTGTCTCATGAAGATGAATAATGCACCAACTATTCCTTTCATACTGACCAATAACGCTTAGCAATGTCTCATATCGACCTATAATTACGCTTGCAAGAAAGCAATTTTATAGGATAAAAACCTCGTTAAAAGTGATTATTGGGATACGTCATAGACTTAGACATTCATAACTTCTGGAGAAATTACGAAATCCTACTACCTCAACATTAATTCCAATCTCCATTACCGAAAACCAACAGTTCTTTCAGTTTGACAAATGTGGTTTTAAACAATACGCATTTAAATAGTGTTATTTTTTAATAAATTGAATTCTTAAAAAAGGAATCTGAAGGGATACATTCACATGACTTGTCTACCCTCTATCTTTATTAATATGTATACAAATTATTCTTACTCAAACTTATTTTTCATTCTACTATATTTTAATCCAATAAACCTTTACAGAAATAGCTACAATACACATTTCGTTATAGATACAAAGAGATCAGCGATAGTCAAATGTTTAAGAGCTGAAGATATATGCTGGCCATAAAATTCCTTACTGTTTCTAGGCAATCCGAAAAAAAACTAAATGGAAAGCACATCAGAAGAATGGTCAAGAAATGAACAATTCAAACCATTAATAACCGATATCTCACAAATGGCTTATGTCACAAAAAGTTTATTTGAAATAAATTGTGTGCTTTAAAGAGATCTACATTTTTACTTTCTCTACTACGTATAGTAAGTAGGGGAAGTATTGTATTCCACCCAAAAATTCGATACCGAGATTTCACCGGAAATATATGTTTTGAGACCCCCTGAATCCAAAAAAAGCATTTTTGGAAACATGTCCGTGTCTGTGTTTCTGTCTGTCCGTGTGTGTGTCCATGAACAGCATAACTCAAAAACGAACAGTCAGATAAGCACCAAGCTTGATATTTAGGTTTAGTATCTTCCAGAGATGCAACACGAAGGATTTCAAGGAAATCCCTCCACCCCTGACTACCTTTTACATGGAACATTTTTCGAAAATTTTAATTTTCTTGTAAATGGCTCTACGATTTTGATTAAAATATCATATGTTTAAGATATTTTCATGACAAATGAATTGTATATCTTGAATTTTCTGGGAATGTCTCCAAAAGTATTCTTCATTGTGAACGACTTTTGTATAACTGGTAAACCATAAGAGATAGACAAAATGTTACTACCAAAAAATGTAGATCGCGTTAAAATACAAAGTTTGTCAAATACATTTTTGTTGGTGAGTGAACCATTTTCGAGCTATCAATACTTATACTTTTTCTCGAATTCGTTATTCATTTTTTTATGTCCTGGACATGCAAAGAGAATGGAATGCTCCACATAGCAACCAGCTCTTAAAACATTTGACTATTGCTTAAAACTACCATTTTCCCCTTGCATTTACAAGAAAATTAACAATAAGATTAACATCTTAATTAACATGAAGCACATGGAGAATAAGCGTTTGAAAAATAGTTTGTACAAGAGGAGAGAAAGTCATGTGAGTGTAACACATCAGATTTTTTTGTAGTACGCTATCGTCTATCTCTTAACGTTTTCTGCGCGCTTTGTTTCCCAGTCTAAGAACATGGCATTCCTAACCTTAACTTTCTTCCTAAGGCAAATATATGTGGGTCTCTTTACCCTATATTTTAGTTTACTAGACTTACGTCTATTAGTCTTATTTTGACACTTTGCAATGTGTTTTATAGAATTTTAAGTCTTCTTAATTTTAAAATAGTGTATTAAAAAGATATACGTGGTATTTTAAAATGACATTCGTAAATATTTTTTAATTACAAGACGTTCTAAGCCAAAATAGGAGTCTGTCACCATGGTAATATAAAAGAGACTAAAAGTGTGTATACTTACTGTTGATCTCATTGTAACTGGAGTTGTAATGAGAATGATGTAGATTCAAGATAATGTTCACGTTTATATACAAACTCCCTTTCGTCTTTCGTTTGCGTATGAGTGAGAAACTGCATATGCATTTGCCCCTCTCCCTGGAAACCAGATCAGCTACACACAGCGAAAGTTGGTTTACCTCATTCTCTAAAAAGTAATCATAACAATGTTATGATCTGGATTCATTTGTCAACTGCACCAGTGATACTAATTTGTATATTGATAAAAAACAAGGAAATTCATGTAATTAACCTGATCTAAATTTCACCTTGATCATTACCGTCTTTCGTTTACTTTCTATACATAAAGTAACTGTGAACGAGAGCTATTATGTCACGTTGCCTTAGGCTTGCTCTAAAATTATAAGCATGCTGGCCACTGGTTCCTGAGGTCGCGGGTTCAAACCCGGCGGAGGGTAATGTATTTTTTCGGGTGTAAAAATCGTTAGCATGGCTTCCTTCGGAAGGGAAGTAAAGCCGGTGTTCCCATGTCGCAGATTTGCGGCACGTAAAGAACCTCAAGCCTGATAAAGAGGCCTCTGATCAAAATGTTCTGGTCTCTCACGCCCGATATAGAATGCGACGCTAAGAACCATAGCAGTTAAGAGCGTTCATAAATAAAAACTCAGTATTTTTTCAAAAATTATAAGGTAAAACAACAAAAGATCTTTGAGTTGGCAAATAACAGCTTTTTAAAGATGAAACCTTTACCTTCCTGCATATGCTTAAAATGCTATGGTATTAAACGAGTAAATATTGTATATATACATATGTATATGTTCTCAAAATTTGCTCGACATTCACTCAAAATTCGTTGCAACCACACGTATAGTAAAACGTATACTTTAAGGTGGCCTTTGCCCCAAGTTTAAAAAAATATTAACTCTGTAATTTAACCGTTTCCTTAAATATTATATTTGTGTTTGCCTCAGCTGCGTCAGTATTTATTTTAGAGCCACGTTTCTCTTAGCAGGGTTGTGATGCGACAAGAATGTAGGCTTACACAGATTATAATTTACTTCACTACATTTATTAATCCTTGACACAATTTAAATAACACTTCACTGATATAGAGAGCTGTGAGATTCTTTTTATTAATTAATTACACTTTTTAATACGTAAACCTATTTTCATCTCACACAAATACGTATTAAATATCTCGAGGATGTATCTCGCGTCCGGTTAGGAACACTGTTAGCAGGCAACTGACAAGATTTCTAGTGCCTAAACTTGTAAATTTCTGTATTTCAAGTGTCTGATTGGCTATTCCCAATCCAATAGAATACCTTCATTTAACTAAAGCTTTTTCTGGTTGTTGATTGGCTATTTTATGAACTGTCACTGAATTTACATTATTGTTGCTCCAATAATGACTAGTAGCATTATTAAACATTCTTACTCAGTATTGCCTCAAAGAAACTTTTGTTGTTAGCAACTTTTAACTTATTATTCTCTCAGCTCCTACATTATTAAATTACGTAATATATTTACATAACATTATTGCACATGGATACAATAATATAAACATATACAATGCCTGTAACATACACTTTTTTATATATTGTTACATACACATATTACTTGAAGGTGGGCTGTTATTTAATTTATATATTATATAATTAGACTGAATCTCTCCAGAGTAATAAATAAACATGGTAGATGACACAAGCATTATAATTAAAGGACACAAAATCAGTCGCCTCTCAGAGTTATCCAATAGTATTTTCAGTAGCTAAATAATTGTTTTGACAGTAACAAAACTCATACAAATTTTGAAAAAACTAGATCAATTCATTTTCGCACAAAAAATTAAAGCAAAACAGCCTTAAGGATTAAACATAAAGGCAATGGGTACATTCAGCGAGCCAAGTGCTGTAGCAGCGTTTAATATCTTCGCTGCACACAGTGCTGCAGGATTTGTTGAATGCACCGCTGCAAGCGGAAGCGGGAATTTTGTAATTTGTTTACCGGACCACTTAGTCTTTGATTCCTTGTGGTGAAAGCTCGTGGAAATGCGTTTATTGTAGAATATGGATCAAGAAGACGTTTTATATTTGTGTTTGCAGATGGCGGAATGTGTCAATGATGTTCTTTAAGAAATAATTCCGCTTAAGGATGCCAATTTTATTGCTACTACTTATAAAGAAAACGGGGAAGAAGATAGGACAGTTCCTGTAAGAAACCTGAATTATTTTGAGAAAATCGTACCACATATTCTTTAGACGAGTTTCAGAGTCGTTTTCGATTTTACAGCCAACATTAAGGATAGGTGAAAATTATGACTCGTGGAATAAGGGTCCCGAAGTCGCGGATTCAAACCTGGAGGAGGGCGATGGATTTTTTCGGGTGTAAAGGAAGTAAAACCGGTGGTCGCATGTCGTAGATTTACGGCTCGTAAAAGAACCTCAAGCCTGCTAAAAGCCTCTCAGAAAAATTTACGGTCTTTCACGCCCAATATAGAATGAGACGCTAAGAACTGAAGAAGGTTTTTGCCCTACGTTTAGGCGCCAATTAGGTTATTGTAGTTCCATTGTTGAGGAGCCAAAACTTGAAGTAGTTGCAAGCACGTACGACACAAACTTCCCGGTGGCCTTCGCCCCACGTTCACTTTCCGGTGGCCTTCGCCCCACTTTTAAAAAAATCAACTTTGTATTTTAATGTTTATTTAAATATTATATATGTATGCCTCGGCTTCGTCAGTAGTAATTTTACGGAAACATGTATCTCTTAGCAGGGCTTGGTGCGGCTAAAGAATGAACGCTTACACAAATTATAATTTTTTACTTCACTCCTTTTATTAATCCTTCACACTATTAAATAACACTTCACTGATGCATCCTACTGTAGAGCTGTGAGATTATTTTATTGATTGCACTTTTTAACACGTAAACTTTATACTATCTCGCCGTAATGAATTTTTGTGTATCACACTAAGAACTGCTCGAGAACGCTGCTTTCTAGCGTCTGCCGCCTGAATTTGTTAAATTTGTATATTTTTACTATATTTCAAGTCTCTGGTTGGCTATTTATAAACTGTTTTAAATATTACATTATTGTTCCGTGAATTATTAGTAGCATTATTAAACTTTCTAATTTATTGTTGTCTCAAGGTTACCTCATTGTTAACAATTTTCGGCTTCTATTCTCACAGCTCGTACATTGTTAAATTACGTAATACATTCACATAACATTACTATACATGTACATAATAATATAAACATAATATAATGACACTTACATACATTTTATATATTATTACGTACACATATTGCTTTAAGGCGGGCTGTTATTATAACTTATTATATTAATTAGACTGATACCGTTTAAGTGTTAAAAAATACTGCCTTAAATTGCCCCATTTTAGAAATATTTTAAAATAGTTCTTTTTGTTTTGTTCTTTTACATTTTTAAATATTTTCTGAAAGTCTCCTGAAAGAAACGTAACCTTTTTTTATTATAACACTTGCTATTTATCACTTTCACTACTTATTTAACTCGGTTTCCACTTGTTTAGCAGAGTAATTTATCTTTGGTCTGTCATATGTTTGACATTTTTAAGGTCAATGATCTGGTGTAAGGTCAATGATCTGGGTAAAGTTTGTTTATACACTAACACAGCGCTATTAAATATCCCATTTGCTGGACATTTAATACTTAATTAGGTATATTAACATTTGTTACCCTTTATTTACAACTTATTTCTTAAACATATTTATATTTCAAACAATTTCTAATAATTTCTATCTTATACATTATAAATGTAGTTGCTATTTAGATTTCTTATTTTTTCTCACTAACAATGGGTTTTCTTCTATTACATCCTTTTATTTAAACTCTCTCTTGTTATATTGACAATTGCTTACATTTAGTAAAGATAGTTTAATTACTTTCTCTACTACGTATAGTAAGTAGGGGAAGTGTTTTTAAATTACATTGTTTTCTCCTTTTATGTTCTAGTTACTTTATTTCCTTTTTCTCTTCTTTTTCTGTTTCTTCTTGTGCCACACATAACCTACATACTTTATAAGATAATTTGTCATTAATAAGTTTTCTTCTCTACTACATTGTGAATAACTTAGGCTTGCCCTATCTTATGCATTAGTATTCCAAAACTTATTCATAAATAAAACTCCAAATGTCTCAAAATTCATTTCACTATCTGCTGGCATATGAAACCATTCTAAGGTTTTGTTATCCAATAATTTTCTAATAACTATCATTTTTAATGCTTCAGGCACATTTTTACTTTCTCTACTACGTATAGTAAGTAGGGGAAGTATTGCATTCCACCCAAAAATTCGATACCGAGATTTCACCGGAAATACATGTTTTGAGACTCACTGAATCCAAAAAAAGCATTTTTGGAAACATGTCCGTGTGTGTGTCTGTCTGTGTGTCTGTCTGTGTGTCTGTCTGTCTGTGTGTCTGTGAACAGCATAACTCAAAAACGAAGAGTCGGATAAACACCAAACTTGGTATTTACGTTCAGTATCTTTCAGAGGTGCGACACGAAGGTTTTCAAGAAAATCCCCCCACCCCAGACTACCCTTTACATGGAACATTTTTCGAAAATTTTAATTTTCTCAAAAACGGCTCTAACGATTTTGATTAAAATATCATGTTTAAGATATTGTCATGACAAATAAAATGTATATCTCGAATTTTCTGGGAATGTCTCCAAAAGTATTCTTCGTTATGAACGACTTTTTCATAACTGGTAAACCATAAGAGATAGACAAAATTTTACTACACGAAAAATGTAAATCGCGTTAAAATACACAATTTATCTCATATACATTTCTTTTGTTGAGTGAACCGTTTGCGAGATATTGCTTGTTATTCCCTTAAATTTTCCAATACTTATACTTTTTCTCAAATTCGTTATTCATTTTTTTTATGTCCTGGACATGCAAAGAGAATGGAATGCGCCACATAGCAACCAGCGTTAAAATATTTGACTATCGCTTAAAAGCTACCATATTTCCCTTGCATCTACAAGAAAATTATCAATAAGATTGACATCTCGATATCTCGATTAACATGAAGCATATGGAGAATAAGCGATTGTAAAAATAGTTTGTACAAGAGTAGAGAAAGTCATGTGAGTGTAACACATCAGATTTTTCAACTTAAAATATTCTACTAGATCATGTATAAATTGTACTGGATTTGAGGAAGTATTAAAATAAGGTAATGGTAATTCATTGAACACAGAATGATAGTTTGACATATGATTTGTTACATGCCCATGTGTGTCATCTTATTGTTTTGTGTTTGAGAGGTTGATGTTATGGAGAAAGCAGTAGCGTCTCTTGTATTATTAGTTAACAAAGTTGATACACTTCTTTCAGTATTTGTATTGTTATCATGCATTTGATTAGCATTTATAGAACTAGCTACATTTGCATTTACTTCTGCTACACTGGTACTTAAATTTTCAAAACTATCTCTAAGTTTATCTATTTCTTTGCTACTTTCTTGTACTTTATCATTTATTTGTCTATCATTGACATTACTTGTCTTTGCCCTGTATGTGCTTCTTTAATTGCTTCTGTATTTGTTTTTGCCATTTCATGCATTGTTTTTTCCCCTGTTAAATCTATTTGAACTTGCAGAATATCTGCATTTGTGTTTTCCACCATTGTTTTTAATTCTGCACCCTATTTATCTAACTTGTTACAAATACCCTGTTTAGTATTAGTAAGTTTGAGCACCATTTCAGTTATATTTTTATCAATATGACTTGACAATTTCTGTTCTAGCTGATTACAGCCCTTATTTACTTTTAAATCTATATCATTTTGAAGTGGGGTAGGAGATTAATCTATTTTGATTTCTAACCTCCTACTTTCAGCTTTACTTTCTTTCATGGACGCATATTTTGGCAGCATGCGTGCAGACGGAGGGTATTAGGAAAAAACTATTACCGGAAGTATTTTTGGCTTCCAACAGACGGAGGACAGCATGCTGGGACATGATTCTAAACAGCCAAAACTGGCCAAGCTTGGGCACATACTTAATGGAAGTACGTGTACTAAGAGATAAGGTGTTTATGTAATTTTTCTTTAAACATATGTGGTGCCTGAGTACTTGTGCGCGACTGTGTGTGTGTGTGTGTGTGTGTGTGTGTGTGTTTGAGTGTGTGACTCAGTGTGTTTTTTTTTTTTTTTTTTTTCAATTTTATATGTATGTATGTATATAGTGCGGTGATTGTAAAAAAAAAAAAAATAGTTGTTTTCTGGTTGATACTGCAAGTCACGTATACAGACCAGGTATTTATCTAGAGAGCATGTACGGTCTTATGACCCATGCGACTGTGTTATGCAATTAATGTAATACTAAATACTTAATAAATACCACCACTACTACTACTTTCTTTCATACAATTTTCCATTTGCTTAGCTAGATTATTTTTTATACTAGCTAATTTATTATTAGTTTCTTGACTAGTTTCTAGTAGTTTATTTAAATCTGTTCTCAGCTCTGTATTAGTTTCAGTTATCTTATTATTAGTTTCCGTTAACTTATGATTTCACTGTGTTCTAAATTCAGCTATTGCTTTTAGAAGGCACATAAAATTTTGTTGTGATAAGTTTTCGTGCTCTTCTTGGCTAGATGTGTGAGGGATAGTATTTCTTTAATTTATTGTTCTCTGCACTAATACATGTAGAGGTGATTGACCTTGCATACTATTTCTATCTCTTTGTATACCTAACTGTGAATTTACAGATAACTGTTCTTCTATATGTAACCTATTTGTTTCTTCTAGCTTTGATTGTAAATTTACATTGTAATCTGTAATGGCTGACCTATCCTCTCCTACTTCAATATTTTCATTATTTACTATTTCCATTTTATTTTGTATATTTTCTTTTGTTATATTTGGTTTGGAAATGCTGAATTTGAATTTTCCACTTCTTAACAACATCAAATTATTTTAATTACAATATATTCGTAACTATCTTGACAATTATATAAGTATATATAGTATTGTAATGTTCTGACCTTTTCTCTGACTGTGTTAGTAAACCTTTATACTCTGGTGTTCCCTCGTAGATTCTTGTTGAATTTTTGACTGCGTGCCCCGTACTCCTGAAAGAATTTTTGCTGTCCTTGGGTGACGTTGTTGATGATTTTTAAGGTCTCTGAGGTACTTGTAGTTAAGTCTTGTAGTTTCGTCATTCTGGTAGCTCTTCGTTGATTCTTTTCTTCTGTTCATCTATTCTTGCCTATTCTGGCCCCACGTTGGGCGCCAATTTGAAAAAAGTTATTGCCCCACGTTTAGGTGCCAATTTGAAGAAGGTTATTATACTTCCATTGTTGGAGAGCCAAAACTTTAAGTAGTTGCAAGCACGTACGATACAAACTTTCCGGTGGCCTTCGCCCCACGTTCACTTTCCAGCGGCCTTCAATTTTAATGTTTATTTAAATATTATATATGCATGCCTCGGCTGCGTCAGTAGTAATTTTACAGAAACGCGCATCTCTTAGCAGGGCTTGGTGCGGCTAAAGAATGAACGCTTAAACAAACTATAATTTTTATTTCATTCCTTTATTAATCCTTCACACTATTAAATAACACTTCACTGATGTATCCTACTGTAGAGCTGTGAGATTATTTTATTAATTGCACTTTTTAACACGTAAATTTTATATTATTCTCGCCGTAATGAATTTTTATGTCCCATACTGAATACGTATCGAACTGCTCGAGAACGCTGCTTTGTAGTATCTGGTTGGGAACCCTGTCTTCTAGTATCTGCTGCCTGAATCTGTTAAAGTTGTATATTTTACTATATTTAAGTCTCTGATTGGCTATTTATAAGCTGCTTTAAATATTACATTATTATTGTTCCAAGAATTATTAGTAGCATTATTAAACTTTCTAATTTATTGTTGTCTCAAGGTTACCTCATTGTTAACAACTTTCGGCTTCTATTCTCACAGCTCCTACTTTGTTAAATTACGTAATACATTCACATAACATTATTATACATCTACATAATATAAACATAATATAATGACTTACATACATTTTATATATACATATTGCTTTAAGGCGGGCTGTTATTATATTTTATTACATTAATTAGACTAATATCGTTTAAGTGTTAAAAATACTGTCTCAGAACCACAGCAGTTAAAGAGCGTCCATGAATAAAACTCGATTTAATTTAATTTATTCTTAGGTTATTACTTTCTCTACCACGTACATGGTAGAGAGGGTATTACATTTCACCCAAAAATGCGATATCGAGATTTCACCGGAAATACACGTTTTGAGGCCCCCGAATGAAAAAAATAGAAAAACTTTCACGTGTGTGAACATATTACACAAAAAAAGAAAAGTGGGAAAATAGCAAACTTAGGATTTAAATTCAGCATCTTCCAAAGATGCGATACGAAGATTTTCATGAAAATACCTTAAACCCAAACTACCTCTTACTTATAAAATTTTGATTTTCTAAAAAACATACTCTAACGATTTTCATTAAATCAGCTTATATTAAGGCTACTTTCATGACAAAGTGTATAAGTTGATTTTTGGGAATAGCATGTGAAGTCCTCTTCATCCAGAAGGAATTTCGTATAATTTGTACAACTGAATAGGTGAAAACGTGCAACACAAAAAATGTGGACCTTCTTATAACACAGAGTTTATTTTAAGTAAGTTTTTGTAGCATAAGCAATTTCCGAAATATCCGTCATTATTAGTTCGAATTATTCAATACTTTGTTCTTCTTTTAAAGCTCCGTCAGCATTCAGCTGTTTCTCCCTATGTCATGAAAACAGTATGGAATTTTAAGGCCAGCATATAGCGTCCAGTTGTTAAACATTGGACTATCGCTGCTCTCTTTGTATCTATAACGAAATGTGTAATGTAGCTATTTCTGCAAGGGTTTATCGTGATTAAAATGACCTAGATAGAAAAATAAGCGTTCATTAGAATGCTTTGTATACTCGCTAATAAACTATAGAGGAGTGAGAAAGTCATGTGAACGTAACACATAGATTTTGTTTAATTACTTGCAGTTAATGGAAGCCAAAGGAACGCATCTATTTAGAAATGTATTAAAGAATTCGGAACGTAAAGGTGTAAACGAGTAGAATATTTATATTCTGAAGGATATTATTAATGAACGTGGGTTTAAATACTAATTATTTCGTTGTACTTCTAAGATACTCCGGAACAGAAACGCTTAAAACTGGTCCCTATTAGGGTTATGTAGCAGCCACATGTGGTCTCGGGAACGGTGCTATGTCAGTTGCGTCCACGTAAACATGTTTACGAAAATCAGTACGTCAGTTGCGTCCACAGCTACCTGCTTAGGTAGATTGGGTAGATTTAGGTTCTTCGATAAGACAGAGCCAAACACTATAGAACGCGTTCTGTGACGAGACACAGCAAAGCATTGTTTAGAACCCTTTCTGCTACCTCATATACAGCACAAAGGCCAAAATGGACATACGTAATAGTTCTCATTCTCAGTTGTGCACGGAGTTGATGACAAATGAGATGGGGAAGCCTTTATTTTTAACCTACTTACTGTTTCAACCATAAAAATTCTTTGTTATTGCTTTTTACTTTCTCTACTATGTATAGTAACTAGGGGAAGAATTGTATTCCACCCAAAAATTCGATACCGAGATTACACCTGAAATATATGTTTTGAGACCCCCTGAATCCAAAAAAAAACATTTTTGGAAACATGTCCGTGTGTGTGTGTGTGTGTGAACAGCATAACTCAGAAACCAACAGTCGGATAAAAACCAAACTTGGTATTTAGCTTCAGTATCTTCCAAAGATGTGACACGAAGGTTTTCAAGAAAATCCCCCACCCCAGATTAACCTTAACATCGAACATTTTTCGAAAATTTTAGTTTCCTCAAAAATGGCTCTAACGATTTTGATTAAAATATCATATATTTAAGATACTTTTATGACAAACAAACTGTATATCTTGAATTTTCTGGGAATGTCTCCAAAAGTATTCTTCATTGTGAACGACTTTTGCATAACCGGTAAACCATAAGAGATAGACAAAATTTTACCACACAAGAAATGTAGATCGCGTTAAAATGCACAATTTGTCATATATATATATATATATATATATATATATATATATATATATATTTTTGTTGTTGAGTGAACCATTTTCGAGGTATTGCTGGTTATTCCCTTAAATTTTCCAATACCTATACTTTTTCTCAAATGGGAATTCGTTATTCACTTTTATGCTTTGTCGTGGTAATGCAAAGAGAATGGAATACTCCACATAGCAACCAGCTCTTAAAATATTTGACTATCGCTTAAAGCCTACCATATTCCCCTTGCACCTACAAGAAAATTAGCAATAATATTAACATCTCGAGTAACATGAAGCATGTGGAGAATAAGCGTTTGTAGAAATAGTTTGTACAGGAGTAGAGAAAGTCATGTGAGTGTAACACGTCGGATTTTTTTAACTCGTGTTCAGTTCTTAGATTTTTATGCATAATACAATGTAATCTAACAAAGTATCATCTGTTTGTGGGGTTTAAATTAAAAATGTTAGACAATCCTAAGTCTGCAAAATGGGAAGGGGAATGTCGTTTGTGCCAGGAATTCAAAATACTGAGGCTAACAATTCAAATATTTCAGAGACGCAACTGAAGTATTAACCAAGAAATCCAGGGACGCAACTGACATATAAAGCTGACCGCGGGACGCAATCGCCGGTCACGTTGGGAACAACTGTTTACACTGGTATTGTTGCATAAATACTACAGAGGAAGAGGTTTAATAATCTAGTAAGTAGTCCAGAATTAAAACAAAGACCTGTCTTCATCCTTTCTTTTATGCAGGTCTTCACTGCCAAAGATATCGTAGGATACACCCTCTATTAAATATTCTTCGCTTCATTTGCTGCTCCAGCGGTGCGCTGGAACAGGCCCTCTGAATAAATCGCTGCATAAAGCGCTGCTGCAGCACTTGGCCCGCTGAATGCACCCAATGAAATCTCTGAAATTTGTAATATAAAAACGTTTGATCCTATTATTCAAGCTTTTGGAATTGTACCATTAGACTTACGTATATTCTAGCTGTACTTCTAATTGTAGTCAACAACCCAAAAGTGTTCATAAAAAATTCACATATATACAACAAACCAAGAAACAGCATGCAATAACCCGCAGGTATTCCAAAAGGAGTTTACTACAATGGCATAGTATTATTTAATTCGCTCCCATCATATATAAAGAACCGAAAACCAATACAAACAAATTCAAATTAGTATTACAACGATACCTCATCAGCCACACCATCTATACGGAGGAGGGTTTCATTCATTCAAAAAAATTAACTGTACTACTAATTTTAATCCAAAAATCTAATGTGATACATTCACATCACCTTCTCTACTCTCTATCTTTATTAGTGCGCATACAAACTATTCCTGCTAAAGCTTATTATCATATCTACTACATTTTAATCCATATAAATCTTTGCAGAAATAGCTAGATTACACATTTCGTTATAGACACAAAGGGAACGGTGATAATCAAATGTTTAAGAACTGGATGCTATATACTGGCCTTAAAATTCCATACTGTTTCCATACAATCGCGAGAAACAACTGAATGTTGACTGAACTTAAGGAGAATTATCAAGCAATGAACGATTTCAACCATTAATATCGGATATATCGGGAATGGCTTATGTCACAAAAAAGTTATGTGTAGTAAATTGTGTGTTTTAAAGAGATCTACATTTGTTGTGCGGTAGGTTTTCGTCTATCGTTTAATATTTACTAGTTACACTAATTATGCGAAAGTTCTTCCAAATGAGCTGGATTTCAAAGGCTATTCCCAGAAAATTCATGATATATACTTTATTTGTCATCTAAAAATCATTAATATATAGCATTTTAATCAAAATCTTTAGATGCTTTTTAGAAAATCAAAAGTTTTGAAAAGTATTTCATGTAAATGATGCTTTGGGGCGGGGGATTTTCTTGAAAATCCTCGTGTTGTATTTTAAGAAGGCATTAAACCTAAATACCAGGTTTGGTGTTTATTCCACTTTTGGTTTTTGATTTATGCTGTTCACACACACACACACACACACACACACACATGGACATTATCGAGGTTTCACCGGAAATACATGTTTCGAGACCTCCTGATTCCAAAAAAAAGCATTTTTGGAAACATGTCCGTGTGTATGTCTTCTGTGAACAGCATAACTCAGAAACGAACAGTCGGATAAACACCAAACTTGGTATTTAGGTTCAGTATCTTCCAGAGATGCGACACGAAGGTTTTCAAGAAAATCCCCCCACCTCAGATTACCCTTTACATGGAAAATTTTTCGAAAAGTTACATTTTCTCAAAAATAGCTCTAACGTTTTTGATTAAAATATCATATGTTTAAGATTATTTTCATGATAAATGAAATGTATATCTCGAATTGTCTGGGAATGTCTCCAAAAGTGTTCTTCATTGTGAACAACTTTTGCATAACTGGTAAACCATAAGAGATAGACAAAATTTTACTACACAAAAAATGTAGATCGCGTTAAAATACACAATTTATGTCTTATACATTATTTTGTTGAGTGAATCATTTTCGAGATATTGCTTGTTATTCCCTTAAATTTTTTAATCCAGTGGACCTTAAAAATGTATTTTCGGTGACATCTCGGTATAGAATTTTTGAGTGGAATGCAATACCTTCTCTACATACTAAGTACGTTGTAGAGAATGTGGCAGAGAGATCCACTTCTCTGTGCAAATCATAACTCTACCTGTTGATTGAAATAAAAAACCTAAAGAGGTGTTGAAAGTGGACACATGTTTGCTTTTTTTTCTGCAACACTTGCCGCCATAAATGTGTGATCTGAATCTCATATAACCTGTTTGGGCCTAGGTTAAACGCATAGTTGGGGAAATAAAAGTAACAGGTGACTTATCGCCGTGATATATCGCTTGTGACTGGCAGGGTTTTGCACACATGTAGACGAGGTATAACATGATTACTGGGAGGAGGGTGGTGTAATGGAAAAAGTCATTAATTTCGCTAGGAGATGACAGCAGCAATTTTTCATTTTCCTCTTCCTCCTCCAGTGAAAGGAGTCCATATACGAACAACTTGAGATGTGTATAGCTTGTTTGAAGTTAAATATAGTTCATCAACTTTAAGTTTGTTGATCACTTAGCGACTTCCTGTCTTTAATCTAGAGAGAATGCATACTCGAAAGGTGTCAGCATTGGCATAAGCGTAGTTAGAGGAGCGGGGCCTAGTACAAGATATCACGGTGTAGTAGTATTGTTTCCTGAACTTCTCAATGATTTTATTTCTGCCAGGGATTGACTGTTGGACAGACAGTATTCAGAACTCCACCGGAGAACTACATTTGCACAGCAGTAAACAAAGTATCATAGTCAGCAAATAAACTGGTCTCTTGCGTTAGAAGGTAGTAATTGTCAACATGATAATATTTTTAGCATCAATAGATAACCTCCCTTGGTCCCTCACTCCGAGTAGTGTTCTCCGCATCTGTGAACTGTTTGTTTTATTTCACTCACCATTTGATAGGAAAGTCGGTCTTATACCGCGAATAAGCTTTATCCAATCAGAACGCGGAGAAACTCATCTCGGTTTGTTTATATGCTGAGTAAGCTTAGGGGAAAAAATCTGATGTGTTACACTCATATAACTTTCTCTACTCTTGTACAAACTATTTTTACAAACGCTTATTCCCCATATGCTTCATGTTAATCTAGATATTAATCTTATTGCTAATTTTCTTCTAGATGCAAGGGGAATTGGTAGGCTTTAAGCGACAGTCAAATATTTTAAGAGCTGGTTGCTATGTGGAGTATTCCATTCTCTTTACATTACCAGGACAAAAAAATGAATAACGAATTTGAAAAAAGTATAAGCATTGGAAACTTTAAAGGAATAACAAGCAATATCTCGAAAATGGTTCACTCAACAAAAAAAATGTATATGACATAAATTGTGTATTTTAATGCGATCTACATTTTTTTGTGTAGTAAAATTTTGTCTATCTCTTATGGTTTACCATTTATGCGAAAGTCGTCGTTCACAATGAAGAATACTTTTGGAGACATACCCGGAAAATTCAAGATATATTTTATTTGTCATGAAAGTATCTTAAATATGTGATATTTTAATCAAAATCGTTAGAGCCATTTATGAGAAAATTAGAATTTTCGAAAAATGTTCCATGTAAAGGGTAATCTGGGGTGGCGGGGATTTTGTTGAAAACCTTCGTGTCGCAGCTCTGGAAGATACTGAACCTAAATACCAAGTTTGGTGTTTATCCGACTGTTCGTTTCTGAGTTATGCTGTTCACAGACACACACACACGGACATGTTTCCTAAAATGCCTATTTTGGATTCAGGGGGTCCCAAAACATATATTTCCGGTGAAATCTCGGTATCGAATTTTTGGATGGAATACAATACTTCCCCTATTTACTATACGTAGTAGAGAAAGTAAAAACAGGGTATAGGGTGTTTGAAGGAGTGCATAGCTACAAACCTAGCTAACATGTAGATTTGACTTAATGCGCATCGGAATGGATTTAGTTCTCGTGAGGAAGTGTTAGTCTTTAGTCTAGTAAAACTCCGGCAGATGACGGAGCTGTCTCTGTTTTCAGATTTTGTGACAGTCCTCACCCCATTCCGTGGGCTTTAGGTTACTCTGTACTAAAAGTACTAATTTCTACACATTTCAACCAATTAGGTGAAAGTTATATCACAGATTTGTTCAAAATAATTACAGTGAAAAATAAAGTTTCATGACCTTCTATACAAACACCATCTAATAAAATAGTGTTCAAAAAATAATAAAAAAATCAATTTTCATTTGAAATGCACCATGTGACCAAAATTTGAAAGTTTTAACCTTTAAATCTGAAACGCGGTCTATTGACCCAGAGGAAGTGGATTAAATTACGAATAATGGCAGATTGCTACTTGAAAATATATTCCATAAATTAATTAACAAGCCGAATTTCTTCCATCTAATAAACTGATACTGCAATAACATAGATAATTACAACTAACAAACCCTTATTCGTTCACCATTCTTTACATTCTTTACGGCTTCAGCGCTTTAAATTAAATTACAATAATTACAGAATTGCTTCCTGCTCTCACATTTACCGATATATTTCAAAACTAAAAGCAATAAGTCTATAGTTCACACGATCAATCTTTTCCCGTTGAAGAATTACTAAATAGAATTTTGAATACGTTAAGCCAAAAATGAATTTAGAAATACCGTCCAGAATGCCTTCTATCTAAACGTTGTCCTGTTGTTTTCCTCGTAACCGAGCTCGCCGTCGAAGAAAGATTCATCAGCCTTGTGGACAGCACATTGAAGCAAGCTGGAACTGATCCGGCGTCTGCGCAGTTGACGACCACAACCGCCTGACGTACTGCGTGACTCAAAATAACTACGCCCTTTCTTCTTGTCGTCTGCTTGAGAACCACTACCATAGTCGTTTCACTTCTGTTCCCGTACATGTCAGCCTTCCTTTAGTACAGCCCAGTCGCCTAGATTTCTCCGGGGAGGGTCAATTTGGCATAAACCTTGCATATTATTTCTCGAATGTATGTAATTCTTTAAACTCAAAGTTTAAGTGTTTTGTTATGCTAAACATTCTGCTGAAAAATCATTCATGTGTTTAATCTTAAAACTGCATGTACGAAACTATACTTGATATCAAGAAAAGACAACATCTGTTACCGAACTACAAAGAAGGTATACTAAAAAGCTTGAAGAATTTGAACAAAAATAGAACCTTCGTGGCCGTTTTAAAATGTCGAAAATTTAAGAAAACAAGATTAGGTGAAAATCAAGTTCTAAACTTTTGGGCACTATTTGCATACACCAGCGCACATATATTTAAACATGCGATGTGGGGTTCAAATCACCAGGTGGGTAAAACCGCAATTGAAGCCTTATTTAAGGATGAGGATTTTTTCAGTAGAAAATTTTTTAAAAAGTAATGAACTGCACTAAGATACTTTGAGTTTTCTAAAATATAACGAAAAGGTTTTAATTACAAAGAATAATATTTATTTGTGCAAAATAGATACAAAAGTTGTACAAAATATAACATCAGGTAACAAAGAAAACTTTAGGAGTGCGTTGTAGAACTTAACCATGGTAACCTCCATAACTGCTGCCAAAGTACCCATGGCCTCCATAACCACCATGGCCGCCATAACCGCCTCCGTATCCACCGTGTCCGCTGCCATAACTGCTTCTATAGCCGCCTCCGTAGCTACCGTAACCGCTTCCGTGACCACCTCCATATCCACCATAACCGCTTCCGTGACCACCTCCGTAGCCACTGTAACCGCCTCCGTAGCCACTTTTGTAGCCACCTCCGTATCCGCCGTAGCTACTTTTGTATCCGCCTCCATATCCACCATAGCCGCCTCCGTGACCACCTCCATATCCACTGTAACCACCGTAACCGTGACCTCCGTATCCACTTCTGTAACCACCTCCGTATCCACCGTAGCTACCTTTGTAGCCGCCTCCATATCCACCATAGCCGCCTCCGTGACCACCTCCATATCCACTGTAACCACCGTAGCCACCTCCGTGACCACCTCCGTATCCACTGTAACCACCGTAGCCGCCTCCGTGTCCACCTCCGTATCCACTGTAGCCACCGTAGCCGCCTCCGTGACCACCTCCGTAACCACCGTAACTACTGTGACCTCCATACCCACCGTAGCCGCCTCCATAGCCATGTCCATAATCGTCTCCGTACCCACTATAACCGTAGCCTAGCAGGAGCCCTCGTTTGTCCGGCTGTTTTTCGGTCTCCTCAGCATTCTTCTTCTCCTCCTCGCAAGCGGCGAGGACGAACAAACACAGCGTGATCAGGTACTTCTGCAAGAAAACAAAATTGATACATCAGTGGCTGTTGTCTCATAAAGATGAATAATGCACCAACTATTCCATTCATACTGACCAATAACGCTTAGCAATGCCTCATATCGACCTATAATTATGATCATTTATCTTATTATATGCTTGCAAGAAAGTAATTTTATAAGATAAAAACCTCGTTAAAAGTGTTTATTGGAATACGTCACCCATCTCGTTGTTTATAAGTCCTGGAGAAATTACGAAATCCTACTACCTCAACATCAACTCCAGTCTCCATTACCGAAAACCAATATATTCTTTCAGCTTTGACAAATGTGGTTTTAAACAATACCATATTCAAATAATGTTAATTTTCTTACAAATTGTATTCTTGAAAAAACCATATCGGGTGCGATACATTCACATGACTTTCTCAACCCTCTACCTATATTAGTGGGTATACGACTATTCTTACTAAAATTTAAGAACTGGATGCTATATGCTGGCCTTAAAATTTCCACATTCCTTCCATGCAATCCTGGAAAAGAACTAAATACTGAGAAGACTTTAAAAGAAGTGTAGTGAACAATTCGACCCATTAATAAAGATATCTCAGAACTGGCTTATGCCACCAAAAATGAATTGAATTATATTGTGTGTTTTAAAAATATCTACAATTTTTGTGTAGTACGTTTTTGTTTTTCCCTTAACGTTTGACACTTACATATTATACAAAATTCCTTCCGAATGAAGTGGACTTCATAGGCCATTCCCATAAATTTCAACACATTTGTCTTATTTGACATGTAAATATTTTTAATATATAGTATTCTAATCAAAATCTTTATAGCCATTTTTTAGAAAATCAAAAAGTTTCGTAAAGTGTAGCATGTAAGGGTAGTTAGGTGGGTAGATTTTTTTGAAGGTGTTCGTATCGCATCTTTGAAAGGTACTGAACCTAAATAGCAAGTTTGGTATTTATCTGACTTTTCGTTTTTGAGTTATGCTGTTCACAGACACACTACGGACATTTTTTTTCTAAAAATTCTTTATTTGTATTCAGATGAAATCTTGGTGTCGAATTTTTGGATGGAATGCAATACCTCCTATATCTGCTATATACGTGGTAAAGAAGGTAAAAATGTTTATTGTATTTTTAACGTTAATTATATTACGGTTAACTATTTTCTCATTCCCAGTGATAGTAGCATTGCTTAGTATTTCGTAACACATTCTATTCTTTATTCATTTAGTATGCCGTGATCTGACAGCTGACATAATGATTATTTCATTTTAAATAACACATGTAAGAAAGTTGTTATTATTTATGTTCTCTGTTACATTTTAATGATGAAATAGTCATAAAAATGCCCTTCGAGGTTATGAGTTTGATCAGATAAATTCACGAATGGGATTACTTGTGATTAATATTACAAATCCACACATTCTAAATGTTACTTAATAATGTTGTCACAAATAAAGTGTGTGCAACAAACCCCATACATTGTATCAACTGAAATAAAACATAAAGCGAGAAAATAACTCAATTTTGAATATTAAACTCTCGAGTGTAAATGAAAATTTCCTGACACGATGCCAGAAATGTGTGGATAAAGGACATTTCCAATATCTCTTATGATAAGGTGTGTGATTATTACCATTCTAAAAGTAACTGCAATTAGGAAAACGTGAGGCGGTTGAGGGGATATTATAAATGTTCAGACGGCAGTCCAAGCTGTAGAGGCCGGAATGTGAGCCGCCGCGCGGTGGTCACTTTTTGAAAAAAAGACACTGGAGATAGATAAGGCATCTTTATCGGTGTCAGATTTTTAAAGTCACTGCTCAAACACTTAGGGCATGGGTCATTGACCGTAAATACAAACTTAAGATAGAAGTTAAAAGTGACTATAATAAAAGCACAAGAAAAGAAAAAAGAAAGAAAAAATCTCATGTGTTACACTCACATGACTTTCTCTATTCTTGTACAAACTATTCTTACAAACGCTTATTCTCCATATGCTTCATGTTAACCGAGATAACGAGATGTTAATCTTATTGCTAATTTTCTTGTAGATGCAAGGGGAACTGTTAGGCTTTAAGATATAGTCAAATATTTTACGACCTAGTTGCTATGTGGAGTATTCCATTCTTTTTGCATTACCAGGACAAAAAAATAATAACGAATTTGAGAAAAAGTATAAATATTGGAAAATTTAAGGGAACAGCAAGCAATATCTCGAAAACGGTTCACTCAACAAAAAATGTATATGACATAAATTGTGTATTTTACCGCGATCTACATTTTTGTGTAGTAAAATCTTGTCTATCTCATATGGTTTACCAGTTATGATACTTTAATCAAAATCGTCAGAGCCATTTTTGAGAAAATTAAAATTTTCGAAATATTTTCCATGTAAAGGGTAATCTGGAGTAGAGGGATTTTCTTGAAAACCTTTGTGTCGCATCTCTGGAAGATACTGAACCTAAATACCAGGTTTAGTGTTTATCCGACTGTTCGTTTCTGAGTTATGCTGTTCACAGACACACACACACACATGGACATGTTTCCAATAATGTTTTTTTTTTTTGATTCTGGAGGCCTCAAAACATATATTTCTGGCGAATTCTCGGTATCGATCTTTTGGGTGGAATACAATACTTCCCCTACTTACTATACGTAGTAGAAAAAATAAAAATAAAGAAAAAATAGAAATAGTTTTCCTCTGACTAAATGAACAAATTTTATCAAACTTCGCGTACTTCAGCCAGAAAGTTTTTTGACAGTTCCTCTGGCCAACCAGTAGATCCCAACATGCCAGTCTCCTTCACGGTGAAGTTAGAAATATTTCTGTGAATCTAATTGTTTGCTGTTTCTCCTACTGTACGCGTTCTGTCAAAATATGTATCCAGTCTTAGTCCCCATTAGACCACAGCAGTTATGGAGCGTTCACAAATAAAACTCAATTTAATTAATCTAATTTGACACCTTTCCATGAGATTTATAGGTTTTTAAATATTCCTAATTTTAAAATAATGTTGTATTGAAAAGTAATACGTGGGATTTCAAAATTATATTCGTAAATATATCAAAATTCTAAGAACGTTCTAAGCCAAAATAGGAGTCTGTCACCATGGTAATATAAAAGAGACTAAAAGTGTGTATACTTACTGTTGATCTCATTGTAACTGGAGTTGTAATGAGAATGATGTAGGTTCATGATAATGTCCACGTTTATATACCAAACTCCGCTTTCGTCTTCCGTTTCCGTATGAGTGAGAAACTGCATATGCATCTGCCCCTCCCCCTGGAAACCAGATCAACTACACACCGCGAAAGTTCGTTTACCTCATTCTCTAAAAAGCAATATAAACAATGTTATGATCTGAAGTAATTTGACACCTGCACCAGTCGTACTCATTGATATATTGATAAAAGCAAGGACATTAATTTAATTAACCTGATCTAAATTTCACCTTGATCATTACCGTCTTTCGTTTACTTTCTATGCATAAAACAACTGTGAACGAGAACTATTATATCACCTTACTTTAGGCTTGCTCTAAAATTATAAGGAAACAAAACATCAAAATAACCCGAGGGGGAAATAAGAGCTTTGTAAAGGCGAAACCTTCACCTTCCTGCATATGCCTAAAATGCTATAGTATTAAACGAGTTAATCTTCTGTATATGTATATCTGTTCTCGAAATCTGCTCGACAGACTTTTGAAGAAATGATCACCCGGAGTAATAAAAAAAACAGGTTCTTGCAGTTCTCTTTGCAGATGATACAGGATCATTCGCTCTCAATTATCCAATAGTATTTTCAGTATGCTAAATATACTACTGTTTGTGAAAATTGCAACACCAAGAAGGAAACGAATGAATTTAATACCACAGGTTAGGTACATGACAAGTAACAAATGATAAACATTTCTAATCTTAGTATTTAGTGTGGCCTCCATGCGCTGCAATTAGAGCTGTTATAGGCCGTGGCATTGAATCAAAAGGTTCTGAATAAGTTTTTGAGGGATTTCCCTCCACGCAGTTTGTATTCGAGCCCACAAATCCGTGACACTGGTTACTGGAGAACCGTGATGCACCAGGTGCCGACCAACCATATTCCAGACATGTTCGATGGGCGACATGTCAGGCGAACGTGCAGGCCAGGGAAGCAATGGTACGTCACTCTTCGAAGAAGGCTTGTACATTCCTCGTAATATGTGGCCGTTGGAGATAACTGAAGCGGGGGGAGTACCTCAGGATCTAAAACAACCGTTAGGTACCGGTTGCTATTCAAAGTGCCCTCAATTCGTAGGAGGCGAGATCGGTTGTTGTAACCAATGGTGCCCCAAACCATCACACCTGGTGTTTGTCCGCTATGCCGCTCAACAATGCAGCCCTCCAGGTTGCGCTCACCACGGTACCACCGGACACGTATGCGCCCATCACTGTAGGACACGTTGAAGCGGGACTCGTCCAAAAAGACCACATTTTGCCACTCAGCACCCCAGTGATGGAATCCAAGTGCCTATTGCGGTCGGAGGAGGTTGTGATTTCTGTAAAATGGAAGCCGACGTAATGGCGTGCATGCAACCAGTGCAACCTGCTTCAGACGGCTACGAACCGTTGATGCAGACAAGTTCACACTTGTTGCAGTGCTCCAGCGTCGAGTCAACACTGTGGATGAAGCTGTACGGTCCGTTATAGCCATGCGGATAAGATGACGGTCATCCCGTGCTGTGGTCATGCTCCATGGTCCAGTACCCGCTCTTCGCTGCGTACGACCTTCATCTATTCACTGCTTCCACACACGCATCACTGTCGTAACAACATGCCGATATGGCTCCCTTTGACGTCGACAAGGCATACTAGCATTCACTTTATTGTTTCCACCTTGTTTGACAACTCTGCAGTGACTACACTGGACGCAACACTGACCTTGTCAGACCGACACGAGAGGGCTCTGCTCGTCTTACGTGTACCCCATGTATCTGCAAACCTAATCACTTCCACCAAGTTTAGAGTTATTTGGGAAATTGTTGCAATTTTCACAAACGGCAGGTAATTTGTTTGACAGTAGCAAAATTCATATACATTTTGAAAAAAACTAGGTTGAGACCTATCTTATATATTGTATACATATGTATATATAATATGTGAATGTTTTAGTTATAGGAAACTGAATGTAAGTATAAAATGATATTTAGTGGCGCCGCTAGGCTGACTTCCTGGACACGCCTCCTTCAACACGACACAAGGCTGGACGAAGCAAGTGATGTGAAAGACATGACATGACACTCGAAATTCGTTGAGATGAGATGTGCAAGATTCCAGAGGTTTCCAAGGATGTTTACTGAGGTAATCCAATAAGGGTAGAAAACAGATTTAAAATATATGAATGAGCGAATGACACTGAAGCATCTAAACGCCAGGGAAAAATAGGTTTGTAAGCGTTATAACTAGTATTGTATAAAAGGGAGGGTGAGAATGAAACGGGGCGCATTTTCAAGTTTAACATTCTGCTTGCTTCGTGTCAAGTGATCTACTTATGACAGGATGTGTATAGAAAAGAATGAGGCATGTTATGGTGTTGTCGAGTGGCAATGACGTCGTGGCAATAATCAGTGTCCAGTCACACGATCACACCTGAGATAAGAGTGAATAGCCGAGGGCAACTGATACATCTTGGCAGCTAATAACCTACCCATACATACTTATCGCCTGCTTAAACAGTCCACAGGATGCATTCATTTTCGCACAAAAATTAAAAGTAACGCAGACAACACTAAACATGAAGGCAACGAAGGTAATTTTAATTGTAGTCAACAACCTAGAAATGTTCATAAAAATTCACATATATACCAAAAAAGCCTGATATGTTGCACTCACATGAATTTCTCTACTCTTGTACAAACTATTTTTACAAACGCTTATTCTCCATATACTTCATGTTAATCGAGATATTAATCTTATTGCTAATTTTCTTGTAGATGCAAAGGGAATTGGTAGGTTTTAAGCGATAGTCAAATATTTTAAGAGCTGGTTGCTATGTGGAGCACTCCATTCTCTTTGTATGCCCAGGACATAAAAAACGAATAACGAATTCCCATTTGAGAAAAAGTATAAGTATTGGAAAATTCAAACAAATAATAAAAAATATCTCGGAAATGGTTCACTCCACAAAAAAATGTATATGACATAAATTGTGTGTTTTGTGTAGAAAAATGTTGTCTATCTCTTACTGTTTACCAGCTATGGAAAAGGCATTCCGAAAGAGGAGGATTTTTGCGGACGTTCCCTGAAAATTCAAGATATACATGTTATTTGTCATGAAAATATATTAAATGATGATATTTTAATCAAAATCGTTAGCCCTTTCCATGAAATTGAGTTTTATTTATGGACGCTCTTTAGCTGCTGTGATCCTTAGCGTCCCATTCTATATTGGGCGTGAAATACCGGTAATTTTGTTCAGAGGCCTCTTTATCAGGTTTGAGGTTAATTTACGAGCCGTAAATCTACGACACGGGACCACCGGCTTTACTTCCCCTCCGAAGGAAGCCATGCTAAGGATTTTTACACCGAAAAGATCCATCGCCCTCAGCCGGGTTTGATCCCGCGACCTCGGGAACTAGAGAAACCATGGAGGACGACAATGTTCCATGTAAGGGGTAGTCTGAGTTGCGGGTATTTTCTTGAAAATCTTCCTGTCGTATCTTTGACAGATACTGAACATAAATACCAAGTTTGGTATTTATCCGACTTTTCGGTTTGGAGTTATGCTGTTCACAGACACACACACGGACGTTTTCTAAAAATGCTGTTTTTTGGATTCAGGGGGCCTCAAAACATGTATTTCCGGTGAAACCTGGGTATCGAATATTTGGGTGGAATGCAATACTTCCCTTACTTAAGCAGGACTTACACAGGCCAAGCAATGACCTACAGGTTTCCAAAAAGAATTTTACTACAATGGCATAATATTATTTAATTCAGTTACATATATAAAGGAACTGTAAAATAATACAAATAAGTTGAAGTTAGCATTAGAAAGTGACCTTATTACTCACATCTTCTGTACAAAGAGGGATTTAATTCATTCAAGAAAAAGCTTTACTACTAATTTTACTCCAAAAATCTGATGCTACCTTCTCTACCTACTATTTACGTTACAGAGAAAGTAAAAAATCTTATAACCATATTTGTTTTGTTCTTCTCCACTAACAAAAGTTTTGCGTCTCTCGTACGATTGTTTAAATTTCTATGGAATAGTATATTTCAGTCTGCTCAAGAGGTCTAAAGTAATTTTCCCAGAAAGTAAAATATTTCTTTTAGATAAATCTGTTGGATGTATTCCTAAATTAGATCATAATCAGAACATTCGACGTTGTTACTATGACAACCAGGGGCATATGATGAGTGGTACAAGGGTAGAAAAGAAGTTAATTAGCTCGTCTTTTGAAATTTAAGAAGACATTTTACAATAATTGATAGTGTACCATGCATTATGATACGAAAATTATGGAGTATCCTGGCAATTTAAGAAAGTGGGAAACCAGCTTTGTTGCCTTGAAGCATAAAAGTACATAAATCTGATGAGAGCACGAGAAAGTGTTGTGAACGAGTCTCGAAGCTGTTTAGTTATATCACAGCCTTCTTTTTTTACGGTTGCATGATCAGTGTAGGTTACATTTTTCAGTTTTAAGTGCGCACGTACTTTCCCGTATGACATTCACTCTCTGTGTAAAACGCAAAGCTTTCTTTCCACTTTAGCTATAATATTTTGATCCATGCAATTTGAGGTCTTATTTATTATCGGATAAACACGTGTTTAAAACGTCAAATATGAATATAAAGGTGCGGAAAAATGTGCACAAAATTATAGAGTACAAAGGTACAACTTATTAAAATTTAATTACTAAATACAAGAAGAAACATACTTTACATACAAGCAGCACTTCACAGAACCCTAACAAAAAGGACGCAATATACAAGAATTTTGCATACCATCCTGTAATGTTTAAATATTTTGAAAAATTATTCAGAAAATATAATATCCAGCTTGTATAATTTGAGAAATATGTTGAATAAACCTTTGACTAGTACAATAGGTAATACAAAAAAATCAGGTATATATCAAATTAAATGTTAAGATTGCCAAGTTTCATGTTTCGGTAGAACAAAGAGAAATTTAAAAATACGTTTGAGTGAATATCAAATAAATATAAAATTACAACAAATAGATAAATCAGCAGTTGCTAACCATAAAATAGGACGGGTAATAAAATTATTAGAACCTATACAGACTCCTTCACAATTGGAAATTTGGGAATATTTTGAATTTTGAAATCCCCACCAACAGACTACTTGATGCAGCTTATCCAATCAAATTGCAAGAGAGAGCAAATAAGTGAGTTCCCAATCTTCACCACAGATGGCAGTAACTTCAAGACAACCAGATTACAACTTTTCCCAATAGAGGACAGAAAAATCACCTGAGGTATTTCTTGGGGGTCAGGGGAGTGAGCTGAAAGTCAGTCGCCTTTTAGCTGAAGATGGCAGAAAGACGTCTTCCGAAAGGGCTACTCAGTAAATATCAAGCACAGATATTATGTAAATTAAAAACGTAGCGACTCACCATATTATAATGCAAAGGCAGTAATAAACTAAGCATTTCGAGGTTAGGAACATAGGGTTGCAGACTAATATAAGCGATATCTCATAAGTAATGTAGGTTTATAAGCAAAACTTTATTTCAAATTTACTGTTACAGGAAATGATTGTAGTCTTCAAATATTCTATAGTCCTGAGCCACCTTTCAGCGAGGTTTGCTTTCCCGTAACGGTACCAGTTTCTGGATTTTGAAGCGAAGAATTCGTTCACACCCATTTCAACTGCTTCAATGTTTTCAAAATTTCTTCCGCGTAAGAAATGGGTCATGAATCCAAAGAGACGGTAATCTGATGACGCAAGATCAAGGCTATATGCTGGATGTGGTAGCAGTTCGATTCCTTCCAATTCCTGAATTTTGTCCACTGTATTAACTCTGTATTAACTAATGCCGATACCTCTGTCTGAAGCTTGATGAACTCGTTTCAGTTGTTGAGAATAAAGATCCGCATCGACTGAACGTCCATTTGGAACAAATTCTCACATCTTCAAAATTCCGCTATACACATATTATTTTGGGGCTGAACCGATTTTTTTAACAACGTTTGCAGGCTGACGGGTATCGGTCCGCTGTTTCGAGGTGTATGGGTTTTCATCACATGTGACAGTTCTGATAAATCTATCATTTTTGGGATTAGCGATTAGCTGACGACAGATATCCACTCTGTTGTGTTTGATCAGGTGTCAATTCATGTGGTGCAAATTTACAGCTTGTGAACGATTTTTAAGTATCTTAATATGGCAATGTTTGGCGTGTTTTGAAGTACCAAGTTCTTCTGACAAATTCAAAGTGCTGCAAATCCTTAGGTCAAACAAGGATTACATTCGATAAAAACAGTGATGCCACTCTTCCTGGGGAACTTCAGAAGACAGGTTTTCATAATGTCCCACTGCTTCATCTGATGACGCAAAAATGATTCCACTCATTTTATATTTAAGTTTTGGAAACAAAAAGGTGCTAGGTCAGGGCTGTATGGTGGAGGATTAATGGTGCTGACATTTAGGGCATCCAGATACTCAGTTGTTTTGCCGTATGCTACGATGCGTTGTCATAATGTAACATTTTTTCTTTTGGGTGTTTTTCACGATCCTTTTCAAACTTTTCAGTAACGGTCCATTCATTTTCTAAAGTTACAGTAGCAATATGGTCGTTTTAGAGAAAGAAAAAATCTGATGTGTTACACTCACATGACTTTCTCTACTCTTGTACAATCTAATTTTACAAACGCCTATTCTCCATATGGTTCATGTTAATCGAGATATCGAGATGTCAATCTTATTGGTAATTTTCTTGTAGATGCAAGGAAAATATGGTAGATTTTAAGCGATAGTCAAATATTTTAACGCTGGTTGCTATGTGGCGCATTCCATTCTCTTTGCATGTCCAGGACATAAAAAAATGAATAACGAATTTGAGAAAAAGTATAAGTATTGGAAAATTTAAGGAAATAACAAGCAATATCTCGAAAACGGTTCACTCAACAAAAGAAATGTATATGACATAAGTTGTGTATTTTAACGCGATCTACATTGTTTGTGTAGTAAAATTTTGTCTATCTCTTATGGTTTACCAGTTATGCAAAAGTCGTTCACAATGAAGAATACTTTTGGAGACATGCCCAGAAAATTCGAGATATACATTTCATTTCTCATGACATTATCTTAAACATATGATATTTTCATCAAAATCGTTAGAGCCATTTTTGAGAAAATTAAAATTTTCGAAAAATCTTCCATGTAAAGGGTAGTCTGGGGTGACGGGATTTTCTTGAAAACCTTCGTGTCGCATCTCTGGTAGATACTGAACCTAAATACCAAGTTTGGTGCTTATCCGACTGTTCGTTTTTGAGTTATGCTGTTCACAGACACACACACACAGACACACACACGGACATGTTTCCAAAAATGCTTTTTTTGGATTCAGGAGGTCTCAAAACATGTATTTCCGGTGAAATCTCGGTATCGAATTTTTGGGTGGAATGCAATACTTCCCCTACTTACTATACGTAGTAGAGAAAGTAAAAAGCTAGTAATCCATCTTCTTAGTAACACTGCAAAATGCGTCAGACATTTGTAGGCTTGGTTCTATTTGAAAAACCCACTGAAACCATTGACGTTTCTTCTCAGGACCATAACAATAAATCTAAGATTCATCATCAGTAACGATAATTGAAGTAGTATATTTTTATTACGTTATTTTTAGCAACACGCTTTGGGAGTCAATTTGAAGTAGGAGTTGTATTGTAGTTCAACTGTTGGGGAACCGAATTGTAAGTAGTTGTAACCGCACGTATGGTAAAAAGTTTCCGGTAGCCTTCATCCCAAATTTAAAAATATTAACTTTGTAATTTGACTGTTACTTTAAATATTATATATTTATGTTGCCTCGGCTGCGTCAGTATTATTGTTAGAGACATGGATGTCTTAGCAGGGAGTAGTGCGGCTAAGAATGTAGGCTTACACAGATTATAATTTTTACTTCACTACATTTATTAATCCTTGACACAATTTAAATAACACTTCACTGATATAGAGAGAGAGATTTGAGATTTTTTACTTTCTCTACTACGTATAGTAAGTAGGGGAAGTATTGCATTCCACCCAAAAATTCCATACCGAGATTTCACCGGAAATACATGTTTTGAGACCTCCTGAAACCAAAAAAAGCATTTTTGAAAACATGTCCGTGTGTGTGTCTGTGTGTGTGTGTGTCTGTGTGTGTGTGTCTGTGTGTCTGTGAACAGCATAACTCAAAAACGAACAGTCGAATAAGCACCAAACTTGGTATTTAGGTTCAGTATCTTCCAGAGATGCGACACGAAGGTTTTCAAGAAAATCCCCCAACCCCAGACTACCCTTTACATGGAAGATTTTTCGAAAATTTTAATTTTCTCAAAAATGGCTCTAACGATTTTGATGAAAATATCATATGTTTAACATAATGTCATGAGAAATGAAATGTATATCTCGAATTTTCTGGGAATGTCTCCAAAAGTATTCTTCATTGTGAACGACTTTTGCATAACTGGTAAACCATAAGAGATAGACAAAATTTTACTACACAAATAATGTAGATCGCGTTAAAATGCACAACTTATGTCACATACATTTCTTTTGTTGAGTGAACCGTTTTCGAGATATTGCTTGTTATTTCCTTAAATTTTCCAATACTTATACTTTTTCTCAAATGCGTTATTCATTTTTTTATGTCCTGGACATGCAAAGAGAATGGAATGTGCCACATAGCAACCAGCGTTAAAATATTTGACTATCGCTTAAAATCTACCATATTTCCCTTGCATCTACAAGAAAATTACCAATAAGATTGACATCTCGATATCTCGATTAACATGAAGCATATGGAGAATGGGCGTTTGTAAAATTAGATTGTACAAGAGTAGAGAAAGTCATGTGAGTGTAACACATCAGATTTTTTTATTAATTACTTGCACTTTTTAACACGTAAACTATTTTTCGTCTCACACTGAATACGTATTAAATTTCTCGAGGAGGCATCTAGCGTCCGGTTAGGAACACTGTATACAACCAACTAAATTCTGAATTTGTATAATTTGCCTTATTTCAGTTTCTGATTGGCTAGTCCTAGTCCAATAGAATACCTTCATTTAACTAAAGCTTTTTGTGGTTGTTGATTGGCTATTTTATAAACTGTCACAAAAATTATATCATTGCTTCCAAGAATTACAAATAGTATTGTTGAACTTTCAAATTCATTATTGCCTCAAGGTTACCTCATTGTTAGCAACCTTTAACCTATTATTCTCACAGCTCCTACATTATTAAAATACATAATACATTCACATAACATTATTGAACATGTATACAATAACATAAACATATACAATGACTGTTACATATATTTTACAAATTATCATATACACATATTGCTTTAAGCGGGCTGTTATTGAATTTGCATATTATATAATTATACTGAAATTATTTAAGTGTTAAAAATACTGCCTCATGTTACAAACCAAATTTGAAGTGCCACCTTGGAGTTTTTCTGCACCAATCAGTGGGTTGTTGTTTTTGATCGGAAGTCAGTTTATGTGGAATCCATAGACAACAAAGTTTTCTCACTTCTGCCTGTTGATGTAAAATGCTTTGGATTTACTCCTATCAATGCTCAATATCCCCCGAATAAATTTATATGATGTCCGTCGATTTTCTTCCAGCATATGTATATTTACTTAGTAATAGCAGTTTTGGGCATCCTTGACGAAATTCATCACTAAGAAAAACCTGATCTCTCTTGAATTCGCTGTACTAATTATAAACTGTTGCCTTAGATGGGACTTCTTCGCCAAATGCATATCTAAGCCGATCTTTACACTGTTTAGGTCCAAATACTGATATAAAATCATAAAAAACAATAGCTCGGAAATGTTCTGTAGTTAAATTCATTTTTGAGTAAACACAAAATCTTTAAATAATGATAATTCACAAACTATTAGAACAAATTACACAGTAACAAACTTTAGAAAGTAGCTGTCAAGTATATACAAGTTGATATGTTTCCACTACATATGGAAAGTCAGTTTGAAGAAGATGTATTATTGTAGTTCAACTGTTGGGGAGCCGAACTTGAAGTAGTTGCAACGGCACGTATGGTAAAAAGTTTCCGGTAGCTTCGCCCCAAAAAGATGTTTAAAAATATTTACTTTATAATTTGACTGTTTCTTTAAATATTATATATTTATGTTTGCCTCGGCTGCGTCAGTATTATTGTTTCTCTTAGCAGGGTTGTGGTGCGACTGAAGAATGTAGGCTTACACAGATTATAATTTTACTTCACTCCTTTTATTAATGCTTGATACGATTTAAACAACACTTCACTGATATATAAAGAGAGAGCTGTGATATTTGTTTCATTAATTACTTGCACTTTTTAAAACGTAAAAGTATTTTCGTCTCTCACGAATACGTATTAAATTTCTCGAGGGCGTGTCTCGCGTCCGGTTAGGAACACTGTCTATAACCAACGCGTCCAGTTATGAGCGCTGTCTACAAGCAACTGACTTGATTTCTACCGCCTAAATTTGTAAATTTCTGTATTTCAAGTATCTGATTGGCTATTCCTAATCCAATAGAATACTTTTATTTAACTTAAGTTTTTTTCTGGTTGTTGATTGGCTATTTTATAAATTGTCTCAAAATTTCCATTATTGTTACTCTAATAATGACTAGTAGCATTATTAATCATTCTTACTCATTATTGCCTCAAGGTTACTTCATTGTTACCTCATTGTTAGCAACTTTTAACCTATTATTCTCACAGCTTCTACATTATTAAATTACGTAATACATTCACATAACATTATTACATGTATACAATAATATAAACATATACAATGACTGTAATATACACTTTTTATATATTGTTACATATACATATTGCTTTAAGGCGGGCTGTTATTGTATTTACATATTATATAATTTGACTAAAATCATTTAGGTGTTAAAAATACTGCCTCAAAACATGGCATTCCAAAATTTTTCAATGTCGCCTCCGTAATGTATTATAGTCCATCTGCATTCGTCTACCGGTATGGAAAAACCAGAAAAAGAATCCAAGGTCAGGATAGCCGGTCCAACGGGAATCGAACACGTGGTCTCATTAATGCAAAGTCTAGACGCTACTTAATCATAGTCGCTGTCTTAATAACTCAAATGAACTGTTACAAACTAGTGACCTCAAAATATTTAGGAATTATAACAGACCAGTTCTTACGATGAGATAATATACTCGTTCAATAGACTTCGTCAAATAAACCCCCTTTACTTTCTCTAGCACGGTCTTATAGTAGGTTGAGTAAGTATTCTGTTCCACCTAGAAACTATAAGTAATGCATACGAGGACAGTCCCAGAAGTTGCCGAACTGCGGTTGTTGTTTCAAACAAATGACTATGGTAGAAAGTACTACCATTATAAAGCTTAAGTTTCAAGTTTGACGATGCTATGTTGTTTAGTAATTGTTTGACAGCCATCAATAGCGAACTCCCTCAGCGAATTTGTAAACATGGTTAACACTGGTCATCGTTATTTGATACAATACTTTCATTTGAAAGGCCTTAGTCCAACTAATATTAAAGCTGAGCTAGATTCTACTCTGGGGGAGTCTGCTCCTTCGTTTACAACAGTAAAATATTGGGTGGCAGAGTTTAAGCGAGGCCGTACGAACAGCCAAGACGAACATCACAGTGGTCGAACAAATGATGTGACTACGTCAGAAATTGTGAAGAAAATCCACAAAATGATATTGGATGACCGTCGACTGAACGTCCGCGAGCTAGCAGACACGTAGGCATTTCATAAAGTGCTGTACTTCGCACATTAATTGAAAATTTAGACATGACAAAGCTATGCGCAAAATGGGTGCCGCGTTTACTCACAATGGAACAAAAACAGCGTCGTGAGGATGTTTCACTCGAGTGTTTGACGATATTTCGCTGCAATAAAGGCGAGCTTTTGCGTCGATTCATAACCATGGATGAAACATGGGTCCATTACTTCACACCTGAGACGAAGGAACAGTCAAAACTGTGGATTTAAAGGGGAGAATCGGCTCCAAAGAAGGTGAAGACAGTTTCCTTTGCAGACAAGGCCATGGCGTCAGTTTTTTTTGGGGGGGGGATGTGCGTGGGATAATTTACATTCATTATCTTCAAAAAGGAAAAGCAATCAATGGAGAGTATTATGCAGACTTATTGCAACGTTTGAATGATGAAATCAAGCAAAATTGGCCGCATTTAGCGAAAAAGAAAGTTCTGTTTCATCAAGACAATGCGCCAGTTCACACATCCATTATCACCATGGCCAAAATCAATGAGTTAAAGTTCGAATTGCTTCCTCATGCACCCTATTCGCCAGATTTAGCCCTTCTGATTTTCTGTTTCCAAAGTTGAAGAAATGGCTTGGTGGTAAAAGATTTGCCAACAGTGAAGATGTGAAGTTTGCAGTTGATGGCTGTTTTGCAGAAGTCGACGGTTCTCACTATAAACGGGGTATCGAAGCTATTGAACATCGCTGGGAAAAGTGTGTCGAGCTATGATTGCCGGCAATTTTGAAGCAGTTTACCTGATTCTGACGTCGTTGTCGTTATCTCGTTAGCTCGTTGTTGTCCCCTGCGGCAGCTGCTTTAGTGGACTAGCTATCAAATCTTTCTTTCAGGGCATGCATGGGAGTATTGTGAAAGGATAACACCAGTTTAAATTGACTGAGAAATTTAATATGATCTAATACTTGATCCACTGAAATGAATTGCCAACCGTATGAAGATAAAGAATGAAACTGATTATTGAATCCTAGCATTCGAAACTATAACAGTTTAATTATTATACCTGCTAACGTTTGCAATATAAATTTTACGGTTTGAAATAACTGTTTCCGCAGTAAACGCAACTAGACGCGTAACTTGCCATGACCGCTAAATATTACTCACACTGAGCGCTTAAAATAACACCAGATTGTCACGAATGTATGCACGACTGTGAGCACGAGCGAATGTGTGTGTGATTAAGAATGCAAGCTTTATATTAACTTAAGCCCCGCCTACATTAGAACTGCCTCGCCAAAATTCTACCCTATACGTTGCCAAAATGTATGCACTTGAAACACACATTTTAGTCTTTGACTATCAAATTCTAAGAATTTCTTCTCTCTCTCATTTTCCGAACTGGCGTACGTGCAGTATCTTAAATTATTGCTCTAATTGGTCTCCCGAATCTCAGAGTACCTTACTTTCTTTTTCAGAATTTCGTCTATAAGAGCAAACGTACTGAAATTCTAACCTGCGTTCCAAGAATCCTTGTGCTTAACACGTTCGCCACTTCGGCTGTTACTAATAACATTACTTAATATAACTCACTAATGCCCGGTCAAATCTTTTCAACTCAGACTTAATGCATTATACATTAATTTGGTATACAGAAATTATGTATTGCAATTTTTTCTCTAGCTTACCATCCCTTCTTTATTTAATTATTTATATCCTCCTGTATTTCGAGATTTCATTCCACAGTTTGAAGCCTTCTGAATATAAAGGACAGCATTTTTAGAAAAAAAGTCCGAGTGTGAGGGTGTTTCTCAACAGAATAACTCGGACAGAACAAAGAGAACTCGGTGAGTTCAGTCTCTTCCAAGGATGTGACATAAAGATTTTCAAGCCACTCCACCCCAAACCACCTTTATATGGAAATCGTTTTGTTATTTTGTATTTTCTCAAAAATGGCTCTTAACTATTTTTACTTTCTCAACTACGTATAGTAAGTAGGGGAAGTATTGTATTCCACCCAAAAATTCGATACCGAGATTTCACCGAAAATGTATGTTTTGAGACCTCCTGAATCCAAAAAAAGCATTTTTGGGAACGTCCGTGTGTGTGTCTGTGAACAGATAACTCAGAAACGAACTCCGATAAACACCAAACTTAGTATTTAGGTTCAGTATCTTCCAGAGATGCGACAAGAAGGTTTTCAAGAAAATCTCCCCACCCCAGATTACCTTTCCATGGAACATTTTTTGAAAATTTTAATTTTCTCAAAAATGGCTAACGATTTTGATTAAAATATCATATGTTTAAGATATTTTCATGACTAATGAAATGTACATATATAGAGTGTTCTGGGAATGTCACCAAAAGTGTTCTTCATTGTGAAAGATTTTTGCATAACTGTAAACCATAAAAGATGGACAAAATTTTACTACACTAAAATGTAGATCGCGTTAAAATACATAATTTATGTCATATACATTTTTGTTGAGTGAACCATTTTCGAGATATTGCTTCTTATTCCCTTAAATTTTCCAATACTGTTTCTCAAATTCGTTATTCATTTTTTTATGTCCTGGACATACAAAGAGAATGGAATGCGCCACATAGCAACGAGCTCTTAAAAGATTTGACTATCGCTTAAATACCATCATATTCCCCTTGCACCTACAGGAAAATTAGCAATAATATTAACATCTCGATTAACATGAAGTATATGGAGAATAAGTGTTTGTAAGAATAGTTTGTACAAGAGTAGAGAAAGCCATGTGAGTGTACCACATCAGTTTTTTTTATTGAAATGACATCCTAGTTTATGATGTTTCCATGATTAATAAAATCTACATTTTGAGCTTTTTGGTAAGAGTCTCTAAAATATCTTTTAATGAGTTTTGCGTAGGTTTTATACCTAGTAAACATCGAAAAAATGCAACATGTAGGTCTGGTTAAAACGTACAATTTATCTCATTTAAATATATAAGTAAGATGCTTATGTCAATTATAGATACAGCCAAATAAAACAGATAGCTGACACACGAAAAACCTGTCCTACTTCTTCATCAGCATATTTTAATACTTATTAACACTCTAGGAAAAGCAGGTTTTATCACCGGTTGTCACCACATTACGAAATGTAGGCTGTACCGAGGGAAGGAAACGGGGAGGGCGAACTTGGGGGGGGGGAGAGACTGCAGTCTGAACTACGATTTAGTATAACACCCGAATTGTGATAGAAAGGGGTACGGAATATTATGCTCCAGCTAAACCACTGCTAACCAAAACTGAAATAAAAGTATTGTGTTTGGCGCAAATGCATTGCGGCGGAAAAGCATATATTTTCAGGTAACGTGTTGCACCGGATAAGCGATGTCTTTTTCTCGCTGCTATCTTAAAGGTACACGCATGCTTGTGCTTGTCAATCACCTGGATCCTATGTTAGCAGAAGTAGTGTATGGTACGGAACGTTTATGGTAGGAATACGGGTTTTCTTTTACTCCTTGAAAAATCTAACTTTGCTACATTTTTACTTTCTCTACAACGTATAGTAAGTAGGGGAAGTATTGTATTCCACCCAAAAATACGATACCGAGATTTCACCGAAAATACATGTTTTGAAACCCCTGAATCCAAAAAAAAGCATTTTCGGAAACATGTCCGTGTGTGTGTCTGTGTGCCTTTGAACAGCATAACTCAGAAACGAACAGTTAGAATTACTTCTAATTGTAGACACATGCTGGGAGGGATTGCTATGTACCTCTTTTATCTGTGCAGTGTTCTGCTGAGGAGTGGAGAAACGTTTTCAACCTGAAGCAGGTCGACGATGAACAATTCCTTCCCTGGATAACGTAAGGGGAGGTTTCCTTGTAGCTTCGTCTTTATGTGTGCGCTCAGCCGTAGCAAAAGTCAGTATGACTGCTAATATATAATGCAGAATTCCAAGCCTATGAGGTGAGAGCGAATGATCACTCAGTGCCATTCATAGCCGAACAATAAGAGAGTTTTTGCATTAAATATTTCAGTGTTTCACTTTAGAATTCTTACTAATATACCATTTATTTTGAAAACTAAAATTCATTTGTTTGTGTTTTACGCATTAATTGTTACACAGTTCCATATATTTAGCAAATTAAAATTTAGCTAACAAGGAAATATATGCACCAAGAACTGGTGGCCAGGTTGTTGCAATTACGTATCACATCCGTTTCACCGCTCGGCTACCATGAATAAAATGCAACTGAAAGGCATCTTCCTACTTATCGCAAAGCTTTGAAGTGAACACAGCGGATATTAAGTCCTGTGTTGTGAACGCAGCGCCAGCGAATGCTTCCGATCATTTCCAAATCGAACACCCTCTCTGGCTGTTCCTCATTTATTTTCTTAGGCTCTATGTATCGTACAAAAATTATTTGTTCAAGTGTGAATTCTTGTGGTAGGCATTTCATTGGATTCCCCATAGGGGGGCTACGACCCCTTCAGCTGCGTAGTGCGAGCGCTGCGGACCCCTAGCACTCGTAGTACTTCTGACGTTACTAGAAGTACACCGGGTCAAACATTTGAGCCCCTCCCATAAGGTAGATGTTCGGATTGGGTTGGACTCGGCGGGGCAGTGGTTCCCGAAACCTTTGGGAGATTAGGTACGGCTGGCTGGTTTTCATCCCAGAGGGGTTGTGAGACATCCAGATGTTCTCCGGCACCAACCACGAGTGAGAGCTGGTAGAGAATAACTAGGTATACTGTCGGCACCAATGAGATTCTTCAGCAGCCTTCCCTAATAGGGTTTTCCATATTGGATTGATGCGTGTAAATGGCGTAACCACTTCCGTCCCTGTGTGGCACGAGACGAGGTTAGGTAGGTGTCCTGACCCGATCTCGGCCATGTAGGGGGCTGTGCTAATGGAAAGGCCCCACGAGCCTGTTTCCTGGGGTGCGAGGGTGAGGGCTGAGTAGCCAGCCCAAATCCCAATGTATTTACATTTAATTGGAACTAATAACAAGACAATAACAACAATAATAAAAAAACTCTAAAGTAATTTACACTCAACACAAATGTTTGAATACGGTTTCACTTTTGTGATGCACACTGAACAAACTCTAGTCTTTCTTCCACCATCTAAGTGATTCAGTCCATAGGCGACTAAATCAAGTATTGAACAAGATTGGAGATTGTACAGATGGTTCCAATAATGTCTAGTAAATGTGTCCTGTTTGAGAGTAAAAAGTATAGTGTATTTCAGTTTTACCATATGTTGCCATTAAAAACTTTTTTCGTGGAGATATTGTAGCACTTCTCGGGGTAGGTAGCTCCAGGGGATATTGGTACCGTGGTAGCTAGAGAAAGAGACATAAAATAAGTACTCGGGGGTTGTATAAAAATTAATAACTATATTCACTAACAATTTACATAAGTAATGGGGCCCCTAACGAGAGGAGGGTAGTAAGAAAACTCTAAAGTAATTCACACTCAACACAGATGTTTGAATACGGTTTCACTTTTGTGATGCACACTGAACAAACTCTAGTCTTTACAGCATGAACAAAAATTAACGGTCAAAGGCGATAAGCAAACCCTTGAGCGTGACATTCATCGTTAGTGAGCTAGCGGAACCGTACAGATGTCACTGCAATGCACGCGATCGTGGTCGGGTTACAAGACGACCCTCTGTATATCGTATATCTTATATCCTTTAGTTTTTCTCAAAGAGAAGGATAATATTTACGAATCGAGCCCATTTATACTATTTGCATTATAGCAAAGAGAGAACTAAGATATGCTTTATGAGCCGTTATCTCAAGCTACAACCAAAATAATGAACATTTATCAAACTCCATGTAAATACATCATTAGCTCGTCCGGATCACTTCCAGGAGATAAACGTAACGATATGGCACATAGCGGCAGTCATTACAGTGTTTTATTACTTAGAAACATCCAATCTTGTTACATTTTTGGATAAGGGATGCGGTTTTGGGACTTTTATCTCAAGGTACAACCAAAGTAACGAACGTTTATCAGACTTACAGAAGTTGTAGCTGTCAATCATGTAGATCTTATTTTAGTTATAGTGGTTGCAGTATGAAGCAACGGCAGGGAAAACATGATTTTTATTCCTTACAGAAAAACATGTTAAAATGTTAATGAGATAATCAAACAGATAAGCACACCTTCCCAACGAGAATATAAGGAAGACACAGACGTCAGGAAATCACATCCGATCTTCTGCTGTTTCTGAAGATATATCATCAAGGCAAGATGAAGATCATCGTGGGATTTGTTTTGCTTCCTTTGTTGGTGAGTAATACTTTTTTAATAAAACCTTTAAATATTACATCTAAAACACATAAATTTCAACTCCACGTTCTTCGAAAAAATATTCAGAACATGCCGAGTATGAGGAAATATTAAACTAACAGCTAATCCTACCAAAATCGTGCTCCCTGACTGAGGCTCAATAACTGGCAAATTCCGAGAGGGTACCTTTAGACCTACAACGTTTCCTTCCTAAATTTAGTTTCATCAGTGTCTCCCTCCTATAGTGCTGTATGAAGTAAGAACGGGCGTTAAGCACTACTCAAAAAAAGAACAGCAAGTGATGTTTCATACAAGCATTTGGGGCCTTGAAAATTCATCTTAAAATGAAAACGTATGTAATGCTTCTCTGCACAGGGATTCGAATTATGTCCACTGCTAGATTTTTGGACAGGAGCCACTTGGTAGTGATGGTGTTTTGGACCATACAGCATTCCTTCAAAATAATCTTTAACAATAACTGAAATACAGTATTTTTACTTTCTCTACTACGTATAGTAAGTAGGGGAAGTATTGTATTCCACCCAAAAATTCCAAACCGAGATTTCATCGGAAATACATGTTTTGAGACACCCTGAATCCAAAAAAAGCATGTTTGAAAACATGTCCGTGTGTGTCTGTGTGTCTGTCTGTCTGTGTCTGTGTGTCTGTCTGTGAACAGCATAACTCAGAAACGAACAGTCGGATAAACACCAAACTTGGTATTTAGGTTCAGTATCTTACAGAGATGCGACACGAAGGTTTTCGAGAAAATCTCACCACCCCAGATTACCCTTTACATGGAACATTTTTCGAAAATTTTAATTGTCTCAAAAAATGGCTCTAACGATTTTGATTAAAATATATTCAAGACATTTTCATGATAAATAAAATGTATATCTTCAATTTTCTGGAAATGTCTCCAAAGTATTCTCCATTGTGAACGACTTTTGCATAACTGGTAAACCATAAGAGAGAGACAAAATTTTATTACACAAAAAATGTAGATCGCGTTAAAATACACAATTTATATAATATACATTTGTTTTGTTAAGTGAACCATTTTCGAGATATTGGTTGTCATTCCCTTAAATTTTTCAATACTTATTTTCTCAAATGGGAATTCGTTATTCATTTTTTTGTCTTGGATATGCAAAGAGTTATAATCTGTGGCAAAGGGAATGGTGATGCACCTAGCAACCAGCTATTAAGAGATATGTATGTGCTTAAAGCCTACTGTTTTTCTATATTGCCCTTGAAAATATATTTTCCCCTTATATCTACAAGAAAATCAGCAATAAGATAGAGTCTGCAAATGTTTATCTCGATTAACATGAAGTAGATGGAGAATACGCGTTTGTAAAAATAGTTTGTACAAGAGTAGAGAAAGTCATGTGAGTGTAACACATCAGATTTTTCTCTCATACTGTGGACTCGCGCGCCGGCCACCACAGCTTCGACAATAGATAGAATATCCACGCAACCTTCTCAGGTTCTCATAGTAACAATTTTACAACGATAATAAGCACATACCTTATCATAAGAGATGTTGGAAATCTTGCCCCTCTCTATCCACACATTTCTGGCATCTTCTCAGGCAATTTTCATTACCCTTGAGAGCTATGCATCCGAAATTGAGTGAATTTCTCATCTGATGTATTCTTTTTGTTCTTACAATGTATAGGGATTTGTTGCAAACATCTTATTTACCACGTGATAAACAGAGTAGGGTCAATTTCTGTAATTGGACTTTGAGAAATGATAGGGCAATTACCCACGCTTAATATTCTCCTCTGAAGTGGTCCCATTTATATGGTATGTATCGTCGCCTAATAATAGATATTGGAGCACAGAAAAACCAGATTTTATACAGAGATTCCCTTGCATGATGCAATAATTGGTGAACAGTAAATACATACAGTATAATAGGACTATATTTTTTAAACGAAAAAACTGAGAGAGATACAGAAATGACTTGCATCATTTTTGAACAGCTGACCGCGTTGAATGCAAGTCTGGATTTCTCCAAGACTGCTATCGTGCATAAAGCTGATGAGCCATTAAATCACAGGAATATTTGTTTTAAATACGGCAATTAGTAAAGAATTATGGCGCTCACGATCTCGTGATTTAACTCCGTATGATTTTGAATTTCTCTATCACATACATAGTAGATAGAGGTGTTGCATTCCACCCAAAATTTCTATTCTGAATTTTCACCCAAACTATATGTTTTGAGCCCCTGAGTTAAAAAAGGGCATTTTTAGAAGAAAGTCTGTGTAGACAGCATAACTCAAAAACTAAACTTGGTATTTAGGTTTAATACCTCCTGAAAATGCGACACGCAGATTTTTAAGAAACCCAAACTACCTTTACATGACAAATTTTTCGAATTTTTTTATTTTCTAAAATATGCCTATAACTATTTTGATTAAAATACCATATATTAATGATATTTACATGGCAAATAAAATGTATATGTTGAATTTTCTGGGAATAGCCTTTGAAGTCCTCTTCATTCGGAAGGAATTTTATATAATCTTGTATAACTAGTAAACGTTAGGGGATAGAAGAATACATACCACACAAGAAATGTGGATCTCTTTAAAACACACAATTTATTTCCAATACATTTTTTATGGTATCAGCCATTTCCGAGATATTCGTTATTAATGGTTCGAATGGTTCATTACTTAGTCTTTTAAGTCCTTTCAATATTCAACTGTTTCTCACGATGTCATAGAAACAGTATGGAATTTTAAGGCCAGGATATAGCGTCCAGGTCTTAAACATTTGGCTATCGCTGTTCTCTTTCTATCTATAACGAAATGTGTAACGTAGCTATTGTTGCAAAGGTTTGTTTGGATTAAAATGTAGTAGATAGAAAAATAAGCTTTAGTAAGAATAGTTTGTATACCCACTAATAAGCGAAGCAGGGTAGAGAATTTTGTGAATGTAACACACCAGATTTTTATCTATTGGGGTAATTGAAAAATAAGACATGTGCAACAAACACCATACATTATAAGAACTAAAGTAATAATGAGACGAGAAAGTCATTGAATTTCAGATATTGAACTCTCCAGTGTGAACGACAATTTCCTGAGAAGTGAGGCGTTTGCAGGGTATAACTGTTTCGGCAGGAGTTCAAGCTGCGGCGGCTAGCACCGAGCTGCCGTTCCATGGTCACATTGTGAAGGGAAAAGTTACATATTTATTTCTGTTGTGTTGCAGGCTTGCAGTACATTGGGCTACTACCCTGCAGCTAACAGCCTCTCTAGCGCACTGCATGGGATCTCATCAATGTATCCATTAGCAGCCATGTCTCATATGGCACCACTATCCCCATTGGCACACATGGCACCGGTATCTCCATTGGCAGCTATGTCTCATATGGCACCACTATCCCCACTGGCATCCTTGTCACACATGTCACCAGCATCTTCAATGGCATCTTTGGCACCATTTTCTCCTTTGACGGCTTATCCTGCATACACCTCACCTTATTCACGTAAGTTATCGGATCAATGAGGGTAAAAAGCGAGGAAAATAACATAATTTGCTGAATTGAGTGGAAATGTCATTAGCAGAATTGAGTTATATATTCTCTTTAAGTTTAACCATTACTTATAATGGCGGACTAAATTGTGAAAGTTGCCAAAAATTATATTTATTTTTTTCTGTGCAGTTTTATAAATTGTAATTTCCTGTTTCATTATATATATATATATATATATATATAGAGGCAAAAAACTACGAATCTACCCGCGTCCTCGGCGCTCGCTGCCGACAGCCGCTATCATAGAAAGGCGCGGATGAAACCATACAACATTTTTAAAACTACTTTTAAAGACTTTACTTACCAACTTTATGAAAGGAGATGCTGAAACTGGCCACCGTCGTTGTCCATACATTTTTGGCACCTCTTTAGTAAACTATCCATCACTCGCCGTAGTTCACGTTGAGAAATGCTGGCAATTTCCTGGAGGATATTTTGTTTTAATTCTTCCAGTGTGTGTGTGGGTTTGTCTTGTGCACTTTGTTTTAAGTTACTAATAATTTTGTCCTCAAACACACTTTCATAAAGTTGGCAAGTAAAGCCTTTAAAAGCAGTTTTAAAAATTTTGTATGGTTTCATCCGCGCCTTTCTGTGATAGCAGCAAACGGCAACGAGCGCCGAGGACGCGGACAGGAAACACCCCGCGCAGCCGGTTCGTAGTCTTTAGACACTCCTCGTATTATTACTGTAGTCACAATATTTACATTTTTAATATGTTTTTAAAATGGCAACGTATCTGCCATTTTGTACTGTAAATTCAGCACCAGTTTACAGAAAAGTCATAACGTATACTTCGGAGTATAGATGTAAATTTTAGTCAGTATTTATGGAGAAATGTTTCTCTACAAATTGCTACACTCGCTTCTATTTATTCCATCACCGCAGCTCTGGGAGGCATTCTACTGGTCTTTGCAGGTGGAGTATGTATAGGAAGGAGGAGGTGTGTGTCTGTTAACCTTTTCGCGCATGCAGTGGCGTCCTGTTTTACCTGCATAATTCTAGAGTATTCACATATTAGTACTTAACTTTGAGCAATAAGTTTACTAGTCAAGATGTATATTAACCATATTAAAATTTACAACTAAATAAAACCCTGTTTTACATAATATGAGCACGAAAAAATATTTTAATGTCAACTGAAGTAAATTATACTTATTAATACGTATTACTCTCACAGAGGACCTATTTTCTATACATTATTTTAATAATCTGTCCAGTCTCCATTTTGTCCTATGCCTGATTTAGCCGCCTAGGCACTGAATCACTCGTCAACCTTGGAGAACTCACCCTTCACAGGTGCAGCATGTATATCAAGGAGGCGGTGTGTGTATCTGTTTATCTTTCCGCGCATGCAGTGGAGGCCTGTTTCATGTGCACAATTCTAGGTTATTCAATATAAATATATAATTTTGAGCAATAACTTTACTCGTCATCCCTTATAATAACGTTGTTTAAATACAGTGTCCGTCCACGTATTCGACAGATTATTAAAATGTCTAGTAAATGTGACTTCTTTGAGAGTAAAAAGTGTAATATATTTCAGTGTTACATTATGTTGCCATTAAAAATAATTTTTTCATGGAGAAATTGTGCAAAACAGGGTTTTATTTCGTTATATATTTAAGAAAGTTATTATAGGTGATGACGAGTAAAGTTGACGCTTAAAGTTATATATTTCTATGTGAATAATCTAGAATTGTGCACGCAAAACGTGACGTCACTGGATGCCCGAAAAAAGGTAAACAGATATGCACACCTCCTCCTTGCTATACATATGCCACCTGTAAAAGTCAGTAGAATGCCTCCCAAAGCTGCTGTGGCGGCATGTGTACTTGCATGACAGTCTGACTGCCGTGCTTTGTAAATGTATATCGTTAGAGTCGTAGCTTACCTTTATAGTCTAGGTACTGTAGGTATATCTACGGAAATCTATATTATGCTATTGCAGAGATTTCAAAAGCTGGCTTTTACAGTGTTTTCCTATCAATACCTTTCTATCATTGTTGGGAAGATATAAAGGGCTCAGCCATACAGTTACAATAAAATATAGGGAAATAAAATTTTGCATTTTTGTTTGCTAGCTTCAGTATTAGAATCTTAAAGTACATAACACACATTTTATTCTTTACTATACAGTAACATCAGCCTTAGCAGCCAATCAGAGGGCCTTTCCCGCTTCTGCTTATATGTAAGAGGGTAAGTAATTATTTCTTGTAGTTCTTCATTCTTTTATGCAAATTAGACGTACTTGAACTTAATAAAATATTATTCGTTACATTCACATGACATTCTCTACCCTATATCGTTTATTGTGGGTATACAAACTAATTTTACGAAAGTTTATTTTTCTATCTACTTTATCTCCAGCAACAACTGAAAATCAATGGGCCTTAAAGGAATGACAAAGTATTAAACAATTCGAACCATTAATAACCGATATCTCAGAAATGTCTGATGCCACAAAAAATTATTTAAAATAAATTTTGTGCTATAAAGAGATCTACTTTTTGTGTAGTACGTTTTCATTTATCGTTGAACGTTTACCAGTTATACAAGATTATACAAAATTCCTTTCGAATAAAGAGAACTTCACAGGTGTTACCAGAAAATTAAAGATATACATTTTATTTGTCATGTAAACATATTTAATATATGTATTTTAATCAAAATCGATAGCCACTTTTTAGAAAATAAAACTTTCGAAAAATTTTCCAAGTATAGTTTGTGTGGAGGGGTTTTCTTGAAATCTTCGTGTCATATCTTTGAAAAATATTGAAATTACATACCAAGTTTGGTATTTATCCGACACACATACAGGAACATGTTTCCAAAAATGCTTTATTTGGATGCAGGGGCCTTAAAACATGCATTTCCGTTGAAAACTCTGTATCCATTTTTTTTGGTATTTTTTTTATACTATTAGGTACGTAGAAAACTGGTGAAGAAAATAAAGTAAATTAGGAGAAAAATTTAAAACCATGACTACGAATGACCTTTGTCACCTTTTGACGTCTCCAATATCTGCTGTTGATTCTGCTGCCGGCTGCTGCGGTGGTTGGCTATGAGATCGTTCTCTTAGGGTATGCGTGGACGAAATGTGAAAACATAACACCACTTTAAATTGACTGTGAAATTCAATGTGGTCTAATACTTGAGCTATTGAAGCGAGTTGCGAACAGTTTCAAGATAAAGAATGAAACTTACTATAAATCGTAGCACTCGAAACTATAGTACTTGAATTACTATACCTGCTAACTTCTGCAGTATCAATTTTACTACTTGAAATAACTGTTTCCGCAATAAAAGAAACTAGACGTAATTGCCGTGAGCCACTAAAATTAACTTAAGTCCCGCCTACTTCAGAACTACCCCACCAAAGTTCCTACATTATGCGTTGCCAAATCTTAAGCATCTAAAGCACATCTTTAACTCTTTGACTGCAAAGTTCTAAAAATTATTTCTCTCTCTAATTTTTCCAAACTGGCCTATGTGCAATTTCACACATCTGTTATTTCTTAACATATTGTATCCTAGCTAACTGAACCTTGGGTTAATGCATTTTTTGTTGATTTAAGTTCGCCGGAATACTTGATTACCTTAGCTGCTCCACACTTGAACTAATTACTTTTCCTGAACCCGTAATCTGCCTGGTAATTGTAACCGTTTTCTTCCATTATGCATTGATTAAATGTATTCTTATTATTACTTCTTTGTTTACTTATTTATATCTTCCTGTCATTAATTACGATATCAACTATCAGAATAAATAAGTAACTTTCAACACTATTTTATTTAACAATTACTAACATTATTAATTTTATTAACGTATTTGCTTGTTACAGTGAGCTTAGGAGGAAATCAGCGCCCTTTAGCGAAGGTACCTGAAGATAATTTTACTTGAACTATTCTAAATGTACACAAATATTCACATTTATAAATCAACACTTGTAAGTTATAACTCTTGTAGTGTTCGATGTTGAAACATAAACAATTTAGAGCACCGAAATGTTGTATTTTTATTCCACATTTATATCTTCTGTGCTTTCGACACAGGAGAATTTAACTTTTCTACAAAAGGATTCAATCTTTCAGCTCTTAAATTTAGAATATGGTCTTGACGAATGTATTGTAACATATGAGAACGCCAGTTCCTATTTATCAGTAGGCAGTCAATGTAGCACAAACGTTACACTTGAGTTACTTGGGCATGCACTGAACCGTCGAATCAAATCACAACTGCACTGTACGACTCACAACTGACTGCTGAGTTACAAACTCCACTGTCCACTTGCACTGTTCACTTCTAACAGCACTCGACTCAGCTGAACTCAACCCTCGACTGCCTATCCTGGCAGAGCGGTCGCTTATATAGGTCTCGCATACATCCCTCAAGAAAGTATTAGTTTGCACTTTAAAAACTTCTAGCAGTCAAATTAATAGAGGATAAAATCTAATTTTGTTTTACATAAAGATCGAATGGTAATACAGTTTTGGTGGTTTTTAGATCGTTCTTTTGTTTTATAAATTTTTGAAAAATATTTCAAAATTGAATTTTTTTGCATGTTGTGCTTTTAAAATTATCTTACATGCATTGAGTGGAGCAATTGTTTTTGTGTATTTCTTGGTTTTTCAGTGAAAATAGGACTTTATTTGACGGAGGAATAAAATGTCAAATTTTTGAATTTTCAATGTATTTTCCTTAATTTCTTATTTTCGGCTGACTTTTTAGAACTTCACGGATTTATTTCTTCACCATTTTAAGTCACAATTCGATGAAAGTCTATGGATATACGCACAAAAAATACACTACAGAATGCATGAAACATAATTTTGAAAACACTACGCACAAAAGTTGCAATTTTGGTATATTTTTCAAAAGTTTATAAAGATGATAAAATAAAGGATCTGAAAAACTGCCAAAACCCACAAACTGTATTGTTATTTGATCTTTATATAAAAATAGATTTTATTCTCCATTAATTTGGCTGATAGAATTTTTTAAAGTGCAGACGAATATTTCCTTGAGGGGGTGTATAAAGCGGAATTTTCGAGAACAAGATCCTACAGGAACATGCCGAAACAAAGTTTCATGAACAAGTGACATATAAAGGGCATTTTTATTCCACACTCGCTATCTTCTATTGTTTCCGATGGTCGGCCAGCCAAAAGTTCCCCACTCAAGCGCCGACGGCTCGCAGATAGCTATGCGCGCGCGCACGATCACAGTATTTATCCATTATAGTAATAACCTATCACTCGGGGGGGTGCAAACATATGTAGCTTGAGCCCATCTTTTGGATGTGAAAATGTTGAAAGCGTTTTTCACATACATCTTTTCTCAGGATGTGAGATTCCATTATGTGCGAAAATGTCATAGAGAATCAAAGATTTACTAAATTTACGAAGTAAGACTGCTGCAGTGCCCATATAGCTGTATAAGTTGGTAAGTGGTTTATAATAATATGGCATTTCCTTCACATGGCGGCTCGCGCGCCGGACGCCACAGCTCGGACTCCCGCCGAAACAGTTATACTATCCCCATAACCGCCTCAAGTTCTCATATGCAGAATTACAATGGTAATAAGAGATGTTGGAAATGTTGTCCTCTGTCCACACATTTCTGGTATCTTCTCAGGAAATTTTTATTCGCATCGAGTGTTCAATATCCGAAATTAATAAATTTGTTGCCTAATGCTTATTTTAGTTCTTATAATGTATGGGGTTTGTTTACATAGTTTATTTTACAAGTTCCCTATAGATGAAAATCAACATACAGTTAGATCAGGGGATTATGAGGGCCATAATCCTTTACTAATTACGCTATTTTCACCAATTTCCTGAATTGATTTTAATGACTTATCAGATATATACGCGGTATCAGATTTGTTGAAAAAATTCAAACTGGTAATCCACGTCACATGTGCAAAAAATGGTGTAAGTCATTCCTGTACCTCTCTGAATTAGTTGTTTCCGACAATCTACTCTTAGTTCTCTTCCTTTGTGATGAAAATGATGTGTTATATGTCCAACAGACGAACATTTAATGCTGCCAAAGCCGGTAAGATACTCAGCCTCAAGGCGTAGCCGAGAGATTGAGGGCTCTTAGCCTCAAAGCGTAGCCGAGGGATGTTTTTTTATAAAGAAAGGAGTTAGCAGTTGCAACCATTTTCAACAAAGAGAACTGAGAACAGATTTGCCAATTGTTTGTTCAAAAAACACGTCCTATTATTCTGTGTGCATTTACTGCACACTAATTTTCGCCTCATGCAAGGTAATGTCGTGTGTAAAATCGGTTTCGTCGGTGATGATCGTAACTGGGTGGCCTCAGAGGCCATGCACGCAAGTTCTGGAGCCCATTGTGTTCATATTTTAGCATTACTCAAGTTCGATGGTCCGTATAAGACGGATCACGTACTTGATACCTGCCAATCTTATCTCCACAGGTTCCAAAAAGAAGATCCCTAAGGATACATACCTATGCCAAGCGAAACCTTCGTTTTGCATAGTACAGTGCCTTCATTTTATGCCAAAGCGGGCGAATGCGTGCTCCACACACAGTCTGCTACACCGTGAGGTTTTCCATTCCGTAACTCCCGCGTTACTTAAGAGCGTTAGTAACATATATGTTTTGAGTACTAGCCATCTGCACAAAGACATTCTTGACAACGTCGGATTAAATTACCATTCACACGCATAAGTTCCTCTTGATTAATGTTCATAATTCCTGTTTTTATATTGTCCTTAAGTTTGTCTATGGTGTGAGGATAGTTCCTATAAACTTTATTTTTCAGCATTTAGCGATCCCGTTGTTATAAATTCATTGACCAAACATCCCAGTGTCTACTCGGTACTGAATAACCAGGAAATTGCTGATGAAATCGCCTACACACCTGTCTATATGATTCAGTTTTCACGTATGTATCGTACATAAAAATACGCTGTTCAAGCGTGAATTTGTTGGTAGGCATTTTCGTAGACATATAAAAGAATAAGATTCCTAAGGAAATCACACACAACACACATATTGCCGTAACACATCACAAGACGAAGACAAAACAATGACTGAGACAGCTCACAGCCGATAAACGTACCCTTGGCACGTCCTGCGACGCTACTGCGCAGTGACATCACTGCGTCTCGACCGATACACATATAAAGCGGTTGTGGCCTTTGCATAAAACAAGGCACTGTATATGCCATGAGGTTCAAAGTCCCTCGCACATTGCCGACATAAAGGCCTTGTGTAAAATCCTCTTAAACTTACTCACAATCCGGTCAGGCCCTGATATTAGATCATGGGCCTGTCCGGCAGTGGTTTCCTTACTCCAGATCTCAAGATGAGCCCTCGCCGTGAGTTGAATTATCTCATACTTGACGTTACTAGCTGACACTTTGCAGAAGGCCTCAGGTCCAATACGAACGAAACCCGATTGTCTCTTCGTTTTCTTGGTACTCGAATATCCGTTAGGCGACGAAATATAGCCATATAAATGAAACCGTGCTTCAATTGCTCTTATTTCGTCGAATGTAAGTATTCTGATATTCACTTGAAAAATAGTGTGTGCACCAAACCCCATACATTGGAAGAACTAAAAGAAAACATCACACGTAAGATTCACTCAATTTCGTATATTGAACTCTCGAGTGTAAGTGATAACTTCCTGAAAAAGATACCAGAAATGTGAAAATAGAGGACAGCATTTCCAACATATTGCCAATGGTTTTGGAGGATAAGTGGTGTTTGGAGGGTAAGTATGTCAGGGACCAAATAGGGAATGAAAGGATGGGGTTTGGTAGGTGCTCAAAACAGGCGGCTCCAGAAATTGTCATGGGTAAAGTAGGGGCTGGAATTAAGGGTCTCGAAGGGATTAAGATGCCACTATTTAGTCACAGGTAACTGGAGGGGTAGCTCAGAGGATGCAAGGAGTGTAGCAGCCCCGACGTGTGGCAGGAGACCCGTGCGTCTCCTACACATGCTGCTTCGAACTTAGGGGTTCGCACTCGAACCAGAGCACTCGCTGACCAAGGAAGGAAACCCAGGGAGGGTGTAAAAAATATGTACCCTATAGTACATGCACAAGGGGAGTGTTGCTATTATGTTCAGTGGTCCCAAACAATTACATAATCCCCCACGTCTGTAAAACATAATTCATTATAAACAAGGCTCGAGGCCGGAAAGGAGATTACAGAATAAATAAGTGAAGTGTGCCTTATCTGTTGTGGAGGGTGATGATGCTTGGCGCTCGTTGATTGTCACATCTTAAACTAGTACTTTGCAACACGTTTTCGTTCAGGAATCAGAGCTGCTTGGACTCCGGTGCAAAGGCGTCCAAAATCGACCATGAGGTATAGAACCCGGGGATTATATACAAAGCTGGCTAGACGCGCCACTACATCATTATTTACTTGAATGTCCTCGTTGCAACTCAGCTATTTTCCGGGCAATGGCTCGAGGTTGAATGCCAACTGACCAGCGACTTCCACTTGACTATGGTATGGTAGCTTTATGTTCCGGGTTTAACAATTTAGGATTATATAGCCAAAAGTTACACATTAATTACTATAATGTTAACGCCAAATACACCATGCCAATATCTTATGATAAAGTATCTGCTTATTGTTGCTGTGAATATGAGCATGTGAGGCCATTGCACGGGTATTGTAACTGTTTTGGCGGGAGTCCGAGCTGCGGCGACCTGCGCGCGAGTCGCCGTGTGGTGGTCACTGTATGAAGGAAAAGCACTGCAGAATCGAGGAATAATTTTCAAATATAAGACGAAATCGATCGATGATAATTGTGTTAATTGTAATCATCTGCTTAGTTGCCTATTAACATCTGGTTGAAGTATCTAATGGCTGGCCAGTACCAACTTTAAAGGTACTACATATGAATCTCTTTATTTTCAAATAAATGCCAGATTGATTAAATAGAGCCACTAAAGTTCATTGCCTAGATTACCTTCACCTGGTATTAGGAAAACATTAAGAAGCTCATGGCGGAAACTGAAGAGGCACGGCAAGTATAGTGCATCTGCTTTAAGTTGAAACATGGAAAGTAGAAAGAGATAAGACTATATTCTACACGATAGTTGGTAATTCTTAACTGCCTAATCTCAAAACCTTTACTATTGCAACTTACGATTTAAAATCAGGGTTAGGTTGAAACAGGACAACAACCAATATCCACTCGTAACATGTGAAACCCAGCAAAGAAGGACGGCCAAAGACACCAGGATATTTTCCATATTTCGCTGCCAAAAGTGAAACTGAGAACAACACTACAGCTGAGAGACTAGGCAGTGAAGGGACTCGGACCGTCATTAGCGCACCTCCTCACCTAGACCGGTCAGGTAGCGTCAAAATGGTCATGTTTCAAGTTAGACGTTACGTACTGTAGGATGTAGTTCTTTTGTTCCTAACAAATTCAAATCAAGGTACGATAGAGCTTATGATATACTCAAAAGGTGAGAAGAATGGGATAAGGTCATTCGATAGTTTCGTTTGGTTTGCGCATGTGAAAATCAACATGATGTGAAAATTAAATTCATACTAAGAAATAAAACACAATTGAAGACAGTGAAAAGACTGAAATCGTAAATATTTGACTAAAGTATTACCATACTCCATGCCTATGATAATTAAAGCATTAAACGCCTGATTCCTATAGGCTATAAAACAGCAAGGATGCTAGGTTGGCTGCAATCAATGCAGGAAAATAAGATTACGGTTAGGATTGCGAAGCGAAGAGGATTCGGCACAGAGCTGGCGCCTCCGGGAGGAAGGGATGAGGTGAAGAGATACACCGGGCGGCTGTAACGAGGAGTGACGGCGCAACAATGTCAGGGCTCTTACAGTTTCCAGATATACACGCCTCGGCAGTCGGTCCCGGGGGCGGTCCTTATACCCTAGTAACCAGCCGAAATCCGAGGGACGGAAAATGATCATAGAGAGCATCCTGTTTCCCTGCCACGCCACACCGAAACTCCATCGCCGATACTTCCAACACTTAAAGAAACCAAACGGGGTGAAGGATGAAGGAAACGATTAATGGAGCGAAATTGAGGGACAGGAAATTTTGGGGGGAGTGAAAGAAACTACTCTAGCATTCGCCTAACAACCCGGGAAACCCCTGAAAAACTCATGGGTCATAGTGGGCGTTTCAGTGTTCGAATTCTGGAGCTCTCGAATGCGAGCCACAGGCGTTACCGCTTAGCCACTCCGCTCGATCAGGAAAACAGACTTCCCAGGCATCTCGTGATGGATGTTAAATTCCTTCAAAATACACGATCGCTAAGCGATCCCCCGCCGTGAAAAAATGTATCCTAATTAGTTCTCGGAAGTAAACAAATTAACTGTCAATAAAGACAAAACGTAGGATATTTTGTTCAGTTTGTTAAATAGTAATAATAAAGGTATAAGTACGGAAGAAGAGGGGCCCCGAAACAGGGTAGAGCACTGCAAGACCCCACAAGGCCACTATCCGCTCGACTTTTCTGATAAGCATGAGGAGTGGAACGAAGCTCGGCTGGCCCCGTAAGCTCAATCCGTAGAGCATCTGCCTGCTGTGTGAGTTGTTCCGGGTTCGATTCTGTAGCGGGAAATCGTTGATCAGTAGCATCTGGAGTGCGCCGTTTCTCTAGTTGATGCTATCTGCTGTAGTGTTCTCGTCCTCGGCTATGGATGCTCGTCGGCTGCTGTACTTTCCATTCCTAATCTTTCCCTATATATCTAATTATTGGTTCTCAGGGTTATCGTGGGTGAGGCAAATTAAAAATATACTGAATTTCCCTTAATAAATGTGGTTTATTAACAATTCAAATACTTATAGGTGGCTAGCTTTTCCCATTATACCAATTCCACCATTTGAATAAGTCGGGAACCTAACTAACTGCACACGTGTTCCCACCTATATGCGCACACATGCATTTGTCGTCAAGAGAGTAGCAATTTGTGTCGACGAAATTCTAGTAGAGAGTGAAAATCTGGGGCCTTGTTCGCCTTTATATACCTGAGTCTAGTGATACTTGCCTCTGCGCTTCAAAATGTAACGGCGTTTCTAATTGGTCCTCAGAACGCGTTACCTTAACATGTATGAGAATATTCTACTCCGAAGTCTTGCGCTTACGCATTATTACCACGCGTTGGGAACCGGGTTCAATATCTCTGTCTCTTTTCTCTATCTGTCTCTCCTTACCGCTACCGGCTCCCTGCTCGTTAGCTTGATGAAAGGTGGACTGTAGTTATCTTTTACCTGGAATTTGCTAGCTCGCCCGTTTCTTACACTCTGCTTTGTACAATTCTTGGTCGTTGATCATTTTAACATGTTTCTTGGTGAATTATATTATTACTATATGCCATTTTTATATATGTATGGTATATCCCCTTTCAGTTCCCTGCTAGGTGGAAACCTTTCTCTAGCTAAGATCATTCTATCCTCTCCAAAGTCTGTAAGTATGAGTGAGAGTGTGTGTAACCTGATGGTTAAAGCCCAAGGTTTACCATAAATCCCTGCCAAGCGAATATGAGTTAACACATTGTAGTTAAAGGCGGGAAATAAATGAAAATTAAAAATAAAAGGAAGAGGAAGGAAGCAACAAAGCTCGCTCACACAATTTCGCCAGTTTCCCACTGAACCTGTGTTTACTTGGAATTGCCCCGTTGACTTCTGCAACTCTGTCAGCACACGGTGCGGTTGGGTCACCTGGTATATTAAGATTATACAATGTCTCAGGGAAGTTTTAAGTTTCCAATGAAAGCATGGGGGATATAAAACATCAAAAAAGTAAAGTATATTACTGCTTCAAGTGTTTTATTTTTCTCATTCAACAGTACAGTGCTTGCAGCATAAAGTGTTAGTATACAAACTGGTTCAAGTATAATTATCTTCATTCATCGCAGGTAGAGGGCACTGCTTTCTCCTTAAAGTGGCTGTAACAAGAAATAACAAAAACAATTAGGATTTATTTGGCTAGAAGTATCCTTAAATATCTATTTAAGTTATAATTTATTTGCCATTTTCTCTTTTAAACTCTCCTACCTCTAGTAAGGAGAGAAAGTAACGTATTCTGTCCAAAAAATTGTATGTCGAGATTTCATGGGATATACGTTGTGTGAATCTCCGAATCAGAAAGCTTATTTTTAGAAAAATGCTAATCTTAAACTGTTCAGTGAAGAGGATTTTGCACCAAACTACGCTTTACATGGATAACATTTCGGTATTACATTCTCAACTATCTACCTCGTAAGTAGAGGAAGTGGGATTGCATTTCACCCAAAAATTTGATGTGGATATTGTTAATATACCGGGATGAGCCCAAAAGGTTTTGCAGCTAGATATTAAATTTTTTCCCCGGCATAAACATTGGGGGACGTAACTGCAATGGCAACGAGAGGACCAGGAACTTAGCTGCACAAATTTAAAGTAGGCGTGGGATATTCATAACAAAGTACACTTATTTTCACATTTAACACATTACCTCTGGTTTATTATAAAGTTACCTTGGTTTCACTACATCGTTCACAACAGATTACAGGAAAGCATTGGAGGGATGCGCTCCACACTCACACGAAAAACACGCATGCTTACAACTACTCGCCCTGAAGACACACACAAGACTGACCCATGCTACTGACTAGGAGGTGGGGAGTGAGATGCAGCGTCGAACAAAATTCAAACCCCAATCAAAATAATTAGTGCAACAATGTCATGCTACAAAGCAATAATGTGTCCGACGCGACAATGCACACACATACATGCTACATCATTTCATCACAAATATATGTTTTGAGGTCTTTTGAATAAAAACATTTCTGATGTTATACATTCACATGTCTTTCTCTAACCTCTATAGTTTATTAATGGGTACACATTCTTACTAAAGCTTATATTATTATATACTGCATTTTAATCCAAATAAACCTTTACAGAAATAGCTACGTTACACATTTCGTTATAGATAAAAAAGGAACAGCGATAGAAAAATGTTTACGAAGGACGTTATACGCTGCCTTAAAATTCCATACTGTTTCCATGACAACGCGAGAAACGATTGAATACCGATAGGACTTTAAGAGAACGGCCTAGTAGTGAAGAATTCGAACTATTAATGACAGACATCTCAGAAATGACCTACGCCGCAAAATACTTATTTGAAATAAATTCTTTCTCTTAAAGAGATCTGGATTTTTTATGTAGTACGTTTTCGTCTATCGCTTAACGTTTACCTGTTATACAAGATTATACAGAACTCCTACCGAAAGTTCAAGATATACATTTTATTTGTCATGTAAATATCTTTAGTGTGTGGTATTTTAATTAAAATTTTTAGCCATTTTTTAGAAAATAAAAATTGTTTAAGAATGTTATATTTAAAGGGTAGTTTGGGGTCGGTGGATTTTTCTGAAAATCTTCGTTTCGCATTTTGGTAGATACTGTGCCTAAATATAGTTTGGCGTTTATTCGATTTTTGGTTTTTTAATTATGTTGTTCACACACACCACACACACACCTTTTTCTAAAAATTCATTTTTTGTATTCAGGACGCCTCGAAACATGTATTTCCATGTGTGAAATAATTTCCATATATACAAATTTCTGTGTGGAGTTTTTGTTTGGAATGCAATACCTTCTCTAGTTACTAGGTACTGGCAGAGAAAGTAAAAAGGCAGTTTTAGAAAAAGTCCGTGTTCGTGCGTGTGTGTCCGTGAACAGCATAACGCAAACGTTAAGTTCGATAAAGGTAAAGATACATATTAGGGGCCCCGGAATCCAGGGCAGAGCAATGCAAATAGGCCGTAGCAGCCCCTTTTGCTTTGAACGTGAGTCCTGGAAGGGACAGCTGAGGGGAAACGATGAGCGCAAGCATGAACGGGGTCCCTAACGTTTCTAGTTGGGCGCATTCGACGTTGCTGAAACCCGACCATTGGGTAGAATGCAATAATTTCTCTACTTACTCTAGGTAATTAGTAGAAAAAGTAAAAATGTTATATTGAATAATGATCAGATCTCTAAACGATCACCATCCAGAATTACTGAATAGTCAGCTGAAATTACCTTCCAAATATCTACAAACATTTCTCTGGCTTAACAATTTTATTATAACTTCGTTACTTACCCATTTATTTATAACCAAGTGTAGAAACGGGAAGAGCTCTCTGACTGGACGCCAAGGCTGATGCCACTATGTAATAAGTAATAAAATTGGTATTAGGGTTTTGAAGAATCTAATGATAATGCTAGTAACAAAATTACGTAATTACAGATTCTAAGGATTTTATTTTAATATCTCTGCCTGCTAACTGGAAAGCTTAGATGAAAACCGGTGTAGATGTGTGGCCTAGCCCTCCCTACTGCTATAAAAATTAAATAGAGCTAAGAGAATTGGAGGGAAGATGCCCACTCCGTACACAGATTGCAAAAAGCAGCCTTCGAAAATACATTCAAGATAGAATGCTTTTCCTTCACACTGTGGCCACCATACGGCTTCTCGCGCACCGGGCGCCGCAGCTCGAACTGCCGCCGAAACATTTATTATATCTCCGCAACTACCTCACGTTCTCATAGTTACAATTACAATGATAAGCACATAGCTTATCATACAAGATGTTACAAATATTGCACATACATTTCTGCCATCTCAGAAAATTTCCATTCATATTCAAGAGTTCAAAATCGGAAGCTTCTCGCCATATGTTTTCTTTTAGTTCTTATAATGTATGGGGTTTGTTGCACACATCTTATTTTTCAAGTTCACTGTAGATATAAATCACATAGCGTTTAAGCTAGGGGATCATGAAGGCCATTATTCTTTACTAATTACCGTATCATTAACATTTTCCTAATTGAATTTAATGTCTCGTCGGGTGTACGCACAGTAGCAAAGTCTGGTTGGAGAAATCCAGGTTGTTCAAAAAATGGCTTGATAAACTCATTCCTGTACCTATCTGAATGCGTTTGTTCAAAATTATATGGGTCCTATTATTCTGTATGCATTTACTTGACACCAATTTTCGCGTAATGCAAAAGAATCTCGTGTGTAAAATCGGGTTTCTCTGTGCTCCAATGTCTGTTATTTTGCCACAAAAACCTAATCATATAAATTTAACTCAGCTTCATCGGAGAATTAGAAGAAAACATCAGGGGAAAAATTCACACAATTACGGATATTAAACTCTTGAGTGAGAATGAAAATTTCCTAAGAAGATGCCAAAGGTATGTGGAAGATCAACATTACCAAAATGTTTATCATAGGGTATGTTCTTATTATCATTGTAACTATGAGAACGTGAGGCGGTTCCGGGATTTTATGACAAACTCAGCGGAAGTCGCCGTGCGGCGGCCAGTGTCAAGGAAAAGCACTGTAGAATAAATCTCAATATCTTTGGGCATACCGTAAAGCCAAGTTACGTCTCGAATGACAGTGACTTATTTTACAGGGCACGACAGCCTAAGTACACTAGTTTCCCTTTGTCACCTGCTACACTACGAAGGACACTATTTGTATTTTGAGCCTTGGCAACCCTGAATGTTGTAGGTGCCATCTGACGTTTTCAATGGAAAGTTTGACATTTTTGATCATAATCTACTTCAAACATTTTATCAATAGAGCGTCATTTGTTTTGTTTACACTAACTTGAAAATTGTGTGTCAACAAAAACATGGAAATAACTCGTGAACATTCGTGCAATGATTTATTACTAATTTCGACGTGGATTATCAAGACAAGAGTGCTCGATCGACTAACTTCCACATTTGGCGACGAAGCTCCATCCTTTGCCGCTGTGAAACGCTGGTATAACGAATTTAATCGTGGCCGCCCCTCGCTCAATGATGAAGTTTGTGAAGGTCGTCCAAAATCAGTTGTTGTGCCAGAAAACATTGATGCTGTGCAAAACCTAATAATGAAAGATCGTCATGCGACATATTGTGAGATTGAGGCAACCCTATGCATTAGTTCGACTACATATATAAAATATTGCATGATTATTTCGCTGTGAAAAAGGTTTGCTCTCGTTGGATCCCACATAATTTGACGCAATCTCAAAAAGATGCTCGTGTCGATTGGTGTACAAAAATCCTCAAGAAATACAAAGGCGGTGCCTCAAAAGACGTATATAAGATTGTAACAGGTGACGAATCATGGATCTATGCGTAAGAGCCGGAACGTAAACGGCAGTCGATTGTATGGTGTTTCAAGATGAAGCAAATCCAACAAAAGTGGTTCGCACTCGAAGCAAATGGTCGCCTGCTTTTTCAGCAAAAGTGGCCATGTGGCAACAGTGCCTTTTAAGGAACGTAAAACGGTGAATACCGAATGGTACACAACCATTTGTTTGCCGGAAATCTTCGGTGAAGTAAGGAAAACCAACAAGAACCGTAGGATTGTTCTTCATCAAGACAATGCGAGCGCACACACATCTCGTCTAACTACAGAGAATTTGAAGGCTCAAAAAATCGAATTGATGGGTCATCCGCCATACAGTCCTGATATGGCACCCTATGACTTCTTTTTGTTCCCGAACATCAAGAATAAGTTGCGTGGACAACGATTTTCGTTGGCAGAAGAAGCCGTTGATGCCTTCAAAAACCATGCTTTGGAGGTGTCTCAAGAAGACTGGAATAAATGCTTTGACAAATGGTTCAAACGGATGCAAAAGTGTGTTGATCATAAAAGAGAATATTTTGAAAAACAATAAAGCAGTTTTCAATCAGAAATTACTTTGTTTTAATTATTAGGCTCAAAATATAAATAGTGCCCCTCGTATTGTGAAATCGAATGCTTTATTCAATTACCTTCCCAACTTTGTTTATTCATTGTTGAAGTTTGGTCAACATTTTCAGAAATTATTTTTCTGTCAAAAAAATACTTTGAAACTTCAGCTTTAATTACATTCAGTGGCTTTTCTTCTCGTAGCCCTTTAAACTTCAACATGTGACCATTTAAATTCTCAAGAGCTCACGGCCTAATGCCCTGTACTTACTTCTAATGACTTTCGCTTGACTGATTTTTCTTACACTTTTGCACATTAAAAATGTTCTAGATGATGTAGTTTGTAACCAACCCTGTCCAAATTTTCAGCACAAACACAGAAACAATGAAATTTAAAAACTGTCATAATGTTTTTTTAGACTTGTAAATTTCTCAAGATACGACAGTTGTTTCAACCAGTACGCAAAAGCTGCTTAAGAAAATTATATTTTAAGGTTTAAAATTTTCTTCTGAGACTATCAGAGTGTTGAAGGGAATTCTTTATGCCTGATTTCTGCGTGAATATTTCAATAATAAGGCAGTATTTTAATGCAATTTATTCTAAAAATATTAAACATATCGGCACAAAGTTTAAAACCTTCGAAAACATATACATAAAAATTGCAATATTTAACCTATGGGCACCATTAATAGTTGAATGACTTACGTGGGTCAGCCGAGGTGTAAGCAGGATACATCATTAAAGGAGATACTGGTGCCATATTTGCCAATGGAGACATTGCTGCCGTATGTGCCATATTTGCCAATGGAGACATTGCTGCCATATGAGCCATATTTGCCAATGAGGATATTGGTGCCATGTTAGCCATATTTGCCAATGAAGACATTGCTGCCGTATTTGCCACATTTGCCAATGGAGATACCGGTGCCATGTTTGCCAAAGCAGATACTGGTGCCACATTTGCCAATGGAGATACTCCATGCAACCCACTACTGAGGCTACCACCAAGATGGTAACCCAGTGCACCGCAAACCTGCAACATTGCACAAGTAAATACTTTAACTGTTGGAAGGAAGGTGCATACTCTCTCTATATACACCGCGCGAGTCTTGTAGCAGGAAAACGTTGTTCCTCTGGTTAATGCCCTCTGCTGCAGTGTCCTGGTCTCCGGCTATTGTTGCTCAGAAGATGCTGATTTCTCCATTCCTAATAATTACCCAACTAAGGCAAAATTGCCATATCTCTGCCCACCTATATTAGGTATAAGAAAGTGAGAAATAATGAAATAAATTACCTTAGGAGTGAGTTTAGAACATGATGTGGTCTCTTCTATATCTGGTACCCACCTGTTTTAGGTGTTTTACTTAAATAGGCAAATCGCGTGAGGAACACAACAAACGTAGCCATTTTTCCGATAAATCACTTGTAAAGTAGGTACTGCCAACCCAAATAAAAAGTGAAATACACTAAATATGCGATGTACTGTTTCTGCGAACGTGAATCATTCGAGTTTTAGACGCGCAGATCCCTCGGCTACGCCCTGTCGTCGCTTCGCATCGGCCGCAACTTGCTACACGCCTCTCCTAAAAAAAACATCCCTCGGCTACGCTTTGAGGCTGAGTATCTTACCGGCTTCGGTGGCATTATTCATATGTTGACAGCATTACGTTAGAGCAAACGTAAGACCACTTCAGTCGCTAATGCGGACAGAGTTAAGGCAATTTTCTCCTAATTTCACAGGTCTCAGGGTTTTCGTAGGTGAGGAAAATTAAAATACACCGCATTTCTCTTAAAACACCAAATAAATACTTATAGGCAAAAAAAAGCATTTTTGGAAACATGTCCGTGTGTGTGTCTGTGAACAGCATAACTCAGAAGCGAATAGTGGGATAAACACCAAACTTGGTATTTAGGTTCAGTATCTTCCAGAGATGCGACACGAAGGTTTTCAAGAAAATCCCCCACCCCAGATTACCCTTTACATGGAACATTTTTCGAAACTTTTAATTTTCTCAAAAATGGCTCTTATGATTTTGATTAAAATATTTAAGATATTTTCATGACAAATGAAATGTATATCTCGAATTTTCTGGGAATGTCTCCAAAAGTATTCTTCATTGTGAACGACTTTTGCATAACTGGCAAACCATAAGAGATAGACAAAATGTTACTACACAAAAAATGTAAATCGCGTTAAAATACATAATTTATGTCATACACATTTTTTTTGTTGGGTGAACCATTTTCGAGATATTGCTTGTTATTCCCTTAAATTTTCCAATACTTATACTTTTTCTCAAATTCGTTATTCATTTTTTTGTCCTGGTAATGCAAAGAGAATGAAATACTCCACATAGCAACCAGCTCTTAAAATATTTGACTATCGCTTAAAGCCCACCAATTCTCCTTGCATCTACAAGAAAATTAGCAATAGGATTAACATCTCGATTAACATGAAGCATATGGAGAATAAGAGTTTGTAAAAATAGTTCGTACAAGAGTAGAGAAAGTCATGTGAGTGTAACACACCGGATTTTTTCATAAATTGTGTTCTCTTAATTCGAAGTATTTTACTCACCAGCAGAGGAAGCAAAAACAATCCCATGAAGCTCTTCATCTTGTCTTGGTGTATCTTCTAGAACAGCTGAAGATCGGATGTGATGTCCTAGCCTCTGTGTGCTCTTTATGTACTGATTGGTGGAGATGTATTATCTTCGTGACTAGCGCATTAAAAATTTAACAAGAGTTGGAAATATACAGCACCATTAAATCTAAAAGGAGAGTCATTATTTTGGTTGTACCTTCAGATAATAATTTCAAAACACATCCCTTATCAAATGTTTAATAGGACAGTATTTTTTCAAGGAATAAAAATCCTTACCCTGACTTTAATATTTCATACTGCTTCCTTATCTCCTAAAATTATAGCCACTAGCCTATTGATTGACAGGTACAACTGCATCAAGTTTGATAAATTATCAATATTTTGGTTGTGGCTTAAGATAGCAGTTCAAAAGCTCATCTCTTACCCTTTTATTATAATAGAATTGGAGAAGCATAAACTCAACTTGATACATAGAAAACGAAAAATCTAATAGAGACATTAAATCATAGTTTGTAAGTTGACATGACTTCTATACTCAAAATAAATTTGCATATGTCCCTTATCTATACATATACTAATATCATAAAAAATAAGGATGTGTGTGTGTATATTTACAAGCACGATACCGAACATAGAGGGGCGTCCAATAAGTAAGTTTCCTATTTTATAAAAAACATTACACACAAATGATCATGTTGAATTAATTTTATTGATATTGTACAATCCTTCAGTTACTTTTCTATATTAAACATGTTTTTCCAAGCATTTTTGGGGACGTGAGACAGGTTTTTCCAAGACAGTGTTGTACCAGATTGGGTTCTGTGTTCGCAACCAGCTGTTCACTGATTTGACTTCATCATCGGCGTTAAAAGTGCTTACCTTTGAGTCAGGGGAACATGTGAAAATCACTAGGGAAAAGATCTGGTGAATATGGAGGATGTGAGAAAACTTCCCAGTTGAATCTTCTGAGCTCCGCCTGGGTCAAGATTCAACTTGGAAGTTTTCTCGTATCCTCCGTATTCACCGGAGCTTGCCCCAAGTGATTTTCACATGTTCCTCCAACTCAAAGGTAAGCACTTTTAACACCGATGATGAAGTAAAATCAGTGAACAGCTGGTTGCGAACACAGAACCCAATCTGGTACAACACTGGCTTGGAAAACCTTGTGTCACGTCCCCAAACATGCTTGGAAAAACATATTGACTATGTAGAAATGTAACAGAAGGATTGTACAATATAAATAAAATTAATTCAACATGATCATTTGTGTGTAATGTTTTTTATAAAATAGGGAAATTTACTTATTGGACGACGCTCGTATTTACAATGTCATGTTTCTAAAACCAAATGAAACTTGTTTATATTTAATAATTACTTTCTAATGCTTTGCGAGTTGATTGTCGTACAGATTCTTCAATTTGCTCTAATAGTTTGTTAATTTTCAGTATTTAAAGATTTTGTGTTCCCAAAAAATTAATTTGACTAGATAACGTTTCCTGGCTGTGATTGTTTACGACTTTAAATCATCACTAACTCTAAAAAATTAAAAGATCGGTTTGGAAATGCATTTGGTCAAGAACCCCTCTAAGGCAACAAGTTATAGTTGGTACAGCGAATTCAAAAGAGATCGATTTTTTCTTACTGAAGAATTTCGTGGAGGACGCCTAAGCTATTAGTGATTAAAATATTGCCGCTGTTCGAGCAATGCTTGAAGAAGAACGACGGACATCTTATGAATTTATTTGGGCGATATTGGGCATTGGTATGAGTCAAATCCAAAAAAATTTACATCAAGTTAGATGTGAGTAAACTTTGTTGTCGATGGATTCCACATAAACTGACTCCCGATCAAAAACAACAACGCATTGAGTGGTGCAGAAAAGCTCTGGAAAAATTCCAAGGCGGTACTTAAAATTTGGCTTAGAATATCTTACTGGTGATTAATCTTGGATTTATTGTTATTATCCTGAAAAGAAAAGTCAATCGGTTCAATGGGTCTTTCGATTACAACCTAAGCTTACAAAAGTCCGACGATTGCAGTGCTGGTAAGAAAATGGTTGCTAGTTTTTTTTTCTATAACGGGTCATATTTCTGCTATAGCATTAGAGTTACTGCCAATTAGTACACAAATGTCTGTCTACCGCTAATGTTTGGAAATGTTCGTGAAAATCACCCAAAAGGAAAAATAATGCTACATCATAGCAATGCATCGTCGCATACAGCAAAATAACAACTGGGTATGCTCTAAAGGCCATTACCATGGACCCTCCACCATACAGCCCTGACCTAGCATCTTGTGATTCCTTTTCGTTCCAAAAAAATTAAAAATAAAATGCGTGGAATGACTTTTTCATCATCAGATGAAGCAGTGGAACACTATAAAAACTGGTCTCTGAAGTACCTCAGGAAGAGTGGCATCATCGCTTTAAGGACTGGTTTCATTGAATGCAAAAATGCAGTGATGTTAAAGGGAAATACTTTGACATACAATAAAATCCTTTAAATTTTTAAAAACTAACCCTGGTTTGATTTTATGCACATTTTCGTGTCGCCCTTGTATATAGAGAAGTCTCGAAATCAAAATAACGATTTTGATAATTCTTTCACCACTGAAAAGTCCTTTTCTTCCCGAGAGACTTGGGCTATAAGACACACATCAATTTGTAAATGACTAAAATTCTTTTAAATGCTCTGAATATTAGAATACAAACATATCCCTTAGAAAAAATCAATATTTGAGAAGCCTTTGAGTTTTCATTGAGAGTGCCATAAAATATAAAATAATTTTTAGCAGAAAATTAAGAGAAGAGCCATAGACATTTGATTCCAAGCAATTCAATCATACGCTACCACAGAGTCATCTTGCGGTAACGTGTGAGGCTCGCATACGGGTGACCCGGGGTTCGATTTCCGTTGACCCCCACTCTGTCATTAAGTTTTCGCGATTTTCACTGGTCGATAGGCGAATGCTAGGGTAGTTTCTTGTCTATCACGATTTCATTTCTATAATTTCGCTTTCATTCCGTTTACTTCTCATCTTTCAGATTTCGTGGCCTATGGCGGTGCCGGATAGATGGCGTGGATGCTTACTGAAAGGAAAGAGTATTCCCCGTGGACACTAGAGAGCAGCTTGGTCGACGGATCCTTCATCGCCCTCTCTAGGTAGCTCCAGCAGCGGGAACGGATCTACGAGCCTGGAATTGTTAGGGACTTCCGCGCGTCTCTGTAACCTATGTGCCTGCGGCCTGTAGTCTCCTGTGTTTACTTCCCTTCATCCCGCAATGGATCTATGTAGGTCTAAATGTCGAGGAGTGCTCCTCCGCTGTATAACCTATAATGTGTAAATATCAACTGAGTAAACAGAAAACAAAAGTATTGCTTGCAATTGAACGATATCCTATGCTATGTTTATGTAATTGAAATTGTGCTCAAACACTGCAGATTTGTGCAATATTTAGCATTAATGTTACTCTAATTGGAGTTTCTTCAGCAATAAAACTTTTTAATACCCTTTATGTCTTAAAAGTTTAGTGTGTTTCCTCTGTATATCGTAATCAAGTTCATTGCCAGTGTATGCCAAATCTATCGTAATGAATTCATCCCACTCTGAACCTACCGTTTATATAAACTTCCTCAGGTTTTGTTCAAAATATCAGATATTTATCTGTTGACATAAGGATAAAATCTGTAATAATATTTTTATTCTTTGGATAGACCGTGAAAATTATTTCATTCTGAGTGAAATTTATGTATCTTTAGAATCAATGTAGATATTAAAAAAACTTACTTTACAAAACATCTTATGAGTTACATTCATATAACTTTCTCTACTCCTTTACTGCAAACTATACTTTTGAAAGCTTATTCTATTTCTTTTTACTTACTCTACTAAGGACAGTAACTAGGGGAAGTATTGTATTCCACCCAAAAATTCGATACCGAGATTTCACCGGAAATACATGTTTTGAAACCCCCTGAGTCCAAAAAATTCTGATGTGTTACACTCACATGACTTTCTCTACTCTTGTACAAACTATTTTTACAAACGCCTATTCTCCATATGCTTCATGTTAATCGAGATGTTAATCTTATTGCTAAATTTCTTGTAGATGCAAGGGGAATATGGTAGCTTTTAAGCGATAGTCAAATCTTTTAAGAGCTGGTTGCTATGTGGAGCATTCCATTCTCTTTGCATGTCCAGGAAATAAAAAAATCTGATGTGTTACACTCACATGACTTTCTCTACTCTTGTACAATCTATTTTTACAAACGCCTATTCTCCATATGCTTCATGTTAATCGAGATATCGAGATGTCAATCTTATTGATAATTTTCTTGTAGATGCAAGGGGAATATGGTAGCTTTTAAGCGATGGTCAAATATTTTAACGCTGGTTGCTATGCGGCGCATTCCATTCTCTTTGCAAGTCTAAGACATAAAAAAATGAATAACGAATTTGAGAAAAAGTATAAGTATTGGAAAATTTAAGGGAATAACAAGCAATATCTCGAAAACGGTTCACTCAACAAAAGAAATGTATATGACAAAAGTTGTGTATTTTAAGGCGATCTACATTTTTTGTGTAGTAAAATTTTGTCTATCTCTTATGGTTTACCAGTTATGCAAAAGTCGTTCACAATGAAGAATACTTTTGGAGACATTCCCAGAAAATTCGAGATATACATTTCATTTCTCATGACATTATCTTAAACATATGATATTTTCATCAAAATCGTTAGAGCCATTTTTGAGAAAATTAAAATTTTCGAAAAATGTTACATGTAAGGGGTAGTCTGGGGTGGGGGGATTTTCTTGAAAACCTTCGTGTCGCATCTCTGGAAGACACTGAACCTAAATATCAAGTTTGGTGTTTATCCGACTGTTCGTTTTTGAGTTATGCTGTTCACACACACACAGACACACACACAGACACACACACAGACACACACACACACAGACACACAGACACACACACGGACATGTTTCCAAAAATGCTTTTTTTGGATTCAGGAGGTCTCAAAACATGTATTTCCGGTGAAATCTCGGTATCGAATTTTTGGGTGGAATGCAATACTTCCCCTACTTACTATACGTAGTAGAGAAAGTAAAAAATGAATAACGAATTTGAGAAAAAGTATAAGTATTGGAAAATTTAAGGGAATAACAAGCAATATCTCGGAAACGGTGCACTTAACAAAAAAATGTATATGACATAAATTGCATATTTTAACGCGATCTACATTTTGTGTGCAGTAAAATTTTGTCTATCTCTTATGGTTAGAGCTATGATCTACTTTTATTTTATAACTGATGAAATTTGGTTCTGCACACATCTCACTCGCGTCCCATAAAGAGGCAATTATTGACATTTTGACAGAGTAGAAAGCAGAGAGAATACTATCGTGTCACGAATCGTATCTTCCTCACACCACAGCTCACATCATTATAATTTATTTTTCTTCAAACGAAGCAAATGGTTCGATCATTAATTTGCGAACACTACGGCGAGATGCCATGTAATGCTGTCGCAGCTCGGAGACTTTATCACCAAAGGTTTTACATGCGTCGCTTACCATAATAAACGTTTTAATCGTAAAAATGATGCAAATGCGACTAGAAGGAACATTCACTACACAAGCAGCAGGAGAGAGACTGCTAATTGAAAATGAAGAGGTCGTAGAGAATGTACTCCATTATTTTGAGGGAATAACCTACACGTGGCAAGAACTGTAAGCGTAAGGTGTTATTATTATTATTATTATTATTATTGCGAACTTACTCAAAGATTTTTGCAAGTATGAACTCGATATCTAATTTTATATTTGGAAGTCAAATAAGAGCTTCTCGTGATTTAAGAGTTTCAAGATCCTCTTTACAAAGAATTTTGAAGGAAAGTGAGTGGCATGCGTGTAAAATTCACCTCAACTAACAACTCTACGGCAATGATTCTGCCTGTACGGTTGATTATTGTACGAAGTTTAGGCAAATGTTTGTCGACACCCCTGACTTTCTTGAAAATGTTCTTTGGAGCGATGAATGCTATTTCAGTAACAATGCCACTGCAAATAGATACACCATGCAGTACTGTGCCCCTCACAATGCTCACATACAAAGACACTGGAGCTTAAATGACTGGTGTGGTATTCTTGGGGCAATATTATCGGACCTGTGTTTCTCCTGTCCAGAGTTTGTAATGTTAAACACGAACAGTTTGAGGCAGTATATTTAACAATTAAGTGATTTCAGTCTTAATTATATAACATAAATTCAATAACAGCCCGCCTTAAAGCAATATGTGTATGTAACAATATATAAAAGGTTTATATTACAGTCATTGTAAATGTTTATATTATTGTATACATGTAATAATGTTATCTGAATGTATTACGTAATTTAATAATGTAGGAGCTGTGAGAATAATAGGTTAAAAGTTGCTAAAAATGAGGTAACAATGAGGTAACCTTGAGGCAATAATGAGTAAGAATGTTTAATAATGCTACTAGTCATTATTGGAGCAACAATAATGTAAATTTTGAGACAGTTTATGAAATAGCCAATCAATAACCAGAAAAAGCTTTAGTAGTTGCTTGTAAACAGCGTTCATAACTGAACGTGTTGGTTGTAGACAGTGTTCCTGACGCGAGACGCGTCCTCGAGAAATGTAATACTTATTCGTGTGAGACGAAAATAGTTTACGTGTTAAAAAGTGCAAGTAATTAACAAAAGAATCTCACAGCTCTCTCTCTATATCAGAGAAGTGTTATTTAAAATTGTATCAAGTATTAATAAAAAGGAGTGAATTAAAAATTAAAATCTGTGTAAGCCTACATTCCTCAGTCGCACCACCTCCCTGCTAAGACATTCATGTCTATAAAAAACAATAATACTGACGCAGCCAAGGCAAACATAAGTATATAATATTTAAAAGAAACAGTCAAAATTATAAAGTTAATATTTTTAAACTTGGGGCGAAGGCTACCGGAAACTTTTTAGCATACGTGCGGTTGCAAGTACTTCAAGTTCCGCTCCCCAACAGTCGAAATATAATACATCAACTTCAAACTGACTTTCCATTCGTGAAGCAACAATCTACTTGAAATTGACGCCCAAAGCGTGGTGCAAATAACGTAAAAAGACAATATCTACTTCAAGTTTTAAAATAATTAACAAAACCTGATGTGTTACTTCACATGACTTTCTCCAACCTTTGCAATTTATTAATGGGTATAAAAAAATTCATACTAAAGGTTATTTATAAATCTACTTCATTTTAATCCAGATAAACCTTTGCAGTATTAGCTATATTTCGCTATAAATGTAAAGGGAAGAAAAATAGTCAAATGTTTTAGAACTGAAAGCTATGTGCCGGCCTTAAAATTCCATACTGTTTTCATGCGATCGCGAGAAACAACTGAATGTCGACAGGACTTTAAAAGAATGTTAAAAGTATTGAACAAATCGAACCATTAATAACCGATATCTCGGAATAGGCTTACACCACAAAAAGGTTTATTTGAAACACACTGTGTTTTTTTAAAGAGATCTACATTTTTTATGTAGTACGTTTTTGTCTATCGCTTAAAGTTTATCAGTTATACATGACAAAATTCTTTTCGAATGAAGGGTGCTTAAAAGGCTATTCCGAGAAAATTCAAGATATGCATTTTATTTGTCAGGTAAATATCTTTAGTATACTATAATCGTTAGTCATTTTGTGGAAATCAAAATTCTTAAAAAACGATCCATGTATAGCGTAGTTTGAGGTGGGGGAAATGAACCATTCAAACCTTTAATAACGAATATCTCCGTAATAACTTATGCCACAAAAAAGGCTGATGAGAAATAAATTGTGTACTTTTAAGATATTTACATTTTTTGTGTAGTACGCTTTCGCCTATCGCTTAGCGTCTATCAGTTATACAAGATTATACAAAAATTCATCCGAATAAGGTGGACTTCATAGGGTATACCCACAAAATTCAAACTATAGATTTTATTTATCATATAAGTATCTCTAATATATGGTATTTTATTCAAAGTCGTTACAGTTTTAAAACATAAAAATTTTCGAAAAATGTTCCATGTAAAGGGTAGTTGGTGTTGGGTGGATTTTCTTTAAAATCTCTGGAGGAAAATGAACTTAAATACTAAGTGTGATACTTATCCGACTTTACGTTTTTGAGTTAATGCTGTTCACACGCACACAAACATACAGAAAGTTTTCTAAAAATGCTTTACATGGATCAAAGGGGCCTCAAAACATGTATTTACGGTGAAATCTTGGTATCGAATTTTTGGGTGGAATGCAATATCCCCCTACCTACTATGTGCGTGGTAGAGAAAGTGAAAATTTGATGTGATACATTTACAGGACTTTCTCTGCTCTTCTAGGAATTATTTTTACATCGTACTCCTCTGTCTAATGAAGTGGTATACCTGTAATGTTCTATTTAATTTGCTGAGCCCCACGTTGTGGTAGCCAATTTGCGGCGGTATTACTTATAATGTTTTTTTGTATTTGTGTTTACTCCACGTGGTGAAGCCATTTTGTGACGTGATTCTTTGTTAGGTTTGTTAGCTCCATCTGGTGTTAGCAATTTGCGGCAGTATTAGTGTTTGTTTGAAAGAATGCTACTGTTATTTTATTTAATTTTGGTTTACTGTCCTCCGGCTAGCTATGATCTTTTTGGTCGAGCACTTCTCTTTATACAGGTTGTGTAAACGGAAAGGAGTCTTTTATCCAAAGATAACACTGATGAAAGAATTTGTTTTACACTTTTATTGTCGAACACATTCACTATAACATTTACACATTGATCTTGACACTCGCCAAACTGAAACTGTTATAATAACTTTATTATTGATCATTCTTAATTCGCGTACTTCCACTTGTTGTATAATTAACTTTACAACACTTGAGATTTTTCCTAACTCTGCTACGCGTAACCTGCGAATCGATAGCCGACGTGTACTGTACAAATATTTCTGCTGGACTGAAGGCGACGTGTAACGTACAAATGTTTTCGACGAACTGACGGGGTCTATCTCTAACCTAGCCCTTTTTATACTCCTACACCCCGATATGCCTAAAGATTATAACTGAGCTGCCTTTGGCTAATAAAACGCGCCAACATTAGCGTCTATTTTTATATCCAATGAAAATTATGAATACATATGCTCTAGGGAAAATGTTCCAGCAAATTCTAAAGAAAAAAGCGCCAACATTACGTAACTTTCTCGTCTCTAATAATGATAAACAGCTCACCCCCTCGCTGCATTATTGCACGCTATTATTGTCAGTTTCAGTAAGGCAGTATAAACTTACTTCTCAACAATAATTACAATCAACAAACATCTCAAATCAATGTCACATAAAAATGCATATTCACACTATAATCATTCTTTACATTTAAATAATTTGTGATACAAATTACTGCATCACTAATCAAGATAAACCTCCATTATACATTTACAAATTTCTTTGTAGCTGTAATGGGGATACAAGAGTCTAAAATGATTTTTAAAACGCGTTTCGCTATGTTATGACTTAGAAGTTCCATGCTCCTTGCATGACCACGAGAAAAAACGAATTGCGACATACTTTAAAAGGTTTGAAAATTCAATCCAATTACAAAAAATATCTTGGAAATGTTAACGCCACAAAAAATTCACTTGATCTAATTGTGTGCTTTAACGAGATCTATATTTTTGTGTAGTAAGATTTTGTCTAGCAGTTTATCAGTTGTGCAGGTCATTCAGAATGAAGAGGACTTGAGAGGATATTCTCAGGAAATTCAAGATAACATTTAATTTTTCATGAAAATGTTTTAAACATATGGTATTTTAATGAAAATCGTTAGACATTTATGAGAAAATCAAAAATTTCGAAAAAGTTTCTATGCAAAGTACGGACGAACGCAGGGGGCTTCCAACCGGCCCCTTGTGCTTCTATCGTGATCCCTGCGATGGAGGGAGGGATGTGTGAAGAGACCCGAAGGGCGAGCAGATCGGTTGACGACGGGCGCAGGCATAGTCAGGGTCCCTAATATTTCCAGATTGAACACCTACGCCGCCCGAGTCTCCGGGAGTCTCCTCCGGCGGCAACGTCTGTGGCCCACTTTCGGAAGGTCCCAGGTTCGAATCCCGGTGGCCGCCCTCTCTGATCATGGGTTTCTTTGTGGTTTTCCTCTGATCGCCTAAGCGAATGCTGCGGCAGTGTACTCTGCCACAGTTTCTCCTTTCCCTCATTTCTTGTCATTTCATCTTTCTGCCTGTCATCTTTCAGGCAGTGTCTCCGGATTCCGTATTGCGTCAGCTGATGGGCAGATGGATGGCTGCTGCGCTTTGGAAAGATTTCTTCCCGTCAATGTTAGGGGTTGACCTGCCTGTAAGAGCCACTTCGTAGCCCTCTCACGGGGCTCTTCGCCTCCACGGGCGAGAGCGGGTGTTTCGAATTGGAAATGATAGGAACTTCCATGTGTCTCTATGATCCCGTCTGTGGACCTGCGACGTCCTGCAGCTCCTTCACTTCATCCCTGCCTCCCGGAGGTTGTAGCTACAATAGATCTAGTCGGTCGCTGTGGCGGGGTGTCCTTCGGTAGTTACATCCTACAGAGAGACATTCAAAGTGAATCTGGTAGAAGATGAACCACGCGAGCATTCGCCTACCGACCCGTGGATACCACGAAAAATCTATGGGTCAGAGTGGGCGGTCACTGGGGATCGAACCAGGGATCTCCCGAATGCTATTCTCATCGCGGCGCCACCTGCTCGATACTATAGGTAAGTAGTAAATAAATTAATAAAAATTATGAATCCAAGTCCAGTTACTTCGTTCTCATTAAAATAAGGAGACATGGTCTTCAACCCCATATCTAAAGCAGCATCGAAAACTAAGGGTGTTTATGAAGTTTGATGTGCTTGTATCTGTCAGGCACTGAAAAAGATAAAGTTGTCATCATAAAACCTTAACGTTAGACATTTATAGGCTTTTATTCTCTGGAAAAAATTCCATCTTGTTAAATTTTTAATTAAGACATTTACTTTTTGAAGACATCTCAAGGTACAACTAAAATAATGAACTGTTATCAGACCTTCTGAAGCTGCTCATTTCACATATTTTAGCTGATAAAAGCAATAGTACATTCATTATAAGATATTTTTCTCCTGCAGGGTTTATAATGTCTTGTAAAAGCTTTAATGAGGTATAGAAGAATATAAGGTTCATCAGTATATAAGCAAAGCACAGTGGCAGGAAATCACTTCCGATGTTCTGCTGTTCTAGAAGTAATACTTTCAAGGCAAGATGAAGAACAGCATGAGATTGATTTTGCTTCCTCTGCTGGTGAGTAATACTCTTTGAATTGATCAAAATAGACTATTTTCTGAAAAGCCTTGTGTTTATTAGAGTATGTTGTAAATACCTTATTAAACATTTCATACATTCACATAACTTTCTCTAACCTCTATCGCTTATTAGTGGGTATACAAACTATTCTTAAGAAATCTTATTTTCCTATCTGCTTCATTTTAAACGAGATAACCTTTCAGAAAATATAGTGTAGTTAAATTATTTTCGAACCCACTCGCGGCCTCTCTCTATTGCGCGAGACAGCCGGCAGTCGCCGGGGAAATTACTTCGGCAAAGGCGGACTAAAATCCTTACCTTATAACAGGTGCTGGAAATGTTGACCTTCTGCTCACAAACAGGCAGCATATCTCGTGTAAATATTCTCGCTCACTCTCCAAAGCTCAGCAGCAGGAATTCTTGTGGTTTCTTGCACAATGTTTTCATTTAAGTTCCTGTAGTGTATGAGGATTGGAACAATAGACTTTGTCTTTTAAAGAACCCCATAAACCAAATCACAACTCATCAAACACCTCTCTTATTGCTGAGCTTCGGAGAGTGAGCGAGAATATTTACACGAGATATTCTGCCTGTTTGAGAGCAAAAGGTCAACATTTCCAGCATCTATTATAAGGTAAGGATTTTTAGTTCGCATCTGCCGGTGTAATTTCCTCGGCGACTGCCGGCTATCTCGCGCAGTAGAGAGAGGCCGCGAGTGGGTTCGAATATAATTTAACTACCATATAGCTACATTACACATATAGATACAAGGGTAATAGCGATGGTGAAATGATTAAGAACTGGACGCTACAGCACGCCTTAAAGTAATGAACAATTTGAACCATTAATTGCAGATATCTCAGAAATGACTTACACCACAAAAGGTTATTTACAATAAATAAAAAAAATTCATGAGACTAAAGGGTGTCCCATAAAGAACGCAATTTTTAAATTGCGCGTCTCTTTTAGTTGTTAGTTTACCGGATCTAAAATTTAAGCGATTGTCATCTGTTGATATTACGATTAACGATTGTCATTACCAACGTCATTTGTGCGTATAGTTATCAGCCAAAATGGAGCGATACAGGAAGAATCGACGCCTCCAGGTTTTGAAAGTGCATTACAATGCGATGCAGGGACCGTTCGAAGACTTTGTGTAGTTTTTGGTAGGACTGCGCCTAATGTGTCAAAAGTGCATAGGCTGGTAAGGAACTACGAAGATACAGGATCGACAGTGAACATCAAATCACCTGGACGTCCTCGTCCTCGTCCATCGGTAGAAAATGTCGCCCTAGTCAGACAGAGCGTTACTACGAGCCCAATAAAGCCCATTTACCGTCGTTTCCAACAATTTGGCATTTCGAAAAGCAGTTTGCAGCGAATTTTAACAAAGGATCTGCATTTGCATCCTTTTAAGATCCAACTAACTCACGAGCTGAAGCCGATGGACCATTTGGAGCGTCGAACATTTGCCGATTGGTTATTCACCAAACAAGCATTCCATAGTGATTTTCATAAGAAAATAATCATTAGTGACAAAGCACACTTCCAGCTTAATAGTTATGTTAATAAACAAAACTGCCGGATCTGGGGCACAGAGAATCCTCGCATGGTCTGTGAGAAGTGCCTGTAACCAGAACGAGCCACTGTTTGGTACGGATTATGGACTGGCGGACTAATTGGACCATTTTTTTAAGACGAAACTGCAAAAGCAGTGACAGTGGAAGGTGTTCGTTATCGCCACATGATAACACAGCTTTTATGGCCCCAATTGAAAGAATTAAATGTGGAAGACTTGTGGTTCCAACAGGATGGGGCAACGTGCCACACTGCCGTTGAAACAACAAAGTTGCTGGGAGAAAGATTCCCTGCTAGTGTCATCTCTCGGAACGGCGATCAGAACTGGCCACCGAGATCGTGTGATTTGACACCATGTGATTATTTTTGGTAGGGGTATATCAACTCTTATGTTTATGTGAACAATCCACGAATCATCCCAATTCAAAGCAGAAATTAGACGTGTCATGGGTAAATGTCAAGCGGAACTTTGCTCTACAGTCGTTGAAAATTTTGTCCATAGAGTGGATGTGAGCATACGAAGGCGTGGAGGACATTTGCCCGATATTTTATTTCATGTTTAATCTCAGTCTTTGTGCTTCATATTGACAATAATATTAGAAATTTTCAAATGAATTGTGTGTCTTGTTATTAAATAAAAAATTGCGTTCTTTATGGGACACCCTATACATTTTTTTATGTAATACGTTTTCATGTGTAGCGTAAATTTTACGACTTATACAAGATTATACAAAATTCCTTTTTGAATGAAGATGACTTCATAGGCTAGGCGCAGAAAATTCCAGGCATACGTTTTATTTGACATGTAAATATCTCTAATATATAGTACTTTAATCAAAATCGTTGCAGCCAGTTTTTAGAAAATAAAAAGTTTCGAAAAATGTTCCATTAAGGACAGTTGGAGTTGGAGATTTTCTTTAAAATCCTTGTGTTGCATCTTCGGAAGGTACTGAACCTAAATACCAAGTTTGTTATTTACCGGACCTTTTCTTAAAAATGTTTTTTTATTCTTTTTTATTTAAGGGGCCTCAAAATATCCATTTGCGGTGAAATTTCGGCATTGAATTTTTGGGTGGAATGCAGTACTTTTCTCTCCCTATAGTAGATGTTGCATTCACACGAGTTTCTCTACTCACTCTTTTACAAACAATTCTTACAAAAGCTTACTTTTCTATCTAGTTCTTGTTAATCGAGATAAAATTTCATTACACATTTATACATCATTGTAGGTATAAATAAGTATACAGTAAGGCATTGAATTTTCAGTCTGATTCTACCTTTCCAACCTTGTACACGCGGCTTGTGTGAAAGAACAATTAATTACCAGTGAATGACCTAATAGTTGGCAGGACTTAAAAGTACTTACAACATTGTAAATCGCCATAGGGATATGCCATCTTAAAATAATTTGGCATATCCTTGGGGTTTACCGGGAAAAATGCTAGTCAGTTGAGGAATTATACTGGCATGTTGCCATGGTAACTCGGTTGGTTAGAGCAACTGGACGGAAACTGGAAGATCCGTGGTTCAAATCCCGGCTAGTGCATTGAATTTTTCAGTTGTTCGATTCCACCCTTGCAAGGACTATGCTAAAGCGACAGTCAGATTTTTAAAAAGCGGATCATTATATGCTGGCTTTAAAATTCCATTCTCTTTGCATGGCCACAAGAAAAAAGGAATAGCATCTAACCACTTAAAAAAAGGTATAAACATTTGAAAATTAATACCATAACAAACAGTAACTCAAAAGTGGATAATGCCACAAAAATATTATACAATATAAATTGTGTCCTTTAACATTGTGTCCATTTCTTAGGATTATTCTCGAGACCGAGATTTCCAAGAAACGAAAAATTCGGACGTTTAATAACGGATATCTCAGAAATGGCTTATGCCACAAAAAACTTATTTGAAATAAATTATGTTTTGAGAGTTATACATTTTTTGTGTAGTACGTTTTCGTCTATCGCTTAATGTTTACTTGTACAAGGTTATACAAAATTCCTCGGAATGAAGAGGACTCCATTGGTTATTTCCAGAAAACTCAAGATGAATATTTTATTTTTCATGTAAATATCTTTGATACCAAGTTTGGTATTTATCCGACTTTCCATTTTGAAGATATACTGTTCACATACACACACACGGACATGTTTCCAAAAATGCTTTTTTTTTTTTGGATTCAGGCTGCCTCAAAACATGTATTAAAGGTGAAATCTCGGTATCGAATTTTTGGGTGGAACGCAATACTTCCCCAACTTAGGAGGGCTGTCCCAGAAGTACTCGATCTAACAGATAAAACACAACAATTTTGGGGAAAAAACATCTTTTTTCTCTACATATTCTCCTTTCAGCTGGATACACTTTTCTCAGTGATGTTCAATAGCTTCGAAACCCTGTTTATAGTGAGAACCGTCGAGTTCTGAAAAATAGCCATCAACTGCAAACTCCACCTCTTCATTCTTAGCAAATCTGTTACCACCAAGCCATTTCTTCAAATTTGAAAACAGAAAATAATTAGAGGGGGCTAAATCTGATGTATAGGGTGCATGAGGAAGCAATTTTAGCTTTAACTCATTTATTTTGGCCATGACCATAATGGATGTGTGAACTGGTGCATTGTCTTGATAAAACAGAGCTTTGTTTTTCACTAAATGCGGCCGTTGTTGCTTGATTTCATCATTCAAACGCTGCAATAAGTTCGCATTATACTCGCCATTGATTGTTTTTCCTTTTTGAAGATAATGAAAATTATCCAAAATTTCAAAAAAACTGTTGCGATGACCAAGCCTGCAAATGGAACTGCCTTCGCCTTCTTTGGAGCCGATTCTCCCCTTTCAATCCATTATTTTGACTGTTGCTTCGTCTCAGATGTGAAGTGATGGACCCATGTTTCATCTATGGTTATGAGTCGACGCAAAAACTCGGCTTTATTGCAGCAAAACATCGCCAAACATTCACTGAAACATCCTCATGACGCTGCTTTTGTTCCATTATGAGTAAACGCGGCACCATTTCGCGCACAGTTTTCTCATGTCTAAATTTTCAGTTGGTATACGATGTACAGCACTTTTTGAAATGCCTACGATGTCTGCTAGCTCGCGCACTTTCAGTTGACGGTCATCCAATACCATTTTGTGGATTTTCCTCACAATTTCTGGCATGGTCACCTCATTTGGTCGACCAAATGCGATGTTCGTCTTGACAGCTCGTACGACCTCGCTTAAACTCTGCTACCCAATATTTTACTGTTATAAACGAAGGAGCAGACTCCCGCAGAGTAGAATCTAGCTCAGCTTTAATATTATTTTGACTAAGACCTTTCAAATGAAAGTATTGTATCACAAAATGATGACCAGTTTTATCCATGTTTACAAATTCGCTGAGACAGTTCACTATTAATGGCTGCCAAACAATTACTAAACAACGTAGCATCGTCAAACTTCAAACTTAAGCTTTATAAAAATGGTACTTTCTACCATAGTCATGTTTTTGAAACAACAACCGCTATATATACGTCAGGTCGGGTACTTCTGGGACTGCCCTCTTAATACACGTAGTAGAGAAAGTTAAACTCAAAGTCGAGGAAAATCATAGGGAGTAAGTACAAGACATTAGCCCGCGTGCTTTTGAACATTTAAATGGTCACGTGTTGAAGCTGTAAAGCGTTCTGAAAGCAAAAGCCATGGTATGTATTTGAAGCTAAAGGTTCAAAGAACGTTTTGCACATACATCTACATTTTTAATTTTTTAATAATTTTGACTAAATTTCCACTAAGTGTATCTTTAAAGAGACGTAAAATAGCTAAAAGGAAAAAGAGTGTTTCAAGCTGTATTCCTTTGGAACTTCATCTATTGGTTTTGTAAGTTTTCATAAAAATACATATGATGGTAAGTGAGGATGGAGTTTTCTTACGAATTGTTTTTAATAACAGCTGCAGCATTTAATCGTATAATGTTGCAGGCTCTGTGTGCAATGGGCTACCATCTGGATGCAAGCCTATATACTGCACTGCCGGGGGCATCGATCTCACCAGTGTCTCCATTGGCTTTGTTGGCAAATACAGCACCAGTGTCTCCATTGGCTCCGTTGGCACATATGGCAACAATGTTACCGTTGGAACCCCTGGCACATATGGCAGTAGCAAGTCCATTGGCTTCGATAGATTCAATATCATCGATAGCACCAATGCCATTTTTATTCCCCGGGTCAGATTATTTTGGAATGCAACACCCGTCTCCTTATGATTTCTCCATGCCTTACGGACAACAGATAATGCCATACATGCCGCCGGTTTCGCCATTTTCACCTGCTTGCATGCACCAATATCCTTCGCCTTACGCACAACCGTTAATGCCCTACATGCCACCAGGCTCACCGTTTATGTCTGGATGTACACCTCAGTATCCTTCGCCTTATGGACCCCAAATGCCATACATGCCACCAGCCTCGCCATTTACGCCTGGATACACGCCCCAGTTTCCTGTTCCTTACGGACCTCAGGTAATGCCGTGCATGCAACCATCGCCGTTTGCACCTTCTCCGTATCCTGTGCCTTACACGGGGATGGACATGATGTCTCCTCTAATGGCCTTCACGTCGGATGACCCACGTAAGTAATTCAAATACTGCGCGTTTGTATGTGAATGCCATTAACTCTTAAGAGTGTAGGAGTTACTACCTATTCTTTTCTGTGAACTGGTACAAAATACAGTACCAGTTTTAAAAATCTTATGTGTTATATTCACATTACTTTTATACAAACTATTCTTACAAAAACTTATTTTCATTTTAATCGAGATAAACCTTTCCGCAAATAGCTACATTACACATTTCGTTATAGATACAAAGAGAACAGCGACAGTCAAATGTTTAAGAACTTGACGCTATGTGAGGGCCTTAATATTTCATACTGTTTCCATGACGTCACGAGAAACAATTGAAAATTGACGGACTTTAAAAGAATGACAATCTTGAACAATTGGATCCATTAATAACAGATATCTCGGAATTGGCTGGTGCCATTTATTTGAAATAAATTGTATGATTTAAAGAGATGAACATTTCTTATGTAGTAAGTTTTCGTCTATCGCTTAACGTTTACCGCTTTTACAATTACACAACACTTTTTCCGAATGAAGAGTACTTCAAAGGCTATTCCCAGAAAATTCAAGGTATGCATTTCATTTTTTATTTAATTATCGTTAAGAGTCGTATTTTAGAAAGTAAAAAATTCCAAAATTGTTCCATATAAAAGGGGAGTTGGGATGGGAAATGTTCTTGATAATCTTTATGTCGCATCTTTGGAAGATACCGAAATTAAATAACAAATTTGGAAGTTTTCTGACTTTTCATTTTTTAGTTAATGCTGTTCACACACACACACGCACGCATATACACACAGGCGTTTTTCTATAATTTTTTTTGTGTTTAGGGGACCTCAAAACATATATTTCCAGTGAAATCTCGACATCAAATTTTTAGAGTGGAATACAATACTTCCCCTATCTGCTATATACGGGGTGTTTCAGAAATAGTTTTACAAACTTCGGGTATGGGTTCCCCACACCAAAAGAAGGAAAAAAGTTCATATGAACATTTGTCCCATAATCCTTGGTTTTCGCGTTATTCCTGTCACAATGAAAGTGCGAGTTCAACGGCCTTCGGGGTCCAACCTCGAAACTTCATTTCTCTATGCTTTCATAGAAGGCGTTGACCCATTGTACTACATACGGTAGATGGCGAAGTGTTGCGATGGAGACTTGTTTACGTTTGTCATTAGTCTGTCTTCAACGTTTTAATTGTGTACATAGTGAGTTAACTATACGTGTTTCGTTCCACCATTGCTGGATATTCATTTCATGAACAGGTAGGCATGATTTTTATGTATGGTCGCGAGGCTGCACGGCTCCATCAGATGGAGTTTCCAGACCGAAGACAAGCGAGTCATCCAAACTTTGTCGCTGTTTATCGTCGCCTTGCTGATAAATGTGATAAATGCCTGGCTCCGGCACATTTTAGTCGCATTGTTGAGATGCACTGACTGGCATCTACCATGACCGATGGATTGGAAAAGGAGGACCAGTTCCATGGCCTGCACGTTCTCCCAACCTCAATCCTGTGGATTTTTACCTCTGGGGGCATCTTAAATCTTTGGCTTATGGAGCAGCCATCCCGGATGCAGAAACGCTTCATCGACGTGTCATGGAAGCCTGCGAAACCATTCGACACCATCCCGGAGTTTTTGACAGGGTGCGACATTCCATGATTCGACGAGTACAGGCATGCATAGAAGCAAGAGGAGGACATTTCGAGCATTTTTATGAGTTGTGTGTGTTATAAGTGTACCGCTGTGTTGAACAACTCCTAACGAGAAAACAAAGGATTATGGGACATAGGTTCATATGAACTTTTTTCCTTCTTGTGGTGTAAGGAACCCATACCCGAAGTTTGTAAAAGTATTTCTGAAACATCCTGTATAGTAGGGAAAATAATACATATCAAAGAGGAAATTCCGAATCATAAGATTACAAAAAAACTAAAAATTATTTTTTTGGCAATTTTTGACAGCATACCCCGAATGGTTACACTCTAATAATATAGCTAATTTCTATAAATTTCAAGCAGTGTAGTCGAAAGTTTTATTCTAGACTAGCCAGCGATCCAAGGGTATATTGGTAGCTTTTTAAACTCGAATGACGCATTGATTTAATTTACTCCCCCCCGGCCATTATAATTTTTTTAAGTTCCATTTATACCTCGCCTTTAACTACATTAATACTATCGGCGGTCTTTTCTTTGAAACTTATTACCTATTGGCAATGGTGTTAACTCGTATTCTCCTGTCGGTGGGATTCTTACACTTTTTGGGTTTTAATCATTAGATCAACACACAATACTCTCATTCATACTTCCAGGCTCTGGGGAGGATCGATAATGATCTTGGCTAAAGAAAAATTCCCACCAGCAGCCGGGAATCGAACACGTACCCCTCGCACAGCAGGGAGGTGCTCTACTGACTGAGCTACGGAGCCAAGATATCAAATTATTCTATAAGGTTTTCACGCCTAATCCTACTCTTTATGCCTTATAATCATAATTTCGTACATGAAGAAGTTTTTGTATTGTAGTTCAAATGTTGGGGAGACGAACTTGAAGTAGTTGCAACCGCACGTATGGTAAAAAGTTTCCGGTAGTCTTCGCCCCAAAAATGTTTAAAAAAATCTAATGTGTTACACTCACATTACTTTCTCTACTCTTGTACAAACTATTTTTACAAACGCTTATTCTCCATATGCTTCATGTTAATCGAGATATCGAGATGTCAATCTTATTGGTAATTTTCATGTAGATGCAAGGGGAATATGGTTGGTTTTAAGCGATAGTCAAATCTTTTAAGAGCTGGTTGCTATGTGGCGCATTCCATTCTCTTTGCATGTCCAAGACATAAAAAAATGAATAACAATTTGAGAAAAAGTATAAGTATTGGAAAATTTAAGGGAATAACAACCAATATCTCGAAAACGGTTCACTCAACAAAAGAAATGTATATGGCATAAATTGTGTATTTTAACGCGATCTACATTTGTTGTGCAGACAAATTTTGTCTATCTCTTATGGTTTACCAGTTATGTAAAAGTCGTTCACAATGAAGAATACTTTTGGAGACATTTCCAGAAAATTCGAGATATACATTTCATTTTTCATGACAATATCTTAAACATATGATATTATAATCAAAATCGTTACAGCCATTTTTGAGAAAATTAAAATTTTCGAAAAATGTTCCATGTAAAGGGTAGTCTGGGGTGGGAGGATTTTCTTGAAAACATTTGCATCTCTGGAAAATACTGAACCTAAATACCAAGTTTGGTGTTTATTCGATTGTTCGTTTCTGAGTTATGCTGTTCACAGACACACACACGGACATGTTTCCAAAAATACTTTTTTTGGATTCAGGTAGTCTCAAAACACGTATTTCCGGTGAAATCTCGGTATCGAATTTTTGGGCGGAATACAATACTTCCCCTACTTACTATACGTAGTAGAGAAAGTAAAAATATTAATTTTGACTGTTTCTTTAACTATTATATATTTATGTTTGCCTCGGCTGCGTCAGTATTTATTTTTAGAAACATGAATGTGTTAGCAGGGTTGTGGTACGACTAAGAATGTAGACTTACACAGATTATAATTTTACTTCACTCCTTTTATTAATGCTTGACACGATTTAAATAACAGTTCACTGATATAGAGAGCTGTGAGATTTGTTTTTATTAAATACTTGCACTTTTTAACATGTAAACTATTTTTGTCTCACACAAAATACGTATTAAATTTCTTGAGGGCGCATCCCGTGTCCGGTTAGAAACGTGGTCTACAAGCAACTGACTTCTGAATTTGTAAATTTTGCTATATTTCAGTTTGATTGGCTAATCCTACTCCAATAGAATACCTTCATTTAACTAAAGCTTGTTCTGGCTGTTGATTGGCTTTTTGTAAACTGTCACAAATATTACATTATTGTTGCTCCAAGAATTACCATTAGCATTTAAACTTTCTAATTCATTATTGCCTCAACGTTACCTCATTGTTAGCAACCTTTAACCTATTATTCTCACAGCTCCTACATTATTAAATTACGTAATACATTCACATAACATTATTACACATGTATACAATAATTTAAACATATACAACGACTGTAATATACACTTTTTATATATTGTTACATATACATATTGCTTTCAGGCAGGCTGTTATTGAACTTTGTATTATATAATTAGACTGAAATCATTTACGTATTAAAAATACTGCCTCATACAAAACCGGCTATTTCTAATAACGGATAAAAATCTCCTGATATTGACGCGGAAAGTCCGACTCCGACTCCCTTAACCTGCCCTAGACAGTCTTCAACGTTCTGGAAATACTGCATAGTTACGCTTTGGTGATAGAAGAATCCTCGGTTGATAACTTGATAGATAATTTATAGCAGGTTAAATTGTTATTACTTTCTCTACTATGTATAATAAGTAGGGGAAGTATTGCATTCCACCCAAAAATTCGATATCGTGGTTCTGAGGTGCCCTGAATGCAAATAAAGCATGTTTAGAAACATGTCCGTGTGTGTGTGTTGTCAGTCAGTCTGTGAACATCATAACACAAAAAGAAAAGTCGATAAACACCAAACTTGCTACTTCAGTTAACTATCTTCCAAGGATCGCGACACACAGATTTTCAAGAAAATCCCCCCCACCCAGACTACCCTTTACATAGAACATTTTTAGAAAATTTTAATTTTCTCAAACATGGCTCTAATGATTTTGATTAAAACGTCATATGTTTAAGATATTTTTATGACAAATGAAATGTATATCTCGTTAAAACACACACTTTGTCATATACATTATTTTTTCGGATTGAACCATTTCCGAGGCATTCCTTGTTATTTGTTTGAATTTTCCAATACTTATACTTTTTCTCAAGTGGGAATTCGTTATTTGTTTTTACTTTCTCTACTACGTATAGTAAGTAGGGGAAGTATTGTATTCCACCCAAAAATTCTATACAGAGATTTCACCGGAAATATATGTTTTGAGGCCCCCTGAATCCAAAAAAGGCATTTTTGGAAACATGTCTGTGTGTGTGTCTGTGTGTCTTTGAACAGCATAACTCAGAAACGTACAGTCGGATAAACACCAAACTTGGTATTTAGGTTCAGTATCTTTCAGAGATGTGACACGAAGGTTTTCATGAAAATTCCCCCACCCCACATTACCCTTTACATGGAATATGTTTCGAAAAGTTTAATTTTCTCAAAAATGGCTGTAACGATTTTGATTAAAATATCATATGTTTTAAGATATTTTTATGAGAAATAAAATGTGTATCTTGAATTTTCTGGGAATGTCTCTAAAAGTATTGTTCATTGTGAATGACTATTGCATAACTGGTAAACCATAAGAGATAGACAAAAGTTTACTACACCAAAAATGTTGATCGCGTTAAAATACACAATTTGTGTCATATACATTTTTTTTGTTCAGTGAACCATTTTCGAGATATTGGTTGTTATTTCCTTAAATTTTCCAATACTTATAATTTTTCTCAAATGCGAATTCCTTATTCATTCTTTTGTCTTGGATATGCAAAGAGTATTAATCTGTGGCAAACAGAATGGTGCTGCACATAGCAACCAGCTTTTAAGAGATATGTCTATGCTTAAAGGCTACTGTACTTCTATATTGCCCTTGCTAATACAAAACAAGGGAAACATGGTAGACCTTAAGCGATAGTCAAATATTTTTAGAACTGGTCGCTATGTGTAAAATTTAATTCTGTTTGCATGTCAAAAGATCGTTTCTGCAAATATTTATCTCGATTAATATGAAATAGATGGAGAATAAGAGTTTGTAAAAATAGTTTGTACAAGAGTAGAGAAAGTTATGTGAGTGTAACATCAGATTTTTTTATGTCCTGGTAATGTAAGGAGAATGGAATGCTCCATCTAGCAACCAGCTCTTAAAGCATTTGACTATCGCTTAAAGCCTAGCAATTCCCCTTGCATCTACAGGAAAATTAGCAATAAGATTAACATCTCGATTAAATGAAGTATATGGAGAATAAGCGTAAAAATAGAGAGTAGAGAAAGTCATGTGAGTGCAAATCATACGATTTGTTAACCTTTGTTCATTCTTTTCGCGCCCATAGCTATTTAATAACAAAAGCTACCCATTTTTCGTACACTGCTTAAAACTATTCCAGACTATCAGACCACAACTATCAGACACCTAGTCTGTGATCATCGAAATAATATCCTCTCAGTTGTTAATTATAAAGTATTGGTTCACTGATTCCTAATGTTAGCAATTTTATCTCTTATAAATTTATTTAGCATGTCCTGCTAACGAACCTGGTTACAACATAAATACAAAGGAAATACAGTAACATGAAGGTTATTAGAAGGTTTTGGAAACTTCAGTACATACAACTGTAAAATTAAAATAAGGGTTATTCATAGGCTTTGAAACTGTTTCAATACACAGACCTGCAGTATTTGATAAAGTGACAGTTAACCCTTAACTTGGCAAATCTATAGAAATAACAAAAAAGTATAAAAACAAAGGAAAATGTGACGAAGCCATAAACGAAAAAAAAATTGATTACTAATTGTTTATTGTATTCTAGAGACACTTGCCAGGAATGGGGCAATGAACAAAGCAATATAAACAGGACATCATATGTGTAAAAAATGTAAAAAATATAATCTAAGCGCACACTCGGTGAGTAAATACTTATTGATATTATTTATTTAATGTGGTATGATAGGAAACAATTGCCTTTATCTACAAAGCACAGCCTTAAATTACACTTTCAACCCGCAACACTTGTTTGTCCTTTTGTCCTGGTTGCCCATCTCTTCTGTGGCAGCTTCAACAACAGTCAATTCCAAGGGTAACTCATCAGAAGATGAATACTGGTTAGGCCCTCATTGTCATCGCCTTCAATATAACATTCCGCGCCGAGTTTGGGCAGCAATGCCAATGACACAATACACAATTGTTTCTGCCCTTGATATGAAGTTTTCTGAAAAATATTAATTTTAAAATATAAATTTGTGACTCTAAAGGACTGTAAACAAAGCATAACAGCAATAAATGACCATTTCCTGCACATATTGTGGAAATGAAAGAATTTGATGTTGTCTATTCATCACCTGAGGTCTTGGCATTGTATTCCTGAGACACACTGTTTTATAACACAACATAGTTTGCATGCTTATAAAAGCAACATACAAATGTATGATATAAAAGAATGAACATTCAAATGTAATTTCAGAATTTATATAAGCATGTTCAGACAGATTTATTAAAAAAATCTGATGTGTTACACGCACATGACTTTCTCTACTCTTGTACAAACTATTTTTACAAACGCTTATTCTCCATCTACTTCATGTTAATCGAGATAAACATTTGCAGACCCTTTCTTATTGCTAATTTTCTTGTAGATGTAAGGGAAATATATATTTACAAGGGCAATTAGAAATACAGTAGCTTTTAAGCATATACATATCTCTGAATAGCTGGTTGCTAGGTGAAGCACCATTCCCTTTCCCACAGATTAATACTCTTTGCATATCCAGAGACAAAAACATGAATAACGAATTCCCATTTGAGAAAATAAGTATTGAAAAATTTAGGGGAATAACAAGCAATATCTCGAAAATGGTTCACTCAACAAAAAAATGTATATGACATAAATTACGTATTTTAACGCGATGACCATTTTTTGTGTAGTAAAATTTTGTCTATCTCTTATGGTTTACCAGTTATGCAAAAGTCGTTCACAATGAAGAACAGTTTTGGAGACATTCCCAGAAAATTCAACATATACATTTTATTTGTCATGAAAATATCTTACACATATGATATTTTAATCAAAATCGTTAGAGCCGTTTTTGTGAAAATTAAAATTTTCGAAAAATATTCCATGTAAAGGGTAGTCTGGGATGGGGGGATTTTCTTGAAAACCTTCGTGTCGCATCTCTGGAAGATACTGAACCTAAATACCAAGTTTGGTGTTTATCCAACTGTTCGTTTCTGAGTTATGCTGTTCACAGACAGACACACAGACAGACAGACACACACGGACATGTTTCCAAAAATGCTTTTCTTGGATTCAGGGGATCTCAAAACATGTATTTCCGGTGAAATCTCGGTATCGAATTTTTGAGTGGAATACAATACTTCCCTTACTTACTATACGTAGTAGAGAAAGTAATATATATTTACTTACCTGGCAAGCACATGATTGATGTATTTGAGCAGACATTTTATGCCTTGTTAGGCCATATTCTTCACAGTGCAGTTAAGATTCGTATACAGAGAGAGCATCAAATCTTATACAGTGCCACCTAGCCAGGGATTATGCTCGCTACCAGTTACCGTGCATATTTTCCTTGGTGGGAAATTCAAAATTGTATGCATCTTATGGATACATTGCCAACTTAAGGGTTAAGGAAACAAATACGAGGTTTTCAAGAATGAATGACGGGGTTTTAAGAGTTCACTGTGAACTAAGTATTATGTGTAACTGATTGAAAGTACTTTTAATTAATTCTGTAACTCAAACAGTTTACTTCACATTTTTTCTGATATTATTTCTATTGGAATAATAAACTAATTGTTGCAAAATTTAATATTTTTGCATTGCATGTTATTACATAAACACATTCTGCATACAAATGATCTGTGTAGATCTTCTCCAAATTGTTTTCTTTTTGTTAAATGTTCTTTGAGATGTTTATTGAGGTGCTATTGGAGCGGTATTTGCTTTTCTTCAAACTGTTTTCTTTGTGTTTTTGTGAAATGTTTACTGTTCAAGAAAAAGTTGCATGTGTCTTATTGTTAGCGGAACACAAATCCGTGATTGTGGTACAGCGGCAATTCAGACGACTACAACAAACATCCTCCACATGAGAATAATATCAGACGATGGCAGAAACATACCGGCAAAAAGGAAAATCAACAGGAAGGCCCAGAACATCAGGAGATGGTGTCTAAAGAATCCGACAGCCTTGTGTTCAGAGTCCTCAGAAGTCCGTTCAACGCCGTAGTCTACATTTAGGTCTTCCGAAGTCAAAATTGAATGACGTCATGTGGAATTGATTGAATTGTATGGCTATAAAATGGAACTTTTGCATGCAATAAAACCACAGGACAAATTGCTTAGGGCTGAATTGACGATGAACCACAATTTCTTGAGAATATCGTCTTCTTCAATGAGGACACGTCCCATGTAAATGGTTGTGCTAATCGGCACAGTTGTCAAATTTGGGCCTTTGAAAATCCACATGTGATACACGAACACATTCGATATTCTCCTAAGCTGAACGTTTGGTGCGGCCTTATACACAATAAGACTTTTGGTCTAATATTTTTTGTTTAAAAAACCACTAACTCCATTGCATACATGGACATACCACAGAATTTCCTATTTCCTCAAATCGAGCAAACGTAAATAGGGTTGTAAATAATCTTTCAACAAGATGGAGCACCGTGCCATTTCACAAACCATGTTCCAGAAGAGTTAAATAATTGATTTCCAGACCGATGGATTGGCAGAAATGGCCAGCTAGAAGTCCAGATCTTACTCCATTAGACTTCTACCTTTGGGGCTAGGTAAATGAGGTCTACAGTGTAAGAATTGAGAATATTGACCATCTAAAACAAAGAATGAGACAATCATTACGTCAGATGTTCTCGTCAGAGTGTGGGCTGAAGTTGAATTTCGCTTAGACCTCATGTAGTGAATGGTGCCCATTTTGAAACTAACTAAAGTTATTTGAAAATGTTTCAGTTATTTAATTAATTAAAAGTATTTTTAATAAACTACACATAATACTTAGTTCACAGTGAACTCGTAAACCAACACCATTTATTCTCGGAAACCGTGTATAACACAGGATCGATTGTCTCTTTTTAATCTCGTCTTCTGTTTGCTGAAGTATTACATCATGGCCATCTGTGTATATTACTTGCAATAAAATGTAACCAGTTTTTGTTTTTATACTCTGCGAAGTGCAGCAACTATTTACATTCTTTGAAGTAATAACTATTTTGCTACTCTATGGCATTATCAACTAAAAGCCAAAGCTTTCTTCGTAAGCATGTTCTTTTATATTTAAATGTGTTCGTACTCAAATACAATATCCTTTTTAACATTTCAGTAGTTTATGAAATGATATGATCTTTGTAGTTACCCTACACACACACACACACACACACACACGCACGCGCGCACGCGCACACGCGCACACGCGAGAGAGAGAGAGAGAGCACAAATGTTCTCTATTTATAATGTTAGTGTATGTAGATTTGTTCAATAAATTACACTTTATTTTACCTGTAACGGAAAATCGTTGGTAGGTCCCCACTACCTTGATGATGATGGACGCTGTATTACGTACCTGTAGGTCGTCTTGATGCCTGTACTCTCGTGATGAATCTCGACGTTCTCGTAGACTGGAATCTGATGATCGTATATCCGTATTCTTGTGTGTGTGTTAATATGTTGTAATTATTATTTTATAATTGTGCCACGGCTGCTATATTTGTGTCGGAAAGCACTTGTGTCTTGTCAGGGTTGGGTATGGAGAAGGTAAAATATTTTGTACACACGTAATCTGTTAACTATTTCACTTGTATTTTAATAAACCACATGTAAATATTCACAATTCACTATCACCTTTGTTATGTGTCGCAGTTTCTCAATGACTTGTGTTATTTTATTTGTCGGGCGTCTCTTATTTTATTAGTTTAATTTTGGGTTCTATGTCTTCCGGCTAGCTATTGTAACTCAGTCGAGCACGTATCTCTAAGCAGGGTGTGTAAATGGAAAGGAGTTGTTGCTAAAAGATAACACTGGTGAAAAACATCTGAATCTAGGCTTTTATTGCTGTCAGGCTTAATTAATAATTGACATCTTTAATGTTTATACACGCCTGACTGGAACTGTGATATTTCCGAATGTAACTACAGTCGTTTTAGTTGCCGCGCACCAACTACTTCCTATACTTCACATTTTTATCTAACTCTGCAACATGTACCTCGTGAGAGATTCTTCAGAACTGTGCGACACTTGCTTATAGCTCGAGAATATATACTCCTTTACCTCGAATTGTCTAAACATTATAATATAACTCCTATTGGTTACCAAATTGCGCCCACTTTAGCGTCTGTTTTGGTCAGCCAATCACTATATGCTCTAGGGAAGAAATTCCCTCCATTTCTGAAAAAGACACGCTACTCTGTGACCTCAATTCCGGTTTTCCCTTCTTGGCGAAAAACAACTCACTCCTCCATTTATTGTTACCACTTCTATTGTCAGTTTCAGTTAGGCAGTGCAAACTTATTTCCTAACAAGTCCTTATAGTTAACAAACATCTAAAAGTATGTATATAGAATAATATTAATTTACACTATAATTACTCTGGCATTCACAGCATGTTGTGATATAAAATATTGCCTCATATGTTAAAATATGCATAACTGGTAGACTTTAAATACTTAGTTTTAGAGTCTATTTAGAGACGAGTTTATACACTACCTTCCTGCGCGAAGTCTGACAAGCTTCTGTTAGCGTTCCCTTTTACCGTATTCTTAACGTACGTTTTTGAATTGTAGGCATGCATCAATGTACCTGATTGGTGCTACCATCCAATAACAGTTTATGTTACATATATATATATATATATATGTTTATAGACTTCCATCATCTTAAATATGACTTCAAAGTTTGTTAGATGCTTACGTAGATGCTACTGCATTTCTCGTAATTTTATACTACTGTTTATATAGCTAACAATGGCCTTTCCTCTTATATTATATTCTATATGTTATAACGTTATACACTTGTTCTCTACCATGTGCATATTATGAATATATGTGTTTTTAACATACTCTTAATTATTATACTACAATATTAGCAAATAAGAAACATAACACGTAAAACTTGGAACAAAATATTAAAGAAAGAAATTATTAATGTGTTGATGCTGAGAAGCTGTGAATTATATATCTTAATGCATTATTGAATTATTGTATTAGTTTATCCGTGATTGGTACTGTATGTTGCTTCATAGCATTCAATATGAACACACTTTCTTATTTATTTCGCAGTGGCAACAACCGTAATAACCAATCAGAAGGCCGTCCCTGCCATTTCAGCTGCTACAATCACTTATGTCTGAATTGGGTAAGTAAATGTGCCTTATTAATTTCCTTGCAACTATCAAGGCTTTTATACCTTCGTATTTTCAGAGAAAATATGTTCATAGTTGTGTGGTCATACGAGACGTGTTTTTAAAATAAGTACTGATAATTCTTTTAAAAAATAACATAGCATTATTTTCCAAATACCTTATTATCATTCATTACTATCATTCATTCACATGTTTCATACAGTCCGGATTTGGCACCAAGCGATTTTCATCTGTTTGTTCATCTGAAGAAACTTCTTAGTGCAAAACATTTCAACAACGATGATGTGAAATAATAAGTGCAGACTTGACCATCACAGGCGGCATCATTCTTTGACGAAGGCGTACAAAAGCGGGTTTCCGGTTACAATTGCCTGCATAACGGCGGTGACTATGTGGAAATGTAGTGTAAGGTAATTATAATAAAGTATTTGGAAAACAATGTTATGTTATTTTTTAAAAAATTATCGGTTCTTACTTTAAAAACGCGTCTCATAGTTTGCAATAAATTACATATAAAGGTCGCATTATGTGATATAAAATATTTTATTTTTCAGTCTACATGTATTAAACGCAGTTCAAAACGTTTGATTTGTTACACTACATGAGTTTCTCCACGCACCCTTATACAAGCTATTTTTACAAAAGCTTTAGCTACTTCTCATTAATCGAGATTACATATTTCCTTGTAGGGTAGAGGAGGCTGAAACGGTAGAAAAATCTTTACGCAGCACGTTGCTATTTCGTTTTTGAGGGAGGGATCAGGAATAAGGATTTATGGAAAACATAACAAGGGATTAGCAGTTTGCCTCCATACAAGCTACCCTGCCGTAGCGGCTATGGTCCAAGGTTATCGAGATGTCGGCGCCGGGCGGTCGGCCAGTCGTCAACGTAAACACCTGGCTCGCTATCAGCAGATAACTAGAACCTTCTCTCTCCATTCAGAGAACGTATCTAAATAGTTCTACAACATGCTAGAACCGTGTGGAAAGCGTCTACTGACTATATAAGCGAGCGATCTCGCGAGAAACTCCAAGTTTTGACTCGGCGAGTGCGACTCTGGTTCGATATCAAGAGCGACTCTTCGAGCGTGTGAATGGCGGCTTTGTGACATTATGCGAGTGCTGATACGGAGCGACGGGCTGTGGAGGTCTTGTGTTCGAAGTGAAGTCCGAGTGAAGTAAACCGACCGGCTACGTCATGAAGGAAGGTGAAGTGACGGAGAATTGAATTAGTTCAGTTTAGTGAAGTGAATTCCCAGTGAAGGTGTACTACATAAAAACGAAACAGTGACAATGAAAACTGACAGTTGAAAAGCGCAATATTACATACCCAGAGGTTGTCACCAGAATAATACAGAAAATATAATTAAGCAAATATATCTTCGCATCAGGTCCGGGTTTACAGATTCCTTTCTTGAAGCTTCTTGCTTAATATATCATATCTTCAGTTTCTAGTCTTTGTCTAGTTGCAGGTATGGCTACAATGCTAATTCCGCATTATTAAAATTACAATGGCCCTATAAATCGGCTCATAAACACATTTCTGTGGATTAACAATTTTAATCGTTACTAATTTTCGGCTCAGCTATTATAAAGCCATGACAGAGAGCTGACACACAAACGATCGAGCAGGAACAAACAAGAACATGGTCAGCAATGTGAAGACCGAGCGAGTCACTTACGCGTATGGGTATCAAAGGTGTAGACGGGCTTACCAAGGAAGCGCACCACACTTGTCCAGTTCCAGAACACAACTCACTTTATGATTGTAGAAGAAGCCCGACCAGGCCTGAAGTGGCGACGGTGGCGCTACCCCTAACCCATGCATGATTATAGGAACTATATTTAGGATAAGATAAGAAGATATAGGCACTCTCTACTACATATAGTAAGTATTGCATTCCACCCAAAAATCCGAACCGAAATTTCACTGGAAATATATACTTTGAGGCGCCCTGAATAAAAAAAACAGTTTTAGAAAAAGGTCCCTGTGTGTGTGTGTGTGTGTGTGTGTGTGTGTGTGTGTGTGTGTGTGTGTGACTGTGAACAGCATAATTTAAAAACGAAAAGTGGAATAAATACCACACTTGGAATTTAAATTCAGTATCTTCCAAAGATGCGACAGGAAGATTTTCAAGCAAATCCCCCCACCCCAGACTACACTTTACATAGTACATTGTTCGAAAATGTTTTATTTTCCTTAAAAATGGCTCTAACGATTAGAATAGAATATCACACATTTAAAATATTTTCATGATAAATAAAACGTATATCTTGAATTTTCTGGGAATGCCCCCAGAAGTCCTCTTCATTCTGAATCACTTTTGCATGACTGGTAAGCCGTAAGAGATAGACAAAATTTTGAGCTCGTTAAAACAAACAATTTGTCTTTTTTGTGTGGTGAGCCAATTCCGAGACATTCCTTGTTATTCGTTTGAATTTTCCAACACTTATACTTTTTCTCAAATGGGAATTGTTATTCGTTTTTTTATGTCCTGGACGTACAAAGAGAATGGAATACTCCACACAGCAACCAGCGCTTAAAATATTTGACTATCGCTTAAAGCCTACCAATTCCCTTGCATCTACAAGAAAATTAGCAATAAGATTAACATCTCGATTAACATGAAGCATATGGAGAATAAGCGTTTGTAAAAATAATTTGTACACGAGTAGAGAAATCATGTGATTGCAACACATCAGATTTTTTTGAACAAACAATAAATGCAGTGAGGTACAGGAACAACTTCCTCACACCACCGAGGACTTTGAATGCCAGTCTGGATTTTTTCAACAAGACGTTGCTACCGCGCATACAGTTGATGAATCATGAAATGTACTTCAGGAAGTTTTGGAATATACGATAATGAGGATTATGGCCCTTACGATTCTCTGATTCAAGTGTATGTGAATTTTATCATTGGGGGGAAATTGAAAAATAAAACGTTTGCAATAAACCCCAGTACATTGGAAGAACCAATAGAAAACATCAGACGAGAAATTCATTCAATTTTGAATATTGAGCTCTCGAAAATCCGAGATACGGCTGCTGGAGAGCGAGCCGCCATGCGGTGGCCACAGTGTGAAGAAAAAGCACTATATTAGAGACACACCACATCGTACGCAGGAAAAAAATCTGATGTCTTACACTCACGTGACTTTCTCTAGTCTTGTACAAACTATTTTTACAAACGCTTATTCTCCATATGCTTCATGTTAATCGAGATGTTAATCTTATTGCAAGGAGAATATGGTAGTATTTAAGCGATAGTCAAATATTTTAAGAGCTGGTTGCTATGTGGCGCATTCCATTCTCTTTGCATGTCCAGGACATTAAAAAAATGAATAACGAATTCCCATTTGAGAAAAAGTATAAATATTGGAAAATTTAAGGGAATAACAAGCAATATCTCGAAAATGGTTCACTCAACAAAAGAAATGTATGACATAAATTATGTATTTTAACTCAATCTACATTTGTTGTGTAATAAAACTTTGTCTATCTCTTATGGTTTACCAGTTATGTAAAAGTCGTTCACAATGAGGAATACTTTTGGAGACATTCCCAGAAAATTCCAGATATACATTTTATTTGTCATGAAAGTATCTTAAATATGATTTTAATCAAAATCGTTAGAACCATTTTTGAGAAGATTAAAATTTTCGAAAAATGTTCCATGTAAAGGGTAATCTGGGGTGAGGGGATTTTCTTGAAAACCTTCGTGTCGCATCTCTGGAAGATACTAAACCTAAATACCAAGTTTGGTGTTTATCCGACTGTTCGTTTCTGAGTTATGCTGTTCACAGACACACACACGGACATGTTTCCAAAAATGCTTTTTTTGGATTCAGGGTGTCTCAAAACATGTATTTCCGGTGAAATCTCGGTATCGAATTTTTGGGTGGAACATAATACTTCCCCTACTTACTATAGGTAGTAGAGAAAGTAAAAATACATGTGACGGATTTAGGAGTATCTGGCACAGGATTAAGGAAGGTGGCAGGCGGTTCATAATAATACGACCGAAACCGAATAAAACGAACGTTTGTTGGCCATGATCTAGAAACCTGACACCAACCGTCCGTGAAGTTAGTCTTGGAGATGTAGACTGAGAGGTGTGTATTGATTTACTGTTGATTCTGTGTAGGATGTTGGTAATGTAGTCCTTCAGGTTGCGTTCCATATCCTCGATAGTGCCTGAAGTTCCCCTGAAACGGAACTTGATTTTATTGGGCGTGAGCCTTTCTGCGGTGTGTCGTCTAGAACTGTCAAGTAGGATATAAATACCATTAAAAGTATCATAGGTTATCACTTTATATTTTTAAAAGAAAACTTATATGATTGGTTAATTTTAAATTAGTTTTTTGTTTCAGCCGAGTATATAAATGTAACCCAATATCATATTGTCACGGGTGGAATAGGGGTTTAAATGGATTAAGATGCCACTATTTAGTCGCAGGTAACTGGAGGGGTAACTCAGAGGATGCAAGGAGTGTGGCAGCCCCGACGTGTGGCAGGAGACCCGTGCGTCTCCTACACACACTACTTCGTACTTAGGGGTTCGTACTCGAGCCAGAGTACTCGCTAACCAACGAGGAAACCCAGGATGGGGAAGGTCTTTAAGGTTTCCTGCATTTAATGCGATATGCCATGGGAAGGACACAGGTATGATCAAGGGGGGTCCTAAACTATCACATGGTACTCAAAACTTGTAGAAAAACATAATTTATTATAATCATAGCACGAGGCCGGAAGAGAGGATTACAAATACACAAATAAAATATTACCTTATCTGCAGTGAGGCGTGATGATGCCTGATGCTTAGGTGTTCGTTGTTATCCCATTTTAAAATAACACTTTTTGACCACGTGATTGTTCAAGAAGACGACCGACGTGGATTCGGGTAGCGACAAGATCCAAAATCAACCAGAGGCATAGAACTCGGGGTTTATATACATAACCTGGCTAGACGCGGCACTACGTCATTATTCGGTTGAACGTCGTCGCTACAACTTAGCTATTTGCCGGGCAATGGCTCGAGGTTGAATGCCATCTGACGCAGCGGCTTCCGAGTCTCGCCACTTGGCTACCAAATGGTAGCTTTAAGTTTCATGATTAACAAGAATTAGATGGACAAAACCTATGCATTAATTACTATACTAATGCTATGGCAAAGTGAACCATGACAATATTATAACTAAGCATTTGTTGTGTCAAGCCATTGTGTGTATAAATTAAGGCTAACTATTGTTACTATTATTATTATTATTATTATTATTATTATTATTATTATTATTTCTGTTTCAGGCAGCTTGAATGATCAGCGCTATCTAGGGCCAATGTATGGTGACAATTTTTCTTGAACGACTGCACGAAGATTATTCTTCATAAAAAAAACACTTAAAATCGTAACTAATGCAGTTTTATGTATAAAAATTAAACAATTGAAGCAATGAATTGTATTTTCATTTGACACTTCATTTCCCATATGCTCTCAGCGAAGAAAAGTATTCCACTTTGACATCGGATCATGGAATACTAAATCCAATGAACCTAACCTCCGCAGAAAGAAACACTATTATACGAATTGTTCCCAATCAAATGATGCCATGAGATCTTGAGTTTGTTTGGCTATGTGTGGCCGGGCATTGTCACTCATTATTGTATTTCCATAAACCTCGCACAATTGGCGATGAATGCTTGCTGCCGTAACATTTCTCGCACTCAAAAAACGAATCTGACTTCACAGATGGTTACAGCTTTGAATATTTCGAAACGCTCTACCAACAGGAAAACTCAAAGTGACGATTGCTCGTAGCTGCGTCTGGTTTCCTAATGAATGGAAGAGGTGAACGCGCATGCTCAAAATTGTGACTGCAGCGGCAAAATACTAAAACAGTATTTACTTTTAAAATCTGATGTCTTTCTCTGCTTATATACAAACTATTTTTACAAACGCTTATTCTCCATCTACTTCACGTTAATCGAGATAAACATTTACAGAAACTCTCTTATTGCTAATTTTCTTGTAGGTGTAGGGGGCATATGGTAGGCTTTGAGGCAGTATTTTTAACACTTAAATGATTTCAGTCCAATTATATAATATAAAATATAATAACAGCCCGCCGTAAAGCAATATGTGTATAAATAACACACAAAATGTATGTAACAGGCATTGTATTATGTTTGTATTATTATGTACATGTTTAACAATGTTATGTGTATGTATTAAGTAATTTAACAATGTTGGAGCTGTGATAATATAGGTCAAAAGTTGCTAACAATGGGTAACCTTGAGGCAATAATGAATTGGAAAGTTTAATAATGCTACTAGTAATTCTTGGAACAACAATAAATAGCCAATCAACAACCAGAAAAAAGCTTAAGTTAAATAAAAGTATTCTTTTGGAGTAGGATTAGCCAATCAGAAACTAAAATAGAGCAAATTATACAAATTTATAAGTCAGTTGCTTGTAGACAGCGTTCCTAACTGGACGCGAGACGCATCCTCGAGAAGTTTAATACGTATTCAGTGTGAGACAAAATTTCATTACGGCGAGGATATTATAAAGTTTACGTGTTTAAAAAAGTGCAAGTAATTAATGAATAATCTCACAGCTCTCTGTATCAGTGAAGTGTTATTTAATCGTGTCAAGGATTAATAAAAGGAGTGAAGTAAAAATTATAATCTGTGTAAGCCTACATTCTTTAACTGTATCACACCCTGTTAAGAGAAACAAGTTTCTACAAATTAATACTGACGCAGCCGAGGCAAACATAAGTATATATAATATTTAAAGAAACATTAAAATACAAAGTTGAAAGTAAAGTTGGGGCGAAGTCCAACAGAAAGTAAACTTGGGGCGAAGACCACCGCAAGCTTTGTACCATACGTGGGGCAGTTACATCAAGCTTTGGCTCCCCAACACAAGAACTACAATACAACTCCAACCTCCTAAAAATAAACCTTCTTCAGCTTTAAGCGATAGTCAAATCTGGTTGCTCTGTAGAGCATTCCATTCTCTTTGCCTGCCCAGGACTAAAAAGAAAAGAAAAGGAGAAAAAAAAAGAATAGCGGATTTCCATCTCAGGAAAAGTATAAATATTGTAACGTTCAAACAAATAACGAGTAATAACTCGTAAATGGTTCGTTCCACAAAAAATGTATATGACATAAATTGTGTACTTTAACGAGATCTACATTTTTTGTGTAGTAAAATTTTTGTCTGTCTCTTACGGTTTACAAGTTAATGCGAAGGGCATTCAGAATGAAGAGGTTTTTCGGGGACATTTCCAGAGAATTCAACATCTACATCTCATTTGCCTTGTAAATATCTTAAATATGATATTTTAATTAAAATCGTTAGAGAAAATTTTGAAAAACAAAAATTTTCGAAAAATGTTCCATTTAAGGGTAGTTTGGGGTGGGAGGATTTTCTTAAAAATCTTCGTGTCGCATCCTTGCAAGATACTAAACTCTTAATATACCAGTTTGGTAATTATCCGAATTTTCGTTTTTGAGTTATGCTGTTCACAGACACATACACGGGGACATGTAGGGAAAGTAAAAACATGCCTCATGTGTCGTAAAACTCGAACAAATAACAAAGAATATCTCGGAAATGGTTAACGCCACAAAAGTTTTATTTAATATAAATTGTGTGCTTTAAGGAGATCTAAATCTTTTGTGTCGTAAGATTGTATCTAAACGAGTGGAATGAATCAGGCGGTAACATCTGTTGTCCGCATTCGGGAGATCCCGTGTTCAAACCCCCGGGATCGACTAATATGACCAATGGTTTTCTCGTGGTTTCCCTTAATCGCTATGCGGATGCTGGGTTGGATTATTTGATCCGCGAATTTTCCAATCATCTCTTTCATCAGTATGTTTTGTTTCCTTCTTCTTCACTGCCATACAGGCATTCGGCTAATTACCCTCTTGGTTATGCTATGATCCAGAGTTTGCTTGCTCCTGACAGGCTACTGAATCAAGGCGTTGACTGTATAAGTCCTTGGGGGAGGGGTGGTGGTCAAAGTCCTAAAAAGAGGAACGGTAATAAATTGAAGAGGAAGATTTTGCCTATATCTTAGTTTACCAATTACACTAAAATCATTCAGAATGCGCAGGACTTCATACGTATTCCATAAAATTCAAGATATTTGCAATTTATTTGCCATTGAAACATCTTAAACACGTGTTATAATGAGATCTACATTTGTTCTGAAGGATGTTTTTGTCTATTTCTTACGGTTTACAAGTCATTCTGAGACAATTCAAGATATATATTTTATTTTTCATGAAAATATCTTAAGCATATGTTATTTTAATAAAAAATCTAATGTCATACAATCACATGACTCTATCGATTATTACTGGATATACAAAGTATTCTTACTGAAGCTTATTTTTCTATCTACTAGGTACATTTTAATCCAAATAAACCTTTGTATAAACAGCTACATTACACATTTCGTTATAGATACAAAGAGAACAACGACAGTCAAATGTTTAAGTACTGGACGCTATGTGCTAGCCTTAAAATTCCATACTGTTTCCATGACATCACGAGAAACAACTGTGTTGAAAGGACTTTAAGAGAATGACCAAGAAATGAAAAAATTTGAACTTTTAATAACAAATATATTAGAAATGCCTTATAAATAATTTGTGCGTTTTAAAGAGATCTAATTTCTTGTGTAGTAGTCGTGTTCACAGACACACGACACACACACGGACGTGTTTCCAAAAGTGCTTTATTTGGATTCAGGGCGACTCAAAACATGCATTTTCGTTGAAATCTAGGTATCGAATTATAAGGTAGAATACAATACTTCGCCTGCTTACTAGACGTAGTGGCGAAAGTAAAAACGTTAGCGCTGTATTATAGAAAATAAAAAATACCATACATTTTTACTTTCTCTACTACGTATAGTAAGTAGGGGAAGTGTTGTATTCCACCCAAAATTTCGATACCGAGATTTCACCGGAAATACATGTTTTGAGACCCCTTGAATCCAAAAAAAGAATTTTTGGAAACATATCCGCGCGCGTTCTATCTGTCTGTCTGTCTGACTGTGAACAGCATAACTCAGAAACGAACAGTCGGATTAACACCAAACTTGGTGCTTAGGTTCAGTATCTTCCAGAGATGCGACACGATGGTTTTAAAGAAAATCCCTCCACCCCAAATTGCCCTTTACATGGAACATTTTTTGAAAATTTTAATTTTCTCAAAAATGGCTCTAACGATTTTGATTAAAATATCATATGTTTAAGATATATTCATGACAAATAAAATGTATATCTTGAATTTTCTGGGAATGTCTCCAAACGTATTCTTCATTGTGAACGACTTTTGCATAACTGGTAAACCATAAGAGATAAACAAAAGTTTACTATACAAAAATGTAGATCGCGTTAAAATACACAATTTCTGTCATATGCATTTTTGTTTTCTTGAGTGAACCATTTTCAAGATATTGCTTGTTATTCCCTTAAATGTTTCAATACTTATTTTCTCAAATGGGAATTCCTTATTCATTTTTTTTGTCTTGGATATGCAAAGAGTATTAATATGTGGCAAAGAGAATGGTGCTGCACCTAGCAACCAGCTATTAAGAGAGATGTCCATGCTTAAAGGCTACTGTATTTCTATATTGCCCTTGCAAATACAAAACAAGGGGAACATAGTAGGCCTTAAGCGATAGTCAAATATTTTTAGAACTGGTCGCTATGTTTAAAATGTAATTGTCTTTGCATGTCAAAAGATCGTTTCCGCAAATGTTTATCTCGATTAATATGAAATAGATTGAGAATAAGAGTTTGTAAAAATAGTTTGTTCAAGAGTAGAGAAAGTCATGTGAGTGTAACACATCAGAATTTTCCATATAAAATGTAGTTTGGGCTGGGAGATTTTCTTGAAAATCTTCATGTCGCATCCTTGGAAGATACTGATCTTAAATACCAAATTATGATGTTCATGACGCACATTGACCTTTCCTTAAAATGCCTTTTCCTTCTCTGCCACGTAATTAATCGTGCCATTCCATCAAAGAATTCGATACCATGATTTCACCGGAAATACATGTTTTGACTCCCTGATTCAAAAAAAAAATATTTTAGTCTCTCCCTGAAAAAAAACATTTTTAGAAAAAGTTCCGTGTATGCGTGTGTGTCTGTGAACAGCATAACTCAAAAGCGAAATGTCTGATAAATACGTGACTTGATATTTAGCTTTAGTACCTTCAAATAATGCGACACGAATATTTTAAAAATAAAATCTGATGTGTTACACTCACATGACTTTCTCTACTCTTGTACAAACTATTTTTACAAACGCTTATTCTCCATATGCTTCATGTTAATGGAGAGTCAATCTTATTGATAATTTTCTTGTAGATGCAAGGGGAATATGGTAGGTTTTAAGCGATAGACAAATATTTTAACGCTGGTTGCTATGTGGCGCATTCCATTCTCTTTGCATGTCCAGGACATAAAAAACCTGAATAACGAATTTGAGAAAAAGTAAAAGTATTGGAAAATTTAAGGGAATAACAAGCAATATCTCGCAAACGGTTCACTCAACAAAAGAAATGTATATGACATAAATTGTGTATTTTAACGCGATCTACATTTTTCGTGTAGTAAAATTTTGTCTATCTCTTATGGTTTACCAGTTATGAAAAAGTCGTTCATAACGAAGAATACTTTTGGAGACATTCCCAGAAAATTCGAGATATACATTTTATTTGTCATGACAATATCTTAAACATATGATATTTTAATCAAAATCGTTAGAGCCGTTTTTGAGAAAATTAAAATTTTCGAAAAATGTTCCATGTAAAGGGTAGTCTGGGGTGGATGGATTTTCTTGAAAACCTTCGTGTCGCATCTCTGAAAGATACTGAACCTAAATACCAAGTTTGGTGTTCATCCAACTGTTCGTTTTTGAGTTATGCTGTTCACAGCCACACAGACACACAGACAGACACACACACGGACATGTTTCCAAAAATGCTTTTTTTGGATTCAGGGGGTCTCAAAACATGTATTTCCGGTGAAATCTCGGTATCGAATTTTTGGGTGGAATACAATACTTCCCCTACTTACTATACGTAGTAGAGAAAGTAATACTCCCATCTCAACTACCGTTTACATGGAACTTTTTACAACTTTTATTTTAAAACGAACAGGCTCCATCGATTTTAATTAAAATATTATATATTCAAGACATTTACATGGCAATTAAAATCTATGTCTTGAATTTTCTGGGAATACCCTGTGAAGTCCGCTTCATTCTGAAGCAATTTTGTATAATCTTGATAAACGTTAAGCGTTAGGCGAAAAAGTACTATCCAAGATTGTAGTTCTCCCTTAAAACACCCAATTTATTTAAAATAACCTTTTCTGTGGAATAATGCATTTCCAATGAATGCTTTATTAATGGTTCCGATTGTTCAATTCTTTGCCATTCTATTTAAGTCCCGACGATTTTCAGTTGTTTCTCGCGATGTCATGTATAGTCACTAATAAGCGCTATTGGGTAGAGAATATCGTGTGAATGTAATACATCAGGCTTTTTTTGCATTCAGGAGTCTTAGAACATTCATTTCTAATGAAATCTCGGTATAGAATTTTTGGATCGAATTGCAATACTTCCTCTAATAGGTAGGTAGGAGAGAAAGTAAATGTAACAGCTATTTTTGCAACTTCTATTAGAAATGTGATGATTTGAAGTCTCTTTATTCCCAGGGTGACAGGATAATGGAGAAATACGTTCATCATGATCAATTTCTAATTTGATAGCCGCTCTGAAAGAGCGAATCCTCTTGTAATAAAGTTTAATACTCCGATGTGTCGAAAGCTCAGGAATTGAAAGTACAACGTATGGATGTTCCAAATGCTTTATTTTTCAATATTGAACTCTTAAAGAGTTACAACTTACAAGTGTTGGTTTATAATGATAAATACTTGGACATATGTGTAGAAGTTCAAGTAGAATTATCTTCAGATACCTTCGGTAAAAGGCGCAGGTCTCCTTCTAAACTGGCTGTAACAAAGCAGAAATAAATAAATAATACTATCAACACTGCTACTACTACTAAGTTATTATTATTGTTATTATTAATAACATTATGATAATACTTTTCTCGTTTTACAATATATAAGCAGTTTTCCTAGTAAGTAGAGGAAGTATTGCATTCCACACAAAAATTCGATACCGAAATACATGTGTTGAGACCTCCTGAGTCAAATAAAGTATTTTTGGAAACATGTACGTGTGTGTGTCTGTCTGTGCGTCTGCCTGTGAACGGCATAACTCAGAAACGAACAGTCGGATAAACACCAAACTTGGTGCTTAGGTTCAGTATCTTCCAGAGATGCGACATGAAGGTTTTCAAGAAAATCCCCCCACCCCAGATTACCCTTTACATGGAACATTTTTCGAAAAATAAAATTTTCTCAAAAATGGCTCTAACGATTTTGATTAAAATATCTTATGTTTAAGATACTTGCATGACAAATAAAATGTATATCTCGAATTTTCTGGGAATGTCTCCAAACGACGTTTGCATAACTGGTAAACCATAAGAGATAGACAAAATTTTACTGCACAGAAAATGTAGATCGCGTTAAAATACACAATTTATGTCATATACATTTTTTTTGTTGAGTGAAACATTTTCTAGATATTGCTTGTTATTCCCTTAAATTTTCCAATACTTATACTTTTTCTCAAATGGGAATTCGTTATTCATTTTTTTTGTACTGGTAGTCCAAAAAGAATAGAATACTCCACATAGCAACCAGCGCTTAAAATATTTGACTATCGCTCAAAACCTACCAATTCCCCTTGCATCTACAAGAAAATTAGCAATAAGATTGACATCTTGATATCTCGATTAACATGAAGCATATGGAGAATAAGCGTTTGTAAAAATAGTTTGTACAAGAGTACAGAAAGTCATGTGAGTGTAACATATCAGATTTTTTAATCTTATCACTTTACTGCATTCTTGCTTGTTGGATCATAAATTTCCCAATCCATCATTGCCCTCTAATTCCTTGAATGTACGTGCTATTCAGTCTTCCTTTCTTCTGCTTCCTGGTGGCGTCGACTCCATTATTTTTGGGTAATCTTTCGTGTTCTAATCTATTAACATGCCCATACCATTCTAATGGTTTTTGTTGAATGAAATCTAAAATTGAATTTTGAACCTACATATTTTCCATTATAATCTCATTTCTAATTCTTTTTTCATGTTTTTAGAACAAGAAGAATTTCAAACCATTCTTTCACGCACAATATACAGAGTGAGCCAAAAGACTCCAAACAGCCTGCGCGGTGTTTTTCCTGTCCTCGTCCTCGGCGCGCGTTGCCATCTGCCGCTATCGTAGAAAGACGCGGATGAAACCATACAACATTTTTAAAACTATTTTTAAAGGCTTTACTTACCAAACTGAAACCGTCCACCGTCGTTGTTCATACATTTTTGGTACCTCTTTAGGAAACTATCCATCACTCGGCGTACTTCACGTTGAGAAATTTCCTGGCGGATATTTTGTTTTAATTCTTCCAGGATGAGTGGGTTTGTCTTGTACACTTTGTTTTAAGTTACCCCGGAGGGGTATTTTATGAACAATATTACCGGCTGCGCGGTGTTTTTCCACTGGGCGTGTGGAAATATGATAACGCACTGCTGCTATAAACAAATTCACGCTGTTGAGGTTTTGCTGTGCAGTGTGAAGTGCAGTTTTGAGTTGACGGTGTTGTGATATAGTTCAGGAATTACGAGTTATTTATTATTGTGTCCTGTACTTAGTCACAAATTATATTATGGCTCAGTATTTATCTACAGCACAGTGAGTATTTATTTATGATTTGTATGTGTTAACTCTGTCAGCTCGCCAAGTGAAGGTACGATTTACAGAAAGATTTCTAGGTGTAAAAGTTCCAGGCCATACAAAAATCCATGAGCTTTACAGTAAATTTCAGGCCACAGGAAGTGTTCAGACTAAGAAATCCAAAAGAAGACGTTGGGTTCTTACCGAAGAAACATTAAACGGCATCGGTCAACGTTTGGAAAATTCCTCCCAAAAATTCCATATGGATAGTTTCCTAAAATGTATGGACAACGACGGTGACCATTTTCAGCATTTCCCCTCAAACTTGGTAAGTAAAGCTTTCAAAAGTTGTTTTAAAATGTAATATGCTTTCATCCGCGCCTTTCTATGATAGCAGCAGACGGCAACGAACGCCGAGGGCGCGGACAGGAAAAACACCGCGTACGCTGTTCGGAATCTTTTGGTTTACTCTGTAGAATGAGATGCTAAGAACCACAGAATTAAAGAACGTCCATGAATAATAAAAAAAAAGGAACTTTGAAACCATATCTGTTATGAGACTGTATTCCTTGATAAAGGCAGCAGACATAATGAATTGACTTTAAAACGATACAGGTAGCACAATAAGCCCAAGGCTGAAGTGCGTCCGGAGAAATGAGGGAAACCTGTATCGAACAGGACAAGACACACGCCAGACTGATGGCATTAGGGCACCATCCAGTCTGTCTGCTTTCATTATTTGTGGATAGAAGGCAGAACATTCACTATCCTCTATTTTCATTTTTACTTTCTCTACTACATATAGTAAGTAGGGGAAGTATTGTATTCCACTCAAAAATTCTATTCCGAGATTTCACCGAAAATACATGTTTTGAGACCCCCTGAATCCAAAAATGGCATTTTTGGAAACATGTCCGTGTGTGTGTGTGTGTGTGTCTGTGTGTGTCTGTGAACAACATAACTCAGAAACGAACAGTCGGATAAACACCAAACTTGGTATTTAGGTTCAGTGTCTTCCAGAGATGCGACACGAAGGTTTTCAAGAAAATCCCCCCACCCTGATTACCCTTTACATGGAACATTTTTCGAAAGTTTTAATTTTCTCAAAAATGGCTCCAATGATTTTGATTAAAATATCGCATGTTTAAGATATTTTCATGACAAATGAAATGTATATCTCGAATTTTCTGGGAATGTCGCCAAAAGCATTCTTCATTGTGAACGACTTTTGCATAACTGATAAACCATACGAGATAGACAAAATTTTACTCCACAAAAAATGTAGATCGCGTTAAAATACACAATTTATGTCATATATTTTTGTTGTTGAGTGAACCATTTTCGAGATATTGCTTGTTATTCCCTTAAATTTTCCAATACTTTTTCTCAAATGGGAATTCGTTATTCTGTTTTTTATTTTTTGTTGTTCTCCTGGCAATGCAAATAGACTGGAATACTCCACATAGCAACCAGCTCTTAAAATATTTGACTATCGCTTAAAACCTACCAATTCCCCTTGCATGTACAAGAAAATTAGCAATAAGATTAACATCTCGATTAACATGGAGCATATGGAGAATAAGTGTTTGTAAAAATAGTTTGTACAAGAATAGAGAAAGTCATGCGAGTGTAACATATCCGATTGTTATTATTCTTTAGACTTAAGGTGGAACACTGTGTCGTACTACTAAATATCTAATTCGGTATTTACCTTGGCGACTGAGGGAACCATGAGAAAACACCAGTCAAATTGGTGGTTCTCGGATTTGAACTCCGGACGTCCCGAATGCGGGCCGCACCGCTGGTTAGCAATATTATTGTACCTTATATAACAGCCTC